>OY759225.1:21512113-22190906 GCA_963662175.1 Aradus depressus | reverse complement strand
AGGCATACCACTGAGCTGCCGGCGCCCTCTTGACACAGAATTTGATATGTATATCCAAAACCTCATAAGAACATCTATCGATTTTCAGTCAAATCGACCAAAGGAAAATGGGGGTTTAGAGGAAACAATAAACAAAATACCATTAAATAGACAAAATACCATTTTCACAAAATAGCACACCAGACAATATATCCTCACAACTCAAATGGTGTAAATTATCGCTTTCCAAGTTTTTAACTTTCAAACATGAGACAAACTTATGTCCGACTAACGAATTGTCAACAAGACTGAGTCGAAAATATCTCTAGTTGTGGCTACTGTGGTAAACATGTTATTTTTATATAATATTGAAAAAGGTTAGGTTAGGTTAGGTTTTATGACTCATGCCCGGGCTTTAACTACGAGGTCATATCGCCTACTACCAGAGCGCTCTAGGGTAGGGGTCTTTAACGAGTACCTGACATTGTACAGGCTCGGGACCATCGCTTAACGTCCCAATATTGAAAAAGTGTTTCATTAGACTCCACACTGTACAGGTGAGATGTGTCATTGCTGATTAGAAATAAGACAGTTGAAAAAAAAATTCTATATCTCGTCCAACAACATAGTTATTCAACCACAAAAACGAATTGGATGACGTATACCACGAGTTAATATCCTGTGCGATCTACTCCCCCCATTAGAAGCCACATCCTTGCCTCAGTATCAGTATAGACCGATCCAACTTTCACACATTACTTCTGGCCCATAATAAAAATGAAATCTCAAACATTTTTCATTATATAATCAGCGCTCTGAAACTAAGATCATTCATTGTTAATGATTAATGTATTTAACTTCCATTGTATATTGATATTCAATACCTACATCCCTACTCCATAATTACTGTCTTTATTATATTATTATTATTATTATTATTATTATTATTAATTTGTAATTACTTATTTTATTTATACTTTATTTATTTATGTTATTTATTTAGTTTGTTAAAGGTTCCTGTATATATGTCATTTTTTGTCCAGCTGACCAATATATAACTTTGGAGATGTTAATGTCAATATTGTAAAAGTAAGGCCAGTCGTCCACTGGGACCGGAAAGTTGCGAAAAGTAGCGAAATCAGTTCGTCAGAATTCGGCCGAAAATGGACGAACGATCCAAACATATGACAAGGTGGGGGACCGCGTCCACTAGACCCGTATCGTTCGTCAGTTTTCGGCCGAACAGGTGCGAAGTGCGAAGCGATCCCATTCTGCTGGGATTTTACGGACGAACAGGTGCGAAATCAATAAAAAATTACTTACATTTTTTTTACTACGTTTGTCTAGTTATTCGTTTGTATCGTTATTATGTACCTTAGTTTAGTTTGAAAGTATAAAAAAATACAGTTTGTGTAAAAAAAAAGTGCAGTGATTTTTTCTTTCTTTCCACTTACCTTAATGTAACAGCCAGCCGTTCTTGTGGGGAAATCGCCACACGAAAATTACTGAATTTTTCGAGTCTTGAGTAGATGTTGTCAAGAATGTATTGAAAAGTGTCCTTTTCCATTCGAAAATAGGAGAAGTCGTGATTATCATCGATTTGAAGGTCACGCCACAAATGAGAAAATTCGCCAAACTCTTCTCTTTTTTCAAAAATGGGATTCACCCACATTTCCCGTCTACGTCTATATCGCCTTCGTCGATAAATCAAAGGTGATAATTCCAACGCTAAAAATTCGTCGTCAGAATCATCGGAAAAACCGTTCCGAAGAGCCATCCCGTCTACGCATTCGGACGTACTGAGTGGATGAATGGACGATCGGCATTCGCACGAACGGCTTCGCCCGATTTCGTTGCTTCGCAGTTCGCAACTTTCCGGTCCCAGTGGACGACTAGGCTAATGGTCACTGACTCAATTGTATAGGGGTATCAGTTTAAACAATTAAAAAACTAAAAAAAGAACATCATTATTATCACATATGACAAGCTTTCTGTTGCTCTTGGCAAGTTGGCTATCGAAGAAGAGCACGTTTTAAATATTAATTCAAAAGAAAAAATTACTAACGAGTCTTGGGGAGCCACCCGCAATGCGGCATCTGGTTCCTTCTTCAATTATTATTATTATTCCTGTTTTAATGTATCACTCTATAAATAATAATATACGTTAGGTTAGGTGTTATGACTCATGCCCGGGCTTTAACTACATCGCCCACTACCAGAGCGCTCTTTCGTCACTCTGGTGGACATGAGCCCGACTCTACTGTGAGAGTCCTAAATTTTTATTCATCTAGGGTAGGGGTCTTTAACGAGTACCTGACATCGTACAGGCTTGGGACCATCGCTTAACGTCACATCCGAAGGACGGCATGCTTAAGTTTATTTTACCTCCCAGATAAAATAAACTAAGGGCCTCGGTCGGGTTTCGAACCCACGACCTTGAGCTCAGAAGGCAAGCACGCATACCACTGAGCTATCGTCTAAAAATATATGTTTCAAGACGTTTTTCAGGATGTATCTTGCAAACCAGGAGACCTGTGAAAAATAGTACTGCATATAAAATGTGTCTTTTAGTTTTCTCTATAATCTTTATCTCTATCGCTTTTTCTGAAACCTTAATAAGGTCATAAATATAAGAGTCATCTTGTATAATTGTTCATAGCTACAATCGTTAACTTCAAATAAACACAAACATATGACTTAATAACTACAGTATTTACGGGTTTCTGAATTGATGTATACAATTTTTGAATCGACTACTGCCTTATGGACTGGGTACTAATGCGTCATGATTCGAGTCGACTACATATTTGAAATACATTTTCAAATCAATGACTCCAAGTTTATCTTCTGCGTATTTTTCACTAATACAAATGTTTAAAAATAAATATAATTAGTTTTTGGATGAAAGAAATATTTTTTTCAGTTGTCGGAACGTAAAACTCACCTTCTTTGTAATTTGACCTTTGACCTCAGTCTTGATTTAATTTTAATATTTCAAAGGATTCATTATTCTATAATGGAAATTGAGCCCTAAAAATCCACTAATTAAAACAATATTCTTAATGATTAATTAAAATAAAATTCAGTATATATTTCTTTGGCTCAAGTATTTATATACAAGTAAATATACTCCTCTGAAAATATAATGTATAGTATTTCTTTGGCTCAAGTATTTATATTCTAGTAAATATACTCCTTCGAAAATATGAAATACTACAGTATTCCTTTGGTTCAAGAATTTATAATCAAGTAAATTGCTCCTCATAGAATATAAAATACTATAATATTCATTTGATTCAAGTACTTATATTCAAGTAAATATACTCCACAAAATATATAAAATACTATAGTATTCATTTGGCTCAAGTTTTTATATTCAAGTTAATATACCCATACTATATACTACTTTACAAGATACAGCTTATGTTTGTGATCCAACCAAAACTCTTATAGAGTAATAGTTGTAGAAAATATTGAAATACATAATTTATATGATAAATGGTTTTTTACAGGCCGTCCGGTTTTCGAGATACATGCCAAAAACCATCATGGAATGTAGTTTTTAAAGATATATTTTTGGATGTTTCTTTTATCTAGAAGTCTTAATAACAGTCTTAATAACGAGTAGGAGGCCATGTTTTGGAGGGATAGAATTATTTTTGAAGTATACAGGAGGGCAGGTATATTTGCGAAGGACGTGAAATAGCTTCTTGTCGTTCACCTTCTCCACTTTTTGTAACAGGACTGAAGAGATATCATGTGTTCTTGGAGATGTCTGCATGATAGGAGTGGATCGGGATGAGGTGAGAGGAAGCCAGTGTGTATAAGAAATCAAAATGACCTTTCAATGCAACACTGGTCACCACAGCTAGTAAACTAGTCGTATATTCCTGTATATTCACATTTTAATTTTGAATGTCACCAAATGTCTAGCTGACCTATTACTAATCATAGTGGTATTTAACAGTGTTATATGTCGTGTGGAAAAGACCAAAAAATCTGAAAGTGTTGATGTTAAGTAAACTAGGTGATGTGGAGATTTTTTTTTTCTTTATATTTTTTTAGTCAAAATAAGTTAAAAGACAAGTTAACGAGGGGTCTGGGGGCCCGAGATAACGATCTAAATCTAAAAATATCGTGTACATAGTTCGTGATATCAAAGAGTGACTCGGGTCAGCCAATCACGAGGCCTTCTGCCTACTCAATTCAAACTAACTATGTCATTCCTCGTAGGTTTTTTTTGTAACCTTTTGGGAGCGCATATACAATACATACGGACAAGAAAACGCTTGCGGCCTCCTCACCCGTCTATCATAATTTTCTCTGTTTTGTATAAGTTCAACGGATGTTGTAACGACGGCCGTCATAATGCTTTCATAGTGTTTTGGAGTTTATATTCCTTTAGTGTGTGTATATTCCTTTATCCTGTTTTTATGAATTTTCACAAAGTAGACCTGGAATCAGTTCAATATTTATTTTTATCATCATTAAATTTATACTCATAAATGTTTATAAGCAATCTTTTCTGATGATAATGGCCTATAGGAGATCGAAACATAAATAAAAATAAATATTGCTTGGACCTAACTGGCCACTTTTCACCTATACCACCTTATAGGAAATTATGCAATTTTTAGACCAACACATACCATGCTTGAACGTTGCCATCCTACTAGTATTGTAAATTACCAATACACACAATTTTTATCCATCGCAAGCCTTCCTTCAATTGCAATAGAAAATTTTGCAACTTTTGTGCCAATATATGTGGTTTTATAAGCAACCCTGAAACGTTGACTCCTTAAGAAATATGAAAATAATTTTAAATTGTATTTGTTTCAAGGCACAATTTATCGAAAAATTAAGGATAACCTGAAGTCTGTTAATGTTTTTTTTTTTTTTTTTCATGATGGAGACCTCAGTTTAAGTGCTGTTGATGTGCAGTTTTAGTTGGAGCTTCACAAAGACATCCCAGCATTCAGGCCAAGAATCACTTCAATAGGATAGAATGAATACAACCAATTAGAGCAGAAAGGACTGGCTCTCTACAGGTAACTGCCGTGTTTTAGCTCTATATTGTACTGAATTAGCAGTTTTTATATAATTTATTCAATATATGTTTACTTCGATACGAAGTATAGAGGAAGTTATGTAATCTGAAATTGAATGTTGACTTTTTCAATTTCTGAAAGATTATATAACCCGAAAATCGTCAGGTTTTTGGACTTACATATAAAATTTCATGTAGACACATTCATAACATCGGCAGTTATAAGAGTTATTGTATAAAGCTCCCCCCCCCCCTTCCATTTGACTGAAAATTAATAGATGTCGTCCTTTAGGAATTCTGGATGACAATGTAATCATTCTATCATGAGGACTGCTTCCACTTGAGTTTTATTAATTTCCCACGCTCTAACCCAAAATTTCCCATTATTTCCCACGTTGAGTGCTAAAATTTCCCATCGAATTTTCCACGCTCTAATCCAAAATTTTACATCAAAATTTAATATTCATTGTTTGCAAACTAAGACAGAAATCATTTTATAATTACATAATAATGAAAATTCGGCAATAATAATAAAAATAAAATAATAAATTTCAAGATACATCGAGGTCGAGAGTTGTTTTTGTTTATGTTTGGCGTTTGCGTAACTTTGCCGTAAGATTACGAAGGTTACCGGTTGAGTTAAGGTAACTGAAACTGACTGTTAAGTTGTTAAACCGATGGTTGTTAACAGTTAAATTTTTTTTTTTTTACAGATTGAAGATGGAATATTTTGTTTTTATACAAACAATACGACAAAAATTTAGTAATGTTTTTTTTTTTTTTATTCATTCAGCCTCCCACAAAACTTTTATCCCGTTTTTATCCATGTACCACAAATGGGAATATTCCCACGATGTGGAAGATCGTGCGTAGCATGTTCAGAGGCACACAAACGGATAGACAGGGATTTTTTTTTCTTTATTGAAATTAAAAGGTCGGAAAACATGAAATTCTGGAACATTGAATTTTTGACCGGTTACACAAATTCGACATTGGTTATCTTCGGTAACAAAATATACGAACCCTATTCCTAAGTACAAATAATTTTCAGTTTAGAAACTTGAAGAGAAAAAAAAAATAAGAATATTTGCCAAACTCTTGTAAATCTGAAGCAGTGTGGATTTTAAACGCCACTTTATGGAAGAAGAGAAAAAGATTTGGAGAAAGATATATGTATCTGGCTCCATATGTGGGGTATTCTATAGGGAAATGTAAAGGGGAGGTGCAATAAATCCTTCAAAGCGGAGCATAGGCTATGTAGCAAGACTAGACTTGGCCTTCCCCAGGAGTCGTCAAACTCAAATCATAAGAAGTTAGGCCTCCTTCCCTCAACCCAGCCCTCAGCCGTCTAATAGAAAGTTGGACCGTTTGTCATGCGGGTTTGGTATACACCAGGGACAGGGGCAGGTGTGTTTCTTTACTTTGCCACCTCAACCGTAAAACTTGGCGCACTCTCAACCACCAGTTTTACAGCAACTGGATGCAACAAATATCATCTCTGATGATAATAATAATACACGTCTTTATTTCTTTTTCTTTTTATAGATGTACAATAATAATAATAATATTTATAGACAATACTCATGGTCAAATTGATGATATTCTGTATATTATATAGATACGGTGGTATGAATGGCATGTGAGAGGAGTTGAGTCCTCGGAACGAAAATTTAAACTTAATTACTAAACATTTCCAGTGTTAGCACGTTTTTAGTAAAAAAAATTGTCAATGAATAAACGGCGTTCTCTTGCTCTCCCTTCAAAACCAATCGATCTTTTAAGATAAAAATCTATAGTTGACATACATCGAGACCTCTGAATCATCATACTAAATTTTGTGCAGTTCTACTCTGATCCCTCCCACCTTCTCTTCAACAGATTCCGCTAAAAGGTGTCGTTCTAATAGGACTTTCAATTTATGAATGAAATTTCGTGTCAACACTTTTATTACAACAGCAGTTATTAGAGTTTTTGTGTTAAGCCTCTCTTCTAATCCCCCCCTTCCCCTGATGGAATTGGTAAAACATTTGATGCGGAGTTTTCAACGGAATTTCATGTTAGCTGACGTCCAGATTCCAAATTTGACACAAAAAAATATCTGTAAACACAATAGAATGAATGTATCGAGAGGAAATTTTATATGTGTGACCAGCGCCCCATAAGAACAACTCACATAGAATTTCAGCCAAATCGGCAAAAAAGAAGGGAGGATTAGGGGAAAGGCTTAACTCAAAAACTCTAAACTGCATTTGTTAAATTTCCAAAACAAAATATGCCGAATATGTTCAGTAGTTACTTCCATGGTAAAATGTGAACTGAAGGCCTAAAGCTAGGTATTCCTCAGTCAAAACAATATAAGTTAATTACTTGTTAATACCTATTTAAATATTATTGGTAAACAAATCATCATCCAAAGGCAGTTGGCTTTAATTTTGTATACAAACAGACAAATATGAGAAACCGACATTACTTATGGGATGACCTTTAAATATACATATTTTTTTAAATTTTAATTATCATTCTTTCCTTCTTTTTATTTGTATTTCATTGTTTTAATTGTATCATCAAATTTACTTACCGATTGTAAATATTCAAAATAATTTATTATAATGTATCAATACAAAATTTTATATTTGAATTCACAACCCCATCAGGACGACACTTAATAATTTTCAGCGTAATCAGCAGAAAGAATGGAAGGATCAGAGGGGGCTCAACTAAAAACCCAAATAACTGCCGATACAATGAATATATCGAAACTAAATTTTTTATGAGGATTAATAAGCCCCTGTGTAAGTCAACTGTTGAATATTAGCGCAAACTGTCAACTGGTTTTGGAGAAAAAGCGAAATGTTAGTTGATTGATTAGTTCTGGGGACAACCAATATTTCTAACCTTAACCAATATGCAGGGCTATAAAAATTTGAAGAAAATCTGATGAAATCAAGTGTTCAATTTTACAAATGGATGGTCGTCCACAAAGTAGCGCACTATTCACGAAGTCCTTACCCCATCCTGACTTCTCCATATAATTGGTTTAGACTTGCACTCTCTGCCTCTACAACTTGTGTCCAACTCATGTATATTTACCAGAAACCCCCACCCCCTAGAAACCCAACCCTCCCACCCCCCCTAGAAACCCAGGCGCCCCCCTCAAAGCTCTTGCTCCAATTTAACTTGTTAATAGGCCAACCCTTCCTCGTGTTTGCCTTGATAAGAAAAACTTGTCCCTAGGTTGCGGGCTCTCCCTTCAGAATGGTGTTAGTCGGAATTTAATTACGATTAATTAATTACAAAGAGATTTAATTAGAGGGGGCGCTACATCCCCAATGTAGGTGTGTAATTTGATTTTGGTCCAAGTCTGCCGTTTGCTTTTATTACCCTTTGCAGAGAAGAGCCCCCTAGTTAGCTAAAATAACTTAACAATAATATATATTTCGGTAGCTCTATTCTTCTTCCATTTATACCTATAGGATTCGCCGGTAGCTCAGAAGTAGAATGCTAGCCTACTAACCGATAATACGATTCAACTTCCATATTTTCTATTACATAATCAGGGCTCTGAAACTTATTATATTAATAATATATTTCTACTTACATTATATAATTATATTCAACACATACATCCCCACTCCATATTTACATTCCTTGTTAACTTCTCAGCATATAGGGGAAGACTTTTTTTTCTTTAAACATTTATTCAATCTAATTTGTTCTGGTGGCAATCGATTCAAATCGCCAGATTGAAAAATAGGCTATCTGGCGTCACAAAATTCATAAGGGGAAGGGGGGTTGTGAGGGAGGCTAAGCATAAAAATAGTTCTACCTCATTAACGGATTATCGGATTTTAATTAAATTTAACGTGTAGTATTCTTAAGAGCTTATTAAGATATAGACTATCTGGCGTCACAAAATTCTTAAAGAAGGGACTGTGAGTGGAGGCTGAGCATAAAAATAGGTCTAGCTCATCAACAGATTATCGGATTTTAATTAAATTTAACGTGTAGTATTCTTAAGAGCTTATTAAGATATAGACTATCTGGCGTCACAAAATTCATAAGGAGAAGGGGGGTTGTGAGGGAGGCTAAGCATAAAAATAGTTCTACCTCATTAACGGATTATCGGATTTTAATTAAATTTAACGTGTAGTATTCTTAAGAGCTTATTAAGATATAGACTATCTGGCGTCACAAAATTCTTAAAGAAGGGACTGTGAGTGGAGGCTGAGCATAAAAATAGGTCTAGCTCATCAACAGATTATCGGATTTTAATTAAATTTAACGTGTAGTATTCTTAAGAGCTTATTAAGATATAGACTATCTGGCGTCACAAAATTCATAAGGGGAAGGGGGGTTGTGAGGGAGACTAAGCATAAAAATAGTTCTACCTCATTAACGGATTATCGGATTTTAATTAAATTTAACGTGTAGTATTCTTAAGAGCTTATTAAGATATAGACTATCTGGCGTCACAAAATTCTTAAAGAAGGGACTGTGAGTGGAGGCTGAGCATAAAAATAGGTCTAGCTCATCAACAGATTATCGGATTTTAATTAAATTTAACGTGTAGTATTCTTAAGAGCTTATTAAGATATAGGCTATCTGGCGTCACAAAATTCTTAAAGAAGGGACTGTGAGTGGGAGCTGAGCATAAAGATAGTTTTACCTCATTAACGGATTATCGGAGTGTCATAAAATTTTACATGTAGCAGTTTTTTTTTTTTTTTTTTAATTATTATTCTACAATCTGTACAAAATTAACAATAGATAGAAGTGAACATGAGATAAATATGTACAATTGATGGGAGAAGCCAGCCAGTGCTGACACTCTCTTAGACAGTCTCGTAATTAAAAGAAGATCGCGAGGCCAGCGTCATCTTAGGTGGCGTGGGACTTTTGACTGAAAAGTTTGTATTCATTGGACGTATGATTGTTTTGTAAAATGCAAGTTTGTTCTCAACAGATAGTTGTGTTTTTGAATCAAGTAGTCTAAACATTGTTACAAAAAGGAAACTTGCCCAGGGCACTTCTATATCGATTATTAATGTTTAAATTTTTTTATTTCTGAAGCATTAATGGTCATTAGAAAAAGTAGTTTTGAGGGCGCCGGTAGCTCAGTGGTATGCGTGCTTGACTTCTGAGCTCAAGGTTGTGGGTTCGTAGCCCGACCGAGGCCCTTCGTTTATTTTATCTGGGAGGTAAAATAAACTTAAGCACGCCGTCCTTCGGATGGGACGTTAAGCGATGGTCCCGAGCCTGTACGATGTCAGGTACTCGTTAAAGACCCCTACCCTAGATGAATAAAAATTTAGGGTAGGCAAAATTTAGGACTCCCACAGTAGAGTCGGGCTCATGTCCACCAGAGTGACGAAAGAGCGCTCTGGTAGTAGGCGATATGACCTCGTAGTTAAAGCCCGGGCATGAGTCATAAAACCTAACCTAACCTAAAAAGTAGTTTTAAAAACAAAATTTTAAAAATAGGTTATTTGACATATGTTTGCATACCAACTAAAAATCTATATATAGATTAAATTAAATTAAGTTAATAAATAATTCTGTATTGAATAAAATGCCGTGTGGACCTCAAGGGCCGCACTTAGTTACAAATGCCACCTTTGTAGAGTTGTAATATACGACCCAATAACTTCCTTTGATTTAGGTATGCAAAGAGGTTAGGTTAAGTTAGGTTTTATGACTCATGCCCGAGCTTTAACTACGAGGTCATATCGCCTACTACCATAGCGCTCTTTCGTCACTCTGGTGGACTTGAGCCTGACTCTACTGTGGGAGTCCTAAATTTTTATTCAACTAGGGTAGAGGTCTTTAACGAGTAACTGACATCGTACAGGCTCGGGACCATCGTTTAACGTCCCATCCGAAGGACGGCGTGCTTAAGTTTATTTTACCTCCCAGATAAAATGTAATATACGAAATGTAATATACCAGATAAAATAAACTAAGGGCATCGGTCGGGTTAAGAACCCACGTTCTTGAGCTCAGAAGTCAAGCACACATACCACTGAGCTATCGGTGCCCTCTATGCAAAGAGGTGAAACACATACATCCGAGAACCTTCTTCTTATATTGTTAATTTGTATTTAGATACTTTATTTATAAATTTTTACTTTCTTATGCCTATTTTGGTATAACTTCCAAGGTCCCTTGAATACGTTTTGACCATTTTCGAGATGATGTCTGTGTGTGTGAGTGATTGAAAAGTTGTGAATTGTCTACTGTAAAAATGATTGTAGCTACTTGAAAATTAGAATGTAGAAGTCACATGTTCTGACTTAGGCGGGTATTACACTATAAAAGTTCTTTGACAAAGATCTTTTATAAAAGAACTTTTACTATAAATGTGGTAGTGTAATAGCTCAAGTCTTATAAAATTTGTATTTTATAAAAGTTCTTTTATCATAGTTTGCATTCTCATCCAATATTTGATAAATGTTGTCTCTCCCACTCCTGCTGAGGCTTGATTGAAGGCTAGAGTAGCTCTCGCCTGTGGCAAGAAATCGCAGAGTAACCATAAGTCGTTCCTCAAGGGGTTACGCAAATGTGTCATTTCCCGAGGTATTATTGGTCCCACCTTCAGAAGCAAGTAATCGAGGGTTTTTTTATTCATCCTCAAATAGTTCAAATAACTTTTTGTATCTTCCATGGACAGTTCTTTCAGTAAATTCTGATGGATGCTCATAAACTCGCGCCGCGCAATCCAAGGTCTTACCCACAAACGTTTCTTTACATTCTTATGTTTATTTTTTTCCGCCACAGCTATTGCTATAGCAGCCGCAAAACCTGCGGCAATTGGTATTAAAACGTCATCCATTGTTGCGACACAACAGTCACTTGCACACAACTTACTAGTACTGTCTTGAAACAAAAAACTAAGATTTATAAAATACATATTTTACATAGTGTAATATTAAATTTTGTAGTCATAAAAGATATTTTATAAAAGAATTTTTTTTTTTTTTTTTGTCTTTTATCATTATAAGATACAGCTTATGTTTATGACTTAATCAAAAATCTTTACGAATAATAGTTGTAGAAAATATTAAAAAACATAATTTATATGAATTATGATTTTTTATAGGTCTTCAGGTTTTCAAGATACATGCCGAAAATCATATTGAAATGTAGTTTTGAGACACATATTTTTAGACGTTTCATTGATTCATCCGAAAACGGTTAGTCCTATCGAAAAATTAAATCTTACCAAAATTGTTCCTTATACAATTTCCAATCATTAATGAATCTTTAGATTTGAGATAGGATCAATACGACAAAAGTTATAGAGGGCCAAAGAATGTAAAATAAATGTCTATAAGGAATATATCGTAAGTAATTAAAGTTTATGTTAACCAGAGACACATCGACAGATGTTGTTCTATTTTGTAATCAGGAGGTCGGAAAACAGTTCCTGTGAAAACTGACTATCATATTTATCGAATACATAACATCCCTTATACCTCGAATAGCTGGGGATATAAAAAAAAAAATGTTAAAGATGAAAAAGATCCTCACCTCATACATACCAAATTTGGTTTAAATCGGTTCAGCGGTTCATTAAAAAATGATGGGAAAGGGACTATATGGTATTAAAAATTAGTGCCTTCAATGAAGCGTTATTTCTGCCCCCGGCCGCCCCCAGGCCTCTGGGATATGGTTTTTCTCCCCGTTCGGTCATAAAACCCATTTCTGAATAATTCCCGAATTGTGTGGTATGTTTTCCCTTTATACAAAAACCACAGAGGTAGGAACCTTTTTGAAATGATTTCCGTCGAGACCATTTATATAGCCTCAGTTCATTTTACAGGGGAACTTGTTCATTAGGTACATCTAAGTCATATATATTTTTTTTAGGTGTTTTTTTGTTATTTCATTTTCTACCTCAAAAACCCAATATGGCGTCCACGAGAAGAATTGACTGACTAGTAAGAGGTAATATTATTAATATAGATGATACAGATCCCACATTTACTTTCAGTCGATTTCACTGAAAATTAATAGTTGTCGTCCTTATGATGTTTTGAATTCAAATTAAAAATTTAAAGCCTCTTCTCCCCTAATCCCTTCTTATCCTTTGACAGATTAAGCTGAAAATCAATAGGTATCGTTCTTACGGCATTCTACATAAACATACAAAATTTCATGTCGATACATTCATAATATCGGGAAATGTCGTGTTTACATACATCGAGACAAAACATTTTTATTTCATTTTTGGAATCAATAGGTCGGAAACACAAAATTTTTTTGAAAACAACATCGAATTTCTGATTGATTTCATAACTTCCCCTCTACTTTATATAGGCGGATGTAGTGGACTTACTTGTTAAATAAGTAATAAACAGACCAACAATAGATTTTATTAACTCCACAATTACTTTCTGCAATCCTCAGGTAGTGAATCTCAAAGTAGAGAAGACGAAAAAGAGGTTAGTAGTTAGTTATAATGACCCATACCCGGGCTTTATCTACGAGGTCATATTGCCTACTACCAGAGCGCTCTTTCGTCACACTGGTGGACATGAGCCTGACTCTACTATGAGAGTCCTTAATTTTGCCTACCCTAAATTGTTGATCACCTAGGGCATGTCTTAAACGAGAAACTGACATCGTACAAACGTGTCTCCAGGGCCTCGGCCCAGTTTCCACATTCTTGAGCACAGTAAGCAAGCACGCATACCACTGAGCTACCGGCGCCTTCTAGTGGAAAGATATTGAGAAATTTAAAAACAAAGAAATTGGTTAATTTTTAATTGTCTATAATAGTTAGGCAGTTAGTTATTGAGACTCATGCCCGGGTTTCAATTACAAGGTCATATCGCCTACTAACAGAGCGCTCTTTCATGATTCTGGTAGACATAAGCCCGACTTCACTATGGGAGTCCTAAATTTTGGCTTCTCTAAATTTTTGATCACCAAGGGCATGGCTTTAACGAGAAACTGACATTGTACAAACGCTTAAGTCTCATTCGAAGGACAAGACAATTAAGTCGTTATATATACGTCGATAAGTTTATTTAAACTCCAGGACCTCGGCTGGGTTTCTTTCTCTTGAGCTCAGTAAGCAAGCACGTATACCACTGAGCTAGCGGTACCCTCATAAAAAAGTTTATAGGCGCATCTCATCATCTATAACTTCAATAACCTTTTCTCTACTTTCAGATTCACTACCTGAGGAAGGCAAATTGCCATAACTAGTTGTGGTATAAATAAAATATATTGTTGAACTCATATCTCTTGATTAATTATTCCCTATACTTCGGAGAGCTGAACAAGCAACATAACTAAGCACTGTGTGGGTTCCGTGCCACAGTTCACTGCCATTTAGCTTGAATACACCTCAAAACATTACTATTCAAACTAATTTATGAGTACGTAAACAATCTTTTGGAACCGATCTATGCAATTTCACTGCTATTGTGTCCCTATGTGCTCTTATGACGAGATTAGGATTCGAACATGTAACTTGAGGACTGACCACAGGGCCTTAGGCAGCGGTATAGTTCAATTATCCGGGCTAACCAGCGGTCAAGCCCTTCATTACCCCGTATCTAACAGATCAAAGTGCCAAACCACAATAGAGTACAGTCCACTATTAGCAATTACAGCCCATGAATGATTCAATTAATTATGTAATAAGATTAATATATTCAATAAACAATACAGTAATCACTCAAAATTTGCGAATAGGTTATACTTCAATATATAATTTTGTTTATTATTAATATAATCACTCAAGTTTCATAAACGCAAAGCATCAAATAGTATGAGTAGAATATGTAGAGAGAAAAAAATATATACGAGGTGTGTCCAAAAAATAACGGGAATTTTCGGTATTTCAAAAGAATTTTATTTATTCGTCTACATCAATGTTATCCACTTCAAAATAGTCCCCATTAAATATTATACACTTATGCCAGCACTTCTTCCAGTGTGAGCAGGTTCATAATCGTGGTGCAAAAGCCATGAATTGTTATCTATATAATTGTGTTTTCGGATTGCTCCACGCAAATGGCGTTGCACTTGTAGGTAGTACTCCTTATTGATCGTTTGACCTTGTGGCAAGAACTCATGGTGCACTATGCCGTTAAAAACAGCGACCGCTGTTACCCTAATTTTACTCACAGCAGACTCACCAAAAGCAATATTTAACATTTCTAAAACTTTGCTGCACTTTATTCCATTCTTATAGCAACATTTAATGAAAATTCTCTGATCCATTTTGTAAACAAATAAATAATCGCCGATCGTACCAAAACACATGTAACCTCTTTGACAGCTGACACCAGACTAAACATCCGTTTTGGCTAACAATGTACAGATACTTTTCAGACATGTTTTCCAACACAACAACGAAAAAATCGCGAGAATCGGACTAATACAACCCGCGAAATTACAAAATTCCCGTTACTTTTTGAACACATGTATATGATTAGATAACTCTCTACAAAATCTATATAATAAAAATGAGTGCTAAATTTTGCTAAGCGCAAAACTCGAGAACGGCTGGACCAATTCGGCTAATTTTTTTTTTTAAATATTCGTTGAAGTCCGAGGAAGGTTCTTATGAAGAGTTCTTAGCTGTTAATTCTAGGGATGGCGATCTGAGATAGATTAATCGAAAAATCGATGTTTGGGGTCGTAATGATCGATATGAACAATGAATCGATCAAGTGAATCGATCTCAGACACCCTAAAATCATTTACTTACCGTTTCGTTTATTCAGTTTTTAGTGGATGTTATTTTCTTGGTTGTTTTTAAATCTTCGCTTCTGGCAAGTTCCTCGATTTATCTTTGGTTGTCATCTTTGTCATTTACTTACTGTTTCGTTTTATTCAGTTTTTAGTGCATGTTATCAGTTTTTAGTGCGTGTTAACAGTTTTTACTGTTTCGTTTTATTCAGTTTTTAGTGCGTGTTATTTTCTTGGTTGTTTTTAAATCTTCGCTTCTGGCAAGTTCCTCGATTTATCTTTGGTTTTTTGGTTGTCATCTTTGTCATTTACTTACTGTTTCGTTTTATTCAGTTTTTACATATCTACATCTATATAATAAAAATGATTGGCTAAATTTTGCACGGGAGGGGGGGTTGTGGAGGTAGGCCTTAGTATAAAGAGACCGGTAACTCATTAACTAATATTTCACATGTAGTATTCTAAATATATTTCACATGTAGTATTCTAGAAAGCCAAATTTAAAAATAGGATGTGTCAAGTCTCAAAATTTGAAAGGGAGGGGGGGGGGGGGGGTGCGGGGGGCTAGGCCTAATATAAAGATAGTGATAGGTCTTTAACGGATGATCGGATTGTCATGGAATTTGACATGTAGTATTCTTAAAGGCCAAATTGAAAAATACGGTACGTGACATCTCAAAATTTTGAACGGGAGGGGGGGTTGTGGGGGTAGGCCTACATATAAAGATAGTGATAGGTCTTTAACGGATGATCGGAATGTCATGGAATTTCACATGTCGAATTCTTGAAAGTCAAATTGAAAAATAAAGAGTGTGATGTCACAAAAGGGAGGGGGGTTGTGGGGGTAGGCGTAAATATAAAGATATTTAAAAATTGGACGGGAGGGGCGGGGGTGCATTAATGCTGAATGAATCTCACATGGAGCTTTCTTAAAGATGGGAAATAGCCCTAATTTTAATAAGGTGGGTTTCCTAAGCATGTATTATCTTGAAGGTGCACCGTTGCACGGTAAATAATAGGTCTCACCAGCGTTCTTAAGCACAAAATACCTAGGGAATCCGCTGTTGCAAGGCATATACTACCTGCGGTACCCAGCGTTCCTAACTACGTACTATCTGTGTTGCCCAGCGGTCCTAAGAACTTAATAGGTTGCACGGAGTTGCAAGGCGCATACTATCTAAGGTGCCCGGCGTTCTTAAGTAGAAACTTGCTGTGGTTCCAAGTGGAAAAAATAAAAAAAAATAAAAAAATCCAGTCCAATAGCTTTTGACAGAACGACGTCTGTCGGGTCAGCTAGTAACTAATAAAATTAAGTATGCGTGCTTGCTTACTGAGCTCATCGCGCGTTCGAAACCCGGCCGAGGCCCTTAGTTTTAAAAAAAACTTAAGCTTAAGGAGGACAGGACATTAAGCGATGTCAATTACTCGTAGAAGATCCCAACCTTAGGTGAATAAAAATTTAGGGTAGGCAAAATTTATGACTCTCATAATTGAGTTGGGCTCATGTCCACCATAGTGATGAAAGAGCGCTCTGGCAGTAGGTAATATGACCTTGTTTATTTCAATAAGGCTTCAGCCCGGGCATGTCACAATAACTAACTAATAAAATTGTATAATAATAACAAAAGTATTATACAGAACTAATTACGACAGAATTTATAGGAAGCTTCATGAGTTTCATCAAGAAAATAAATATGAAAGCAAAGTATTAATTAAAACTTTTATGAGACATGACTTCTATATGATGATTCTTTTATTATTTTTGTACAATGAGAGAAAAATACCGTTTCCCTACAGAGGGTCGAATCAAACAAAAACATTTTTAATTGAATTCAAAATATATTTATTCTTTATATTATTGGAAAGGTTGATATCTTTATGAGTTATACTTTTTTCAAAAAAAGAAGAGCAATGTTTAGTTATGCGAAAGTCTTCTTTCTTCCTGGTATCGTAATCATGACTAGTATTGTTGAGAGGGAAAATAATTATATTTTTTCTAATGACCATTAATGCTTCAGAAATAAAAAAATTTAAACATTAATGATCGATCTAGAATTGCCCTGGGCAAGTTTCCTTTTTGTAACAATGTTAAGACTGCTCAGATCAAAGTCAAAACTATCTGTTGAGAACAAACTTACAATTTACAAAACAATATGGACATACGGACTAGAACTATGGGGCTCAGCCAACAGTTTCAACATTAACAGAATACAAACTTTTTAGTCGAAAGTCCCACGCCGCCTAAGATGACGCTGGCCTTGCGATCTTCTTTTAATAAATAACGAAACTGTCTAAGGGACTGTCAGCACTGGTTGGCTTCTCCCATCAATTGTACATATTTATTTCCTGTTCACTTCTACCCATTGTATATTTTGAACAGATTGTAGATTAGACAGGACGTGCACCCTATTTGAAAACAATAAAAAAAAAAAAAAAAAAAAAAGTGTTTTTCATCAAATTTTGCGTTTATCAAGTATGTAGTTAAATATGTACATTTGGAAAATAGTAAATAAACAATTACTCACTGTAATGTGAATTATTCATGAATCACAAATAGACTGGGGAAGTCTATGACAATATATTGGTTATATGTATTATATATAAGCTGTTTTTTTTAGAACTCTTAGTATTTCGTCATGGAACAAGACCCTAGGATTCTGGGAAACCTATGTTCCGGCTAGACTCAGTTTATTCACTCTACGAACAAATATTTCAAAACATGCCTTACGCAAAAATTAAATTTTGCGATGTACTTCCCCAGGCCAAATAAATAAATTAAGTTTTCTCTCTTCCTCTAAAATCAATAAACCTGCTTAAAATCAATAGTACACTTGTTAATCGACTGAAAGTCAAGTCGATACGAAGACATAAGTGCATTTTACTCCCCATCAATTATAAGGTAAGTTATGTAATCTCTCAGAAATTCGAAGTTGCGCTTTTACCAAAATTTCATGTTTTCCGGCCCCTTATTTCCAATTTTTTTTTTTTTTTTTTTATTTAGTAAGATGCAACTGTTGGTAGGGTGCAACAACCAGCATCTATGTTGTTAGGTATGGATACGTTGGCGTGAATGGCATGTGAGAGGAAGGCCACCCAGTGGTAGGTCCTCGGGACGAAAATTCATCTTAATAATTAGGACAAGGAAAAAATACATAAATTAATTAATTATAAATAAAAAGGAATTGAAAGACAATTTTGATGGATGGGTAAGAGAGATGATAAAAGTAAAGGAAAATAAAGTAAAAATGTTGGATCTTTTTGCCGAACCGTATATCTATGAATTGAAAAAATAAATCAGTCTGTATATATTTGTGAATACGTTGATACAGAATTCCATAAGGATGACACCTATTGATTTTTGAGGGCGCCAGTATCTCAGAGGTAACGAGCTTGTCTACTAAGCTCAAGATCGCGGGTTCGAAACCAGGCCGAGGCCTATCAATTTTTCTGGGAAGTGAAAAACCTGCGCCGTTGGTCGAGTGTGTGCGATGTCAGGTTGTTTAAGACCCCTACCCTAGGTGAATAAAAAATTAGGCTAGGCATTAAGGACTCTCATAGAGTCGTGGTCATGTGGGCGATATGACTTCTTGTAACTATTAGGTAGAAATGTTGAAGAAACATTTAGAAGGATGTGAGTCCAGGATGTAGAGAAGGAGTATCCGGAAAGAACAGCCAAGGTAACTTCCTATTTGGGCTGTTAGCGGAAGTGATCCATCTGGAGCGTGCCGGTCGTACAGAGGCCGGATTTGGGGAACTCAGAGGCCACTTCCTGCCGTGATCCGGAGGAAATGGGGCCTCACTCCCTCATAAAAATGTAAACTACCATCTTTGTGGAGCCTCATAGAGAGGTTGTTTTACTGCGGCTGAGGGGTAAGGTAATCTTGGATTAGTGGGCTATGTGCTCAATATACGTTGGAATGGTTATGACCAGAGCTGGATGTGGCTTGCTTTACGACATGTTTCTATTTCTCTCTCAGCCTACATGTTCCCATTTGGGCTTTAACGAGTCGGATATATTCCACTCTAATGTGAAAACCTTAGTAAAGTTGGAAATCTTTACCTGGGCTCAATAAGCATATGGTCCTCATAAAATGGTGAAACTGAGACAAGGGTGCTATTTATGGTATTTCTGGGGTTGCTGCAGGATGAATAGGTACAGAGGTGTAAATGGACAATAAATGATTCGCGATATAGGTGGAGTTTACAGTGCAGGTGGAAGAGGCTGTGATGGAAGTAGAGGTGGGAGGAGGCGGTGAAGATGAAGATAGAGTTGGCGGTGGATGTAGAGGAGGGGATGAAGATTCCATGGAGGTAGAAGGAGAAGAAACGGTGGAGGTACAAGTTGCGAGTAGAGGTGGAGGTGAAGGAGGCGGTGAAGATGGCTTGGAGGTAGAAGGGGAAGAGGCTGTGGATACAAAGGTAGAAGTGGCGATGGAAGTGGAAGAAGAAGAAACGGTGGAGAGTTGTCGGTAGAGGTAGCGGAGTTTATAGAGCTGGCGATGAACAAACCACCTCTTAACATCGTGAAAAAACCAGGGTAGAAAATATTTAGGTATCCCACAGTAGAGTCGGGCTCAGTTCCTCCAGTTCAACGAAAGAGCTCTCTGGTAGTTGAACCTCGTATAAAACTCGGGCATGAGTTAGAATAACTAAGAGACATCATTGCGTAAATCGTATCAATACGTATTCAGGCCTTCAAACACGAAAATCCGTTGAAAACTAGATCTCAATTTCAATATTTCCATATACTAAAGATGTAAGTACTTAGTTTTTTAACGTAATTCTTCAAAATATTATTATTCCTATTCCCATCTCAAGTAATAATTCAAAAAATTTTAATGGCATTGTTAAAGAGATGTTCTCAGACCCACAAAGTGTTTCTGTAAATATCTTAATGAGATTGTCTTGGAATTCATGAGATCCACTTTGTAATATTGTTCCATTAGGTTCTGTTTTAAATGCTTGGTTTCTCACATAAAAATTATTATTTGTAATAATAATAATCATTAATTGTCGATAAGTCGTTGCCAAATGTTAAGTGGTGAGAGATTGTTAAAGATGTGTTCGGGTAACAAAACCTCGTGGTCATATCGCCTACTACCAGAGCGCTCTTTTGTAGTGGACTTGAGCCCGACTCTACTATGGTAGTCCTAAATTTTGCCGATCATCAATTTTTATTCATCTAGAGTAGGAATCTTTAACTAGTACCTCACATCGTACCATCGCTTAACGTCCCATCCGAAGGACGGCGTTCTTAAGTTTATTTCACCTCCCAGATAAAATAAACTAAGGGCTGAGGCCGGGTTTCGAACCCGCCATGTTGAGATCAATAAGCAAGCACGCATACCACTGAGCTACCGGCGCCCTCGTTTGTTCACTCATATATCTTTTATTTACTTATAATTGTTTGCGTTTAAATATGTATAATATTTTAGTTTGTTTTGGTGTAAATATTTAAAGTTATTTTATTAGTTAAGTCATATTTAGATTTAATTTCATAATATAAAATAAATATGCCCTTGGAGTTACAAGTCGAGCATGAGTCATAATGACTAATAACTATTAATAACTAACTAATAACATTTACTGTATTTTGTATTATCTATAATTTATAAGGTTTTCTAAAAAGATAGTAAATTATACTCTGAAGTACATAGATATGATAAATAAAACTCAAAATGTATCATATCACCCAAAATCACTAAATATTATATCTATTTCCAAATGAATATAATAATATGCATTACTTTTCAATATGAGGGAAGTTTGTGGTCGATAAAAACAAACTGCCAAACTTTCGATACTATGATTTCTTCAGGGCCTATATTACCTCTGTGTTTATGTATGCTAGAATTGAGTATATATAATAATTTACTATATAGTTTATATATTGAGTATATATAATATTTACTCAATTCTAGCATAAATAAACTTATATATTATATTATTCAATTCTAGCATAAATAAACTTATATATTATATTTACTCAATTCTTGCATATATAAACTAATATATTATATTTACTCAATTCTAGCATATATAAACTAATATATTATATTTACTCAATTCTAGCATATATAAACTCAGAGGTAATATAGGCCCTGAAGAAATCATAGTACCGAAAGTTTGGCAGTTTCTTTTTCTTGGCCACAAAATTCCTTCCTATTGAAAAATAGATAACATATTTAGTGATAATGAATACATTTTGGGTTTTATTTATCATATCTATGTACTTCAGTATAATATACTATCTTTTTAGAAAACCTTCATCACCTATAGATTATAGGTAATAAAAAATACAGTAAGTGTTATTAGTTAGTTATTAGTTATTATGACTCATGCTCGATTTGTAACAAGGACATATTTAAAAATGGCTAAATTTTGCCTACCCTAAATTTTTATTCTCCAAGGGTTAGAATCTTTAACGAGTTCCTGAGGTTTCGTACGTCCTATTCGAAGGAAGCGAAATTTCGAACCCGCGATCTTGATTTCAGTAAGCAATCATGAATACCACTGCGCTACCGCAGCGCCCTCGTTGTTAGCATTGTGAAACTTGAACTTGACAGTAAGGGACCTGGTTAGAATTAACCGACAACAGTGACCCACAATCCAATAGGATTAATTGTTGTAACATGTTACAATAGGAGACATTTGAACAATAGATTTAATAGGATGATGGGGGTCTAACCCCGTCTTAGTAACCCCACAGACAGAATATTATCCATAACTGTACCGTTCTAACTTACCAAAAATATATTATTTATTGGATCAAACTTACCTACTGTAAAATATATAAATTGTTAGTGAATCACCGACTATGTACCTACTTCTTCAGCTGCAAAAAATATACTAGGTGTGCAATACATTCTGCTGTTTACAAAAACTGAGCTGAGTCAGGCATATCTGTATAAAAAATGCAGTAAATGTTTTAGTAATTATCAGTAACTTCTCACCTTGTATGTTCTTTATGAATATATTAATACTTAAAATAGATTTCCATTGAATTCAATGGATTTTTTCTAGCCTTTTTGTAGACAACAGTTGTTTTTGCACAAAATTATTTTTACTATGTGTTCTTTGTATGTTGAAGAATATTTTCATCGAAAAAAAGTCGAAGTTTGTACGTTAGAACACTGAAAAAAACGGCTCAAAAAAAGTGGTGTCCGATGGTAAACCGAAAAGGGCTTTGCCCGGATTTTTACATGGGAATTTCGTTTTTCGGTGATTATTTCTCCATGGTATGTTCGATTTCAGATTTTTTTAATAGTAGACCATCGTCCCCGTGTCCACTACCATCGTGGCAAATTTCAATGTGATCGGTAAAGGGGTTTAGGAGGAGTACGAGTACATCGAAATACATGAGTCGCCTAAGAAAGAGCTTCGTAAACTCAGCTCAATAATTTATTGGATTAAACTTTTTTTTTTTTTTTTTTTAATTTATTTATTGACAACAGCTCAATTACAAGCTATACTGTCATGTGAAAACAACAGGGAATCAACAGTAAAAATCATAAGTACAGTAATGAATTGTAAATAAAAAATAAATAAATAAATAAAAAATAAATAAATAAAATGACTATTTCAATGTCCTGAAGAAAGTCTATTAGTTGTTTATATTTGTCTTTGACGGGGTTCTTGAGGCAAACCTGCAGGGTGTCCGTCCGGTTGAGGTCTGGATACTTTCGTCTCGTCTCCTCCTACTTCAGACACCTCATTATCACATGGTCCATATCCTCTGTGCTGCCGCACCGGTCGCACTGAGAGCTATTACTCACCTTGATGATGTGTAGGTTTCTGTTGACACGCCCGTGGTTCGTCCGAAGCCTGCTCAACTGAACTACCTCCCGACGACGCAAGCCCATGTCCTGGAACCATGGTTTTAGATCTACCGTCTTTTGAACAGCATAGTGCTCTCTTCCTTTTGACGTAGATTCTTCAACGTATGCTTGTTGCCAGTTCTGCATAACAACCTTCCTTAAACAGCGTCTTGCATCTCGTGGAGGTAGCTGTATTTGAGCATGTTCACCGACATCTGTTGCAGCTTCTTTGGCAGCGGAGTCTGCCAGTTCGTTGCCCTGAAGGCCTACGTGTCCGGGGATCCACTGAAGCACAATCTTATGCGTTGTTTTGTTTGTTATAAATCTATTAACTACTTGGCATAGAATGTGATCGGTGAGACCCCTGGCCCGGTGGAAGTTGTTTAAGCTGAGGATGGCGGACTTTGAGTCCGTTAAAATAACAACATCATCCTGTATGTGAATAGCATATTCCAGAGCATCGAGAATCGCAATCAATTCAGCTGAGTAAGCAGAAAAATTCTCGTTCAGTTTTTTTTTTTATGTAGATGTTTCTTTTCGGGTCATAGACACCTGAGCCTGCATATTCGTCACGTTTTGAGCCATCTGAGAAAATTTTGTAGGAGTTTGCGTAGGTGTTGCCTAGAACGGATTGCGCTATCGAGGAAAGAATGTTTGGAGGAGTGTGTTGTTTTGAGAGATTCCTACTGTCTAAAGTATAAACACTATCAAGTTGAATGGAGGTCGGTGGTACTTGAAGGCTCCATGCAGGTAGACCTTTGTGGGCTGGAATGTTCTATGGATTAAACTTACAGTAAAATATATAAGTTGTTAGTGAATCACCGACTATGTACTTCTTCAGCTGCAAAAAATATATTATTTATTGGATTAAAATTATGAAAAGATATTTTTCAACTGTAAATAGGCCATCTATTATCACGTAGATTTAGCCATGTCCAATATTATGCTGCTAGGAATTAAATTACTAGCATGTCGATTTGATGTTAAATTTTGATTTATTATATACTTATAATGTTTGATATTGTGATGAGCATGTTTTACGACATATATATATAGTAAAATACAACAATATTATGTAATTCTAAACAATTATTGTTAAATCGTTTCAGTGATCTATGAAAATGGTTCATAGAAGCGTCAGAATGATGAAATAAATAAAAGGTTAGGTTTTATAACTCATGCCCGGGTTTTAACTACGAGGTCATATCGCCTACTACCAGAGCGCTCTTTCTTCACTCTGGAGGACATGAGCCCGACTCTACTGTGGGAGTCCTAAATTTTGCCTACCCTAAATTTTTATTCACATAGGGCAAGGGTCTTAAACGAGTACCTGACATCGTACAAGCTCGGGACCGATCGCTTAACGTCCCATCTGAACGACGGCGTGCTTAAGTTTATTTTACCTACTAGATAAAATAAACTAAGGGCCTCGGTCGCGTTTCGAACCCACGATCTTGAGCTCAGAAGGCAAGCACGCATACCACTGAGCTACCGGCGCCGAAAACTCAACTTACAAATTTCTCACCGATTATATAACTTATCCTATAGTACGGGAAAGTAAAAAAAAAAAAAATGAACATCATTACACTGGCTGGGAGAGTTTGGCCTAGAAACCTCTAAACAGCTCCAAAGTTGGAAGTTGAACTGACCCGGGTCAGGGTTGCCAAGAGCATAGTTGAGGAGCTTCTGGCCTCTAACTTACCATGTTCCAAATCAAATTCCTAGCGTGACTATCTGCTATAATCAGCGTTCATATACAGTAGAGAAGTTTCTAGCCGTGTTTCACAAAGAGGAACTTACGGCCTTCTAAACTCTTAAGTTCACCAGTTACGTATAGCGTAGGGTAATAATTGCCTGACGGATCTCACCCGTTTTTGTAATTATTTTATCATTTTATTTATATTATTATCATTATTTTTTATGAAATTTTATATTTATTTATTTACTACTTCCCCAGAGTATAGGGGAAGTTTTGTAATCGGCAGAAATTCTATGTTGTTTTCACCGGAATTCCGAGGTTTCTGACTTTCCCAGAAGAAAATAATCAATTAAAAAAAATTAAATATTATCATAGAGATGAAATAAATAAAATAAAATACACATAATGAATACTTATGTAACAACCAGCCAAAAGACTATTTACCTATATCTCTTACAGGACATCTAGTTCCTCAGCTTTAAGACGTATACTTTTCAGTACCACTGATGATGACGATGTTGCGTCGAAAACTGGGTCTGGTCAAAAATAAAACAGTGGGAAGACAACGTTTTTTATTTCTATGAAAAATCTCTTCCCACAACATCTTATTATCACATATAATAAGACCAACTTATCCTTCGAAAATAGACTGACAATTTATTATTTTATTAGTGTGAGATTGGTTGAGTGAAATGATTGGGAGCGGCGGATTGATCTAATTGGTTTATCAGAGGCCGTCGAAGGAATGGAACGTGGCTAGGAAATCGAATCAAACATGACAGGCCCCCACGCACTTTGCTGACTCCAAATCATCCCATACTGCTAACCTCAGCATCTTTCGCCGACCAGCTCTCTTGATCATCAGATGATGTTGGTATAGTACAGTTAATATCAGGAGTCTGCTATCTGATCGCACCTGCGTGAGGTTTTAGACGCTTGGTTTCTTAGTGCGGGGCGCAGAATCTTTACTTAAAAACCAGATTCTTAGGTTTTTTCTTTTTTTTTTTCTCTCTTCCTAGTACGAAAATGATTGATTACTTGGAATCGTTCAGTTAAATTTCGAAAAACCTAAAAAAACCTAATTGGAATGAAATCACCTAAAAATAAATAACTAATCTTAAAAAGAAATATAAGAAAAATGCGATTTGAGGAAGGATAACAAATGCTTCGATTCGTATTTCGATGAAAAGCGGATGTTGGAGCGGTGGGGATTGTTTACGTTTACGTAGGGAAGAGGGGGCTAATGCCTTTAGTTTCTCTTGCTCTCGTGTTGCAGCTGTACTAAAAAATGAAGAAGACGAAATCGCATTTGCTGCGGCAGTGGATAGACGACGATTGCCATTTTACTTCTGACAGCAAGATATTCTGCCAAGGAAGCTTCTCTGCTTTTAAAATAATTCTGAGGGATAATAGAAAGAACTTGATGGTAGAAATCCTAGAAAAGTATTTGGTTGTGCTGCAATCGAGAGAAGGATTCAATTATGTTACTAGTTCCTTTTATTTTAATTATGTGTACATTTTTTGTTTTTGTTTTTTATTATGTCTTACCTAATATCTATGTTTTATAAAAAATTTTAATTGTATTTAATTTTTTTAAACCTATTAAAGTTCCAAATTTTATATTGTAACCTATTGAGGCTTTTTCGCAACCTGAAAAAACCTATTTCACTTGTAACAAAAAACTAATCGGGGACTTTGTTGTATCTAAAAGTCTCTGCTTATAAGAGCGGAACCCTAGAAGGAATTAGAATGAAATATGCGGACCGCAGAATGCATTAGATTTACAAGTACTACGGCTCACAGTATGCTTTAGACTTACAAGTCAGAACCCTAGACTGATTTAGACTTACAAGCGCGGACCGTAGAATGCTTTAGACTTACAGGTGTGGGCCGCAGAATGGTTTATACTTACAAACGCGGGCCGCTTATCAAAAATACCATAACATAGTAATATACACGTCATAAAAATGAATACATCAAGATACTTTATGAATTAGATATATAAACAGTTATATAATCTTAGAGTCGGACAAACGTATATAATAAAAATTATTTAAATAAATTGATATAAAAATAATGCTAGTAAAGTAGATGATAAATATTTGTTAAAATTCTTCCAGAAGTGTTTTTTCCACGAGGATATTTCAAGACTTTGTCACGACCCTTTGCTCAATGTGCGAAATATAGACAAAAAAAAAATAATAAAATAATTCAATATCAATAATAAAAATAAGTAAATAACTAATAAAAAATAAATAAACAATAATGAAAATATTAAACAATAAGTCATCCAAAGAATTAACAGTATTATTATCGGTTGTTATTTATTAAAAAGGATTTTAAATAAAAAAAAATTTGACTAGCATGCCCGAGTTTTAATTACAATGTCAGTTCGTCTATAACCCGAGCGCTCTCGTAGACATGAGCCCGACTCGTATGAGAGTTCTAAATGTTGCCTATCCCATACTTTATTCACCTAGAGTAGGGGTCTTTAACGAGTACCTGACATCGTACAGGCTTGCAAAACATCGCTTAAAGTACCATCCGAAGGACGGCGTTCTCAGGGTTTTTTCACCCCTCAGATAAAAAAGCCTAAAGCCTTGGCCCGGCACGCATACCATCCTGCTAACCTTTTTCTATAACTAAATAACATTACAATTGGCTATTATGTAAAGCGCCCAGACCATGACCTTAATGTGCCTCTGTAATAATTCCGTTTGTTCTACATACAGATTTCACGAACTACAAATGCTAGAGGTACATGATCGATATAAAGGGCTTTGGTGAAATATTAATCGTCTGTAAAGACAAAACTTCTACCACATCGGCAACTTGTATTATCAATGAATAACCCACCCTATTCACGCAACTCACATTTCAGGAATTACCACTATTCTTAGAATAACCAGAAATTCCCTTTTTTCTATTTTCTTTAGTTTTCCTAGAAATATTTGTTCTTATTAGACTCAATTTTAAAAAAAACTTTCTTTCTTCGATCTATAAAATAGAAGAAACAGTACATATTTTACAGAGAGTAAAAATAGCTCAGAGATAGTGTTTTTTTATTTGGATAGTACAAAATATTGAGCATGCCGTCCTTCGAATGGGACGTTAAGCAATAGTCCCGAGCCTGTAGCATGTCAGGTATTCTTTAAAGATACCTACATAAATAAACCTAGGCAAAATTTAGGAGTCCCATTGTAGAGTCGGGCTCACGTCCATCAAAGCAATGAAAGAGATCTAGTAGGCGATAAGACCTCATAGTTAAACCCTGGGCGTAGGTCAACATAACTAACCGGACGACGTCTCGTCTTCTTCTTCGCATCTGTCACAAGAAGGACTGTCCTTGACACCTACAGTGCGTATTGAACGGACCGTGTCCTGTGAGAACTCCTGTCAGTTGCCGAAGTTCGTTCCTTTTTAGATTTAGAATCCCATTCCCCAAAATCTTGGAATCCTGACCCAGGAACATCTTCAACTTTCTGTATCTGGTTACTTCTCTCTATGACTTTTCCTAAAGGTCTCTCGTTCATTTTTTCACTTCCTTGGCCAGTCAGTCTACTTCCTCGTTTCCCTGGATCTCCGAATCTCCGAGGATTTAGTCGAGTCCATTCTTCTTTTCTAGAGTGTTTAAAAACAGGCGCTCTCTTACTAGCTTTGATAATAATTTCAACGTCAGCAAGTGCTTGGAGTGGTGCTTGACTGAAGGAGAAGTTCTTTACCTTCTCCATGTAACAATAAATTACTTCTCTTTCAGATGAGAATTCCAGGATCGCCATCATCTCCGCTTGAAATACAGTAGCTTGACGTTCAAGTGGGAATGTGACATCTCACTCCAGGCTCGGCGATCCAAATACCGCCTCATGTGTCTTTCGCATCCTATGTGTCTCCCACTGTCTTTCGTAGCCACTTGCTGTGATCTCTCTCCGCTCTTGATAGCTACTGCATATTTTCTTATTTTCTGTCTCCACCTTCTTCATGTCTATTCGTTACCTCTCTTATAGATGCAAATTCCAAGATCGCCATCACCACCTCTTGAAGTACAATAACATTGCGTCCAACCAAAACTGTTACTTCCAACTCCAAGTATCGCCGTAGTCTAGAACTATCTTTGAAGCATCCTATGTTCCTCCCCATGTCTTCTGTTGCCTCTAGCGTATTTCCTACCGCGTTTGTTGCGTTGTTTGGATCTTTTCTCCATCTAAACATACATATATTTCGCTTCCTTCCGTTCCTATGTGCTCCTCTGCTATGACAGTCACTAATAATGTGTGTTGAGTTCAACATTTTTTTTTGTGTTACCCTTTGAAATATCATTGGCTTTCAATAAATTCAGATTTTCTATCAAGAGTATCACTGTTTGTTTGAAAAAAGATGAACGAGTACTTCTAGTTTTGTTTGTCCAACGTTGTTTGATCTGGTTTAATCATAAGCCAATCTACATAGTGTTTGATCTTGTGTTTTCGTTCATTATCCATTTTCTTGAGGCGTATGTTACAAAAAGGTCAGTCTGTTTGTTCATATTATAGAAAAATACAAAAAGAACTTGGGGATCCTAACGAGATGTTTGCTCTCGAACCCATGTTGATATTGCTTTTTAATGTTTCGCAAACAGTAAGAGTCATTCTCTTCGTGTTTGTTCTAGTTAAAGATTTTTTTTATTCAGATTAAAAATTTGTGATGTGGCTATAACAGAACTTCTTTACACCATCCACGTTATTACAGATCACTATAATAATATCTCTCTCCTCTCAAATTCGTTTAGAACATTCTTTATTATTCGTTACAACGTTGAGAGAGTTTTTGAGTTAGGCCTCTCCCCTAATCCCACCTTCTCATTGGCCGAATCGGTTAGAAATCTGTAGGTGTTATCCTTATGCGATTCTGAATACATATTTAAAATTTCAGTGGTATGCGTGCTTGCTTACTGAGCTAAAAGTCGCGGACCTTAGTTTATTCTATCTGGGAGGTAAAATAAACTTAAGCACGCCGTCCTTCGGATGGGACGTTAAGCGATGGTCCCGAGCCTGTACGATGTCAGGTAATCGTTAAAGACTCCTACTCTAGGTTAATAAAAATTTTGGATAGGCAAAATTTAGGACTCCCACAGTAGAGTCGGGCCCATGTCCACCAGAGTGACGAAAGAGCGCTCTGGTAATAGGCGAAATGACCTCGTAGATAAAGCCCGGGCATGAGTCATAAAACCTAACCTATAGTCTAAGCTCCCACAGAAATCAGGGGTCAGACTATATTGCTTCTTCAACTATACAAAGTAGAGGGGAAGTTATTTAATCGGTCATAAATTCAATGTGGAGTTTTCAACGGACCTAAACCTATATCTATCAATTTTTAGCCAAATCGACCAAAGGGATGGTGGGATTAGGAAAAAAACCTTAACTTAAACGTATCGACATAGGATTTGGGAGTTCCTATGTAACTCAGCTATTAAATAAAAGCGCAAACGGTCGACTTATCCCAAAAAGGAAGTTATTGAAAAAATTTGCCAAGACGAAAAGCCCAAAAAGACGCAAAAAGGGACATTGGCTATTTCAGAAAGGATTTTGGATTGCCTGAAAGCTGTAAAACTTAAATCCTTGGCACTACCCTGTTGTTTTCTTTAATTAAAAAAAAAAAAAAAATCGAGTTGAAAATTTGAAATGAAATCCACATATTTATTTTATTTTTTTAATTTCTCGTCAATTATTTTTACGCTTTAACTTATACGGGGGCTGTTATTGAAATTCGCTGAAAAAGAAAACATATAACGTTTTTTTTTTTTTTTTCGAGGGGCTCTTAAGAATCTAAGTTTAGGAGCCTACTTCAAATTCTAAGGAGAACCCACTCCTGTGCGGACTTCGAGTACCCCCCCATTTCATATTTCCAACTCAATTCTTCCCATTTATAATATTTTTTTCAAGCCCATAATTCAACTTTTCTTCCTTGCTTGAATACAATCCTTGAATTTTTATGGCCATTCGTTTTGAATTATCTGCTCTATTTGTCCTGTTTTTTTGTTTTTTTTTTGTTTTCTTTTCGATTTTGTATGACTACATTCTCTCCCCCAGTAAGTGCACACAACCTCCTAACAAAAAAAAAGTTTTAAATTTCAGAATTAACCCACAATCCCCCCCAAGAAGATTAAAGAGAGTCTGGCATAGAGATCTCCTGGTATGAAGTGATGCCATGAGGGTTCACCGCTGGGTGTTTTTCCTCTCTCAAGCCTTTCATGTCATATTTATTTTTATTATTTTATTTTATTTTTATTATTTTTTTTATAGTACCTACATGTCAGCCCAGCCGCTGGTTGTGCATTTTTTACATAGTTGTGGCTTTAAATAAATAAATACAAAAAAAAAATTTCAGAATTGAAAAATAAAGTGTACTCAAACTTTATATTTCAATTTATCTTTTTTTTTTTTCATATCAGTCTTTATTATTTGCCTTATTTACAATCAGTAAAAAGAAAAAAAAGGAAAAAAGAAAATAATCCATTAGTAAATTTGATAACATGAATATAAAATATTATATTTTATTCTTTTATTTTCCTTTTTTTTTAATATTTCGTATATTGTGCCTGAAACTTCCTCAAATATTGTCGGAAAAATTATAAAAAATGTTATCAGAATTTAAATTATAATAATAAAAATGTCATTTATGTTGGTTAGAAAGAGACATGATGATATCCTCAAATATTCTTGGAAAAGAGGGCGCCAGTAGCTCAGTGGTATGCATGCTTGATTTCTGAGCTCAAGAACGTGGGTTCGAAACCCGACCGAGGCCCTTAGTTTATTTTATATAGGAGGTAAAATAAACTTAAGCACGCCGTCCTTCAGGTTGGGACGTTAAGCGATGGTCCCGAGCCTGTACGATGTCAGTGACTCGTTAAAGACCCCTACCCTAGGTGAATAAAAATTTAGGATAGGCAAAATTTAGGACTCCCACAGTGGAGTCGGGCTCATGTCCACCAGAGTGACGAGGCAATATGACCTCGTAGATAAAGCCCGGGCATGAGTCATAAAACCTAACCTATTCTTGGAAAAAAGAACATTTGGAAGAAATATGAAAAATAGTTATCAGAATTTAAATAACAATAATAATTTATTTCATTTCTGAAATGTATTTTATTTTTAAATTCAACATCTCTTAAGGATGCATCTGTCAATTTTCTGCGATATCGGTTGAAGGGAAGGGGGGATCAGAGAAGGTACACTCGACTCGAATACCCCAATTACTGCCAATGTAAAAGATGTATCGACACAAAATTTAGTATGAAGAATTAGAATCGACTATTTAAGTCAAATATATTGTTTTAGCCCAAGCGGTCGATTGGCGTTAGAGGGGAAGCGAAAACATAATTGATTAACTAGGGGAAGTACCTAGCCGGCGATTTACCGATTTTTATTACAGTAACCATTAAAATTTTACACACTCACAGACTGTTCCATTTTGTAAGAAAAATTTTACTATTTGGTGAATGAACAGTGAAAATAGCTCTCAAGATCTGAGAGAAAAAAAAAAAAAAATCACTAACATTTTTATGGGATGAGTAAGTGATACATTCCCATCTCAAAACCTTAAAAAAATACATAAAAATTTTAGATATCAGATAATTTTTTTTTTCCCATCAATTTTATAGAGAAAATTTTTTTTATGTTTTGGATAAGTTTTATACTTAGATATTTCTACTCGCAATCAGTCATAAAAAATCAGATTCTCCTTCTTCCATCATTAAATTGAAACAAGGAGAAAGGGGTTTCGTACCACAGTTCACCGACACCTACATATGTTCACACATTCAACCCTAAGAAGTCATATAATGAAATAAACGAGGGCGCCGGTTGCACCGTGGTACGCGTGCTTGGTTTTTGAGCTGCTCAGTTCGCTGGGAAGAAATTCGGCCGAGGTTCTTAGATTATTTTTTTCTGGTGATAAAATAAACATAAGAAAGCCGTCCGTTTAGCGTTTGTACGTTGTTAGTTTCTACGAAGTACGATGTCAGTTTCTTGTTAAAGACCTGCCTTAGGAGTATACAAATTTAGAGTAGGCAACATATAGGACTCATAGTAGAGTTGGGCTCATGTCCATCTTGAGTACCTGATATTGTAAGACTCGAGACCATCGTTTAATGTCCCATCCAAAGGACGGCGTGCTTAAGATTTTTTTTTTATTCATTATACTACGCCACATTGCCAATGCCCCATTTTACGTTTCCAACCTCACATTACATAATGACCTCAACACCCCATTTGTACCTTCTGTTATCAGGACACGATATCAAACTTTTCACGACAAACTCCATCACACCAATCCACGTATACAAGAATTATCTACAAACACTCTCCCCACAAATCCACCACGACGCCTCAAGCGGATATGGCAGAAGGACCTGCTTCAGGTCTAGCCTGGCCTCCTCAGCAGTATAGCCACGCACCTGATACTGCACTATTTATCGCAATTGCTAATGGCAAATGTTATGCCGTTTTAAATATATAAATAAGGGACTTGGCCAAGATTCGGTTATAAGAATATAAAAAAATTATAAAATAAATTAAAATTTTTTGAAATTAGACACATTTTTCAATGCGACAGACTTTATTCCAAGGAAACAGACCAGAATGAGGGGTGTTAATAGGGGGAGGTAAGCAGTTAACCCCCGTTTAAACCCGGTTTTGTATTCAACTATTTATCAGGGCCAGGAGACAACCAGGAAGAAGAATTTAACTAAAAAAAAAAAAAAAAGTGTATGCAGTGAAAAAAAGGGCGAAACAAAAAAAAAAGGTACGTAAAGCTAAAAAAAAGGGAGGCCCTTTATGTAAATTAGTTTAAAGAGGAGAGGCTGGATATAATAGCCAGATAAACATGGCCCACATGAATATGTCAAAAATTGTACTCCATTATATCTTGGAGAAAATTATATATTGTGCGAAGCCATTTGCAATGGGGATATTTTAAGGTAAAGTTAGTTTGCTAAATTTGAATAAGCCCTTTCAAACTTATACTTTATTTTATTTTAACTAAAGTTTCATCATTAACAGAATACAATCTTTTCAGTCAAAAGTCCTACAACATGTATATAACAAAATTCTACACAAAAACCTCTTACTTACTTTACTTTCCCTGGCGCTACGGTCTTGTAGAACCTGGGCCTCCGCAACGATCTTCCGCCATTCTTCTCTATCCTCGGCCTCCCGTCTCCATCTTCTTATACCCATCGTTCTGAGGTCAACGTAAATGGGGTCTACCTCTTCTTCTTTGTCCTCCCGAGTATCCCTCCAGTATCCTACTCGGCAAGGTCCAGGCTCTTGTACAGGTCCCTCAGCTCCCCATTGGTCCGTATCCTCCATCTATCCCCCTCAGTATATCTTCCTCAATACCTTCCTCTCCCACGTATTGAGTAAGACTTCGTCCATCCTAGTCAAGACCCAGGTTTCACTCGCATATGTGACTGATTTATAAATTGCTATTTTGGCCACAAAAACCTCAACAATCATTATGTCCAAGTTCTAATCTAACTCTGCTTCAAGAAATTCTAAATATATTCTAAGCTGAATTAGCCATCGCAATATCGTTGCTCAGTGCTTGTCCTTTACAGTCCCAGCCCGACTACTCTCCACGCTGCCTAAGGTGACGCTGGCCTAGAGATCTTCTGTAAGTAATCAGGGTATCTAAAGGAATGTAAGGACTTCCATCAAGTGTACCTGTTACTTTCTCAGTTGTACGAAGTCAACGGAATTTCATGTTTATCGAACTCCAGATTCCAAAAATGCAAAAAAAATGTCTGAAACGATAACTCCCGAAATAATGAATGTTTCCAGATAAAATTTTATATGTGAATCCAGAACCCCATAAGGATGATACCAATCGATTTTCAGCCAAATCAAAGGCAGGGATAAGGGGAGAGGCTTAACTCAAAAAAATCTATTAGCTGACGTGGAAAAATGCATATGTTAATTCAAAACTCTATAACGATGATACATCAATTCAGAGCGGAATCGGCCGGGGAAGGGAAGAAAATCGGTCGGGAAATTAGGGGAGGGACTCAACGCAATAACCCCCAATAACTGCCGATGTAATGAATCTATCGAGATGAAATTTCTTATTGAAAGTCAAAATCTCTGTCGATTTTCAATCAAAACGGCTAAAGGGAAACTCTAATAACTGCGGATGTAATGAATTTATCGATACAAAATGAAGTATGAGGATTTAGGAACTCCTGTGTAAGTCAACTAGTGAATATTAGCGCAAATGCTCGACTGGTATTGAAGGGGGAGCGAAAAGTGAATTGATTAATTCGTTCTGGGGAAGTACATTGACGGTGATTCACCGACGACTATTTATATTATCTCTTGTTCACTTCTACCCACTATATATTTTTTACAGATTGTCTAATAATTTTAAAAAGTATTTTAAAAGTGAATGTTAAGGTAACAGTTTTCATGGCCAGTACCGCTTCAGTCTTCGGGGAGGATTTTCTAGATGGGAACGTGAATACAGAGAACTAGCAACAGGATGTGGAAGGAAAGTTTGGAAAGGAACTCTACAATGGTTCAAAGAACTTTAGATTGAAAGGACTAAATTCAACTCATATTGGATGGCTTAACCAAACAAAATATTAAGGAAAAATATTCAACTACCATCATATTCATTTGAAGTTAATATTCTTTCACCATTTTGTTAGCAGACTATCGTTTGGTAACCAACCTGATTATTCCAAAGTAAATTTCAATTTTCATAAATTCACTATTTTTACCCTCGACCTTCTAAAAATATATTCGAATTTTTATTTACTCCTGAGATAATGTCAGAATTCTTCTTAATCATTTGTTTTTTGCATATCCGACAGTAATAATCATGAAGGCAGGGAGGCAGAGAGTTCAGAATCAAGACGCATCACCTCTTTATCGATTTTAAATCGGCCTACGATAGTGTTGATAGAGAGGAACTGTACAAGACATTATCAGAACTAATCATCCCCTCAAAGATGATCCGGCTAATAAGAATGACCATGACAGGGTTAGAGGGTGCGGCAAAAAATCTGAGGAGTTCACGTCAGACAAGGGTGTAAGGCAGGGCGACGTATTGGCATGTTTACTTTTTAACCTGTCCCTTGAGAAGGGAATTAGGGACTCAGGCATCCAGGTGACTGGAACTGTCTTCAATCGGATGGCTCAGCTTCTTGCCTATGCTGATGACATAGATATAGTAGGGCGCTCATTGAAAGCTGTCCTTGAGGTCGCTGCAAGACGCTTGGGTCTTGTCATCAATGAAGATAAGACCAAAATATATAGTGTCCGAGAAAGCACCCAGACAGGAGGGCATGAAAGTATCGTTCGGACCCTTCGCATTCGAACAGGTGTCTCAGTTCACTTACCTGGGATCACAGATACGAGGGTCGTTCAATAAGTCTTTAGAAAAAGAAACAAAAACAAAGTATTTTGGGTAGATTTATTTTTATTTTTCAACATAATCTCCTTTTAGCTCTAAACACTTTTCTAAGCTTTTTTCCAACTTTTTTAACCCATCCAAAAAGTAAGATTTCGGAAGGTCCTCAAAATAGGCATCTGTTTGGGCGATGACCTCCTCGTTCGTCCCGAACCGTTGTCCGTAGACATTTTTTCAAGTTTGGAAATAATAAAAAAGTCACTGGGGGCCAAATTTTGCGAATACGGTGGATGTTGTAACAATTCGAACTTTAATTCCACGAATTTAGCCATTGAAACTGCACAGGTGTGAACCCATCTTGCCGAAACTTTTTTCATACCCAATTTTTCGTGTAAAATTGAAAACACTGCACCTTGTGATATGCCTGTGGTCTCCACTATCTCGCGCATTTTAAGTCACCGATCACTTAACACCATATCGTAGATTTTATCGATCATTTCGGGTGTAGTCACTTCTACTGGACGTCCCGAACAATTTTCATCTGTTGTTGATGTACGGCCACGTTTAAACTCATTTAAACAATTATAAACAGTGGCAAACGCAGGGATGTGTCATGAACTTTATTTAACTCGGCTTTGATCTCTTTCGGTGTTAAGCCTTTTAAATATAAATGTTTTATCACCACTCAAAACTCACTTTTTTCCATTTTTTTAAATAAACAAAAGTTCTTTGCTTCAATCGACGATAAAAATAAAACCACATGATCGATATAGCTAAAAATTTAACAGTAATGATGCTTCCTAAAAACAAACGATTTTCAGTGACCCGCGTGCCATTCTCTTGGATTTTCTAAGGACTTATTGAACGTACCTCGTAACATGTGATAAGTCTTCTGTGGAGAATACTGCAAGAATTATTATTGATCCTGCTTCTACATACGAATGGAGTATTGCGGCTTTGGCATGACTAACGTGACCATTTTTTTTTTTTTTTTTTTCTCAAAACGGGACATCTACTAGTTTTTAGATAATAGAATATGTATTCAAGAAAACTCATATTCCTTTATAGTTTGTATTTATTAAGGAAAAGAACAGGAATGACGTGAAAATAAACAATTTATGTGGTCTTATATTTTTCTGAAGAACAAATTTGCTTAAGTATATTTGGTGTTGATTTCAATTAAGAATGAAATTCTTGGCAGGATTTCTGACAATTATTTTGGTAATTAACATTGCTTTAACTGCGACTTGCAACTGTGTTTTTTCGCTAATCCACAATTTATTCATAACAGAAAAGACCCTTTCTACGGGTGCATGCCAGGCAAATGTAAAATATATCCAATAATTGTACGAAAGTTGGTACGATTCAAATTATTGGTATGAAAGTGTTTGAACAATTCCACCCAACGGCTTTCCATTCTGTCACTTTCTGTCATCATTCAATATACATATTTTTTTTACAAAAATAAATAAAAATGGCCTAAAAAAAAACAACATTAAAATAGGTATGTACCTACTTTACAGATCATTGAGCTGGCGAAAAAACTCAAAAATTTGAATAAAAATATGCGAATAAGGTTCAGATATGCAAAAATATGTATATATGCAAAATAAAAGTAGCTTAAATTGATTCTAGTTTCTAAGTTAACATTAAAAGGCGCCGCGCTACTAGGCGGTACCGTTGGATTTTTTTTTATTTCTCGCGTCTTTTTTTTTTTTTTTTGAATTTGTTACTATGGGTTGCTCTCTTTCTAAAAAACGGGACATTTCAGCGTCCCGAAGCTGTGTCTGGGGACAACGGGACAGGCTACCTAACACCGAGGCATAACCCACAATTATTTGTCGTTATTTGGGGCACTTAACTTTGATCGTATTGGTCATATCTTAAATCTGAGGGGATTTTGTAAGTTTGAAATTTAATAAGAAATGTCTAAAAAAAGTGTGTTTCGAAACGACATTTTGTGACATTTTTTGGTATATATTTCCCAAACCGGGAGACCTACAAAAAATCGTATTTCATAAAAAATGTGCCATTTAATTTTTTCTACAACATTTATTTGAAAATAATTTTTGATTATATCATAAATATAGGCGTTATCTTGTAAAATAGGGGATGTTAAAGAGTGAAATTCTATTGAAAACTCGATCTCGGATTTTCGCACGATTACAAAATATTCTTATACAAGAGTAAAAATTGGGACAGAGCACTTTTGTTGAATGTTGTTTGGAAATGGGGAGTTCCGGTTTGGCAGAGAACTGAATGTCTACAGACCACTGGATGGTACATTCTCCTGTTCTGACCTAGTTGGAAGATATATGGGACATGGTGAGTGCAGTCTCCGTTCTTCCTGTCCTTGTCTTGAGGAAAAAGTCCTTCTTGAAACGGAGACTCCGCAGAAAATACCAACCAATATAAGCTGGCGTTCTTCAAGGTTAAACTCTCAGCCCGCTATTTTTCAACATATGCTTTTACACAATATATCATCCAATTTTGAGTTCAAAAGACTGTATATGTCGCCAGATATCATCCAGCAAAATACAGAATACATTATAAAATCGGTGAATCATCGGCAATGTACATCCCCAGAACGAATTAATAAGTTTTCGCTCCCTATCCAAAACCAGATTACCATTTGCGATAATATTCAATAGTTGACTTACATAGAAGTTCCTTAGTCCTAATACTAAATTTTGGGTCGATAAACTCATTGTATGAGCAGTTATTAGGGTTTTTAAATTGTGCCCCCCTTCCCTTCGGGCGATATGGCTGAAATATGACAGGTTATGTCCATTTGGGGTTAAAATTCAAATATTAAATTTCATGTCGATACATTCATTGCATCGGCAGTTGTTGCTGTTTTTGTGTTAATCCTTTTCCCTAATATCCCAGCCAATTTGGCTGCGGGGAAGTTCAAAAAGTAGATTTCGGATTTTTGCAAGATTACGAGCTTTACGGTCTTTCAGAAAATGACACAAATGCTGCCAGAAATGAACAGGCCTCCGCGGTTTCGCGAAACGCTATTCATAAACGCGACACATTTCTCGTACAATAACACTCAGAACTCGATAATATAATTCACCAATAGAACATTTTATGATCGAAAATTTGAAATATATGACGCTTCTGTGTGGATTTAAGAGAAGATAGACGAAATTCACAATTTTATATATCCAATATTTAGCAGTAATTTGTTAAATAAGAATAATAAAACAGAATAAAAAACAATAATAATAATAAAACAGAATAAAAAACAATAATAATAATAAAACAGAACGAATTTGAATATTAATAATAATAACAACATTATTCTATAACATATCCCGGATAAATTGGGTTTCATTATTCATATTGTTATTGTAATTTAATATATGTTACGTAAAGCCGTTTAAAAGCTTTCAATATCGGTTTTAATTCATATTGTATATAGACCAGAACATCAGTATATACACACAATAGCAGCATTGGCCGGTGCTAAATTCGAAGGAGAAGCAAAGAAACGAGGTCATCATTTGATTGAAGAAAAGACGGTGTACATGAAGACTTCACTGAACCCTGTGCAAGACGCTCCTGAAGTAATTTCTATCAATGAGCACCAATTTCCAGGAGACAGGGAATTCAAGTATCTTGAAGCTCTGAAGATAATAACGTTAGCCACGAAATAAGAGCACGCACTGCTGCAGGGAACAGATGCAGGGAACAGATGCAGGGAACAGTTCAAAGAATACTCAAGTACCGCAGCTTAACGAAGAGGCGCAAGCTAATTCTGTGCTGTTTGGGTAAAGGGGTATATGTCAATTTTTTGTGAAAATGGGTAACACCTATCTAAAGCAAGTCATAACTTGCTTTAGATAGGTGATCTCTATGTTGGGGTAAAGAGAAATAAGTCAGAATCTTATGACATCATTGAAAAAAATGGAAGTGAAAAGGGGGACAACTGAGAAACATGGGAGTTCTCTGAAAACTGAAAACAGATAAACTGACATATACCCCTTTACTCCAACACCACAGAATTATTTATAAGACCATTGTCCGTCCAATTGTGACTTATATTGATGAAACTTGACAATTTTCATTTTTTATCTTCTCTTATGTTTTTATTGTTTTCATAATTTATTTATTGTAAAAAAAAACAACAAAAAAAAAATAGGTGAGTGACGCAATACTCACGAGAATTGATGTGTAGTTTCAAAAAATGCACTGATACAATAAGAAAAGTGGTATCTATGAGAAATTAAACCAGGGAGTTCTATCTACGAAATAAAACTCACTCCCGGGCGGGATTCGAACCCGCAAACCATGGTGAGACCATGCTACCAAAGCCCTACGCTCTAGCCCGCACGGCCACCTGGTCTGTCTATACCCAACCCATTTTGCATGAACACATTGTTGATGTGGATCAGCTCTTCACAAATCTTCATGGATGCGTTGAACCAATTAATGCTGCTAAATGCTCAGTGGTATGCGTGCTTGCCTTCTGAGCTCAAGATCGTGGGTTCGAAACTCGACCGAGGCCCTTAGTTTATTTTATCTGGGAGGTAAAATAAACTTAAGCATGCCGTCCTTCGGATGGGACGTAAAGCGATGGTCCCGAGCCTGTACGATGCAGGTACTCGTTAAAGACCCCTACCCTAAGTGAATGAAAATTTAGGGTAGGCAAAATTTAGGACTCCCACAGTAGAGACGGGCTCATGTCCACTAGAGTGATGAAAGAGCGGCATGAATCATAAAACCTAAACCAAACCTAATTAAACTTTCAAATTTATAGTACTTCAATTTCTTTTATACATGAAATTATAGGTTTGTGATAGCTAAAATAACTACATTTTTTAGATTTACGCTGTGGTTTCTGTGCTTTTAGAATGAAACGGCTCACAGCCAATGCGCATGTAAAATCAGCTTTAAGAGTATAAAGTATAATATAAATTAAGATTTTGAACGATTGAATTCATGTATATTTAAATAAATGTAATATGACTTGTTTTGTACATGTACATTTAAGTAAAGCACAATTTTCGTAATCTTGGTTTTTGCTCTGGCCAGAGGGGGGCACGTGCCCCCCCCCCCCTGGCTACGCCCCTGCTTATACTTCGTATAGCGAAGAAGTAAAAGAAGAATATAGTATTTTTTTTATGAGAAGGAAACAAATCACGTGACAAAAATGTCAGCACCAATTCACTTTTATTTCACCAGACTTTCCGTCAAGTTGTGAAAAGATTTAGAAATAATAAAGAATTTTTGAAACAACAGAACTTAATTTTTAGTTGAAACATTTACTCAGTGTAATGGTTAAATTGTCATTTTCAGAATTGAGAAGACTTTAGAAAACATTATGCAACATCCACTAAGAAACTTTTAATAGTGCATTTTAAGGGTAGTGTGAAAGTGAAAAAAACAAAAAAAAACATGAAAAACACGGGCATGCCATCCTTTGGATGTTAAGGGACGGTCCAATGATGTCACTTACTCGATAAAGACTTCCTAGCCTAGGTAACTGAACCTGGGTAGAACAGCCACTCTAGAGTCGGACTCATGTTCACCAGAGCGCCGAAAGAGCGCGATAAGACCTAGTAAAGCCTGGGCATAAGTCATAACTAACTATGTGGAAAATCTCGGCTACCTAAGACTATTATTCAAAATAAAATTGCGAGCTACTTCCAGAAGATTAAAAGTCTGACTACCCTGATATTTTAGAAGTAAAGGCTTGAGAGAAAATATAAGATTTTTAGAAAAATAATCAAAGAAAAAGCTTCAGGCTTTTGCAATCTCAAAGCTCAACACTGTGTTAGAAGATGGAGCGAGATTTCAAAAAACCGTGTCTAGTTATTATGAATCATGGCTGGGCTTTAACAAAGGTCATATCGCCTACTACCAGAGTGCTCTTTCGTCACTGTAGTGGACATGAGCCTGACTCTAAATTTTTAGACCATCGCTTAATGTCCCACCCGAAGGACTCCTTAAGTTTATTTTAGCTCTCAGATGCAACTAAGGGTCTCGTCCGCGTTTCGAACCCGCGATCTTGAGCTCAGTAAGCAAGCATGCATACCACTGAGCTACCGACGTACTCATGTTCGCGTGCTTATATGTCTATGTTTGTACCTAGGTTTTTAACTTAAGGAGGCTTAACCAATCAAATTATGATACCCGGACTTAACTACGAGGTCATAGCACACTCTTTCGACACTCTGATGTAGCCTACCCAGATTGATTCAGCTAGGGTAGGGGTCTTTAACGAATATCTGACATCGTACAGGCTCGGGACCATCGCTTAACGTCCAATCCGAAAGGCAGCATTTCGAACCCGCGATCTCTAAGCTACCAGCGTCTTCTTTCATCGTCTCTTATATTGATTTAACCAAATTACTGATTGATGTTCTTCAATCAAATTAAAATACACGATTATCGCTTTAGATAAAACATAGAATACTCATTCAGCAAATGTACTTCAATTACTAAATTATTAATTGATTTTTATCAATCAAATTAAAATACACGATTATCGCATTGAGACACATTCAGCAGACGGTGTTTATTTCTGAAAGCCACTGTCAAACGTAATCAAGACTGACAGGATTATTTTGAGGTCGAATCCTTTTTAATCATCGTGCAAAGTTCGTTTCAACTTCCATGCAATTTTTTTTTAATTTTTTTACTTCCCCAACTACACGAAATATATGGAAAATTATGTAATCGGTAAGAATATCGATGCGGAGTTTTTCAAGGATTTTTACCTCTCAGATGGAAAAGGTAAAGAGCTCCGCCGGGTTCCGAATCCGCGATGTCTTGAGCCCCGAAGTCAAGCACGCTCTCAGTCGTTCCGTATATACATATGTTACCAATTTTTACTGACATGATAAACGTATGACATAATACATAAGATAAATGTTTTATCAGCCTAGTGCTGAATAACGTTATCAGCCAGACCTTGTCATACCGATCAGATGCGATTCAACAATTTTGTCTCAACTTAGTTTATTTTATCTGGGAGGTAAAATACACTTAAGCACACCGTCTTTCGGATGGGACGTTAAGCGATGGTCCCGAGCCTGTACGATGTCAGGTACTCGTTAAAGACCCCGACCCTAGGTGAATAAAAATCTAGGGTAGGCAAAATTTAGAACTTCCATAGTAGAGTCGGGCACCTGTCCACCAGAGTGACGAAAGAGCGCTCTGGTAGTAGGCGATATGACCTCGTAATTAAAACTCGGACATGAGTCATATTAACTAACTATTATTATTAGTATAGAAAGCCACTAACCTTGATAACGTTGGGATGGTCAAGTTCCTGGAGAAGAATAAGCTCTCGGAGTATCTTAGCCGAGGTCCGCCGGTAACAACGAGCCAGCGAAGGTCCCTCCGGACGAGCTAGACAGGTCTCTATGTCATGTCCGTCCAGGTTGACAGTCTTCACGGCAATATCCCGACCTCGAAGACGACCTCTGTAGACAGCCTTGGTCCATCCGGAAGCAACCCACTCCAGATCTGTCACTTCGCCGAGGGAACTGCAATTGAGAAGGCCGGAGCTGTGTCTGGCCCTGGGCTCGGGGGCTGGAAGCGGAGGCCGAGCTGGCAGATAAAGTAGAAGGCCGGCACCCAATGCTACGAGTGTGAGCGTGGCCGACCGTGACTCTCCGAACATCGTCCTGCCGGCACTGAGCTCCGCAGACTTCTGCCAAAGCCCCCGTCCTGCCCATCCCATAACCCCTCCGGCCCCTCCGACCACCCCCAACCACCCCATCCCCTCCCGCCTCCTCACATTTATTTTGATTAATAGCAACCCGCCACCTTCTTGACGTCCTGTTTATTCATACGACTGAATATGCAACGTCCTGTGCGTCCTTCATGGCCAACCCTCCTCATTAAATTTTAATTTTTCAGACACATTTTCGCCGTTTTTCGGCAAAACAAAAGGCGTCTGAATCACCAGATATATTTCCCTAGAACTAATTAATCATTAATCAATGTAAAAAAAATATATTAATGTATCATGAAGAATTTTCAATGAGAATTTCTTCAAAAACTCAACCTCTGCATTAACAACACCAGTGCCCATTACGAATGTTGAGTGACTGAGTCAATTAGTGCTTCCTCGTTGTGGCCGCCTTTCGGCCTCTCGCGGTTCTCAAATGAGATATGGTCAACACAGGACTTTCTTATACCAACCAACAGAACACACTCCCACTTCCTTCCTTCTCTCAAATTTAATTCATGCGGACGTAACTAGATACATGTAGGTAATGTGAGGAAAGATGAGTACGTTTTTTGAGGGGGCGTAACTTTGTTTGTATTGGTCCTACCTCGAAACTAAAAGTTGTTTGTAAATTGGAAATTTAATGAGGAACATTCTTGGTAAGAACCAATTATTCGATAAGACTAACCGTTTTTAAGTAAATCAAGCTAACGTCTAAAAACATATATACCTCAAAACGACATTTCAGAACAGTTTTCGGCAAAATTTACTTTTCTGATACCACAAAATAACCAATGTTTTTAGAACAGACTGAAAAATGCAACCCACTCCCCTAGCTTATCACTTTCACATAACCGACTATAGATGATTTATTGTGGAACCTGGAGTGTAAAGAAAAAGACTATAATCGTATGGATGACTTGTTCCAGATAAGATTGTGTTAGAAACACCTGGAAACTGGAAGAAGTAGAGTAACTGATGATCCAAACTGGAGCTGGAACTGTAACCGACTGGATAGGAATAGCATCCTGAGGAAGAAGGGGTTTGATAAACGAGACACTGCCATCCAGAGATAGGGTAAAGACGGAATGAAAAACATCTACATTTTTCATGAAAGACAGAGAAAAAAAGAGAGAAAAATATAAAAAAACATCACGACAATGACTTCTGTTGCCTTTAATACAGAAGATGTCTTTATCTCCATTAATGGATTATCAATTATTGCTGGTTACAAGTTAGTAACGTTATCTACCCGGTTAGTAACGCTATCTGCCGGGTTAGTAACGCTATCTGCCCGGTTAGTAACGTTATCTGTCCGATTAGTAAAATTATCTGCCCCTAATTTATATATGCTATTTTGTATCGAAAACTATCGTGTTTACAGTCAGACAGAAGACAGACAGTTTTTTTTGTTTTTTTTTTCATATTTGGAATATAGAATCGGAAAACATGGAATCTTTTGTACACGAAGCACGACTTTTAAATGATGTTAGTATGCTGTACGACTCCATCTAAATTCTAACATTTCTTTGTCTGATTTGACTAAAAATCAAAAGTGTCCCTCCAAAAACACAGAATATATCTGAAAACATTTCACATACTTTTCCCGTTTTCAAATACATGCCATAAATTTATTTAGATATTTATATAAAAATTATGGGTTTTCATCAAAATGTTCGGTATATAAATTGCCACTGTTTTAATTTAAAAAATAATAAACTGTTAATTGCAAACTAAAAAATAAATCAATTGGCAATTGATCGTGCGATTTATTTATTTCATTTTTAATTTAATAAAAAAATTATATAATTAATTCCCAACTCTGATTAAGAGTTATCTACGGACAACAAGAAAACATTTTCTTTTTTATTCATTTCTGAATTCATGGAAAAACATAAAATTCCGGTGGAAAATTAACATCAAATTCTTGACGGGTAAAAAAAAATCCAAAATACCTCGTATAGCATATACAGGGTGTCCCAGATAAACGGGCCACAATCCAAATAATTCGGAAACGATTAGTGCTAGCAAAATTTTAAAAAGAATGAAATCAATTTAAAAGTACTCAAAATGTCGGGAATAACCCCGCAAAAGAAATCTTTATACCTGTAAAACTACCGGAGATATGTTGGTTCAAAATCTGAAAAGTGTTAAACCCAGTGTTTGACGTGTTAAACCTTTGAAAAGAGTGAGTATTGTAACTGATAAGTTGAGGAACGCGGACATGTTGTGGAATTTGTAATAAATAAATAAAACTAACTTATTTTTTGAAATGTTGTCTATTTCACTAAAGATATTTATAAAAATAAAACTACCGGTTTCGGCCTTACACCATCGTCAGGTCTAGTTATGTTAGTAGACATGTAACTGTTCATAACCTGTTCATAACTAGACCTGACGATGACGTAAGGCCGAAACCGGTAGTTATATATATATATATATATATCTTTAGTGGAATAGACAATATTTTAAAAATTAATTTTGTTTTATTTATTTATTGTAACTGAAGTTAAGAATGGTTCTTAATGTATTTTTTTTCTTTACTTTCATATAAAAATACTCAGATTGTAATAATTATAATGTTATTATGAGGATCTAGGAGCCCCATGTAAGTCAACCATTTAATATTTGCGCCAACGTTCGACTGGTTTTGGAGGCGGAGCGAAATATTAATTGATTAATTCGTTCTGTGGAGTCAACGACGACTTTTTCTGTTTTTTAATGGATAGTATTTCATTATAATACAATGGACAACTTTCCATAAGAAGCAAAAATAAAATACATATTATATATCATGTCAACTGGCCCTTGGTGCTCAGTCATCAGAATGTTGGTTCTGTGCTTAACTGTCTGACCTACGAAGCATTACATCAACTTCTTAAACTCATGTTACATCATTGAAATTAAATTTTTGTTCCATCCATCATACAGTTTTAGGGGAAAACAAAATATCCCTTCTTTCAAAAGAAAAATAAATTTACCTTTCTTTATAAATAATGAGCTAGCTTGACCCCCGCGATGCGATAATAATATTATGATTGTCATAAAAATGTACACATCAAGATGGTGTGCTGTAAAAAATTTACACACAATAAGGTTATTAATATGTTATAAAATCAAGGTTAGATTTGGTTTTATGACTCATGCCCGGGCTTTAACAACGAGATCATATCGCCAATTACCAAAGCGCTCTTTCGTCACTCTGGTGGACATAAGCCCGACTCTACTGTGGGAGTCCTAAATTTTGCCTACCCTAAATTTTTATTCACCTAGGGTAGGGGTCTTTAACGAGTACCTGACATCGTACAGGCTCGGGACCATCGCTTAACGTCCCATCCGAAGGACGGCGTGCTTAAGTTTATTTTATTTGGGAGGTAAAAAGGGCCTCGGTCGGGTTACGAACCGACGTTCTTGAGCTCAGAAGTCAAGCACGCATACCACTGAGCTACCGGCGCCCTCATTATAAAATCAATTATTATTATTATTTGTATAAAAACAGCTGTTAGGAGTGAAGTAACTTAATCAGTGAATAAATATACACAAATGGACTAGTCGCATTTTGTTTTAAAAAACGATATGACTGAAATTCGACAGGTAATGCCCAAATTGGGTTTGGACTTTAAATATGAAATAACATGTCGATACATTCATTACATCGATATTCATTGTTTTTTTTTATGATGCCCCCTCTGATTCTCTCTTTCTCTTCTACCGATTCTACTGAAAATTGATAGGTGCTGACCTTATGGGGTTCAGGTCATACATGGAATTTCGTGTCGATATATTCATTTTATTAGCATTATTTTTTATTTTTATTATGTAGGTTAAATTTTAATAAAACCAATTTTTGTTCTCGATTCTATGCTATTCATTTTCTCTTTCAAATAAGAAAATACCTTTGGATTAGATTAAATATTTTTTGCAAATTTAGAAAATTTTGATGGCATCTCAGAATTATATATTTAGAAGAATCCAAATGAAGTAATTATGAATTGAATTTTTTTTTAATACTTGCACTTTCTCCAAAATTGCACGCCATAAACTTTCTATACAGGGTGGCCCAGATAAGCGGACCACAAGTCAAATAAATCCTAAACGGTTAGAGATATCAAAATTGTGCATAGGACTAAAGTTGTAGCACTCGTCAAGAGCTGTAGTATGGCGTCCTCAAAAAGACATAAATGACCCTTTTAATGGCTCGAAACGGCCCTTCGAAGGGCGGGGTTCCTTTTGACCCTTAAGTTTCATTACATTTTATTAAAGTACTACAGAAACAAGGAATAACTGTGCAAACAGATTTTGGATACGTCAAGTAGTTCTCGGAAAAAAAACCGTTTAAGTTGCACATTTTTCTTATTCTGAAGTTATTGAATTCCAACTAGACGTATCAAAAATCTGTTTTCACAGTTATTCCTTGCTTCTTTAGTACTTTAATAAAATGTAATAAAGCTTAAGGGTCAAAAGAGAACCCCGCCCTTCGAAGGGCTATTTGATCCATTAAAAGGGTCATTTATGTCTTTTCAAGGACGCCACCGTTTAGGAGTTATTTCACTGGTGGCCCGTTTAACTGGGCCACCCTGTATATATAGTCCAGCAAACAATTTCCACAGAAAATGTGATGATATATTATTCATTTTTATTTCTTTTAATTATTATATATATTTTTATTATCACAATCTATCTAATTAATTAGAAAAATACGACTTTCCTCTTGTTTCACATTAGCACAGTTTGTTCAAATGTTTTAAACTCTTCGAGAAGGTGGAACTTGAGACAAACTTTGATACTGCAAACAGAACTGACAAAAGTGAATCTTTAAGTTGACTTCCACCGTTCTCAACGCTAATGAACTAAATTGAAAATGTTTTTTAATTAAGGAAGAAATAAACGAAGCAAACGAACAAACTCAAATGTTCAGAGAATACCAAAAACTGACTGACTAAAAGGCACAACCGCAAAAAGGAAAAACCAAGAAGACAAACTCAACAGAGAGTTTATTAAATAAAAGGGGTGGGTTGAAACTTTTCAAAAGTTAACACTTTTATTGGGGGTATGTTGGCCCCAACTTTCCAACTATGGAGGACCAAACTAATTCAGAATGAACTTTCAACGAAAGAACAGGTAATTCAGTTTGTCTTGTACATTAATGACTTGTTCCCACCCCCAGTCGTAAACTAAATGAATCATTGTAAACAGTCTAATTCGATGAGGGACTTTTAGAAAAGAGTTGCCCACAATAGGAATGGTGTTTCTGCAAGTTAATAAAATTAGATAATGCAGTTTATTTGTATTAAATGATAGTTTTTTTTTTTTGTTATATATAATTATTGCAATAGGTGTGAGGAGAGAGAAGAAAAATAAAAAGTCAAAATAAAATAAGGTAAGAAAAAATAAATAAATGAAAAAAATAAATTAATGTGTAAATGAACCAAAAAGGAATAATATTGATTATGACCGAATAATTTAGGAAATATGATAAAGAATGACAAAGACAAAAAAGAGAGAAAAAAAAAAAGTAATTTGAATGATTATATAATTAAGGTTGACGTAAGGCGATGATGCCGAAGCTGTTGTGCCACAACTTTTTTTCTTTAATTTTTTTATTTTTGTGCTAAGGCTACTTTAAACAATTTCTCCCTTTTCAAAGGTCTTATTTTGTTTTATATCATTTTGAATTGTTTTGAATAGAAAAACGTTAGTTAGAAAATGATAGTTTATATCGATGAAATGCATATTTTAACAAAAAAATATTTATATGGATAATATCTGTAGTGTTAGGGTGTAATTTAATAATAATAATAAAAGTAATTTATTTAAACATAAGTACACTGTACAGCTCTCAGGATCTATTGATACAGGTACTTGTATTTACTTAGTAAAGTATCGACACATTTCTTTCGATACCGGGTAGGTATCGAATAGATATTACTTGTAACGATTCAAAGTACTCGTTTCAAATTTCAACAATTAAAAAAAATTATATAAATTTTTCAATTCATCAAAATCGTTCACCGTTTAATTTCTTACAATTTTCTTTTATTTGTTGTTGCAATAATATAATGAACTCAAATTACGGTCCACGGACAAATGATATATATCGATGGTAATAACCTCATGTGTGATGTGATCACGCAGTCTGTGTGATGCGTCCTTACTCTTATCTTACTTACATTAAATGGTTTATCGTTTATGAAGGTATAAGTATGTTTGATTTTGAACAGAACGTGATTACGATTTCAGAATTTATTTTATTTTTACATCCCAATACGTAATGCATCGTCCTAAGGCGAAAGTGTGGATTTATTACACTAAGAACGATTCGATCTCAACGACTTGCAATAGGTGTTTAAAAAAGTGAAATATTGTGGGGACACGAATAGTCTCCAGTAGTTTTATATTTTTAGTAAAAATAAATTGTATATTTATTTTATAAGGATTTTTATTATTTTCAGTATGTTTTTAATAAGAAATAAGGACGCATAATGCAGACTGCGTGATCACATCACTCATGAGGTTATCACCGTCGATAAATACGAGTATCATTTGTCCGTGGACCAGAATTTGAGTTCAGTATTTTACTGCAACAACAAATAAAAGAAAATTGTAAAAAATTAAACGGTGAACGATTTTGACGAATTGAAAAATTTATATAATTTTTTTTAATTGTTGAAATTTGATACGAGTACTTTGAATCGATACAAGTAATATCTATTCGATATCTACTTGGTATCGGATAAAAGTATCGATACTTTACTTGTATCGATAGATCCCTACCGAGGGCTACAACCGCTCAAGGTTCTTTTTACATCCCAAGTTATAAAAGATAAGTCAGTGAAGTGTGGGTTTCTATCAGTCAGACAATCCAACGAACTTATTCCCAAATTTCTTTTAAATCACCGGCTGGTTTCTCTGCGGCTGGTTTCTTTGAGAATTTTGATGAAGTTACCCCCTCCCTTCTTCCTACCACTTTTTCCCATAATAGTCCCCGCCAGTCAAAGGCAGTCTCCAAATTGCCACAGATTTCCTTATTTTTTGTTATTCGTCTCCCCTCCAAGTTCGATGCTCCTCTCCCCTCAAGTTCCGTTTTATTCCGTCTAATTCTGTGAAATGGTAGTCTGGTGGTAATTTGTCACAGACTTCCACACCATTTTCTTCAGACAAACCTTCTTCTTCGACTTTTCCCACTTCCGCCACCAATTTTTTTTTTTTTTTTTCTGGAATTTATTCGGAAATTTTTTTTCAACATGGCTTCTCTAATAATTACAGCTATTAGAAGATTAAATAGGAAAATGTCTTAGTTATGGTGACTCATGCCCGGGCTTTAACTACGAGGTCATATCGTCTACTACCAGAGCGCTCTTTCATCACTCTAGTGGACATGAGCCCGACTCTACTATAGGAATCCTAAATTGTGCCTACCCTAAATTTTTATTCACCATCGCTTAACGTCCCATCCGAAAGACGGCGTGCTTCATTTGTTTAACATCTCAGATAGAATAAACAAAGGGCCTCGGCCGGGTTACGAACCCGCTATCTTTAGCCCAGTAAGCAAGAACGCATACCACTGAGCTACCGGCGCCCTCGAAATATGAAACTTCCCAATGTTGCATCCCAATTATTGATATCATGAGGATAATTGTGCATCTTCTCGGTTAAATCAACTTAATCTACTTCTTTGAGGAATCATTCACAAGATAACTGCATTTAACCATATATTCACTACGGCAGACTATTCCAAGTGAAGAGGGTGTTTTCAGTTAAATCAACTTGCTCAACTTGAGAGAGGCATCATTCAGGAGTATTTCAAAAAGTATACTTAAATAATTAGGTAAGTGATGGAGAATGATTAGGTAACTCAGAGAAAATCCAAGAAAGGATTAACAATATTCATTTTCATTCACTTCTACAGATTTAGAAGGTATATGATTAATAATTATGCAAACATAATTTATTTATTCCAAAAACTGGATTTACACGATTAATGCAAAAATAAAAAAGTACTGCCCTGAAAAGTTAAGAATTTAGACTTACCAATTTATTCCCTGTAACCACAGATATAGAATATTCCAAGTATATTCAAGTAAACGATAACCTGAAACAAAGCCATCTTCAATCAACACTACCGAGGAGGACGACGGGTATTTCGATGATAAACATATGAGGTGACAAAATACAATTGATGAGTTTATTATCAAAACTGTTCATTTAGAATCAAGTTTTCATGTAATAAATAATAATATTATTATTATTTTGGTTTAGGTTAGGTTAGGTTTTATGACTCATGCCCGGGCTTTAACTACGAGGTCATATCGCCTACTACCAGAGCGCTCTTTCGTCACTCTGGTGGACATGAGCCCAACTCTACTGTGGGAGTCCTAAATTTTGCCTACCCTAAATTTTTATTCATCTAGGGTAGGGGTCTTTAACGAGTACCTGACATCGTACAGGCTCGGGACCATCGTTTAACGTCCCATCCGAAGGACGGCGTGCTTAAGTTTATTTTACCTCCCAGATAAAATAAACTAAGGGCCTCGGTCGGGCTACGAACCCACGACCTTGAGCTCAGAAGTCAAGCACGCATACCACTGAGCTACCGGCGCCCCCTTATTTTGGTTTATTGTAAATTATTATATGTGGGCATATTATGTATATCTATTGTAGCATTGATGCATATATTCCTTTCTATATTATTGTAATGGTGTTTGCTTTTGAATACATATATTATTTAAACATTTAATAAAATGAAATCAATTAGTATGACTCATGCCCGGGCTTTAACTACAAGGTCATATATCGCCTATTACCAGAGCGCTCTTTTGACACTCTGGTGGACATGAGCCCGACTCAAAATTTTTATTCACCTCTTATTTTCCGTCTTTAACAACAAAACAACAACAACACACTTTATTTGGACCAAAACATCTTGGTTCTTCACACAAAGTATAAAATGGAAAATATAAAATGAAATTAATTAATAATAATGTCTTGGTATAATCTTGGTTTGAGCCTTCTGTGGAGAGTAGGCTGGCCAAGATTGTAGTGGGCTGCTCCAGAACACAGGCCTAGTCTTCCGTGGTAGTTATCTACTAAGGACCTTAAATAGGCTGCGACCCGAGGAACTCCCAGTTCCTCATGGAGTTGGCTGTTTCGGATAAACCATGGTGCATTCAGAGACACACGAAGAATTTTGTTCTGAAATGTTTGTAGTCGTGTTGTGAGTGAAGGACTGGCGCCATGCCATATTGGACAGGCGTATGTTAACAATGGGAGAAGTAACGCTTTGTACAGGAGCAGTGTGCAAGAGTGTTTGAGGGGTGTGTTGCGGTTAATGAGTGGATAAAGATGTTTTAAACGGGTGTATGTTTGTGTAAGTTTTGTGTTGATGTGAAGTTTCCATGTGAGCCGTGTGTCTAAGAATACACCAAGGTACCGGACAGCCTGATCTTTAGGGTTCCATGGAATGGGAAGTCCGTCAACCCGCAGCCTACTCTCGTCCTCTGTAAAAAATCGGCGAAGGGCAAAAATCTTCCTTCTGTTTTACTGGCGTTCAACTGAAGCTTCCATCGAACCAGCTGGAGACGTGGTTGAGAGAAGTTTGTAACATGTCAACTGCTGTCTGGAGGTCTTCATGTTGACACATAAGTAGTGTGTCGTCTGCGTATAGTGCTAGAGTGGTATTACATGGCTCGGGGATGTCGCAGCAGTATAAGCTGAAGAGCAGGGGACTGAGGATAGCTCCCTGTGGCACTCCCGCCAGAATACTACGCTTGGAGCTGAGGATGTTGTTGACCCGCACTTGAAACGTCCTGTTCTCCAAAAAGGAATCAACGATATTTTCCAAGTACTGTGGAGCCCATGTCTTTCTCAGCTTATAGCGGAGACCTTCATGCCACACCGAGTCGAACGCGGAAGCTACATCTAATAAGACGGAGGTTGTATATGTCTTCTGTTCGAAACCATTCACAATCTTTCCGAGACCCTCTGTAGCTGGTGCACAGATGAATGATTATGTTTGAAACCAAACTGGTGAGCTGGAACAATTCCTGCGCTTTCCAGGTGAGAACCCAGTCTTCTCAATATTAGTCGTTCGAAGATCTTCGACAACGAGTTCAGAAGGCTTATAGGCCGATAGCTGTCCGGCTCTAGCTTGGGCTTACCGTGTTTATGGAAGACGATTACAACCGCGTTTTTCCAATTTATATATATATATTTTAGAAAGGCTATACTCTTGGGTGGCAGCTTCTTCAGCACATGTCTGTGTTAACAGTGTCGTGTGTGCGGTACTTTTGTTCGAGGTGTGTTGCCAGGATTTCGCATTTGTCTTCGTCACTCGTCACTGTATGATGTCCGTCTGACAGTGGGGGCAAGGATGTGTTTTGTCTCAAAATTCGTCGGGTTTCTTTCCAGAGACTACTATCGCCGGGGGTCATGTCGGTCAAGTAAGCCCTGTACTTACAAATTCTGTGGTTGTCGAGCTCCCATCTCACCCGTCGGGTCAAGCGATTGAGGTCTCTTTTATCTACATCACTTCTTGTTCTTTGCCAGCGTTTGCGAACCGTGTTTTTTTCGTGAATTAGTGCTAGGATTTGAGTGGGAATGGAGTCATGTATATGTGGTCGTCTGTCTTTGAAGTGGTGATATGTAGCATTGTGAACAGATGTGTAAACAGTTTGTGTGAATTGCCCAGTCTATGTCGTCTGTGTGATTGTAGTAGATTGGAATTTCAAGAGTTTGATCCATTTCCCATTGAAAAGTTTTCCAATCAATTTTTCCTGTTATAAGTCGTGGAAGCGGTTCGGTGTAGTGTTTGTGTGCTGTGAATGTGTTAAGGACGGGGACGTGGTCTGAATCGAGTTCTGTTAGTGTCTCGTGATATATTGGGAATGTGAAATTTTGTATAAGTGTGATGTCTAGGATGTCTGGATGATATCTGTGTTGTGACGGGTAGAAGGTTGGTTCGTCTGGGGCTGAGACCTGAACACCGAGGTTGTTTGTGGCCGACAAAAGTCTGACCCCATTGTTATTGGTTCTTCTGCAGCCCCAGATTGTGTGCTTGCTGTTGAGGCCCGCGAAAAGTGCAGTCGCGTCTCCTGTAAAAATGTGTTCTAGGTCTGTCTGTTTTATTCTTAAGTTTGGTCGTTGATATCCCGAGATGATGTTGAGTCGTCTGTTGTTGGTGAGTGTCAGTTGAATCCCGACAGCCTCCAGGTGCTTCAGTTCAGGAAGAAGTAGATGGGAATGCTTTATTTTTTTCTTCACACAAACAGCTACCCCTCCAGAGGCTATTCGGGTTTGTCTTTCTCGTCTGTATGTCACGTATCCTGTCAGTCTGAATGTGTCTGTCGCTTTGAAGTGTGTTTCTGTTAGGCAAAGTATGTATATGTTGTATCGTGTTAGGAGGTTACTGAAAGACTGTTGCTTTGCTTTCAACCCATTCGCGTTCCAATTTAGGAGTGTTAAATTTTGATCAACTGTGGAATTAGGGCTGACCATAATTGGAAGAAAGTATGTTATTGAGTATTGTGGAAATGAAGTATTTGATTTTGGGAATGAAAGGTTTAATTAAATTTAGTAGTATGTCAAATAGGTTTGATGAGGGGTCTTGTTCGTTGAGGTTAGTTTGATGAGGGGTGCTTGCTGGTGTCTGTGTGTGGTGTCTGCTCCGGGTAAACCAAGGGTTTGATTTAGCTCCTGAGGGGATGTTTTGCTGTGACTGTGGAGGATTTTCTGAGACTGGTTGGGGACTAAGTCTAGATGGATTTGCATTTGTTGTGTCATGAATGTGGGTTGGTATGTGTTTTCTGTGTGTGATTCGTGATTGAAGTTTTAAGAAGGTTTCACAGCCTCTATAATTGGCGGGGTGGCTTCCACCACAGTTAGAGCACTTTGGGGACCTTTGGGGAGTACGTGATGGGCAAGCTGTGAAATGATGATCTCCTGCACACTTGACACATTTTGGGTCAAGGTGGCAGAAGTTCTTGCTATGTCCCACTTGCTGGCAATTCGTGCACTGCACAATGCGTTGAGACCTCTTCCGCGGTTCGACAGTCACTATAGTGTAAAAGAGACGTGATATTTGAAAAATCGCTTTCCCCTCCGGAGTATTCTGGAGCTCGACAGCACACAGTGGAGTGGGGCCTTTGTCCTTGTTCAGTAGCCTCGTTTTGGTCAGTTTCCTAAAGTCTTCAGATGTCATAAGGGATATTTTAATTTTTTTGTGGCATTGTTTTGTTTCGAAGGGAGATGTTGTGATACTTTTAATGTCTGTCAGTACGTTTTGAAAATCGTCGGCTTCACAAAGGAAAATTGGGGGGATTTTAAGTTGTTTTTCGATCTGTGGGGTGGTATCGTTAGTGTGTTGGTCGGTGATGAGTGCTGCGAGTGGCGCGAATGTGTTGTGCGTGGATATAGTGGAATGAATTGCGTACCTGTTCCGCTTGGGCTGGGTGTAGCTGGCCCCCGGTGAGGGCTCTCCGTCTAGCTGCATGGCTGACTCCGGGAGTGCTGGGAACTCCATGTCTTCTTCTGGGGGACAGGGTCTCTTCGGCTGGCTCACTAGTCGGGGTGAGTTCGACTGATCTGGGTTACCTGTATTGTTCAGTCGTGCTTTGAGGCAGACCTGGGCATTAGTCAGATAAATTATCTTTTAAATAATGAAAAGATAGTATCTTGCAAGATACGTATCTCACAAGATAACGTTATCTTGCAAGATAGTATTTGGTTCATGAAAAGATACTTTATTCAAGATACTTGGTTATCTTGTCACTCATCAGATAAATTACCTCGTTATCTGAAAGATTGTTATTCAAGAACCTATTTTGAAAGTATCTTGTTATCTTATGAGTGATCACTCATTATTCAAAAGATAATCAGATAACCAATACAAATAGCTCACGTTACCAACCCGAGAGTTGCGGGTTCGAATCCCCACCAGTGATATCAACTTATTTTTCAAATATCTCACGTTACGAACCCGAGGGTTGCGGGTTCGAATCCCCACCAGTAATATCAACTTATTTTACAAATAGCTCACGTTACGAACCCAAGGGTTGAGGGTTCGAATCCCCACCAGTAACATCAACTTACTTTACAAATAGCCCACGATACCAAACCGAGGCTTGCGGGTTCGAATCCCCACCAGTAATACCAACTTACTTTACAAATAGCTCACTTTACCAACCCGAGGGTTGCGGGTTCGAATCCCCACCAGTAATACCAACTTACTTTACAAATAGCCCACGATACCAACGAGGGTTGCGGGTTCGAATCCCCACCAGTAAAATCAACGTATTTTTCAAATAGCTCACGTTACGAACCCGGGGGTTGCGGGTTCGAATCCCCACCAGTAATATCAACAAATAGCCCACGATACCAACCCGAGGGTTGCGGGTTCGAATCCCCACCAGTAATACCAACTTACTTTACAAATAGCTCACGTTTCCAACCCGAGGGTTGCGAGTTCGAATCTCGACCATTTATATCAACCTAGGTAATCAAAACCCACGGTTATGTACCTTGAGGAGGCCGGGCTCAACGCGACCCCCTACGTTGTAGCCACTAAAGAAAGGACAACCGCCACTTTCAACGCTCTGAGCTGCCAAGCCTGCGCGACGGGATACTCTGAGCTTAGTATCATCTACATTGGAGTATCCGAGGCTATAGCAAGGTAAGCCGCTGCTGGGAGGTGGCATTGAAGCGGCGACGCGTGATCCTTGTGCAAGCCCAGAGTGCAGCCCTTTTAAGGGTTACAAAGGTCTATCGTACTGTCTCCATGGCTGAGCTACGTGTGCTGGCAGGAGCTCCGCCTATAGTCTTGGTCTTGGACGGGGTGGTCGCCTTTACTTCAGTAAACAGTAGTTTTGCCTTTAGGAGCGGATATAGATGAGCCCTTACGTCTATTAACTCTGGAGAAAGAGATTCGCGATAATTATGTTTTTATTTTTTAATGATTAATAAAATTGTTAGGCTCTAATTTCCAAGACGATATCGCGATAGGTGTCGTGGGCTCCACCGGAGGTAGCCACAATATCAACCTAAGTAGCCATAATATGAACCTATTTTATACACAGCTCACTTTGCAAACAATGGTAATCATACTAGTTTTTGAATCGAGCCTTCCTCTAATCCCTTACATTTCCCGGAAAAGTAACGAACTTTCTAGCCTTTACCAACATTTACTATGGAATAATGAATGTTATTCTTTTACAAGGTAAAATATCATCGAAATGATACGAAGAATAGGATCTGTACAATAATAATATAAAACCTCCCCGTGATTTTGTTTTCACCGATTCAACATTAGGGGGATGACCCTTCGCTACTGAGTCACCACGTTCACTCAAAAATTCAGTAAATAGTTTAAAATGGTACTGAGTTGAGCGACCAACTTAGTTTACACAAAATCAAAATTTAGGCTATGTCGTACCCTAGTTAATGAAAACTGACATTATTGCAGAGATATTGTGTAATAATTAAATTAAATTGAAAGAAATAAAACTTGTTTATTTATGGTATTGTCCCTAGTTACATGAGTTAGTTAATGAAGCTCAAGTCCGGGCATTAACTTCTGGGTCAAATCGCCTACTACCAGAGCTCCCTTTCATCACTCTGGTGGACATGAGCCCGACTATACAATGAGAGTCCTAAATTTTGCCTACTTTAAATTTATATTCACCTAGGGTAGCAGTCTTTAGGGATAGATAATTAAAATACACAATTTCTTTGTCAAACTTCACTATATATTCTCAAATACTCAACTAGTTTCGCCGTGTTAAGGCATTATCAAGAGTCACTTATAAACTGTTTATAAGTGACTCTTGATAATGCCTCAACACGGCGAAACTAGTTGAGTATTTGAGAATATATAGTGAAGTTTGACAAAGAAATTGTGTATTTTAATTATTTATTCCTAGAATGGAGCTTCACAAAGTAAATCTGGAAACCATAAATTATTAGTCTTTAGAGAGTTACCAGACATCGTAGAGGCTAGGCACCATCGCTTAACGTCCCTACCGAAAAACGGCGAGCTTAAGTTTATTTTACCTCCTAACCAAGGGCCTCTGTCGGGTTTCGAATTCACCATCTTGAGTTCAGTAAGCAAGCAGGCATACCACGGAGCAACCGGTGCCCTCGAGAATACTTCATCAAAAAAAGAAGAAGAGATTATGGCACCGATGAGTGATTGTGTTTCTTCAATCATTTTGAGATTATACACGCCAGGACGATTACACCATTTGAAAGATAAGTAATAAATAATTTATAAGAAGTTCCTGCCCAACTCCATTTAGGTTCAGGCAGCGATGGATTTTAAGCTATTTGTAGAATAGCCTGCCCTCCCATTCAAAATTGCCACCAAAACAAATTCATCTTATTCTAAGCTTAAACAAAAAAATGACCGAGTTTGATAAAATGTCTTTCAGATCACTTTTAAGTCGATTGGCTTCAATTGGCACCAAAGCGGAGTCGATATCATATTTCATTCGCGAAATTTCGTGCAGGAAAGATTGACCACGCTCCTACGTACGTACACACACAAAAACATACTTCTTTCCAAAAAAGTCTAAAAATACTGTAATGACCTCGAAACATAAAAATATGATGAACATTTTGATTTCGATTGTCGGACCCATTTCAATAACTTGCCTATATGCTAGGAAGTTAATAAAATAACTTGATAATACGGATCGGAATTCGAACCCGCAACCCTCGGATTGGTAACTTGAGCTATTTATAAAATAAGATGATATTACTGATCGGGATTCGAACCCGCAACTCTCGGGTTGTTAACCTAGGTTATTTGTAAAATAAGTTGATATATTTGTCGGGACTCGAACCCGCAACCCTCAGGTTGGAAACTTGAACTATTTGTAAAATTTTTTTTTTTTTTTTTTTTTTTTTTTTTTTTTTAATTCTATTTGCAATCTATATACAATCTATACATAATAAGCAAATATGTGGTAAAAGAAAAATATAACGTCACTTGATGGGAGAAGCCAGCCAGCGCTGACACTCCCTCGAAAGTTAATTGTCATTATTCACTATCCTCCGAGAGAAGATCGCGAGGCCACCTCCTGTTCAAGCGGCGGGGAGGATTGTCAGGATGGGAATGAGAGGAAAGGTCTTGTGCGAGAGGATTTGAATGGGAAGAAAGGTTTCGGTGGAATGATTGGAATCGGGATTTGATTAATTCATTTACAGTGGGAATACTGAGATCTCTGTGTAGGACTTTATTGGTGACATAGAAAGGAGCATTGACAATTCGTCGGAGGAGTTTGGACTGGAATGCTTGGATACGATTGATGTTGGATTGTTTAGCTGTACCCCAAAGTTCGAGTCCGTAAATCCAAATTGGACGTATAATGGTCTTGTAAATCGTAAGTTTGTTGTTAGTCGTCAGTTTCGATTTTGGTCCAAGTAGTCGACGTAACAGTCCGTATCTTCGATTCAGTTCTTGTCGTTTAAGTCGTGTATGTGGGTTCCACGTAAGTCTACTGTCTAGGTAAAACCCGAGATAGCGGACTTGGTTTGAAGAGGGAATCAGGATGTTGTTAATGATGACGGGAGGACAGGATTGACGGCGTAGGGTAAATGTGACTTGAACACATTTCTGCTCATTTAATTTAATTCTCCAGAGGTTGCACCACCTCTCTATTTCAGTGAGGTGCTCCTGGAGGATGAGTGAGGCTACAGCAGGATCAGGATTGGTGGAAAGGATTGCTGTGTCGTCAGCGTAAGTCGTCAGTAATGTCTGAGGATGGATAGGAATGTCGGCAGTATATGTATTGTAAAGGATGGGACCTAGGATGCTACCCTGTGGGACACCGGCCCGAATAGGTATGAGTTCTGAGTACTCAGAGCCTACTCGGACCTTGAAATGGCGATCACTAAGGTAAGATTTCAGGATGAGGTAGTAGGTACTGGGAAGGAAGTGTTTCAGTTTGAAGAGCAGCCCCGGGTGCCAGACTCGATCAAAGGCTTGCGCCACGTCGAGAAAGGCGCCCGTGCAATACTCCTTGCATTCTAATGCATTAGATATGCAATCGACAACCCGAAAACACTGTTGGGTAGTGGAATGTTCAGGACGAAATCCAAACTGGTGTTTAGGTAAAATGGATTGAGATTCAAGGATTGGGATAAAACGTTTCAACAAGAGTTTTTCAAGGATTTTAGAGAAGATTGGGAGCAAGCTAATAGGACGGTAGGAAGAGACATCAGAGAGAGGTTTGTTGGGTTTGGGAATAACAGAAAGGATGGAATACTTCCATTGGACAGGAAAGTAGGTAGTTCTGAGGACTGAGTTGTATATAAGGGTGAGGAATAGGACAGCTTTGCGGGGAAGGTTTCGTAGGATTTTCCCTGTGATCAGGTCAAATCCAGGAGACTTACGGATTGGAATTTTATTTAGAATGTGTTGTACATCAGAGGGATGAAAGGCCTTTGGCGGAGGAGAGAGAGGCAAAGGACTGGTAAGGAACTCTTCAACTTCTGAAGTATGAAGGGCGTTATAATCAGGATGGGGTGTGAACGTATTTTTGAGGTGAGAGGCAAAGAGCTGAGCCTTCTCCTCGTCGGATCTGACCCAGGAGCCATTTTGCTTGATGGGATAGGATAAAGGACTATATTTTAGAATTTTTCGGGTTGCAAACCACAGGGAATTATCTTTGGTGGAAAGGGAAGCTAGGTATTCATTATAATTTTCGGAGCGGAATTGTGAAAGTTGGATTTTGAGGTTTCGGGAAAGGTTATTGAAGGCAGTTTTGTCGGAAGGATACCGTGTTCGTTGCCATAGGGCACGAGCGCGGCGTTTTTCTGAAAGGAGAAGTTGGATGTGGCGAGGAAGAGGAGGGTTCGGGTTTGAAACTGTAGGAGGAGTAGGAGTAGATGAAGCGTTCCAAGCACAGTCCTGTATGGCTTTAGTGAATTTTTGTACGGCTTCATCTAAGTCCTCAGGAGTTTTAAGGATTACATTTAAGTCAATTTGGTTTTCTAAGGAGGTTCTGAAGAGGTCCCAATTCACTGGGCCGGGAGTTAAGGAAGGCTTTGATGGGACAGATAACGGGGTTAGACCAACGGTGAGGAGAACAGGACTATGGTCTGAGGATAAGTCGGGGAAGGAATAGGTAGAGGAGAATAAGGATCCTGTGCCAGATCCTACAAAGAAGTCTACGAGGTCTGGGTTGCGGTTAGGATCAGTAGGCCAATAGGTGGGAGAGCCGGGGGAGTAGATGTCATAGTGTTGGGTGTTAATAACATCGTTTAGGATTCGTCCTCGGGAATTTGGAACTCTGCTTCCCCATTGGTGGTGCTTCGCATTGAAGTCACCGCCAACGATGAAGCGAGGCCCCAGGGATCGGAAAAGGGTGAGGAACTCGTGATGGGGAATGAGTTTACTGGGAGTACAATATACTGCCGAGATAGTGACAGGGAAGGGAAAAAGTGACAAGGAGATCGTAGCGATTTGGAATGATTCTGTAGCCTGTGAGGAGAAAAGGTGATGGGATAAGGACTGTTTGATAAGGATGAGTGCGCCACCTCGGGCCCTATCTCCTGGGTAGTCAGACCTGTAGCTCCGGTATCCTGGGATACTGAAGTACAGGCTGGTTGTCAAGTGGGTCTCCGTAATGAGAGCGATGTCTACATGTCTGTCAGTTCGTAGTAGTTCTAGTTCTTGTCTATGGGGTAACAGCCCATTCGAATTCCAAAGGAGGATCTGGAGAGGAAAGGAATTTAAAGGGATCATCGGGAGGATTCGGGTAGGAGTTTAGAGACGAGGAGGCTTAACATCGATATGAGAGGGGTGATTAACGACTTAAAGTCATTGAGAAAGGAGGTGAGGTGACTGATAACATCAGGGGTTGAGGATGTAGGGAGCTGGCTGGATGGGAGAGGATGAGGAAGGTTTTTTGGCTGTTGGGGGTAGTGAGAGGTAGGAGGTGGATAATGAGAGGTAGGAGGTGGGTAGTGAGAGGTAGGAGGTGGCTGTGTTCGTGGTGGGCTGGCCACTTGGGCGTAGGACCGGGGAAGTGAGGAGGTGGCTCTGGGCTGACGGGCTGCAGCTGGCTGGAACCTGAGCTGGGGCACTGGTCTCAATGGTGGCGGTGGGACTGGTAAAGGAGCCGTCGGTGTCTTCATGGGGGGTTTGGCTGCCGCTTGCCTCTTCTTCATACGATCTTGTATTTCTCTGTGGACCTGGCAACCCCTGTAGTTGGCTGGGTGGTTATCCCCGCAAAGGACGCAGATCGCGGGTTCAATACGGTCCTTCTTAGCACAGTCCGCCGAAAGATGATTGCCCGGACACTTCACACACCTGGGGGGATGGTGGCAGTAAGAGTGTGTGTGGCCATACTCCTGGCATTTTGTGCATTGAGGGATATCTTTTCTGCGTCGCGGTTCCTCGACCTGTATTCTTGTGTACAGTAAATACTGTAACTTAAATATTTCTTTGCTCTTTTCACTTATAGCCAGGTCCACGAAGAAGAGGGGAAGAGGTGTCTTATAGATAGGATGACGCACATTATTAACGTTTTTCACGCTGAACCCGTGCTTTTGAAAAAGCGCCGATTTAATCTCATCGGGTTGCGTTGAATGGTGGAGTCCTCTTATTACTACCCGGTAAGACCTATCTTCCCGAAGCTGATAACAATGAAAGTCAGCCTCAGTGTCTTCAAGATGCTTCACAGTCTTTCTGAAGGTGTCGCTGTCTTGGGGGTAAACGACTAGGTCGTAGAGACGGGAGCGGCACGTGAAAGTCCCCTCTCCAACAGTCCTAATTAGCTGGGAGCAGAACTTTTTGAAGTCTGAGATGTTCTTCACAACGATAGGAGGTGGCTTGGGGACTTGGGTGTTGGCGGGTTGCTGGGATGTGGAGGGAGGGGGAAGGCTGGCTTCATCCTCTGAGGTTTCTCCTTCCGTGTTTTTGGCTTGTTTAGTTTGGGGTGAACCTGTTTTATTTGCATCTGGAGCTTTCTTGTAGGTTCGCTTCCGTGCTTTACTACTGACGACATTGAATCCTGAATTGTCGTCTTGAACATCATCCATTTTTAGAAATAAATTAAGTAATGATAACTAATAATAATAAAATGATTAAAAAAAAAAAAATAAATAAAAAAAAAAAAAAAATAAAATAAAAATAAAAAAAAGTACGAGAGGCAGCCTTGAACTCGGTACCTTCCAGTTAGAAGGGACACCGTCTAGCTCCTACTCCACGGTGACAGTGATAGAAATGGAGCCAGAACCATATATAGAGTATCACTTGAGTGCCCGGCAGACAGGACTTGACAGGATCGGCGTCACTCACTACACATTTCGAAATTTAATAAATAGAAAAAAACAAAAAGAAACTGTTAGTTACTCACTATTCATCCCAAAAGTCTAGATAGTGATGCACAAAACAAAACAATAATTCACAAAATCATAGACAATTTGAAGTCGAGACAGCACGAAAATAAGTACGTGTTTCCACCTCGGGAGCTGGTGGGGCACTATTTGTAAAATAAGTTAATATTACTGGTCGGGACCCGAACCCGCAACCCTCGGCTTGCTAACGTAGGTAATTTGTAAAATAAGTTGATATTACTGGTCGGGACTCGAACCCGCAACATTCGGGTTGGTAACGTAAACTTTTTGTAATATAAGTTGATATTACTTGTCGGGACTCGAACCCGCAACTCTCGGGTTGGTAACGTAGGTTATTTGTAAAATAAGTTGATATTACTGGTCGGGACTCGAACCCGCAACCCTCAGGTTGGAGACTTGAACTATTTGTAAAATAAGTTAATATTACTGGTCGGGACCCGAACCCGCAACCCTCGGCTTGCTAACGTAGGTAATTTGTAAAATAAGTTGATATTACTGGTCGGGACTCGAACCCGCAACATTCGGGTTGGTAACGTGAACTATTTGTAATATAAGTTGATATTACTGGTCGGGACTCGAACCCGCAACCTTCGGGTTGGTAACATGGGCTATTTGTAAAGTAAGTTGATATTACAAGTGGGGATTCGAACCCGCAACCCTCGGGTTGGTAACGTGACCTTTTTGGAAAATAAGTTGATTTTACGGTTCGGGATTCGAACCCGTAACCATGAGACAGACCTGGGCGAAAAGTATCTTAAATACTATCTCAGTTATTATCCGAATGATAACCAAGTTATCTTGATTGACAAGATATATTAGTCCAGATACTTTCGTTATTCAAGTATCTTATTGTGTGACGTAGGTTATCTTGGAAGATAATGTATCTTAAAGATAACGTATCTTGTGAGATACTTTATCTTATAAGATAGTATTTGGTCAGATAACTTATCTTGCAAGATAACGTGCCAGATTAGTTGAATAACGAAAGTATCTTGACTAATTTATCTTGTTATTCAAGATAACTTGGTTATCTTTCAGATATTATCTGAGATAGTATTTAAGATACTTTTTGCCCAGGTCTGCTTTGAGGTTATCCATGAGTCCATTTTTCGTGTTGACCGGTTTTTCGGTCGAGTTGATGTTGGGCTTCATTCTCACTCGTAACTTGGGTGAAAAGTAAGTAATTTTGCTCACTTTTATGGTTATAAATAACTTTTCAAATAATAAAAAGGTAAATTTTCTTGAGACAATTTGTTTACGTGTTTAAACAAACAAAAGTTCACAAAAACGTTAAATAAAACATTGAATTAGCAAATTTCCTGGCATCCTTAAACGTTCTGCTCAAACATAGGGACGTGACATCACCCAACACTCAATCAACGTGACATCACCCAACACTCCTCTCACAGTTTGTTCATCTCATGGCCTCAGATTTTAATTGTGAATTGTTTCATGAAAAAGGGTTAGGTTAGATGGGACTTTCCCGATATATCTGAATCTGTCTATCAGTTTTAACAAATATTAAATCTATAAACCGTTAAAAAGCAGGAAATTTGAAGAATGGTATTTAGCCCGACTTTTTTCGAAAAACATTTTTATTTCGATTTTTGTGTAGGATTCAGATATCCCGGTTGTTCATCAGTTTTAACAAATATTAAATCTAAAAACCGTTTAAAAGCTAGACATTTGAAGAATGGAGTTTACCGAGCTCAGGATCGCCATTCAGAAATCTAGCCAAGTCACTTAGCTCAGATGTTTTAATCGGAAAGATAAAAATAAATTCGAGCACGTCGTCCTTCGGATTGGTCTTTAAGCTATGATCGTGGGTCTTTTCGTATGTCAGGTACTCGATAATGAGTCGTATGTTATGTATCTAAACCTGGGTAGTTGAAATTTCATTTACGTTAAAAATAACTTGAGCACGTCGTCCTTCGGATTGAACTTCAAGCTATGATCGAGGGCCTTTTTGTATGTCACGTACTGGATAATGAGTCGTATGTTATGTATCTAAACCTGGGTAGCTGAAATTTCACTTAGGTTAAAAATAACCTTGAGCACGTCGTCTTTCGGATGGGACTTTCCCGATATATCTGAATCTGTCTATCAGTTTTAACAAATATTAAATCTATAAACCGTTAAAAAGCAGGAAATTTGAAGAATGGTATTTAGCCCGACTTTTTTCGAAAAACATTTTTATTTCAATTTTTGTGTAGGATTCAGATATCCCGGTTGTTCATCAGTTTTAACAAATATTAAATCTAAAAACCGTTTAAAAGCTAGACATTTGAAGAATGGAGTCTACCGAGCTCAGGATCGCCACTTAGAAATCTAGCCAAGTCACTTAGCTCAGATGTTTTAATCGGAAAGATAAAAATAAATTCGAGCACGTCTTCCTTCGGATTGGACTTTAAGCTATGATCGAGTACCTTTTCGTATGTCAGGTACTCAATAATGAGTCGTATGTTATGTATCTAAACCTGGGTACGTGACATTTCATTTAGGTTAAAAATTACTTGAGCACGTCGTCCTTCGGATGAGACTTTCCCGATACATCTGAATCTTTCTTTGGTTGACCATCTTCGTTTCTGGATGCTGCCTTTCTACCAACATAGCTGAATTAATTTGTTTTTGAGAAAATATGTCAAAACGGTACCTCAAAGCCCACTCTTAACAACAACACACTTTATTTGGACCAGAACATCTTGGTTCTTCACACAAAGTATAAAATGGAAAATATAAAATGAAATTAATTAATAATAATGTCTTGGTATAATCTTGGTTTGAGACTTCTGTGGACAGTAGGCTGGCCAAGATTGTTGTGGGCTGCTCCAGAACACAGGCCTAGTCTTCCATGGTAGTTATCTACTAAGGACCTTAAATAGGCTGCGACCCGAGGAACTCCCAGTTCCTCATGGAGTTGGCTGTTTCGGATAAACCATGGTGCATTCAGAGACACACGAAGAATTTTGTTCTGAAATGTTTGTAGTCGTGTTGTGAGTGAAGGACTGGCGCCATGCCATATTGGACAGGCGTATGTTAACAATGGGAGAAGTAACGCTTTGTACAGGAGCAGTGTGCAAGAGTGTTTGAGGGGTGTGTTGCGGTTAATGAGTGGATAAAGATGTTTTAAACGGGTGTATGCTTGTGTAAGTTTTGTGTTGATGTGAAGTTTCCATGTGAGCCGTGTGTCTAAGAATACACTCTGGTCCTCTGTAAAAAATCGGCGAAGGGCAAAAATCTTCGCTTCTGTTTTACTGGCGTTCAACTGAAGCTTCCATCGAGCGAACCAGCTGGAGACGTGGTTGAGAGAAGTTTGTAACATGTCAACTGATGTCTGGAGGTCTTCATGTTGACACATAAGTAGTGTGTCGTCTGCGTATAGTGCTAGAGTGGTATTACATGGGTCGGGGATGTCGCAGCAGTATAAGCTTAAGAGCAGGGGACTGAGGATAGCTCCCTGTGGCACTCCCGCCAGAATACTACGCTTGGAGCTGAGGATGTTGTTGACCCGCACTTGAAACATCCTGTTCTCCAAAAAGGAATCAACGATCTTTTCCAAGTACTGTGGAGCCCATGTCTTCCTCAGCTTATAGCGGAGACCTTCATGCCACACCGAGTCGAACGCGGAAGCTACATCTAAAAAGACGGAGGTTGTATATGTCTTCTGTTCGAAACCATTCACAATCTTTTCCGAGACCCTCTGTAGCTGGTGCACAGATGAATGATTATGTTTGAAACCAAACTGGTGAGCTGGAACAATTCCTGCGCTTTCCAGGTGAGAACCCAGTCTTCTCAATATTAGTCGTTCGAAGATCTTCGACGAGTTCAGAAGGCTTATAGGCCGATAGCTGTCCGGTTCTTGCTTGGGCTTACCATGTTTATGGAAGACGATTACAACCGCGTTTTTCCAATTTCGAGGAAAATAGCTGTATCGCAGGCATGCGTTGAACAGACCGGTTAGAAAGGCTATACTCTTGGGTGGCAGCTTCTTCAGCACTATGTTCGGAATGAGATCCTCACTGGGGGCCTTGTTGTTTGCTAAGTTTGTTATTAATGTTGTGATTTCTGAGGGAGTGGTGAACTTGATGAAATTTTCAACAGTTTGTGTCGGTATGGATAGATATGTGTGTACTGTGGTGTTCATGTTTGTGTTAGCAGTGTCGTGTGTGCGGTACTTTTGTTCGAGGTGTGTTGCCAGGATTTCGCATTTGTCTTCGTCGCTCGTCACTGTGTGATGTCCGTCTGTCAGTGGGGGCAAGGATGTGTTTAGTCTCAAAATTCGTCGGGTTTCTTTCCAGAGACTACTATCGCCGGGGGTCATGTCGGTCAAGTAAGCCCTGTACTTACAAATTCTGTGGTTGTTGAGCTCCCATCTCACCCGTCGGGTCAAGCGATTGAGGTCTCTTTTATCTACATCACTTCTTGTTCTTTGCCAGCGTTTGCGAACCGTGTTTTTTTCGTGAATTAGTGCTAGGATTTGAGTGGGAATGGAGTCATGTATATGTGGTCGTCTGTCTTTGAAGTGGTGATATGTAGCATTGTGAACAGATGTGTAAACAGTTTGTGTGAATTGCCCAGTCTATGTCGTCTGTGTGATTGTAGTAGATTGGAATTTCAAGAGTTTGATCCATTTCCCATTGAAAAGTTTTCCAATCAATTTTTCCTGTTATAAGTCGTGGAAGCGGTTCGGTGTAGTGTTTGTGTGCTATGAATGTGTTAAGGACGGGGACGTGGTCTGAATCGAGTTCTGTTAGTGTCTCGTGATATATTGGGAATGTGAAATTTTGTATATGTGTGATGTCTAGGATGTCTGGATGATATCTGTGTTGTGACGGGTAGAAGGTTGGTTCGTCTGGAGCTGAGACCTGAACACCGAGGTTGTTTGTGGCCGACAAAAGACTGACCCCATTGTTATTGGTTCTTCTGCAGCCCCAGATTGTGTGATTGCTATTGAGGTCCCCGAAAAGTGCAGTCGCGTCTCCTGTAAAAATGTGTTCTAGGTCTGTCTGTTTTATTCTTAAGTTTGGTCGTTGGTATCCCTAGATGATGTTGAGTCGTCTGTTGTTGGTGAGTGTCAGTTGATACCGGACAGCCTCCAGGAGCTCCAGTTCAGGAAGAAGTAGATGGGAATGCTTTATTTTTTTCTTCACACAAACAGCTACTCCTCCAGAGGCTATTCGGGTTTGTCTGTCTCGTCTGTATGTCACGTATCCTGTCAGTCTGAATGTGTCTGTCGCTTTGAAGTGTGTTTCTGTTAGGCTAACTATGTCTATGTTGTATCGTGTTAGGAGGTTACTGAAAGACTGTTGCTTTGCTTTCAACCCATTCGCTTTCCAATTTAGGATTGTTAAATTTTGATCAACTGTAGAATTAGGGCTGACCATAATTGAGTATTGTGTATTGTGGAAATGAAGTATTTGATTTTGGGAATGAAAGGTTTAATTAAATTTAGTAGTATGTCAAATAGGTTTGATGAGTGGTCTTGTTCGTTGAGGTTAGTTTGATGAGGGGTGCTTGCTGGTGTCTGTGTGTGGTGTCTGCTCCGGGTAAACCAAGGGTTTGATTTAGCTCCTGAGGGGATGTTTTGCTGTGACTGTGGAGGATTTTCTGAGACTGGTTGGGGAGTAAGTCTAGATGGATTTGCATTTGTTGTGTCATGAATGTGGGTTGGTATGTGTTTTCTGTGTGTGATTCGTGATTGAAGTTTTAAGAAGGTTTCACAGCCTCTATAATTGGCGAAGTGGCTTCCACCACAGTTAGTGCACTTTGGGGACTCTTGGAGAGTGCGTGATGGGCAAGCTGTGAAATGATGATCTCCTGCACACTTGACACATTTTGGGTCAAGGTGGCAGAAGTTCTTGCTATGTCCCACTTGCTGGAAATTCTTGCACTGCACAATGCGTTTAGACCTCTTCCGCGGTTCGACAGTCACTATAGTGTAAAAGAAACGAGATAATTGAAAAATCGCTTTCACCTCCGGAGTATTCTGGAGCTCGACAGCACACAGTGGATTGGGGCCTTTGTCCTTGTTCAGTAGCCTTGTTACCCTCAGGACTGGGTATGTCGGGGTTAGTTCGTCTTGGATTTCGGTTTCAGTCAGGGAGTATGGAACCCATCGGATAACAACGGAAAGTTTCCTATCCTCGGGGTTCAGGAAAGTATAGTATTTTACGTCATTTGTTTGGTAAAATTTGGTCAGTTTCCTAAAGTCTTCAGATGTCATGATGATATTTTAATTTTTTTGTGGCATTGTTTTGTTTCGAAGGGAGATGTTGTGATACTTTTAATGTCTGTCAGTACTTTTTGAAAATCGTCGGCTTCACAAAGGAAAATTGGGGGGATTTTAAGTTGTATTTCGGTCTGTGGGGTGGTATCGTTAGTGTGTTGGTCGGTGATGAGTGCTGCGAGTGGCGCGAATGTGTTGTGCGTGGGTATAGTGGAATGAATTGCGTACCTGTTCCGCTTGGGCTGGGTGTGGCTGGCCCCCGGTGAGGGCTCTCCATCTAGCTGCATGGCTGACTCCGGTAGTGCTGGGAACTCCATGTCTTCTTCTGGGGGACAGGGTCTCTTCGGCTGGCTCACTAGTCGGGGTGATCTGGGTTACCTGTATTGTTCAGTCGTGCTTTGAGGTTATCCCTGAGTCCATTTTTCGTGTTAACCGGTTTTTCGGTCGAGTTGATGTTGGGCTTCATTCTCACTCGTAACTTGGGTGAAAAGTAAGTAATTTTGCTCACTTTTATGGGTATAAATAACTTTTCAAATAATAAAAAGGTAAATTTTCTTGAGTCAATTTGTTTACGTGTTTAAACAAACAAAAGTTCACAAAAACGTTAAATAAAACATTGAATTAGCAAATTTCCTAGCATCCTTAAACGTTCTGCTCAAACAAGGGTACGTGACATCACCCAACACTCAATCAACGTGACATCACCCAACACTCGGACAGACTGTTAATCTTCCGTCTTTAAATAGTATCTAACAATGTACAGGCTCGGGACCATTGTTTAACGCCCCATCCGAAGGACTTGGCTCATTAGACAAACACACTACCATCCACCAATGGCGCCCACTAAATACTTTTATTTAAAAAAAATATATTTATTTATATTCCGATATAAAATATTTTGGACAATGGCGGCTAGTGAGGTGAAAAGAAGGTTGGGTTGAATAGCTACCGTAATAAAAAAAAAAAAAAAAGGATGGTTGAACGAGTACAACCATTTTACAGAGAAATACTTTAGATAACAAAATATAATTATGTAAGGGGAGTAGGGGTGAATATGATACAGGGGGAAACATGGGGTGAATATAATACAGGGAATTAAATGAAAATTGAAATAATTGCTAAATAAATATATTACTCACTTTGATACAGTAATATATTGGTTCAATATAAAATAATTAAATATATATATTTTTTTTCTAGTCTTTCATTTATATAGATATAACTGTTGCTGGGGTGTAATAACCAGCAACCATGATGTACATGTAGATATGGTGGTGTGATTGGCAAATTGGGACGAAAATTTATCTTAATTATAGGAGATAATAATAAAAATAATAATAATGATAATAAAATAAACAACAAAAAATTAAAATTGATGGATGGGTAGTAAGAATGGGAAAAAAAGTAAAGAAATGTTGAAAAATAATAATAACGAATATGGTCCAAGATGGCAGTAAGTCGCGGTAGGGTAATGTACGTATTTCTGGGTTTTTATTTGTGAAAAGTTTGCTAAAAAAAAGTATGTAAGTTTGTATTGTTTCGGGTACTGTGTATCATGAGATTGTTTGAAGTGTTCTGTTGTTAATGTACGGGGGGCACTGTGTTATTAGTCTGAGGGTTTCTGACTGAAACGCCTGAATTCGTTTGATGTTGGATGTTTTTGCTGAACCGTATATCTGTGATCCGTATGTTCATAATGGTCTCAATAAGTGTAACAGTTCCTGTTTTGTGTGTCATGTAATAATTTTGATCGTCTATTTAGAAGTGCATAGAGTATTTTGAGTCGATGGTTCAGCGTGTGTGAGGGTTCCATGTCAGTCTTCAAATTAATGTCAGTCCTAGGTATCGTACAGTATTAGTTTGAGGGATTGGAAAAATTATAACAATTTATAGTCCAAATATGAAGTAAACGATAAAAATAAATGTACCACATTCAATCAAAGGCATGTGGACTTTGGATTAGGGCTGGTAGATGGTTCTGGGTAGCACCGAAACCAGTTTCTCAAGGCTACTTCCCGACGCACACTAAGTTTCCACGCTCTCTCTAAAACGTTGATATCTTTATTTAGTGGAACTTTAACTTTTGTTTTTGTACTTTTGAGGCTCCTGCGATCTCTGAATTTTAGATCACACCCCGACGATTGGGGTTTAGAGGGAGAGCGGAGACATACGTGTAAGTCGGGTTATAACCTTAAATACAGAGATATTAGGGTCCTGAAAAAGGTCCAAGGTTCAAGGCTTACACATATTTATGACCTGAACCCCCCCTGAAGGGGTGAGACTTAAAACCTTTAATAACTTCTGTTGTAATGAATGAATTGACTTAAATACAGAGATATTAGGGTCCTGAAAAAGGTCCAAGGTTCAAGGCTTACACATATTTATGACCTGAACCCCCCCTGAAGGGGTGAGACTTAAAACCTTTAATAACTTCTGTTGTAATGAATGAATTGACTTAAATACAGAGATATTAGGGTCCTGAAAAAGGTCCAAGGTTCAAGGCTTACACATATTTATGACCTGAACCCCCCCTGAAGGGGTGAGACTTAAAACCTTTAATTACTTCTGTTGTAATGAATGAATTGACTTAAATACAGAGATATTAGGGTCCTGAAAAAGGTCCAAGGTTCAAGGCTTACACATATTTATGACCTGAACCCCCCCTGAAGGGGTGAGACTTAAAACCTTTAATAACTTCTGTTGTAATGAATGAATTGACTTAAATACAGAGATATTAGGGTCCTGAAAAAGGTCCAAGGTTCAAGGCTTACACACATTTATGACCTGAACCCCCCCTGAAGGGGTGAGACTTAAAACCTTTAATAACTTCTGTTGTAATGAATGAATTGACTTAAATACAGAGATATTAGGGTCCTGAAAAAGGTCCAAGGTTCAAGGCTTACACATATTTATGACCTGAACCCCCCCTGAAGGGGTGAGACTTAAAACCTTTAATAACTTCTGTTGTAATGAATGAATTGACTTAAATACAGAGATATTAGGGTCCTGAAAAAGGTCCAAGGTTCAAGGCTTACACATATTTATGACCTGAACCCCCCCTGAAGGGGTGAGACTTAAAACCTTTAATAACTTCTGTTGTAATGAATGAATTGACTTAAATACAGAGATATTAGGGTCCTGAAAAAGGTCCAAGGTTCAAGGCTTACACATATTTATGACCTGAACCCCCCCTGAAGGGGTGAGACTTAAAACCTTTAATAACTTCTGTTGTAATGAATGAATTGACTTAAAATTTCATATGTGAATTCAAAACCCGATACAACACTCCTTAATCGGTCGAAAGGAGGGGAGAATCAGAGGTAGATCAACTCAAAATGTATCGACATAAAATTTCGTATTTTTAGTCAAAACACCATGACGACCATACCTGTTAAATTTTTGAAAAATCGCCCGAAGGGAAGAGGAGGTGCAGGGGAGAGAGCTCAACTCAAAAACAATGCCGAAAAAGTAAGATGAATTTGTTCAGGGGAAGTACACTGCGGGTGATCCATCGATCACTTTTTCCATGTATTTCATTACAGTTAGTTATTATGACTCACTACGAGGTCATAATCGCCTACTTTCGCTCTTTCGTCACTCTGGTGGACATGAGTCCAACTCTACTGTGGGAGTCTTAAATTTTGCCTACCCTAAATTTTTATTCACCTAGGGCAGGGGTCATTAACGAGTACCTGACATCGTACAGGCTCGGGATCATCGCTTAACGTCCCATCCGAAGGACGACGTGCTTAAGTTTATTTTACCTCCCAGATGAAATAAACTAAGGGCCTCGGCCGGGTTTCGAACCCACGACCTTGAGCTCAGAAGGCAAGCATGCATACCACTGAGCTACCGGCGCCCTCAAAATTTCATTACAGTTTATGGACATTCATTATTTTTAGTGTCTCTTGTTAGTATCGATATTGAGGGCGCCGGTAGCTCAGTGGTATGCGTGCTTGACTTCTGAGCTCAAGGTCGTGGGTTCGTAGCCCGACCGAGGCCCTTAGTTTATTTTATCTGGGAGGTAAAATAAGCTTAAGCACGCCGTCCTTCGGATGGGACGTTAAGCGATGGTCCCGAGCCTGTACTATGTCAGGTACTCGTTAAAGACCCCTACCCTAGATGAATAAAAATTTAGGGTAGGCAAAATTTAGGACTCCCACAGTAGAGTCGGGCTCATGTCCACCAGAGTGACGAAAGAGCGCTCTGGTAGTAGGCGATATGACCTCGTAGTTAAAGCCCGGGCATGAGTCATAAAACCTAACCTAACCTAACCTAGTATCGATATTTTTTCAAACATCGATACAATTGTATTCAATATTCACCGCCAACTCTACGAAAATACATATTTCATTTCCTGGAAAAATCTAAATATCCTTAAAAAGAAGCGGGGGAAAAAATTTCCCTAAATGTGAAAACAGCTACAGAAAGTTTTCTTATTGAAAATCCAAATAAGATCAGCTGTTCGTTAATGTGCTTTAAATTACTTTGGAGCTCTCGCAATTTTTCTTAACATCCGCATTGCTACAGACATTTTTTCATTTATTTTATTTTAGTTTATGGACATTTTTAAAGTGTAAAATAAATCTAATTCTGTTATTTATTTATTTGAAATATTCAAACTATTAACCTCGCTGATAAGGTTACTGAGGTTATGTTTGATCAATAATGACTCAAAGAAAAACACAGTTGGAAGCACTTGAACGGGATTATAGTAGTGAAAATGTTGTTAATAAGGATGAATTTGAACAAATTCTTAGATCTTTCAAAAAAGGTACCATTTTTCGATTATTTTTTTATTAAAAATATTTTTGGAGGGAGACGGTAGATCAATGGTATGCGTGTTTGCTTAGTGAGCTCAACACCGTGGGTTCGAAACGTCAGAGGCCCTTACATATATATTTGAAGGGCTGGTGTTTTACACCTAGGAACCTAAGCATCCAGCGATCTGTAGCGACCTATGTATCGGAGGATCCAACATGGATTTAGGAACTCACCATACAGCTTCCATTTACGGCCGACAGGTGCATCCAAGTCAGTCCTCAAGAAACCTTTGTACAAGCTTGTTTCGATTAAAGTTGATGTCCCCAAATAAATGTGTTGGGTATTAATATTATTAGAATTAAGCCCCCAACAATTGGTGACCCCAACAATTGGTGACCCCGTATTGAACTGTTCAACATTATTTATAGTGATATTTCAAGTAAGTAGTGTAAAATGTCTACAAGTGAAAGTGGGACCGGTGCAGAAGCACATTTTTCTAACATGGCCGAAGCGAGCCACAACCTCGAAGCAAGTAAGGTTAGCATTAAAATTCCCCCTTTTTGGCAACAAAAACCTGAAATATGGTTTTACCAAATTGAAGCACAATTTAATATTAATAAAATTACATCGGAGGAAACAAAATTTAATTATGTGGTATCACAAATGGATCCGAAGTATATAGAAAACATTTGGGATATCATTCAAGGGACTGCTACAAATAAATATACTAGAGCTAAGGAAACACTTCTTAATATTTTTAAAGAAAGTGAACAATGTAAGATTAAGAAATTAATTACGGGATTAGATCTCGGAGATATGAGGCCTAGTCAATTATTGAGAAAAATGCGGAACCTGGCTGGTACTGATATTTCTGACACAGTTTTAAAAACACTCTGGTTAGAAAAACTCCCAGATTCTATAAAGAATGTTCTCATTGTTAGTGAGGAAACTTTAGACAAAATAGCCATTATAGCTGACAAAATTGTGGAAATGAACCCACATAGAGACATATGTAGTGCTGATAGTAGACCCAGTCAAGATGCTCTAATTCAAGAATTGTTAACTAAAATTTCAAGCCTCGAGTTACAAATAAATGAAATCTCCGGTCGGTCTCGTTCTCACCACCGAGACCACAGTCGCAACCGTGGTACTAGCAAACCCAGAAAACGATTTGACCCACAGGGTAAATATTGTTTTTTTCATTTCCAGTTTGGAAAAAAATGCTACCCTGATAAATGTCGTCAACCATGCGCCTGGAAAAGTCAGGAAAACTCCAACCTGCAGTAGAGATTGCGACGAGCTCTATTGCAGATAATATTGAAAATCGTCGAAATTTCCGCTTATTTGTTAATGACAAAAAAACGGGTGGGCGATTTCTTATTGACAGTGGAGCCGATATTTCTTTAATTCCAGCCAAGGCTACAGATAAAATTACATCTTCTAACTTTAAATTATATGCTGCAAACGGCACGTCCATACCTACCTACGGCGTCACATTACTGACACTGGATCTAGGACTTCGTCGTGAATTTAGGTGGTTATTTATAAAAGCTGACATAACTCGAGGGATAATTGGTGCAGATTTCTTGAATCATTTTAACTTATTGATTGACTTACATAAACATAGATTAATTGATGCAGTCACTAAACTTAGCACTTCAGGTAGTGTACTGGCTGTATCAGGAAACGAAGTCATTAGCACAATAAATAAGTCTCAAGCAAAGTTTGCACATCTGTTCACCTTATACCCTGAATTAACGAAGCCATCATTTTCGCCCAATCACACGAAACATAATATTCAACACTATATCACCACCACAGGATCTCCAGTGCATTGTAAGGCAAGACCTCTCGCTCCTAAACGATTACAACAGGCCAAACGGGAATTTCAATTTATGTTGGATCAAAATATTATCCGACCATCGAGTTCAGAATGGGCAAGTCCGTTACATGTAGTTGATAAAAAAGATGGATCTATCCGTCCTTGTGGTGATTATCGCTTATTAAATGCCAAGACCGTACCAGATAGATATCCTATACCTCGCATAGAAGACTTCCATCACATATTAAATGGAGCTACTATTTTTTCTAAAATAGATTTACATAAAGCATACTACCAAATTCCGATAGCAGAGGAAGACAAAAGCAAAACGGCTATAATTACACCTTTTGGTTTATACGAATTCAACGTTATGAGTTTTGGTCTCAGGAATGCCCCTTCCACCTTCCAACGATTTATTAACACAGTGTTTCATGGTTTGGATTTTGTTTTTCCGTTCATGGATGACATCCTGGTCGCTTCAGCTACGGAAGAAGAACACTGTGAACATCTTCGTCTTATTTTTGAACGACTACAACGTTTTGGTCTCCGCATTAATGCTTCAAAATCAGAGTTAGGTGTTGAAGAATTACAATTTTTGGGCTACTTGATCACGCAAGATGGTTCCAGACCAGTACCTGAGAAGGTAAAGGCAATCAGAGATTTTAAATTACCAGAGACAGTACAACAACTTCGTGCATTTCTAGGTGTCATTAACTTTTATAGACGATATATAAGAAATGCAGCGGAAACTCAGGCTATCCTTCATGACTACTTAAAAGGTTCCAAGAAAAATGATAAAACTAAAATAGTCTGGACTGAGGAGGCTATACAACAATTTGAACGCTGTAAAGATGATTTAGTAGATGCTACACTCCTAACTTTTCCAGATTCACGATTTCCGCTGGCGGTTTTTACTGATGCGTCTGATATAGCAGTGGGAGCTGTATTACAGCAGCACGAACAATCCGGATGGAAACCTATCGCTTTTTATTCCAAAAAATTAAATGATGCTCAAAAAGCCTATAGTGCTTACGACAAGGAATTATTAGCAATTTATTTGGCAATTAAACAATTTAAGCATCTACTGGAGGCACAAACATTTACAATATTTACCGATCATAAGCCTATTACATATGCATTCTTCCAGAAAAATGATAAAGCATCGCCACGTCAAGTACGCCACTTACAATATATTTCGCAGTTTACAACCGACATTCGACATATTAGTGGAAAAGCTAACATAGTGGCCGACACGTTTTCAAGACTTGAAGAAGTTTCAGTAATTGACTATGAAGAAATTGCTCGCAATCAAGAAAATGATCAGGAATTACCAACATTATTACAAGACTCCAGTTTAAATATGAAACAATGCAACATAATGTCAAAAACGCCTCTCTGGTGCGATGTAGCTACGAACAATATCCGACCCTACATCCCAGAAGCGTTTCGCTACGAAATATTTAAGCAAATCCATAATCTGGCACATCCAGGAGTCAAAACAACAGTGAAACAAATAACGTCAAAATTCATATGGCCAGCCATCAAAAATGATATTAGAAAATGGACTCAAAGTTGCTTGAGTTGTCAACGCAACAAAGTGTCACGCCATACAAGGTCAGAAATAGGGACGTTCGAACCACCGGATGGACGATTTAGTGTCGTTCATGTGGACGTCATTGGGCCATTGCCACCCTCACAAGGAAATATTTACTGCATGACCTGTATCGACCGATTTACGAGTTGGATGGAAGTAATTCCTATGGCTAATAATACTGCAGAAACAATTGCAAAATTATTTTATAGTAATTGGATCGCAAGGTTTGGAGCGCCAGCTTCCATAGTAACTGACCAAGGCCGACAGTTTGTTAGTGAACTTTTTACCAATTTAGCTTCGTTATGTGGAGCAAAAATACGGCATACGACACCTTATCATCCGCAATCGAACGGTAAGGTGGAGCGCTTACACAGGACTTTAAAAGCCGCAATTAGGGCTCAGAATAATCCGACATGGACAGATAGTTTACCTACAGTCTTGTTAGGAATGCGTACAGCATTAAGGGATGGTTCGAAACATTCCATCGCAGAAATGGTTTATGGGACTACGATAAGAATCCCAGGAGAATTTTTTGATCCATCGTCAATTCCTGTGAATACAGACACTTTTGTGTCTGATCTTCAACAATATATGGCACAATTAAGACCAATGGATACACGTAAAGCTTGCAACAAATCACTGTTCAGGCATAAGGCTTTGGAATCGTGCTCACACGTATTTTTACGAGTAGATCGTGTCAAAAAATCTTTGGAACCACCATATGAAGGGCCATTTGAGGTAATCGTTCGACAAGATAAATATTTCACCCTTAGAATTAAAAACAAGGACACCAACATATCTGTGGATAGACTCAAACCTGCACATTTAATGGTAACTGGATTAGATCATAGTGACACGTTCAGTGAGGGTACGGGCACGAAAAAATTACAACCAAAGACGAGCACAACAAAGATACCTCCAACAACCCTTGCCGAGCATCAGCAACAAAAGTCGTCCCGCAGTGGCAGAATTGTTCATTTCCCACGACGTTTTCTTGACGAGCTACAGGCAAGAGAGAAACATACCAGACGATAAGTGAGATAAGTGTTGTGAAAAGTTATACGCATAAGTTTTTCCAATTTCTGAACATTTTATGTTACACAGTATGTTATACATTGTATACTATGTTTTATGTTGTTTACAATATCTATATATTTTTTTTTTTCTCTTTGCCATAAATGGGGCTGTCAGGTTGCCTTGTGTCGTTACTTAGTAACTGAGGAAGGAGTAGTGTAGCGACCTATGTATCGGAGGATCCAACATGGATTTAGGAACTCACCATACAGCTTCCATTTACGGCCGACAGGTGCATCCAAGTCAGTCCTCAAGAAACCTTTGTACAAGCTTGTTTCGATTAAAGTTGATGTCCCCAAATAAATGTGTTGGGTATTAATATTATTAGAATTAAGCCCCCAACAGATCTTATCCCTTCCCTGGAAGCGCTGGGCTTCCTCCTTATTATATTACCTGTATGTTTATACTACCTGAACCAAGCCCTTCATGAAGTGCTCAGTCTCCCAGTTTCCTAATGAACCTGATAATGCTCTCATAGTTCAATCTTCTAAAGTCCTCTGCGATTACATCTCCACCAAAGATGCGGAATCTCATTCGCGTCAGAGGCCCTTAGTTTATTTTATCTGGGAGGTAAAATAAACTTAAGCACGCCGTCCTTCGGATGGGACTTTAAGCGATGGTCCCGAGCCTGTACGATGTCAGGTACTCGTTAAAGACCACTGCCCTAGGTGAATAAAAACTTAGGGTAGGCAAAATTTAGGACTCCCACAGTAGAGTCGGGCTCATGTCCAGAGTGACGAAAGAGCGCTCTGGTAGTAGGCCTACTACCTACGATATGACCTTGTAGTTAGAACCCGGGCGTGAGTCATAATAACTAAATAACTAACTGAGATGAGGTTAGGTTAGGTTTTATGACTCATGCCCGGGCTTTAACTACGAGGTCATATCGCCTACTACCAGAGCGCTCTTTCGTCACTCTGGTGGACATGAGCCCGACTCTACTGTGGGAGTCCAAAATTTTGCCTACCCTAAATTTTTATTCATCTAGGGTAGGGGTCTTTAACGAGTACCTGACATCGTACAGGCTCGGGACCATCGCTTAACGTCCCATCCGAAGGACGGCGTGCTTAAGTTTATTTTACCTCCCAGATAAAATAAACTAAGGGCCTCGGTCGGGCTACGAACCCACGACCTTGAGCTCAGAAGTCAAGCACGCATACCACTGAGCTACCGGCGCCCTCTTAACTGAGATGATAATTCTACTTCGTAACAATTATTGTATTTTTGTATGTTTATCTTTGTTTCAGAATGGGTAGAAGATGACGATAAGATTGTTGTGGATGTCATTTCTTCAGATAGCACAGATTCAAGCCTGGAAGATTTAATTATAAAACTTGAGGTAAAGAAAAACTTAGAATTTGTTTTGTACTTTGACTTTGCCAGTTATCCGAAGTATAGGGGAAGTTATGTAAAAATCGGTCAAAAATTCGATTCAACAGAACTTTTTCGCTCTTTCTCTAAAGCCAATCGACTGATTTGACCAACTCAGTATTTGATTTACATAGTGACTTCATTATATCGGCAGTAAAAATAAAGAAAACGTATGTTTTTAAAAAAATATTGTCTATTTCACAAATAATATATAATATGGGAGTACTTTCGGTATTGCTACCATCTTCAGCCACGACTTAACAAATACTAAAGATATACTACGTTAGTATTTGTTAAGTCGTGGCTGAAGATGGTAGCAATACCGAAAGTACTCCCATATTATATATTATTTGTGAAATAGACAATATTTTTTAAAAACATACGTTTTCTTTATTTTTATCAAGTGCTTCACAATATCTCTGCAAAAATATTAAGTATCATATCGGCAGTAATTTGAATTTTTGAGATAAGCTCCGCCTCTGATCCCCCACCCTTTCGGATGATTCCGCTGAAAATTAATAACTGACAGCTGTTTCGTGTCAGTACATTCATTATAACGGCAGTCTCCTCCTAAACTCCCTCTCCCCTTTGCCGTATTCAGAGATGTCGTCTATAGTGGGTTCTGGATATTCATAATACATTATACTATTTCGTGTTGATACATTCAATCTATCGGGAGTTATTGTGTTCACAGGCAAAAACAAAAGTTTTTTTTTTTCATTTTGGAATCAGGAGATTGGAAAAGGGGGCGTTCAAGTATTACGTAACGCAATTTTTGAAGAGTTTTGACCCTCCCTCCCCCCCATGTAACGCGCCGTAACGTTTTTCTGTACCCCCCCCCCCTCCCTAAATGTTGCGTAACACCCAAGTTAATATGAAGATGGCTGATGTAGTGAGAAGTGATTATTTCACAGGTTGTCAAATATAAGATAGTCTGACCTCTCACAAATTTTTATTGGTAGTAATAGCTAGCTTTCGAGGTTTCCCTCATCATCAGGCAGTCTGATAAAAAATTAAAAATTTTGAATAAAACTAAATAATATAATAAAAAAATCTAAAACATTAACAATTTAAAATATCATGGATGGGGACAGACGAGTTATCCCTGTCCACCATCTGAGTCACAACTGCTCTGAGTCACAACTGCTTAGATGGTGGACAGGAATAATTCGTCTGTCCCCATCCATGATATTTTAAATTGTTATTGTTTTAGATTTTTTTATTATATTATTTAGTTTTATTCAAATGTTTTAATTTTTTATCAGACTGCCTGATGATGAGGGAAACCTCGAAAGCCGGCTAGCTATTACTACCAATAAAAATCTGTGAGAGGTCAGACTATCTTATATTTGACATCCTGTGTAACACCCAAGTGACCATTTTTACCTAAAAGTCACAATTATATTGCGCAAAGTACCGGAAAGTCGCTAAAATACCTTTGTTATTGTTTTACTTGCGTTTGCGGTAATAATAAATAAAACAAGATATTTCTAACTCGCAATACATGCGTATGTTTATTTTATTTATTCATATTGTTATTTAATAAACAATCACACATAATGTAATAAACATTTGCTCAAGTTTAAAATATGTTAAAATGGGCTCAAATTTCTCCTAATAATCTTTTACTACTAATCTTAAATTTAGCTATGCCGTTTTCCTGACTTGGCCCTGTCCTTACATACATTTTTGGCTTCATCCACCATTGTTCTTCTCATGCATTCTCCTATTTCAGCTTTTTTTTACTAATAAACTCTTAAAATAAAATAACATATTTATTTTAACCTTTGGCAATGCAATTAGAAACGAAAACCTAACTGAAATAAAACATTTTAGTCAAAATAAAATCGTATTCTTTGTTGCCAACTTGGGAGATTTTAATTCCCTAGTTTCCTCCCTCCCGCCCTTGTAACGCATCGTAACATTTTACAACAAATCGCGTTACGTAATACTTGAACGCCCCCAAACATGAAATTCCGTTGAAAACTCCGGATCGAATTTTTGACCGATTACATACCTCCATCTATGCTACGTATAGTTAGGGAACTAAAAAGTTTCCTCACATCTATTATCACTGAGATAATATTATTTTTTTATTAGCCATTATTTTTTTTTTTTTTGAATGTTTATATTTTCTTTTAAAGCGTGAACAGGCTGATGAGGAAAGGAGAAAAACGAGGATAAAATTGGAAAGTGAGGAATACGACAGCGAATCTGTGAAGCTAGAAGAACAAGAAGAAGAAGAAATCGACATCGAAGCAGAGGCTGCTGAAAGAGCACTCTTCAACTCTATCTATATTAAGGACGAGGATGATGAAACGGACAAACCGCTGCCCCCAGGCGTCGAAGTGGAGTATAGAACCAACAAACTTGACTCCCTTGACAATTACTCGAAGTACTACCGCTTATCCCGAGAATTAAAATTAAAATGCATGTCTGTGTGTGGAATAGGGGTGAAACTCTAATAACTACCGATAGAATGAATGTATGAATACGAAATTTTATAAGTGAATCCAGAAACCTATATCGACGTCCCTTATTGTTTTTCAGCCAAATCGACCGAAGGGAAAAGGGATTGGGGGGAGGCTTAACTCAATCAATCAATCAATCATGGTGCTACAACCCGGTGACGGGTCCTGGCCTCCTCCACCAACAGCAACCAATAGTCTCGATCCTGTGCGGTTTCCATCCAGTTCCTGATGTAGAATATGTTTCGGACATCTTCTGCCACACCATCTGCCCATCTCAGCTTAGGTCTCCCTCGCCGTCTTACTCCATCAATGGGCTCCATTAGCAGCTTTTCGGCATTTCCTCAGCTTCCATCCTGGCGACATGTCCTGCCCATCTTAACCGCCCAATCTTCATGACTTTCAGGACATCTGGTTCTCTATATAGTTCGTAGAGCTCCTGGTTGTTGCGTCTGCGCCATGCATGGCCTACTTGCACTCCTCCAAATATTCAGAACCTTCCTTTTGAACACGCTCTGTTCGCTCATTTTTGAAGTTGTCCAGGTTTCTGAGCCATACAGAAGAACTGGGCGGATAAGGGTCTTATATAGAAGTCTTAATCAAAAATTCTAATAATTGCCAATAAAATGAATGTATCGACTCGAAATTGTATATGTGACCAGAACCCACTAACCTATCGATTTTCAGCCAGAGGGGAGGATCCCCGCTATCTGGATCCCCGATGATGAGACTAGGAACGCTAATTTGTCATAAGGTGCCAGTCTAGCGATCACCACTGCTAGTATACATAGTTACATGTACATTAGTGATGTTGCAAAATGGTGCCCAAATTGAGTTATTCTGGCAATCGCATTTCTCAATTTACATAAATAATTAGAGAGAGTAAATTGACAGTCCCAACGGAGGTGCGGTTGGACTGTCATATGGGTCTATTTTCTAGTCTAACCTAACCTCACAACGTACTAAACACAAAATTGTATTATTTTTGACGCAATGCGCGAAATACCGAGTTGAATATTCAATTTTTATTTTTGAAAGTGTTTTTCATAAAGAAAAAAAGTCGTCGGTGAATCACCGGCAATATACTAATTAATCTATTAACTTTTCGCTCCCCTTCCAGTCACCGTTTGCGCTAATATTCAATAGTTGAGTTACATAAGGTAATCCTGAATCCGCATACTAAATTATGTGTTGATAAATTCATTATATCGGCAGTTATTCGGGTTCTTGAATTGACAACCACTTTTGGCATTCAACCATGCGGTGTCGCCTTATATTTATCGTGGGACATATTACCCCGGTCTTGGACAGCGTCAAGCAGTGCAGAACAGGTCGGAAGATGATCCCCCGCTTTTTCCTCATCGTTGCAGAGCGGCCATATCGGGGACTCGGTCACTCCTATCCTCAATGTTTCTGGAGGCAGTCGTGTCCTGTGAGCATCCTGAAGTTTCCACCACCCTTCCTAGTCATATCACCAGCTATACGATGTTTCTCCTCCAGCAAGACTCCCCATCTCTTGAGCTGGTCTCATCTGGTGTTCCTTCAGCAGATCTTTGTAAGCCTTGCAGTAGCCAGGTTGATGGAGGTGGTTGTCTGTTCCATCTGGAATCCTTCTTTAGCCAACCTATCAGCCTCTTCGTTACCCGCAGTAGCTAGGTCTCAATTGCCGTATTACAGTCTTCCCCTTTCCAAGGAAAGCACTAATCCTACGCCTGCAAAACTTTTTTTTTTTTTATGTGAATTTAAAACTCCATAGAGACGACACCTTTTTTTTTTTTTTAATTAAAACGAGTCGTCCCTGTGGAGTTTTGCATTCACCTATAAAATTTTGTTTCGATACATTTGTTACAACTGCAGTTATTAGAGTTTTTGAGTTAAGCCTCCCCCCTAATCCCACTTTTCCTTTGATCGATTTGGCTAAAAAACTATAGTGGTTGTCGTTAGAGGGTTCTGGATTCACATATAATTTTTTTGTCGATATATTTATTCTATCAGGAGTTATAGCGTTCACAGACACACAGACAGCTTTTTTTTTCATATTTTGAATCTAGTATAGAAGTTAAGTATCTGGTAGTGGGTGATTTGACCTTGTAGTTATAGCGCTGGCATGACACACAATAACTAACTAGATCTCTATAAAAAGAGTCTTGTAAAAGGGAGATTCTGATTGACAGTGCTTCCCACAACGTTTGTAATTGCTATTTCTTGAGAATGTAAAAGTAAATGGGAGACATATACATATATATATATTATAGTATGTAATAATAATTTAAATTCAACTTCCAATAATTATTTAAAATTACTATTATCACCTGAACAGATTTGCCAGCCTTATCTCCATCTTGACGCCTCTCTAAAGTTCATTAACTTAATAGCTCAAATTAGATTGGGCGGCAATCATTTTTCTAAACTTAGTGTCCCAGACGTATCAATTATATTTAATAACCAGCCTAATTGTAATATCTGTGGTAATGAAACTAATGATGTGCACCATTTTATTTGTAAATGTCCAGTTTTTTCAATCATTAGAAAACAATTTTTTGGTAACTCAGGAGATGAAAATAAAATAATTATTGAACCAGTAACCTCTCAGACAGTCCAGTTGTATAAATATAACCAGATTTCTCTTCTTGCCAAATTAAGAAATTGTTTTATTATTTTCTATGTAAAATCAATTAGGATTTTCAGATTTTTCACAAAAAAACTCGGTTTTCCGGTATTTTTAGTTTTTTTGTACGAGCAATAGTTTTCAAGATATTGGTTTTTGAAAGTTGCGTTCTATGTAAAATCAATTGGAAGTTGATTCATGGATACCTCAGTCCAAACCCGGGCGAAGAGTGGGGGGCGACCTTGAAGAATCTTTAAGTAAACAAAGACTTTTACTCAACCTGTACCGTTGAGATGAGTTCGCCAACATTACAACAGTACATACATTACTACATACTGTTGTAACGTTACATTATAGATTACAGTTATGAAAAACTAAAATGACATGAGGTTGCAAAACACTAAAAAGAAACTTACTTTATGGTTATTTTAATAAACCAGGAGGCCACTGGTAACTATCAACAACAACAACCACAACGTTAAATAAAGGAATTTTTTTTTTTTTAAATATTGTTTATTTCACTTAACAATAATACACAAACTGCAGGTTTCGGTGTTAAACCATCGTCAGGTCTTAGTTTACAACGCCAAAACCGATTGTTTTTTTTTTGTTTTTTTTTTTAGCCTTATGTACGATGCATATTAGCCATGACTCTTATAATGGTGTTTTACCTAATTATTTACGACATCCATGGCCCCGGAAGGGAGTTTTATCTACGAAATAAAATTCACTCCCTGACAGGATTCGAACCCGCAAACCAAGGTGAAACCATGCGACCAAAGCCCTACGCTCTAGCCCGCACGGCCACCATGGTTCCCAAACCGATTGTTAATGTGTTTTTTTAAATATTTTTTTTCGAAAAAGGTTAGGTTAGGTTTTATGACTCATGCCAGAGCTTTAACTACGAGGTCTTATCACCTACTACCAGAGCGCTCTCTCGTCACTCTGGTGGACATGAGCCCGACTCTACTGTAAGAGTCCTAAATTTTGCCTCCCCTAAATTTTTTTTTCACCTAGGATAGGGGTCTTTGCTTAACGTCCCATCCGAAGGACGCTTAAGTTTATTTTACCTCCCAGATAAAATAAACTAAGGGCCTCGGTTGGGTTTCGAACCCACGATCTTGAGCTCAGAAGGCAAGCACGCATACCACTGAGCTACCGGCGCCCTCTTTTCGAAAAAGAATAATTTTTTTTTTAATTTTAAACATATAATTAAAGTAAATTCCTTACCTTTTTTTCTCCCACGAAGTCTTTGGCCTTTATGCGTAGTGATAGGCGATTAATTCCGCTATTTCAAAATCAATTATTTTAAACGACAATCGATCAAGCAGATCGATTATTAATTCACTATCGATAAATTAAGCTAAATTTTATGTGTTACCAAAATTTTTTTAATGTTTAAATTTTAAATTAAAATTTTATAAATAATAATCAAATATTTTGAATTAATTATTCATTTTATAAATAAATTATAATAAATTTTGTTACGAAATAAAAATAAATGTTCTTGTTTTTTGAATAGAAAAAAGTAATTAATATTAACCTCACATGATTACATCCGGTATCTCTCGACCAATCGAATTTAATTTGAAAAAATCTGACGGAAGTAGCGTTACAAACGGATTTTTTAATGTAGGAAATGTGGGATTCTTGTAATTATATTTACTTATCTATTTACGTTTGTATAATTTCAGTATGAACACAACCCCTATTGTAATGTTGATTCTTATACAATAGTAGTTGCAATAAATGATGTATATAATAATTATATTCCAGAATTGTTGAAATATTATTGAATATTAATTATATTTTTAAACAGAGTTGAAGTTTATGCTAGTGACTGTTTCAATAAACGATTCCTAATTGAAGAAACTAACGAAAAAGAATTTGATGAAAAACTTCGAGTGATTGGAATGGATGAGAAATCAGACGTGGGAATGCCAAGTCTCACTGAGTACAAGTCAATCCATGAGATTATGGAAGAAAATCTAATGACATTTCATATGGTTCGTATTTACTGTAGGATCTAGTATTTATTTACTGCGAAAATATATTATAACCCGACCGAGGCCCTTAGTTTATTTTATCTGGGAGGTAAAATAAACTTAAGCACGTCGTCCTTCAGATGGGACGTTAAGCGATGGTCCCGAGCTTGTACGGTCAGGTACTCGTTAAAGATCCTTGCCCTAGGTGAATAAAAATTTGGGGTAGGCAAAATTTAGGACTCCCACAGTAGAGTCGGGCTCATGTCCACCAGAGTGATGAAAAACTGCTCTGGTAGTAGGCGATATGATCTCATAGTTAAAGCCCGGGCATGGATCATAGTCAGTGTGTCACTCATCAATGTACTTCCCCAACACGAATTAATTATTCACTTTCGCTCAAAGTCAATCGACAGGTTGCGCTAAAACTCAATATTTGACTTGCATAGTGGTTTCTGAATCCACATGCTGAAATGTGCAAATAAAAGTGCCATTCTTATTGGGTTTTGAATTTAAATATTAAATTTCATGTCGACACATTCATTACATCGGCAGTTATTGGTAGTAAATGACGACATTAAAGTAAGCTCGCCCCTGTGGTGCCAAAATGACGACATTAAAGTAAGCTCGCCCCTGTGGTGCCAAAATGACGACATTAAAGTAAGCTCGCCCCTGTGGTGCCAAAATGACGACATTAAAGTAAGCTCGCCCCTGTGGTGCCAAAATGACGACATTAAAGTAAGCTCGCCCCTGTGGTGCCAAAATAAAAATAGTCTACACACCTCCGCTCTCTGACAGCCCAAAAGGAATTTCAGTTGAGCGTTGACCCCCAAAAAATTTTTAAAAATCGATTGAATCGAGTAGTTCGTTAAAATTAATTTTAAAAAATCTATAAATCTATATCGTATCGATTGAGTGTTATAATTAATTTCATACCATGTATAATATATATAATAATAAAAAACACAATAACATTTGAAAGGTATGAATGAGATATTGTAGTGGGCATAAGAAACAAATAAATCAAATCGAATAAAATGAAATTATATTATTAAAAACTTACTGAAAATAATAAAAAACCTTATAAAATAAACTAAGGATATAAAACTACTGGAGACTATTCGAAATCCCACAATATTTCACTTTTTTTAAACACTTATTGCAAGTCGTTGAGATCGAATCGTTCTTAGTGTAATAAATCCATACTTTCGCCTTAGGACGAAGCATTACGTATTGGAATGTAAAAATAAAATAAAATTATGAAATCATAATCACGTTCGCGGTTCTGTTCAAAATCAAACAAACTTATACCTTCATAAACGATAAACCATTTAATGTAAGTAAGATAAGAATAAGGACGCATCACACAGACTGCGTGATCACATCACACATGAGGTTATCACCATCGATATATATCATTTGTCCGTGGACCGTAATTTTAGTTCAGTATTTTATTGCACCAACAAATAATAGAAAATTGTAAGAAATTAAACGTTGAACGATTTTGATGAATTGAAAAATTTTATAATTTTTTTTAATTGTTGAAATTTGAAACGAGAAAAGTACCGATACCAAAAGTATCGATACTTTACTTCTATCGATAGATCCCTAAGTAGATTGGCTTTGGAAGAGGTGATGGGGAAGTACATAGCAGGTGATTCAACGACGACTCTTTTATTTCAGGATGGTCCTACAAGAAGAATCGCGATTATCTTCAGCTTTGATCCAAGACCTGATCCTATCTCAGGTCTATTTCGTGACTTTATGAAGACAGAAAGAAAGAAGTTTCCACGACTGACAGGAGCTCTTCTCTACTTTGATGTCTACGGTATAAATATTGTCGAGGTAATATGAAATTTTGTTGAATAGTTGAAATCGAATTTCTGAAAAATTACGTAACTTCCTCTTTACTTCGTATAGTTGGGGAAGATAAAAATAACATGTAAGAGGATAACTTATCAGAGTGTATGTGAGGTATAGAACCTACACATTGTATGAATGGGGGATTTTATAAATAAATTGAAAAATAAATAATTAAAAAATTATATTAATAAAGAATTGGGAGCCATGGTGGCCGTGCGGGCTAGAGCGTAGGGCTTTGGTCGCATAGTCTCACCATGATTTGCGGGTTCGAATCCCGTCCGGGAGTGAGTTTTATAGAACTTCCTCCCGGGGCCATGAATGTTGTAAATAACTAAGTAACACCGTTATTAAGAGTCATGGCTAATATGCATCGTACATAAGGCCACAGAAAAAAATAATTAAAATAAAAAATTAATAAATAAAGGAGGGCGCCGGTAGCTCAGTGGTAAGCGTGCTTGCCTTCTGAGCTCAAGATCGTGGGTTCGTAACCCCACCGAGGCCCTTAGTTTATTTTATCTGGGAGGTATAATAAACTTAAACACGCCGTCCTTCGGATGGGACGAGTTAAGCGATGGTCCGGAGCCTGTACGATGTTAGGTACTCGTTAAGAACCCCTGCCCTAGGTAAATAAAAATTTAGGGTAGGTAAAATTTAGGACTCCCAGATTGGAGTAGGGCTCATGTCCACCAGAGTGACGAAAGAGCGCTCTGGTAGTAGGCGATATGACCTCATAGTTAAAGCCCGGGCATGAGTCATAAAACCTAACCTAATAAATAAAGTTTTAAACAAAAATAAATAAATCTGATAACAATAAAGGCATTCGATTTTTGACGGTCATTTTTAGCGGGTTTTTGTCATCTGCAGTTAGTAACAAGTGGTAACCTTAATAAGCAACAAAGATAGAACTGTTTTGTATAAAGTGATACTAAATGAATAAACTGAATAGTGTTATTATTTAAATAAACTAAAGATTATTGTTGTGAAAGTGGATTTATTGTTGTGTTTACCTTTGAGTTTTTTTGATCATAAACAGACAATTATACGTATACTAGCTTTAATATTATTTTAGTTGTTATAACCTGTTTTCCTGCTATACCTATCTACACTGATTTGCTTTGTGAATGTTGTTTAAAAAAAAAAAAAACTGCATCCAAAATCTAAAAGAATTAGTTTGTAAATTTGATACTTGTTTTTTTTTTTTTTTTGTTCATTTTTAAGAAAATACTTATTAATACCTCCTCCCTAAATCCCCCCTTCCCTTTCATCGATTTGACTGAAAAACAACAGGTGTCGTTAGAGTGTCCTTGATTCACATATAAAATTTCATGTCGATATATTCTATCAGTCCATACATTCAGTTCAGACCTACAGAGAGATTTTTTTTTCATATGTTGTATCTAGAGGTCGAAAATATGAAATTCCGTTGAAAACTCAGCATCGAATTTTGACCGATTACATAACTTACCCTATACCTACTTCGTATTCCGCTTTCGGCTTTACATTATCAATGTAAGAATACATTTCTGAGATCCAGTGGCGGATTAAGCTTCTGCGGGGCCCTAGGTGATTGCAAATGTGCGGCCCCCCTATTTTTACCCCCCCCCCCCCCCCCCCCCATAAAAAACGTTCAGCAATTTTTTTTATGAATTTATTGACCTATTACCTTTTTTGGGAAAACTGAAATAACATTGTGAAAAATGAAAAAGCCGATTTGTTTTTTATTTTTAAAAAAAATCATGCTTAATAGGTGGCCCCCTCACACCTTTTATTGGGAAAAATAACTCGGGTCAAATTCCTTGTCAAATTTGACCTGAATTATTTTTCCCAAAAGCGTGTAAAATCATTTTAAAAGTGACAAGGTTTTTTTTTTTTTTAGACATTGGGGCTTTCAGCATCGGGGGCCCTAGGCACCTGCCTAGGTTTGCCTATTGGTTAATCCACCACTGCTGCGATTTTTGTCGGTTTCCCTAGTTATACGAACGTATTCGGCTGAAGCGAATGGAGTGATATGAGAAGGGGCTTAACTTAAACATAATAACTGCCGGAGTTAATGAACGTATCGACACGAAATTTCATATACATACATTTTCAGCCGAATTAGCTAAACGAAAATGGGGAACCATTTGGTAAGTATGGGGGGCGTTGTAAAACTTATTGAAAAATCGGATGAGGAGTTATCTAATACAGACATATATTTTTATTATAAGCGTTGCTAGTTAAAATGGCTGAATGTAGGGATAAAAGTGAGTTTATCCTATCCCCATGGTCTATTTAAACGACCAGGATTCTGTTAAACCTTTCACTGCAAAACCACATAATAGTCCACCCTTTTCAACAACACTCTTGCAAGTTTATGTGAAAATAGGGGTGAAAATACAAAATGGCATCTATATTTTCAATACAATTTTCAACCAAGTGCTACTAATAGTACGATGTATAGGGGAAGTCATGTTATACCGATTACAAATATGATATTGAATTTTCATGTGGAGGAGGCAAGTGAGGTGGCATTCCAAGACATACACTTAACTTTTTTTGCAGAGATATTGCGTAACACTTAATAAAAAGTAAAGAAAAAACGTATGTTTTAAAAAAAATATTGTCTTTTTCACAAATATATATAACTAGCAGTAATACCCGGCGTTGCCCGGGGAACTTTGACTTTTCTCCCAATATCTCCTATAAGGCTATTCAGTTCCTCGACAGTACATTCATGATGTTATAATTTTCAATTATTCATACGGAATAAGGCTTATAGTCCTTCAACTGTAGTAACGCTAGCTTTGGAGCTAAAACTAATTTATTCAAAAAGATTTCTCATTAATCGTTGCAATGGTTTTCGAGTTACAAAGATTGCGTGAGTGGATGCTGGGATGGACCAGGGGTTGATTAAAAAATAGACCTTAACCTTCCGGTAGATAAAACTTATCTATTCAAAAAGATTCCTCATTAATCATTGCAGTGGTTTTTGAGTTACAAAGATTGCGTGGGTGGATACTGGGATGGACCAGATATTGAGGTACTAATACGCCTATAACCTTCCACAGACGATGACGAACAAATTAAAAAAAAAATTAATCAAATCCATCAAGCCGCGGTACAACGCACAGACATTTTCAGCTTTATATATATGTTATGGGAGTAGGAATAGATAATTAAAATACACAATTTCGTTGTCAAACTTCACTTATATATTCTCGAATATTCAACTAGTTTCGCCGTGTTAAGGCATTATCAAGAGTTACTTACAAACTGACAGAATTGGTTGACAGGGTAGAAGGTACAGTTATGGAGGGGGTTTTTAGGTAGTGACGGGGAATCCCTTGTTTTTGTTACTCTATACATTCTAATAAACAGATATTTACAAGATAATAAATATAACAATAAAAAAGAAAATATATATATATATATAAATCTAATAAAGTGAAGCTAACAGTAAAGTGATGGTATTTATATAGGTAGAACTCTAGAATTATATAAATGTAAAATAGAATTTAAAGTGATTTCAAGAGTCATACCTATATAAATACCAACACTTTACTGTTAGCTTCACTTTATTAGATTTTATATAGGTATTTTTAGATAGATAGATTTTATATATTTTCTTTTTTATTTTTATATTTATTATTATCTTGTAAATATCTGTTTATTAGAATGTATAGAGTAACAAAAACAAGGGATTCCCCGTCACTACCTAAAACGTGTCAACCTATTCTGTCAGTTTATAAGGATAATGCCTTAACACGGCGAAACTAGTTGAGTATTTGAGAATATATAGTGAAGTTTGACAAAGAAATTGTGTATTTTTTAATTATCTATTCCTAGAATGGAGCTTCACAAAGTAAATATGGAAACCATAAATTATTTAATATGGGGATACTTTCGGGTACCAAATTCAGGTAGCAAATAGTGTAATTTCGGTAAAAACTCAACATGCAAGTTCTGAACGACTTAATAACTCCTCTGTACTTCGTACAGCTGGGAATGTAAACATTACTATTAAAATTTCATGTATAAAAATAACAAATTGTTTGATTTGCAGGGCTCTGAATATGTTCTTCTAATGCACTTTCAAAAATTTCTGGAATCCGATCTTTTTAAAGAGTTAAAATTCTGCAAAGTGTTAGCTGTTGAAGAGCTTGAATCAATTGTAAGTAGAATATTTTAAATGTTAGTTATTATGACGTGCCCGCGCTTTATCTTCGAGGTTATATCGCCTACTACCAGAGCGACAAAGGAGTGGACTTAAGTCCTACTGTACTCTGAGAGTCCTACATTTTGCTTACCCTTATTCACCTAGGATAGAGGGTCTTTAACGAGTATCTGACATCGATCAGACACGAGACCACTTAACGTCCCATCCGAAGGACGACGAGCTCAAGATTTTTTTACCTTTCAGATAATTTTCATCCGCTCTCATTATAGAAGATATTCTAATTTTTAAATAGCTAAATCTTCGGTAGCTTTTTTAAATGGAGAGGATTTCTAAGCATGTACTAGCTGGGGCGTCCACTGTTGCACGGTTATTACTAGCTCGGGTGTTCACCGTTGCTCGGCAAATACTAGCTGTTGTCACCAGCGTTGCTCTGCATAAAATTGGTTTTCATACCAAAAAAAAAAGTCATTCTCTTTTTCCGGAATTTGACGAAATGCGGGTAAGGGTGGGATAAAACTATGTTCTAAACCTTCTCGGTGACTCGACGAACATAATTGCTGAACATAAGAACAAAATCGGATCGAAGTTTAGGAGTCTATAAAACACAAACATACAGACATTAGATTTTATATATATATAGATTTAATAAAAAAGTGTATTTTACTTTCAGAGATCCTATTTCACGTATTCCTGTTGGACTGGGACTCCTCCACAGGGCACCGATGATGATATTAATTTTGTCGACTGTTCAGCTGATGAATTTAAACAATATTTGCAAAGAATCTCTAGAGGTTTTCGTTTTTTCCTGCATTATTCCACAAAAGCTACTTTGAAGGTAAGTGTATTTAAATGTATTCATCGTCGAAAACTGAGGTTATATATTACCTCCCAAGCTATACGAAGTATAGAAGGACTTATGTAATCGATCACAAATTGATTCCAAAAATTAAATTAAAAAACATTTCGGTGTAATCAGAGTTAACGCAATAACCTAAAACGAATTAATCAATTAACATTTCGCTTCCCCTCCAAAGCTAGTTGGCCGTTTGGCCAAGAAGCTAGATTTCGTTACTAATTAGAATAAAATTACTTGAATAATATATACTTATAATGTGTATTTTGATGATTCTGGGTTCACATAGAGTTTAGTTTAAAAACGTCTTATTCGCAAAGGTAGTTTACAATATAACTTTATATCCTCACTTATGTACCCTTCCATAATAAAATAAAGTAAGAATTATTGTGTTTTATAACTATCCAAGTTCTGCTAGATAGTATATACAGGGTGTCCAAAAAGTATGGAAACGGTCGAATTTCACGAAAATTTCAGGTCCAAATGCAAAAACAAAAAAACACGTGTCCAATATTTTTTCAAAAGCTATTTAACGACACCAATATTGACCCCCCCCCCCCCCCCCCACCCCCTGTGGGTGAGGCTGGGGGCAACTTTGGAAAGTTAAATAGGAACCTCTATTTTTTATTGCAGATTCGGGTTTCTTGCATCAAAATATGTAAGTTTTGTTCGAAACATTTCTCTCGATTTGCATCAGATCATGTCGTAATCGTAATGATAAGGTTTTTTCCCGATTTCAAGAGGAAAAACCTCTTAAGGTGAGGCCCCTTGCCTCTCACCGTCGGGGTGCTTGTTTAAGGTGAGGCCCCTTGCTTTTCACCACGTAGGTAATAAGCCTCACCTTAAGAGGTTTTTCCTCTTGAAATCGGGAAAAAACCTTATCATTACGATTACGACATGATCTGATGCAAATCGAGAGAAATGTTTCGAACAAAACTTACATATTTTGATGCAAGAAACCCGAATCTGCAATAAAAAATAGAGGTTCCTATTTAACTTTCCAAAGTTGCCCCCTGCCTCACCCACAGGGGGTGGGGTGGGGGGGTTCAATATTGATGTTGTTAAATAGCTTTTGAAAAAATATTGGACACGTGTTTTTTTGTTTTTGCATTTGGACCTGAAATTTTCGTGAAATTCGACCGTTTCCATACTTTTTGGACACCCTGTATATAATAGCTAGATATATTGATTAATAACGTGTCAATAATCATTTTGTCTAAATTTGGTAGATATTGTATAGAATGGCTGGAGAGTATACATAATTGCTAGATTAATTACTTTGGCTGTAACATAAATTATGTATACTCTCCATTATACACAATATCTAACAAATTTAGACAAAGTGATTATTGAGACGTTATTAATCAATTATACTAGCTATTATGTATATTATCTAGCAGAACTTGGATAGAGTTATATATATATAGTCGATTTTATATATATACATTTTTGGAATCAAGTGGTCAAAAAACATGGAATACTAATGATTCTTAACATCGAATTTTTGAGTAATTATTATTCGATTTTATATTTTTTCTATTTTTCATGATATAGTATTTCGACCTTGACTCCAAAAATGAAATAAAAATTCATATGTGTCTATGATCACGATTCTCCTGGTAGAAAATATCGACTCGGAAATGTTATATGTGTATCCAGAACCACATTAAAGAGTTCAACTCAAAAATTCAAATAACTGTTGATGTGACGAATGTATCGACACGAAATTTAGTATGAGAATCTAAAATATTGACTTTTATCCAGAACGATCAATTGGTGTTGGGGGGAGAGTAAACAATTGATTAATTAGTGCTGGGGAAGTTTATTGCTGTTGATTCACCGACATTTTTTTTATTAATTATGTTGAGCTTTTGAAACAGACCGTTACGTAAGAGAATGAGACAAAGTACTGTAGGAAGTCTATACAATGCAGAGATACATCAGTCAAGTGTCAAAGAAGTTTTGTAAAGATCCCTTCAGAAGCGGGCTACCCAACTCAGAGATGTCACAATAGAAGACATACATCTTCAAGACAGAGGCTTCCAACATCTGCCAATCTTCCTGCCGTACTTTGACCTAATTCACAATCTCATATATTATTATAATCCTACAAAAAAAAAATAATTAATTAAATTGAAATTGAGTTCTAATAAAAAAAATTCGTTTTCTCATGACGTCAGTTTATGTTTATTACAGTTTTTGTGTTATGTATCAATGAAATCAATATTTGTCAAGAATCTCCTGGGTTTTCGTCTTTCCGTACATTTTTCCACAAAACTCATTGAAATATTGCTGACAACTGACGTTATATATTACTTCCCCAGTTCTACTATGTATAGTTAGTTATGTACTGACAACTTTTTTTTATATACTGTGATTTATAAAAAAAAATACACACATTAAAATGATTAAATTAGTAATATAAAAAAATTAATTATATTTATTTTTCTATAAAAAGCAAATTTCTTTTAAAACAAATGAGTGAAAAAACAAAACACGGCCATCAGCTGTTTTTTAGTGTGTGTGTGGAGAGAGTCGAGGTCTGAGTAAATGGAGAGTGTCTGAGTGGAGATGTAGATTGGTGTTTAGGCTTAAGATGTAATGAACTAAATTGACAGTGAAATTGATCCGCAAAGAAGGTACTGTTGTTTGTTTATATGTATAGGATATATGCCCAGAAATATATAACTTAAATTTAAAAAATGGCCAAAAATATAAAACAAAAAAAAAATTGAAATAGTTTTTAAGATTTTTCGATTAATCACTTAACATTATGTATAATGACTAAATGGTCTAATTAATTTAATAAATTACTTACTTAGTACTTACATCTGATATCCATCCCCCCCAAAAAACTAATACTAATTTCGTATTGTAGTAATTTCATGAAAAAGCGAACGGGCACACATCATACGCAGCAAAGACAGTTCGCACCCGAGCTAAGTACAGTGATTGTGACTGCATACACTTATAATATTTCGGGGTTTAAAACACTTTAATAATTATAAAATAAATACTTAATAAAATCTTACATAAAACGTTGAAAATTATATGAATGTTTTTTCGTGTAAATTTTTTCTCAATCTAGAATTATATGGACATCGCAATCTAGAATTATATGGAAAAATCACAATCTAGAATTATATGGACATCTCAATTTTGAAGTCGGATAAGTGATCGTTTTGGTTGGAATTGATCCATATTTTATTTATTTTGTGTATTCCAGACATCAAAAGATGGAATCCTTCCAAAACATATATCTTTGGAGTTGCCTCCTACAAATTTTATGAAATTTGTTTTGGAAAGTCAAGGACTGAGAAATATTCAACCTTGGTTCAACAATTTGATCAGGGTCCCTGATGATGTCGATGGAAGCGGTAGGTATAAGATATATATATTTTTTTTTAGAAATTTATCGAAATAAATACATAAATGTGAAATAGTGTAGGGTTCTCCATAAATCTTGATTCTATTTATCAATTCTCACACAATGAGAACATATTTAATAGAAATGGTTAGCGTGCTAGCCTATTGAGCTTAAGATGGTGGCTTGAAAATGTACATTTCCCAAATAACGGCCAATATAGAGTTCTGCCAAGCCCTCACACACCAAAAGAATTCAAGCTATTCAAATTAAAATCATCCGAAGAATTACTCAATAATACCCATTCTACGTTTCAAACATAACACTACATCAAGACCTAAACATATCATTCTTGGACAAAGTAACACAATAAGCTATTTACAAATCTGCACAAGTTCAAGTTACAGAACCCACTGAGATCCTTGCCGGAGAATCCTCCTCGGCGACTGAATCGACGTTGGCTGCGTGACCTCCTGCCTGAGGAGGCGGTGGTGCTGACCAGCCGCTTCATCAAAAGACTCAACTGAAGATTTTTTTTTTTTTTAGTCTGTTCATGTATCCTTATTGTGATGTATATTCATAGTCGGAAATTTCAAAATAAATAAAAACGAATTAAACGTGAACTGACATACTGATGGTATATATATATATTTATTTTTTTCAGAATTCGTTTGGCCAATAAGATCTGAAGAAGTTCCTGTACACATTCTTCACCCAGCACCAGATGAAGATGAAAATATTCGAGATGCACTTCTTGCATTGCGAGCTGCTCCTGTTGAAGTGACCAAGAAGAAGAAAGAGACCGACGAAGGCGAAAAAAACAAACAAGAAGGATAATAATATTATGTAAAAATAATAATAAAAGTATATTATTGTCACGAATTGAATCATTTATGATTGTTTGTAAGTCATTTCATGTATTAATTTAGAATGACGCAGGAGATATCCTATTTGTAATCTTGATATTATTGTATTGTTATACAAAGAATGCAGAGTAAAGGATTCGTTGGAGGACATTGGTCTCCTTAGTTCTCCTTTCAATCCCAAATCCTTCGTGCATTAGCCATTGCTCCTTATTACATTTTAACAGAACTCTTCACACTAACCTTGACGTACCTTTTCTCACCGAAGTTGCCATATCCAAGTATAAACAATTATTTTTCTCTCTTGTTCCCACCCTTCTAATCCTTCAGATCATGCTCTCCATTCTGTCACTCTTCCTCAACAACGCATTAAGAGTTAATGGCCTAGAGACCTCCTTAGCAGCAGCAGTGATGGTGATTAGTTACAAATGAGAGTAACTCAGTGAATAGACAGCGTCACCATTTGGTGATTTCTCCCCTATTGAAATTTTGCCATTATCTCTCTCTTAGAACATTTGCTTGTTGTATTAATTTTTGATACAGTTGTAAATATCTATTTGTAAAATTGAAAAAAAAAAAAAAGTTCATAAGGGAGGCTTTAGCTGGATCATGGTCATTGAGGGAACGTCTGCGTAAGTCATGATTAGTTTATTGGGAAAGAAATACTTCCCCACCATGAATTAATCAATTAAATGTTCGCTCTTCCTCCAAAACCAATCAACTAATTAGGTCTAAAAGTCAATAGTTGACTCACATGGAAGCTTCTGAATCCTCGTACTAAATTATTATTAGGGTTCTTGAGTCGATGCTGTCCTTAAAGCGTTTAGCTTTGAATTGTTATTAAAATAAATATCAATTAACGAGCCATAAAAGGTATTCTATGTTAAAACCAAAACTAAGATTTGAAGTTCGATCCTTAAAGTAGAATGGGAAGAGGAGATGGGAATGTTGGGAAAAGTTCCCGAAGAGTAACTGGTAAACATTTCCCATCTTACGTTTTTTTTTTTTTTTTTTTTGTTTGTGTCCTTATTTTCTAAGCATATCAGCCATATTTCCCATCTTAGTTTTCTTCTCTCCTTGTGGTACTATTTTTATAGAATTTCAATAAAATTCAATAAGCCTATCAGATAATTCTTAACAAAAGTCTTGACACTCGGATGGTGGCGCTCATTAGTTTCACATACATAATGGCGTTGGATCTGTGAGATCTCAATAATCAGCGGTTTAATTTAAAAATTGTAATTTTGTTTTCGTGAAGAAAGAATAACACACAAAATAAGTTGTAATAAAACTTTTAATAAAGTTACAAAATAAAAAAGCAGAAATCTCAACTAGTGATATCACATTCACATCACACAATATTTACCAGTCTTTAGAATAATCTTTCTTTGGTAACTCAACTTAGCACTAAAATTGACTAAATAATTGTTATCACATAATTTTCATGTCTTTCACAAATATCTGGTATTTAACTTAAAACTAGAAATATGAGGAACAAATAATTAACAATAATAAAAACCGTAACTGAGAAAATAAAAAAAATACACATTTTTTAAAAGCACGACTCAATATACAATAATTGAAGCATGGAAATGCATAACCGTATAAGTGTCAATTTTTAAATTTTTCCGTACTACTGCAATTTTAAACTTTAACGTTTTCAAAAAAATCGGAGTTTGTTTTAATTAAATCTGGTAAATAATCCACACTTAAAATTTACTTGTCACTCTTCGTCTTCGGAGACTCTCAATCGACAGCCTTCAGAACAAACAGTGGTATTACGCTGAAGAAACAAATATTGGCGAATTTGGGAGCGAAGGATCTGACAGATCTACCTGCTCTGTAGATGCTGGGATGAAGGACACTGCCAGACTCAATGTTTACACTATGTAAGATAGGTGAAGGGCTCCGCCAGGGCCAAATTAGTTTACAAATACGTGAATGTGGATCTCCCAGATCCGGCACCAACTTCGGAGTGTTAAATAAAATTATATTTTGTAACAAATTATACTTAGTTGCAATTATTTAATGTCCTTTCATACTGTTACGTCCACCTCAGTTCCAAAACTCAATATTGGCACTGCCGGTCAAACTGCAGGGAACGGGAAATTTAAATATTCCCATTCAAAGAGCAGTCCTGACCTTATTTAATGTTACTTTCTAGTTTAATTGTTGAATATTCGTGGAATAAAATAAATTAACAGTGAATGTTGCCAAAGTTCCTTTTCGAATATAACTTTTTAAAATACAGCCGGTGTATAATCGATCTACCTACCGTTTGATATTGGAACTCGCCCAATAATTTGTAAACAAAATAGAAGCGGTTAACAGATGCATGGAAGGTTATTTATATCATTGCTGGAGTACATTTATTTTATTTTAGTCTAGCTCCGCCTGATTTTATTTTAATATTTGTACATTTTTTTTGTGTGCCCGTTTGTTAAATTCGTCTGTTAACCTAAAAGTGTTTTTCATTACAACTGTTAGTGAATGTCTGTTGTGAATAATATAAATTAAATATGTGAAGGTAGGAAGATTCGTTCAAGATTTAATATTTCTTTTTCAAAATCGAAACATGGAGAATAACAAATTTCTTGCTCCAGAAGACTCGAAACATAAGGTTAGAAAATTAATTTTGTAATTAACAGTTCAATCCTTTTCTTGTTGTTGAGTTCATATATTAACGTTATATTATTATTTAAGATTCGTCCTTTATTCTTTTGTTCTTTGCCTCAAATAATTAAGTAATTCCTCTTTATTGTTCCTTATCCTATCCTGTTCTTTTGCTTTTCCCAATTTGTTTTGTTTGTAGATTTTACGTTCACATTACACTTTTCATGAAGCTTTAACGTCCATACCATGTAAGGGCGATCATAAAGATTGTTTTGAACAGTATCAAAATCACGATTCACGTAAGATTTATTAATTTATTTCCTAAGTAACCTACAAGTAAAACATAGATTTTCTGTTTCATAAAGTGAGGGCGCATAAACATCATAGAAAAAAAAATTTAGTAAAGAAAATTGAGAATATAACGAATTCATAACATAATATATGTATATTATAATGAATTTATTATTAATCATATAAGGGTAAATTATCATGAAAAAAAATTTTGAAACTACCAGCAAAAATGAAATTAGAGGGAATTTGCCATTATAAGAAAATCCCATCGCTCTTTTTTTTCGATTTAATAACATGAGAAAATGTTACTATAAATTACCCTCCCCCCTCCAGTATATTAATTTTCTAGTCCATTAAAAAATTATGTGATCATAAAGTTCCTCATCAATTTTTTTTTTATAATTAATCATTTATTGTAGTTTTTAATGCAATTTAACTGTTTTTATAATTATGTTGAAATCGATATGCGTAGAAAAACACGAAAAAGCTCCGTAAAAGTTAGGGTAAACGCAGATGAAGATATTTCAACTGAAAGTACCATCTATTTTTTTTTTTTTTTTTTTTTAACAATCATGGGCAAACAATTAAAATTATTGTAGAAAATGTAAGTTAATCTTTGTTTTGATTCTTTATACAATTATTCATTTCCAGACAGACACGATGATGTAGATCCTGTCCACATTCGAACCCTTTTCAACGATTTTTCCTCAGGTGATGATTGTCTTGGTGGCTACGAATTAAAGGTACAAGATAATAATATAATAAGTTGATATTTATATAATATAAAAAGTTATATTATATAATATAAAAAGTTATATTATATAATATAATAAGTTGATATCTATATAATATAAAAAGTTATATTATATAATATAATAAGTTGATATTTATATAATATAAAAAGTTATATTATATAATATAATAAGTTGATATTTATATAATATAAAAAGTTATATTATATAATATAATAAGTTGATATCTATATAATATAAAAAGTTATATAATATAATAAGTTGATATCTATATAATATAAAAAGTTATATTATATAATATAATAAGTTGATATTTATATAATATAAAAAGTTATATTGTATAATATAATAAGTTATAATAAATGTATGAAGAAAAAAAAACTCATTGTGTTCGAATGAACTTTCAATATAATTTTACTACTACTACTTGCTATACGAAGTATAGGGGAAGTTATGTAATCGGACTGAAATTCTATGGTGATTTCACAACGGAATTTCATGTTTTCCGATCTTTTGAATCCAAAAATTTTAAAAACAAATCTATCTGTGTGTGTTTGTTTGTGATCGAGATTTTATATGTGTGTATACAGAACCACAGAATAATATATACACCCTCCAGGAATGACGATTAGAACTTTTTTAGCGCTTTAACGCAGAAACGATTGTATGTATATACACAAATTTTAAAATTAAGATTGTCATAGCTTTGAATTTTAATTAAATTTGTCGGAAATCGTTAAGATTAAGATTGATATGATACTATTCATATTTATGATTTAATCAAAAAAATCTCCTAAATCAAATTTGTACAAAAAACTGAATGACACATTTTATGTCAAATACATGCGACCATGTTTTGAACATTCGCTCGATTTACGCGAAAACGGTTAGTCCTATCATTCAGGCATTTTACACGGTTTTCTTATACTCACCACTTCTTTCATATCACCTTACTTTCCCCTTCCCCCCAGATTCATTTCATTCAGTTTGAAATAAATCTGGGATGGGGAGGTGGATTGATCTGTAAAGAAATGGTTGGTATAAGAAAGTCCTGTTATAGCCATTTCACATGTATTCAGTTTGAGTCTTACTTTACTATATTTTGAATGTGAAAATAAAAAGTCGCCGGTGAACACCGGCAATGTACTTCCCCAGAACGAATTAATCAAATAACTTTTCGCTTTACTTCCAAAACCAGTCGACCGTCTGCTCTAATATTCAACAGTTGACTTACATAGGAGCTCCTAAATCCTCATACTAAATTTTATGTCGATAAGTTTTTTTTTTTTTTTTTTTTTATGGCCTTAGCATTGAGCCATAGCCAAACAAACGATTTCATATGAATATATTAGATTTCTTTTTTTTTCTTTCTTTTTTCTTTTCATGTAAATGTCCACCTTACCAGAACCCAGAAGACAAGCGTAGTTGAATGGCTGACACACTTTGGAATCTATCTCCAAAAACAAAGTGAGCCTCTCTTCAGCATATTTCGGACACAACATGAAAATATGTTCAAAAGAATCGACTTCCCCACAATGGGGGCATAAAGCCGATTCAGCCAAACCTATCCTGTGCTTATACAAACCACACAACCCATGATTGGACCTCAGACGACAAATCGTGCGACAAAGTTCCTTGGTAGTCGGTTCCCGAAGGAACCAAGGACGAACTTCAACCATAGGATTCAGATCTTTGTAAAATCTTCCCTTTCTAGAAACTGAAAATTCCTCCTGCCAGGAGCTCCAAATCTCTCTTCCAACTGAATCATAAAACTCTCTGAAGGGAATCAAACAGTGAAGCTTTGAGCCCTCCACTATAGCCTGCCTTGCTAACTTGTCCACAATTTCATTAGCCTCCACCCCTGAGTGAGCCTTCACCCACATAAATACCACTCTTGTTCCTAGCCTCTTCAAAACATTAATTTGTTCTATAATTTCTACAAAAAGATGGGAAGGGTTCCTATTGAAACAAAATTTGTTGATTTGACTTAAGTTCATTACATCGGCAGTTATTATGGTTTTTGAATGGAGCCCCCTCCCCTGAATCCCCCCCTTCCCTTCTACCGATTCTGCTGAAAATTGATATGTCGTCCTTATGGGATTTTGAATTCACATATGAAATTTTGTGTCGATATATTTATTACAACGGCAGTTTTTTGAGTTAAGCCTCTCCCCTAATCCTCCCCTCCACTTTAGTCAATTTGGCTGAAAATTGATAAATGTTGTTCTAAAGGGGTTTTGGTCATACATATAAAATTTCATGATACATTCATCTTATCAGGAGTTATCTAATCTAGAGGTCGGAAAACATGAAATTCCGTTGAAAAGTCCGCATCGAATTTTTGACTGATTACATAACTTCCCCTATACTTCGTATACCTGGAGAAATAAAACATATCGCGTAGTTTGTATGCTTACATGTTGAATTTAATTTTTCTAAATACTTTATTTGAAGATGGAGAGGACTATAGTGGAACAAAATGGCACCATTCAGCATCTCCAGGAAGATGTCGAAAAAAAAGATAGCATTATCAAAGAACTTGAGGAAGAATTAAAGAAAAATATTGTGGTGGCTCAGGAGGTATGTTCCTATTTCCAGACTGATATTCATAATTTTTAGTATTTTTTTAATTTTAAATTTTATATTTACAACTATATATATATTTATATAAATAATTCAATTTATTTTTTAGGTTGTATCTCTGAAAGTAGAAATAGATGAACTACATCAACTTATAGAGAAACAGGAAGTTTGCCTAAAAGAAAGATCTGAACAATTATTTACATCGAATGAAATAAAGAAGAAACTCGAATCTGACTATAATACTAACTTGAAGAAAATTCAGGACGAATTAAGGTAAATCATACTCAACATTTTCGCAGAGATATTATGAAACAATAAAAATATAAAGAAAAACGAATGTTTTTTTTTAAATATTGTCTTTTTCACAAGATATATAAAATATATGGGAGTACTTTCGGATTGCTACCATCTTCAGTAATACTGAGTATTTGTCGTGGCTGAAGATGATAGCAATGCCGAAAGTACTCCCATATATTTTATATATCTTGTGAAATAGACAATGTTTTTAAAAAACATTCGTTTTTCTTTAGGTTAGGTTTTATGACTCATGCCCGTGCTTTAAGTATGAGGTCATATCGCCTACTACCAAAGCGCTCTTTCGTCACTCTGGTGGACATGAGCCCGACTCTACTGTGGGAGTCCTAAATGTTGCCTACCCAAGTTCATTCACCTCTTTAACGTCTTTTACGTTCTTTAACGACTATCTGACATCATACAGGCCCATGGGATGGTGTGCTTAAGGTTTTTTTCAAATTCCGGACAAAACACCTAAGGGCGTCGGTCGGGTTTCGAACCCGCATTCTTGTTACTATTACTGATTGATGTTGGGCGCAGCACAAAACGTCCCAAGTGAAACCAATTTGTGTTGAATAAGCCGCAAAATTGTTTATATTTATTATTCACAGGAATAGTAGGCCTCCTCCTACCTACTATCAATTTTACTATATCTAGCGCCTACTACCAACCATTCAAAAATTGCAAAAGATTTTTGAGATGTAGAAATACATTGGCGGTTATTCAACTTCCATGCGTTTTCTTAGATTATATATATTATAATGATCAATTTTTGTAAATAATGTATTTTTTTTTTTGCAGGATTCACTATGAAGAAGAAACAGAAAAATTAAATGCACAAAATGCAACCAATTTAAAATTGGTCATCGAAAAATGTGGTCTAAAGGAAGCATTTCTTGAGAAACAAATGCAGTTGCTTTTCAATCGAATACAAGAACTTAACGAAAGAGGACATGTTCACGATATGGAATTGGAAGCTAGTCGAAAAATATATGAAGAAGAATTTAACGAAATTAAATTAGCACTTGGACAATTGTCCGAAATGTCAATAATAACAGATTCGGATTCGCCGAGCGTTCAAATTAAAGCGTTAAATGATAAATTGGCGTCGAGTTTAACGAATGAATTGACGTTGAAAAAAGAATTAAAAAGTCAATCGTCGGAATTAGAAAAACTTCAAGAAAAATTGAAAATCCACAATAATGAGTATAGTGAGTTAATTGTCAGTAAGCAACTGTTATTTGAACAATGTAAAACATTTGAATATGAAAAAAATAAAATTAGTGAAAAAAATTCACTATTGGAGGATAAATGTCAAAATTTAAATTATCAAATTGAGAATCTTAATCAAGAAAATTCATTATTACAAGAAAAATGTCAACATTTTGAATATCAAATTAGTAAACTCAAACAAGACAATTCATTACTACAGGAAAAATGTAAAACGTTTGAGTATGAAATTAATAACATTAATGAAGAAAATTCACATTTATTAAAAAAATGTGAAAATATTGAGTATAAAACAAATGAGATTACTCAAGAAAATGTAATTTTACAAAATCAATTGAGTCAGGCCAAATTAAATAGTGAAGAGTTGAATAAACAGTATAACAACAATTTGTTAGAATTAGATTTAAAAAAAGAGGAAATTGTCAAAAATTATAATTCAGATTTGGAAAATTTGAGCAAAGCTTTGGAAGATATGTACAATATAATTATTAACATTTTGCCTGCGGCAGAAAAAAAGGATCCTATTAATTTTGAACCTGATCGTCATCATTATTTAGAATTTTATTATTTTAATGATCAAAATTTTTATAATGAAAATGTTACTGATGCTATTAAAATTATAAAAAATGCATTCAATGCATCATTACAAATTGATGGTGTCATAAGACGGGTGTATAATGATTACAATAAACTTTTTGAAAAAAATAATAATCTTAAATTATTAATTGAAAAAACTTCTAAAGAGAATGAAGAACAGTCTAAATTGTATGAAGATGAATTGACAACAATTAAAAATAATTATTTAATTGCTGAAGCTGATAATTGTAAATTGTCGGATAAGTTGGAAAAAATGGAAACTGAATATGCAAGATTGAAAAATGATTTTGAAAAACTTAGTTTGGAAGCTTTTGAATTGAAAAAGTTGTTGGATGAGTACACTGTGGAAAGAAATGATTTTTTTGGACGATTTCAAACAGTTTGTTTATCTCCTATAAAACAGGAAAGTACGGTAGAAAATGCAACCGTAATGCCTGGAAATCAATGCAGTTATGCAAGTCCTATCTCTAAAGAAGTTGAAAGTGATAATCAAAATAAGTTTGTCACTTCGACACCATTTCATGGTCCTTCCGATACAGCAGGCGGTGGTGAAATGATGAAATTGAGTCAAAATAAGTCAAAAAATGATTTACGTTTGTCACTTATGAAATGGATGGAACGATGTCACATTTTGGATAAAGAGAACAAAATATTGTTAAATAAAAGTGAAACTCTTGAATTTCATATAAATGAATTAGAAATGAAGGCGCAATTGGTCAAAGAAGAAATGGATATTTTTGAAGAAAAGCGAGAAAATTTGGATAATCGGTTGAGTAAGTACACAACTATTAAAAATCAGTGTTCAGAACTTCTGGAACAAAATGCTTTAAATGAGATTAAAATATCAAATTTATGTAGTGAATTGGAGTATTTACAGAAAGAAAATAATCAATTACTTAAAAAGAATGGATGTTTGGAGGATAAAGTGAACGATTTTATTTGTGAATTGAAAAATGCGCGTACTCAAGAAGGTTCTGCATTTAATGAAACTATTATGAATAAATATAATGACAAAATTCAGGAAATTATATTATTAAAAGGAGAAATAAATTCATTGGAGTGTGTCAAAAATCAGCTGACACATCGTATGGATCTTTTGGTAAATTCGAATAATTTGTATATTATCAAATTTGAAGAAATTACAAAAGATTTACAAAAATGTCGTCGGGAATTGGAAGAGATGAGATGTGGAAAATTGGAAGGAGATTCGTCAAATAGACTAATGAGTAAAGAATTGGAAATTCTCAAATTGAGAATTGATTATTTGTCAAATTTACGTGAGGATCGTTGGTGTCCGTCCGGATGTTTAGCTATCATTGAGGAAATGCACAATGAAGTATTGGACATTTATCGAAATGGCGTTGAATCTAAATCAAATTCTGTTGATTCAATGGTGGCCAATGATAAGAAGGGCTCTTTCGATGATGAAGATAAAGAATTGGATGCTAGACATTTGGGAGACATTTTGTCTAAACTTAACTATCAACTTCAAAGTGAAAAAGAGGACTTATCTCGTAGATTGGATGAACTTAACAAGTTAATCTGTAGTAAGGTATGCTTAAATTTATTTCAAAAATCTAATTGTGTCTTTTATACATGTGGTCCATTTCAAGATTCCCAGGGCAATATCACAAGAGCGATAAAAGCTATCGCGACTTGTTTATTTTATTTATTTATTTTTATTTCCCGAGTTTTACGAAGTATAGGGAAAGTTATGTAACTGGTCAGAAATTCGATGTCAGAATTTCAAGTTTTTCCACCCCCTGTTCCAAAAATAAATAAAAAAAATTATGTTTGTGAACATGATACCTCCCGATAGAATGAATAGGTTAGGTTTTATGACTCATGTCCGGGCTTTAACTACGAGGTCATATCGCCTACTACCAGAGCGCTCTTTCGTCACTCTGGTGGACATGAGTCTGACTCTACTGTGGGAGTCCTACCCTAAATTTTTATTCACCTAGGGTAGGGGTCTTTAACGAGTACCTGACGTCGCACAGGCTCGGGACCATCGCTTAATTCGTCCCATCCACAGGACGGCGTGTTTAAGTTTATTTTACCTCCCAGATAAAATAAACTAAGGGCCTCAGTCGGGTAGAATGAATATATCGACTCGAAATTTTATATCTATATCTAGAACCCCATATGGACGACGTTCATTTTCTACCGAATTGGCCAGAGGGAAGAGGAGGGCGGATTAACACAAAAAAACTCAATAACTGTCGAAGTATTGAATGAATATATCAATAGGAAATTTTATTTGTAAATTTAAAACCCTTATAAGATCCTATCAATTTTCAGCCGAAAGAAGGTTGGGGATCAGAGGGGCCCGAACTCAAAATCTGTAATAACTTTCGTATTCGTTACAAATTTAACAACATGAATGAGACATCTATTAATTTTCAATTGGTTTCAGCGGGTGAGCGAAAACTTAATGGAGTAATTCACGTTGGGGAAGTACATTGCCGGTGATTCACTATTTTCATTATTATAAAAATACGCTAAACATTTTTTGCGTTAAAATCTTTAATAATAAAAGAAAATTCTCATATAATGGGGTCAGGAAGGGAGAAAAAATTGGTTATATTAATAATAATAAATTTAGCTTATAATAGATAGCTTATAAATTAGATTTATAACTACTTGAGTCTAACACACGTATGATTAGTAGTAATAACAAAACTATTAAAAAAAGTAAAATGAAATTAATAAATAAATACTTAAAAATATATGAGTATAAAAAAAATTTAATACATATGTAGAGACATTTATAAGTAGACACATTTTTCAATTTGATAAAAATTAAGATAACTATCTTTCAAAAAACTCTTCGAAAGTGTCTTTATCCCAACGATGTATCGGGACGTTCTTATGTCCCTTCATGTGCGAGATATAGAAAAGAAAAAGAAAACTATGTAACTATAACAATATATAACAAAAAAGCGGAGAAATTATAAATGAATTTAAAAAAAAAGTCTAAATAAATAAAAATATAGAAATAAAAAATTATAAATGAACACATAAAACTGTAACGTTCATTGAACTGACCTTTAAGGTGTGGAGGAACTCTGTCCAATTATATTCTTTTTGAACAGTGAGAATAAAATTCCGTTTCCGTGTAAAGGGTTTCCTCTAAAATAAACATTTTTACATGAAGTTTAAATTTTTTTATTGTATCTATTGACTTCAAGAAGTGGGGAAGGGCATGAAAAAAATTAATTCCTTTATGAGTTATACTATACTATGAACGTTTGTGGAGTTATGTATATTTTTAAGGGAGAACTATAGCATTTGGGCGGGGCCATGTTGATGACGTCATGTCTTGGGCACCCACCGCTGGTTATCCACGAGATCGCCATTTCTAATAAATTATTTATACCCATTGCCGTTTACAGAGATCAGGGATAAATAAAGTGACCATTAACTCTTGCACTAATTCATTAATTATATCTATAATTAATTTATATTACTAATAATTATTATTATTTAAATGATATATGTTTTTAGGGTTCCACAATTGACGACATATGGTTGGTACAAATAGATAAAATGCAGAGGAGTATGTTTGAAGAAATGAAATATCACAAAGAACAGTATAATAGAATTGAAGAAGCTTTGAGATCTACTGGCAACTTACACGATGAACTTCAGAAACAGAAAGATGAAATCCGAATTAAAGTACATGTGAGTTAATGTTTATAATATATTTGCAGGTTATCCGGCGTTGTCTGGTTAGTAACTGTAAACGAGCTTATAAGATGCTACAACGAAATTCTATGGAAATCTGATCACGCGCTCAATGTTGAGATCCCACGTTAATGGGTAGCTAATTGTGACATATCATGAAAATCGAATTATCCGTAAAAGAGTTACCACTCATGTTTTGGTTCCCCCCTCCCATCACTGGGCTTACAAGGATGCAACATATGAAATTTCATGTAACTACGATTAACCGTTAAAGAGTTAGCAGTAATATTATGTTCAATTCCTCCATATATCATTTTGAGAGGACGCCGGTAGCTCAGAGGTAGCGAGCTGGTCAACTGAGCTCAAAATCGAGGGTTCGAAACCCTGCCGAGGCCCGTAGATTTACGTTAAGTGATGCTTCCGAGCCTATACGATGTCAGGTACTCGTGAAAGACCTCTACCCTAGCGATATGAGCTATAGTTAAAGTCCGGGCATGAGTTACTACCATTTTGATAAATCTTTAACGTTTTAGGCAGTGTACGCAATAAATGGCGCCCGTACGACCGTTTTTGTTCCGATTTGCTTCACTTTTACCACCTCTGCTCAGCTCCTTTTTGATAAAGCGTGTAGATGCCTTTGTAGGAATAGAAGGCTTATTTCTGCCCAAGTTGAAGTAGCTAAACGCCAAATAAACCAAAATTGAACTAAATAAAATGTTTATTTCTTAAGAACTTATATATAATAATATGTTTATTCTTTATTTAGGAGATGACAAATCTACATAAAAAACTGGAAGAAGAGAAATTGACAACGAAAAAACTTGATTTGAAGCTGAAACATCTTCAACAAGAAATAAAAGAAAAAAACAATATTATCGAGGTATAAGATATTTTATATATTGTAAGTAGTCTAATAAACAATTTTAAATGCATGAAGGAGATGCATGGCCAATTTTTTGAATGAATTTATATGCAGGCACTTGATCTTCAAGGATATCCAATATTATATACTAGAAAACAAGTACAATTTAATTAATATCTCGTTTAATTACAACTACGTGAGATATTGTGCGAAACCAACTTAATTTGGAAAAGTTTATGTTATTTTGTTATTCCGGTGTTTTAGGAAATTAGTCAGAAGTATATTCTAATATACAGATACTAATTATCAATATTTTCACTATAGTTTGTTATTATGACTCATGCCCGGGCTTTAAGTTCGAGGTCATATCGCGCTCTTTTATCGCTCTGGTGGACATGAGGCTGATTCTACTGTGGATGAGGGGGATAAGGATTTTTAACGTGTACCTGACGTCGGAGAGGCTCGGAAACATCGCCTAACGTCCCATTCGATGGATGGCGTGCTCAAAGCTTTTTCACCTCCCAGATAAAAAAACCTAAGGGCCACGGTCGGGTTTCGAACCCTTCTTGGTTCTTGAGCTCAGAAGCCAAGCACGCATACCACTGAGCTACCGGCGCCCTCGTTAATATGTATATTCTTTCTCTCAGAATATCCTTCTGACATCATGAATTTTCACAAAGTGGAACTGCAATTCGTTCAAATTTTTAAAGGAAATGTTTTATTTGTTCACAATTCGGTTTTTTCAAGAATTTCTGAAATGAGAGAGGTTTTGAGAAAATATACCTCAAATATAATGTTGCAAAATTATCATCTTGTAAATTAGTGAAGAAAAAAAAAAGTCGGTGAATCACTATACGTCTATGTACTTCCCCAGCACATTTTGATCAGTTACGTTTTCGCTCTTCCTCCAAATTCAATAGAGCGTTTAGTTTTGAAAATGTTGGTTCTAACTTGGTAAAGATGGATTTTATCTTATTTTGTTCATTATTAAATAAATATAAATATGGAAATGGGGACTATTTTGAAGGGGATAACATTAATGTAGATTGATAAATAAAATTCTTTTCAAAAACCGTAAATTCCCGTTATTTTTTGAACACACCTCGTATACGGGAGTTTCTTTAGCCACGACTTAACAAATACTGGTTTTGGTGGGAGAGTTGCGAAATGTTAATTGATTAATTCGATAGTGGAGTTGTATACTGGCGGTGATTCACGACTTTTTCCTATTGCACTACAGAGTTGGGAAGGTCTGTCTTCTCTGAAGGTTTCACGGTTGTCCCAATATGATTCGATTTTTTTGATTTTTTCAAAAGCTGTCCTGGGGTTGAGGCAATACTTCAAAAAAATGTCGACTTGTACAGGTTCACCTAAATGTATTGTTAGCTTTGAAAGGTTCATTTGCTAAACATCTATCTAATTTAAAAGTTTATGATCTCTGGGGTCAGAACAATGTAGCCTTAAATCACAAAATGTTGCTTTTTATAATTTATTTAATAATTTCACAAACGCTTAAATACACTCTATGTTTGATATCAATTTATTAATTTTAAATATAGGAATTTTTACTTTTTGTGTTATGTAAGGAGATTCTTAATTCATATATAATACATTACAACTGCATCACTTCTCCCATTTATTTTTCTGCATTCTCAAAAAATCAGGAAGCAGTCCCATTATCAATATCTATAATACTGTTTTTTAGGTTCACTATTCCTTCTGTAGTTTTGATTAGATGTTCAAATATATACGAAGAGCACGGGCAAAGAACCAGGTTCGTCATCAGACGTTGAAATTGAGAAAACTGAAATTTAATGTTTGAAAGTCCGTATCGTATCAATTACCCGCACGTCATATTTTCAGCTTCCGTTTTCGTAGTGACAAACCGTCTTTTTGAAGCCCGTAACGATGGTGAATTGTGAAATATGTTTAATATATTAATACTGTAGTGGCGATATCTCATATTCGAGAAAAAAGTGACAAACCTGGTTCTTCCCCCGTGCTCTTCATATATAAGTCGACTCAATAAATATGTTGTATAATAGGAAGATTCTGATTGACAGAAGGAATAGTTAACATAACAGAAACTCAATGCCAGTTGTCCTTTAACCGCTGTGCTGTGTGGATGGGATGAACAACTGATGATGTTGCTATTGCGTTGAAAACCGGGTCAATAAAACAGTGGGAAGACAACGTCTTTTATTTCTATGAGAAATTTTGTCCCACATCTCACTATCTCATTAGGACTAAAGAACACATGTATTATAGATACTGATGATGAGAGTACTTCCAGAAACGTTTGTAATTGCTATTTTTTTAGAAGGCAAAAGAATAAATGGAGAAATTGAAGCAGTAATTAGATATTATATACTCTAGGGAAATATTAAGTTCAATTCGGAAAGGGCTTGTTGCATAGGATCTAAGTCTAGTAACTAGAAGGATGAGAAAGTAACGCGTCTCTCCAGACATTATTGTTATTATTTCTTGATTATTATATTTAACTACATGTCATTTAGGACTCGGCTTCCACCAAGAAGAATCTAATGGATGAAAACAGTAAATTGAAAAACATTGAAAGTCAGTTCAAATTACTTCAAGAAGACCTTGAGGAAAAGATTGATATAATTGAAGTAAAACTGTTTTCCCTAAATAATAGTTATTTTGCCGATTATATTTCCTTTTTAATGTTATTTAAGACTTTAGTTTATTTTCTAATAAAGCCGTCAGTTTTTGTGACTCATGCCCGGGCTTTAACTGCGAGGTCATATGACCTACTACCAATGCGCTTTTTCGTCACTCTCTGGTGGTCATGAGACCGACTCTACTCTGGCAGTCCTAAATTTTGGTCTTTCTTGGTTAGTTCACCTTTAACGAGTAGCTGAACGTCCCATCTGAAGGACAGTGTGCTCTTGAACCCGTGATCTTGAGTTCAGTAGACTAGCAGGCTACCTCTGAGCTACGGGCGCCCTAATGAAGTATTATTTTACTACTATCAGCTATGAGATAGAATAATGTACAAATCAAAAGCCACTTTTTTTGCATAAACGTACGATTTTTTTGCGTAGGTTTCATGCGAAATTATCGGGTTGTAAATACGAGTTCTATCAAAAGATTTGACTAGTTGTAAGGAATTAACTAGGATTATATTCTGAAAACACAATTTTTTGGTTATTTCCTTTTGTAATCAAACCGACTCAACTCTAGGAGTCAGTATTTATATTTTGTATTATAAGAATTATGATTACACATTCCAATATTGCATATTTCTCTTTAAAGATTCAGAATAACAAGTTTATTCTTTAAACTGACTGTATTGCGGGACTTTGTTCGGTAAAGTCAGGCTCCTTCTACGCCATTTTTAAACTTTTCCAGATTCCATGTTCAGAATCTTTGATTAAGTGTAAATAATGGCATACTTTTATATTGTAGTATTATTTATGGTTATTATGACTCGTCCCCGGGCTTCAACTGCGAGGTCATATCGCCTATTACCAGAGCGCTCTTTCGTCACTCTGGTAGAGCCCGACTCTACTATGAGAGTCCTCAATTTTGCCTACTTTAAATATTTATTCACCTAGGGTAGGGGTCTTTAACGAGTATTTGACATGTCACAGGTTCGGGATCATCGCTTAACGTCCCATCCAAAGGTCGGCGTGCTTAAGTTTATTTTACCTCCCAGTAAGCAAGCACGCGTACCACTGCTACCGGCGCCCTCTTAGTATTATTTATATAAAGAAAGCAACACTGAAGAAATTCTTTTATTATCAACATGTGGGAAATCGTAATTTTTCTTTTTATTTCTTTCGCAAAATGTGATTGAATTTCGTTTGCATATTCCTCGTTGTTCAGACAATGGTTACGCGCATCTTTAGTGACAAAATGAAAACAATTATTTAGCCCTTTGCAAAGAATTTGAAAGATAAAACCTATAGACAAAGAAAAAAAAAGTTAAAAAGTACTTTTTAAATTATTTTAAATTTATTGATTTTAGAAAACTGTCGCACAGAGAAATATGTTTGAAAATGATTTGAAACAGTTAGAAAAAAAATTGGAAGAATCAGAAAAAAACCATGAATTAAAGATAAAGGATGCTGAATGGAAACTAAAAGAGGCAGAAATGAAAATATCACAAAAAGAGGTAAATTTAATAATTTAATTTCGCACATGTAAACATATATATATATATATATATATATTTGTTTACAAATTATATTTATTATATTATATCATTTTATGTAATGTATTCCTCCTTATTCCTTTTTTTCACCAATTCCTAAGAAACAATGTTAAAATTTAATATTTTATTATTTTTTAAATTATATATTTTTTTAAATGATATTGATTTGTATTTAAATGACCTATTTTTTGAAATCAATATATCGTGTGTTGGGTGCATCTTGATCTAAGCTAAATTAAATATTTTATTTTGTTGAGGTTTCTGATGTTCTAGTGTTTGATTTTAGTTGTTCGTTTTTGATGTTCTATTTTCTGTTAGTACCTAACAATGAAAACTTATCTGGTCAATATATAATACATATATACGTGTTTTGAATTCATATTTTTATGTGCAATTGAAGTTTGTAGTTTAGTTCCTGATTGCGTTAACGTCCCTCGTCTTCCTTAAATTACTTACATGGTACATGTGTGCATATACATGAGCATAGAGTGACTTGATGTCACTTCTGCTTGAAAAAATATTTCGATAGTACTATCGATAGTTTTACACCCCTAGTTTTGAGAATAATGTCAGTCAGTGGACGAACTATTAATTTGTATCTGTTATCCTAGCTGCGAAAAATGGACAGGACTTTAGAACTATCGCTATCGCCATAGTGTTCACATAAAGACTATTTTTTTGTTTTCATTTTTTGAATCAGAGGATTAGAAAACATGACAGCCCAGTAAAAATAATTGTAAAAATTTAAACAAAAAACAATAAATAAAAAATGCCTATATAAAAAAATGTCTATATAAAAAAATGTCTATATAAAAAAAATAATATGTTAATAAACTGGAAGAATAAGAGCTGCAGCTAAAGAATAGAAAATACCGTTTATATAATATCTTAATTAAATTTTTTCATGTTTCAGGTTGAAAATACCATGAAAACCATCCTTGAAAATGATCCAGAAGGAAGTCATCGTTGCGAATCGCACGAGAGCATGCTGCTTGAAGTTGAGAAAACATACCAGGACGCAGTGCAACAAGTGCAGTACTATTTGAATGCAGAATTTAGTGCAGTCACAGCCAAAACGCAGGAGGAGCATACAGAACAGGTCGAGTGAAAATATATCTTATGTCTGCTTTTTTGGTCTTTGGTCCCTCGTGAATATTCCTTTTTTTTTTGTTTTATTTTTTAAATATATGCTTTTATTAATTAAGTTAGTGTTTCATTTGCTTAATTAATGCTTAGTTAGTTTCACTGAACTTGGAGTTCGAATATTTATTTATTCAAAATGGTAATCCGTGTTTTTTTCACCCTTGTCTTCATTCGACAAGTAATTATTTGAATAACGCATAAGATTTAACATTTAATTCGAATATGAAACTATCATTTAAAAGAATTTAACATTATCGAGCCTCCTCATAGTGGCTTCAATAGTTCGTAATATGAAGGATCTCAAGATGCCTGTTATTTTTAATGTTCCTAGGATCCTATTGATCTCGCCCGCGCGAGCGTCCGTTTCAAGTATAAATGACACAAAGCTAGTGTCAATCTTGCAAAATGTTAAATATAAAATAGGGGAGGTTCTGCATTTTATGCAAAAGAATTATTTATTTATTTTTTTCGTATATTTACATGTTTTATTTTTGAAATGAGTTAGTTATTGTGACTCACTGCCGAGCTTTAACTATGAAGTCATATCGCCTACTACCAGAGACGAAAGAGCGCTCTGGTGGACATGAGCCTGACTACTATGGTAGTCCTAATTGTTGCTTACCTAGGGCAGGTGTCTTTATCGAGTACCTGACCTTAACGTCCGAAGGACGGCGTGCTCAAGGTTTTTTTCACTGCCCAGATAAAAAAAACTTAAGGGCTTCGGGTAGGTTTCTTCTTGAGCTCAGTAGACTAACACTACCTCGGAGCTACTGGTGGCTTTGTTGGACGGATCTTCCAACATCTTCTGAAAAAATTTACCACCTATAACATTTTTTATGTTATAATATTTTTTTAGAGTTGAGTTTTCAACGGATTCTATATTTTCATACATAAAATGAAAAACAAAAATTCTGTCTTTGAACATGATAACTCCCGATAGAATGCTTGTATCGATACGAAATTTTATATGTGTCTCTAGAACCCCATAAGGAGGACACGAATCGACCACAAGGGGAGAATTTGAGAGGGGGTAGAGGATTTAATACAAACCCTAATAGCTATCGATGTATTGAATGTATCGACACATAATTTTATATGTAAATTCAAAACACCATTAGGATGACACATATTAATTTTCAGCGGAATCGGCCGAAGGGAAGAGGGGGCTCAACCCAATAACTGCCGATGTAATGAATGTATCGACATGAAATTTCATAATTTATTTCAAAACTCCTTAAAGATAACTATTTTCAGCCAAATCTACTATAAGGATGGGGGTTCAGGGGAGGAGGCTCAATTCAAAAGCCCCCGATGCAATGAACTGACACTAAATTTAGTTCGTGGATTTATAAGCCCTTATGTAAGTCAATTATTAGCCCAAACAGTCGACTGGTTTTGTAGAGCGATCGAAAAGTTAATTGAATAATTCGTACTTGGGAAATACATTGCGATTTATTTAAAATTTCCAATTGCCTATTGAATTATTTTTTTCCCTACTGAAGCTCTTGCGAACAGTTTTGCGTTTGCCTTTTTTTCTTCAATTTATTCCATTAAAAATAATTTAAATAAAATTTGAATATAGCAATAGAGTCGATTTAGAGCTAGAAATAGTAAAAACGTGTAGAGATTGTGCTTTCAGCCCCTGCTGAGAGTTCATGAGTACAAACAAAAACAAAACAATATTATAATTGATGATTAATACATGTAAGTACGTGTATAATATTGTGTATAATAATATATAAATACATACATAAGTATACATTCTATTTAAAAAAAAAAAATTAAAAATATATTTTTTATTGTTGGTATTGAATGCGCCGGTAGCTCAGAGGTAGCGTACTAGCCTACTGAGCTCAAGATCACAGGTTCGAAACCCAGCCAAGCCCCTTAGTCTATTTTATCTGGGAGGTTCTTCGGATGGGACGTTAAGCGCCGGTCCCAGGTCTGTACGATCTCAGGTACTCGTTAAACACCTCTACCCTAGGTGAATAAAAGTTTAGGGTAGGCAAAATTTAGGAGTCCCATAGTAGAGTTGGGCTCATCTCCATCAAGAAAGCGCGCTCTGGTAGTAAGCGATATGACCTTATAGTTAAAGCCCGGGCATGAGTCATAATATCTAACTGTATGTCCATTGTCTGTTCGATTGCTATTATGATTTCTCAACAGTTATATAAAGAGCTTACCTTCACAATGTACAATGTATGTATCAGCATATAGTTTTTTACTTGTTTAAAAAGAAAAACAGTGTTTATGAAATAATTTTAAATTATTAATATATTTTTATAAATTATTATTCTTTGCAGATTGAAAAATTACAGAATATTATTTATCAACAAGCCATTAAAATAGACATATTGACAAGTAAGATTTCAGGCGAAACTGATTTCCCAACTCAAGAAGGCTGTGGTTCGAGTATTAAGGAACTTAATGTGAGTATTAATACTTTCAAAATATTACTTTCTTCTTTGTTGAAATATAATATATTTCCACAAAAATTGCATACGTATAACTATCGCATTCGGCATTACTACATTGTCAGGTTTAATTAATTATGAACTAAGGCAAGTTTACTGATTGTGAGTGCTAACCATTCTTATACATCAGATATGGGACGGGATTAGAACTTTAAATCTAACAATACGAACTTATATGTGAAATGATGTAGATGTATCTTACAAAATTGTTACTAAAACTGTGATTATTAATAAAATTATAATCGGAAGCTTTTCCTCTGTTTAAAAAATGAAATCTGTCAATATACTATAATTATAACTAAATCTGGTGAAATCTTAGAAATTTATTTGGTCTCAGGTATATCAGGCCCCTGTTTAAATAAAATTTTTGGAAGCACGAAATCGTTTTTATAATACGAAATCGTTTTCTGTAAGGTTTTTTTCCTATGCTCCTTCCTCTATCAAACTATATCTTTCCAAAAGCCCTCCTATATCTTCCAAATGCTCCAATTTAAATCTCATATCCACCAGAAAGTCACTAGATCCCGTCCCTTTATCTCCCTTCCCACAGGACAACAACCTACCACAACTCCTTCCTTATCCAGGCTAACTACCTCTGGAACTCTCCCCCTCTCCAGATTCGCCATGCTCCTATCTATCATGGCGCTACAACCCGGTGACGGGTCCTGGCCTCCTCCACCAACAGTTTCTGATGCGGAATATGTTTCGGGCATCTTCTGCCACACCATCTGCCCATCTCAGCTTAGGTCTCCCTCGCCGTCTTACTCCATGAATGGGCTCCATTAGCTGCTTCCTCATCTTCCATCCTAGCGACATGTCCTGCCCATCTTAACCGCCCAATCTTCATGACTTTCAGGACATCTGGTTCTCTGTATAGTTCGTCCTTTCATTTAAGTCCCTACTTTTCCATTATCTCCTAATTCAGCAAACCTCTGATTCCTAAGGCTGGCTCCTCTGAGATAGTTCTCGTCTTCCTATAAGTCTCTCTCTCTCCACTGGACAGATTGTTACTCTTCTGTTTCATCAGTCCAATTCATATATAAGTCATTATTGTTATCATGTTTCACGTTATTATTCATACTTGTTTTTCAATTTTTTATTTTTTTTTCACTAGTTCATTATATTGTTTTACTCATTGCCTGTTCTTAACATTTAATATTTATTGCTAGAGACCTCTTTTATTTTATTTTTATTCTTCTCCACTGGTTGATACTTGTTTACTCTTGTTTATTCCTTACGTTATTATTCTTAAGGGACGTATGTCCCAGAATAAAGATTATTTTTAATTTCATTTCAAGATGTCTTCCTCCTCACCTCCATCTCCATTACAATAATAATTAAATTACAATAAATGTATTGTACATTACGTGAAACTCCTAACAATGGAGTGTGTACATTATATATTCTCTGTTTCATTAATTATTAGGAATTAATTATCATAAATATATTATTTATTGTAGATAGAACATGGAAAACAGTATGAATTGGCTATATATGTGCTGAGACAACTCCATAAAGAAGATTTGCAACTTTTACGACTACAAATGGAAGCTGAAAAATACAGTGAAATAAATAGGATCATGTATAAAAATACATCAAAAAATAACCCGGTAAATAAATTTAAATTAAGATAGTTATTATGACTCATGCCCGGGCTTTAACTACAAATAATATCGCAGAGCGTTCTTTCTTCACTCTAGTGGACATAAGCCCGACTCCACCGAATTTCGCCTACCCTAAATTTTTTATTACCTTTGGGAGGGATCTTTAACGAGTACCTGAGATCGTACCATCGCTTAACGTCCGTCCCATCCGAAGGATTTAACCTCTCAGATAAAATAAACTAAGGGCCTCGGCTGAGTTTGGAACTCTCGATCTTGAGCTCAGTAAGCAAGCACGCATACCACTGAGCTCTACGGCGCCCTGTCAGATATTATTGTAAAGACAACAATAATAATATATTGGAATATAATATATTAATAATATTTTTGTGTCTACAGTTGTTATTAGTTGGAGATTTAGATAGTTTAGATATCAAACTCAAGATTGACACATTCAAACCAGAAAATTTGATGGAAATATTAAGAAATGTCTTATTGCAAGAATATACAAATAGAATTCAGGTTTGTATACTTTTTAATATTATTATTACTCAAAAAATCTAAAACATCTGCTGTATATTAGGGAATATGTGTTGTGGCATTATTAGCTATATAATCTTATAATTGTTTACTATCCAGCTTTTCGAAGTATAGGGGAAGATTTGTAATCGGTAAAAAAATTCAATGCGGAGTTTTCAAGGGCATCTTATGTTTTCGACCTCTTGATTAAAAAATTTAAAAAAAAAAGCATTTGTGTGTATGTCCGTGAACACGATAACTCCCTATAGAATGAATGTATAGACATGACATTTTATATATGTATCCAGAACCCTCTAAGGGCAACACATATTGATTTTCTGACAAATCGGCCTAAGGGAAGGGGAGAGGGAAGCTTGACACAAACACTCTAATAACTGCCGATGTATTGACATGAAATATCTTATGAAAAATTCAAAGCTCTATAAGGTCGACACCTTTTAATTTTCAGGTGTTGAGGAGGGAGGATCTGAGAGGGGCTCACTCAATAATCTCAATAACTGCCAGTGTAATAAATATATTTAAATTCAGAATCTCAAAAGGATAACATATTTTAATTTTCCTGAAAATCGATCGAAGGGGGGGGGGGGGGGGGGGGGGGAGGGGGAACTGAGAAGAGGGACTCGTCTTAAATACCATAATAACTGCCGCTTTAATAAATTTATGGACAAAATATTTAGTGTGAGGATTCAGAAACCATTATGTAAGTGAAATATTGAGTTTTAGCCCAAACGGACGATTGACTTTTGAGGGAGAGCGAAAACATAATTGATTAACTCATGCTAGGGAAGTACATAGCCGTTGATTCACCCACAACTTTTCATAAATCCACGCATAAATATTTATTTTTTACAAAGTTTATTAATAATAATAATTATTAATTTATTTTCTTTTAGAATTGTATGCCGCATTGGCAAAGTATGTACGTAAATCATTTACAAGAACTCAAAAATAATTTGATGTGTAACTTAAAGGATTGTCAAGAGAATATTGAAAATTATGAAAATTTAAAAATTTTGATTGGAGCAAATGATGATTTAATGGAGCAGCAACAAAAATTAATTTATTTTGCTCAAGGTAATTTTTTTATTTTATTGACCTTTGTTTTATTATTATATGTTTTTTACTAACACTAATTGAATACATTTCAGAATTTTTAGGCGGCCTCATTGGTGAAAGAAAGTCAATATTTAACGAATTGAATAATTATATTGCCATTTTTAATCAGAAAACTTTAGATATTTTTGAAAAATTAAAAGTTGATCACGAATTGAAAAATGACTTTTTGGCTCTTCAAAATGAATTGAGTCAATTGAAGAAAGACAAAGAAGAACTTGAAAAGCGACACAAGTAAGCACATTTTGAGTTTTTTCTGTTCAAATTTTTTTTTACTTCCCAAGCTTTACGTGTATAGGAGAAGTTATGTAATCAATCGGAAATTCGATGTTGAGAGCTCTTTCGTCACTCTGGTGGACATGATCCAAACTCTACTGTGGGAGCCCTAAATTTTGCCTAGACTAAATTTTTATTCTCCTAGGGTAGGGGTCTATTTTTATTCACCTAGGGTAGGGGTCACGTATACCACTGAGCTACCGGCGCACAGTGTGAAATTTATGAATTTGATTTTCAAAATCCGAGCCCCCGCTCAATTTTTGATCAATTTGGATGAAACTAGGTGCAAAATATTTGTGAAAGCTGGCTTTTTATCAGGTAACTGTGGGTTTCACAATCAAGGTATTATATGCCAATTGACAGCTGCCAAAACCCCGCGAAAATTTTTAAAAAATTTAATTTTTTTTGTCCAAGTTTTTGTTAACGGATTCTTACAACTTAAATGAATGTTTTTTGTGCCACTGATTACGAATTCAATATTTATTTTAGCCAAAAGTGGTCCTAATGTTGTCACTTTGGCCTAAAGTGGTTCAAATTCAATATATTGGCTATTTTTGCCACTGGCATATAATACCTTGATTGTGAAACCCGCAGTTATCTGATAAAAAGCCAGCTTTCACAAATATTTTGCATCTATTTTCATCCAAATTGATAAAAAATTGAGCGGGGGCTCGAATTTTGAAAATCAAAACTCATAAATTTCACACTGTGTGGCGCCCTCAATTTTATATCTATATCCAAAAACCCATAAGGCCGTTACACCTATTCCGAATCGCCCAAAGAAAAAGGGGACTTAACTTTAAAAACCCTAATCAATTTGTCGATAGTAAATAGTATATGATGATAAAAAATCCCATAAAGGCAACGCCCACTTTTTTTTTTGTGCCGAAACGTCCAATGGATGAGGGGGTCAGCAGAGGAGGAATATATCGACAAGAAATTTTATATTGTCCTTGTGTAGACATGTCTTCATTTTCAGCCAAATTGACCGAAGGGAAAAATATTTTAGAGGGAGAGTGAAAACTTAATTGATTATAAATAATTCGAACTGAGGAAGTACTTTGCTGATTATTTACCGATGCTTTTTTTTTTCTCTTCTTTATAGCAGTCGACTACAATAAATTCGAAACAGCTTTCATCTTATACTGCTGATACGTAATAATATTATCCTAAATTATAATACGGTTTGTTTAAGGCATTTTGAATTTTTTTGAGATGGGGGACTGAAAATACGATTAATGTATGCCATTTTTTTTTCTATCTCTTCATACATAATCAATCTGAATTTAAAATGAAGAAACAGTTAATTTTTTTTTACTATTAAAAGACTATTCGTTATTCGGTTGGTAACAATGTAAGAAACAAGGGAAATCCATTTCCATTTTTATTTTTTTCATTTTGGCTTATAGTAACAAGAAAATGCAACTTAAATCTCATTATAATGGTTGTACCAATTATTGGAAAAATATTTTTTTTTAATTATTGTAAACTGTTTGAAGAAATAAATTTTCGATCTGGCCTAATAACAAGCAGTAGAAGTATTTTTGGTATTTCATGAAAACTTTGTACTGATGAAATTATTTAATTTTGAATTTGAACGACCGAAATAATGTTCAAAGAGATTATTTTATTAAGACTTATCATAATATTATTTTGTGTGTTAAAATTTTAATAAATGAATTAACAACAAAACTGATAAAATGTTAATCCTATTTCTGTTCTTGTCCGGTGAGGTTACTGATAGTTTATCTCCATTCTGTTTACATTGTCTACCTATAGGTTTTATTTCTATTTATACCTATTTTTATATTATTATTATTATAAACAATTTAAGTTAGTTGATTTGTAAATATTGTTTTGTATCTATGTTATCTGCTCACAACCATATTTATCTTATTTTTCACTGATGATTTAACAGAATGAAAAAGAAGAACTTGACATAATCATGTTTGTATACAAATTTAATTAATAGTTACCCATTCCATTTGTAAACTGTATATTCTTTCAGAATTTAACTCATTATTTTTAATTCAAAAAAATGTATTGTTATTCCATTGGACATTACTTCAACTGGTGTTCAATATATAACCGATATCTTTTAGAATTGAGGAGTTTAAATACTATTGGTTATAAGTTCCAAAATATAAATTTCAGTGCTTAAGAATATTTCTTTCAGTGGAACTATTTTCTTTTTTATTTTATTTAACTAAGTATTTGGACCCTGTGAATATTAGGCTTATATGAGATCATCCAAAAAAATACTTTTTATAGTTTTGTTACTTTCTTACATCTATTGTAAGGAAGTATTGTAATCGTGTAAAAATCCGAGATCGAGGTTTCAACAGGTTTTATTATTGGAGTATGTTTTGACCATTTTCGCTATGATGTCTGTCTGTGTGTGTGTAATGGAAAAGTTGTGAGCTCTCTACCGCAAAAACGATTGTAGCTAGAAAGTTGAAATTTGGAATGAAGGAGTCACTTGTGCTAATTTAGCTCTGATTAGATTTTGGCCAAAATCAGCCAAAAATTGAGACCACTTTACTCCGGGGTCTAAGTACATTTTACAAGATACCACTTATGTTTACGACCTAATCAAAAATATTTTCAAGTAATAGTTGTAAGGAACATTAAAATATCTATTTTATATTAAATACGATTTTTTGCAGGTAGTCCGGTTTTTGAGATATATGCCGAAATCCATCTTGAAATGTAGGTTTGAAGTATTCATTTTTAGACGTTTCCTTGATTCTGTTAGTCGTATCGAAAAATTGATTCTTATCAAAAATGTTCCTTATAAAATTTACAATCATCTAAATGTCTGCTCCCTTATAAAATTTACAATCATCTAAATGTCTGCTCAATAAAAACCACACATCATTGGTATTAAATTAAGACAATAAGCATTTGGAAACGTAAACATAAGAACTACTACTTATAAACAGTAAAGTAAAAGTCAAAAAATGAAGAAAAAAAAACTTATTTGTTATATATATATATATATTTTTTTTTTTTATATAGAACTGCGATTGAACTGTTACAAAGTGATCACTCAGTCGAGGAGGCCAAAATTCAGAAACTTCTTCAAGAATTGAAACAATGCTGCGAACATGGTTTTGACCCGAAAGCTTTGGAGAAAATAAAGAAAGAATTGGAAACTAAACATAGAAAAGAAGTTGATGAACTGAGGATATACTTTGAACAGAAATGCTCTGATATGGAAAAACAGTAAGCTTTTTTTCACTTATACTCGTATATGAGGCTTTCAGAGCAGATGTGGTGTAAGTCCATAAATTTTAATTTTTTTATTATATAGGAATCATAGGCTATTAAGAATATGAAAAAGTAATGGACTGACACCAGTTCTGCTCCGAAATTCCATCTTCTGATCTTTGATCAGAAATTTGAAAGTATCAAGGAAACATTTTTTGCAGACATTTAAGATTCATTATTTGCCATTACGTAATGTTTAAATCGAATAGCTTTCAGTTGCCTAGACCCATCTCTACTGTAATGGATCTATGATGAACCGAACCTCTAATGAAGGTTATTTTGTTTGCTGTTATCTCCACCAATCCAAAGTCCCTTAAAAAACTATGTTTGGTACTAGTGTTATTAAGAGTGGTGTAAATTTCAGTTATTTCTCTCGTCCTTTCTATCATAGTTCGGACATTGAGCCCAAATAATCAAGAAAAATTGCTAATTTTTTCACGTTTTGTTGTATTTGACAGGTTTTCTGAAGAAATCGTCAGTCAACATAGCCGGAAGATGTCTTTGAGCAGTTCTTGTTCTGAGGAGGGCCTCTCGGAACAGTTGCAATACGACAGGGGAGCAGGAGGCGACAATAACCACAGTTTAATGTAATTTTCACTCTTTCATTGTACTTAACATTTCTGCAGAGATATTGTGAAAAACATTCTATAAATTAAAGGAAATGTATGTTTATTAAAATATTTTTTGAGGGAGCCAGTAGCTCAGTGGTATGCGTGCTTGTCTTCTGAAGATACTAGCTAAAGGGGGAAGTACTCCCATATATTATATATATTTTGTGAAATAGACAATATTTAAAAAATATACGTTTTATTTATTTTTTCTGACATTGTAGATTAGTACTGTAGGAACTGCATTGTAGACTTTTAAATCTGCATGTTCTTCATAGAGGGCGTTAACAAAAACACGAAATTGTTGATTTTTTTTTTAAATATCCAGAAATACGACCAACGCCTGAAAAAGTATGTGATTTATCATGAGTTTACTTCGTTTTTACCTTATGACAGTTTCCTTGGCCTAAGATTAAAATTTGGAAGACCGAATGCCTGCATTCATTACTTTACCTGATGTCATTCTCACCCCCTCCTTGTCACTCTTAGTGTCTATCCTGAGGATTCTAACTGGAAACTTGTAATAAATAAATAAAACAAAGTACTTTTTAATAGATAATGGTGATTGATCAGCAACAATTTCTTCGCCCTTAGAACTCTCAAAAAAAAAAGTATATATTTTATACTTTATTTATCGTTTCGCCCATTCGGGCATTTCCAAAACTTATTTTTTATATCTAAATATGTCAACCATAATATCCAATATACAATTTATATTTTCGTCTTATGATAAAATCTATTTTCTAATTGCATTGCATTGAATTTGTGGGCATTTTTGTTATCAATAATTTTTTAACAAAAATGACTTCAAATTCAATGCAATGTCATAATAATAAATGTCATTGGTCATATTGCGAATAATTTTTAGCAAGAAAAATGTTTATCATAAGTATAATAATTATAAGTATTATTATATATGAAGAGCATGGGCAAAGAACCAGGTTTGTCACCAGATGTTGAAATTGAGAAAACTGAAATTTAATGTTTGAAAGTCCGTATCTATATCTAGCTTCCGTTTTCGTAGTGACAAACCGTCTTTTTGAAGACCGTAACGATGGTGAATCGTGAAATATGTTTAATATACTAATACTGTAGTGGCGATATCTCACATTTGAGAAAAAAGTGACAAACCTGGTTCTTTCCCCGTGCTCTTCATATAATTGTAGTTAGTAACTAATTGTATATTGGTTATTATAATTTATTCACTTAGACATATAAAAATAAGTTTTGAAAATGCTCGAATGGGAGGAAACATTAAATGTATAAAAAATAAATAAATACGTTTTGGAGACTTTAACGCGAAGAAAGAGTTAGTTGTTATGACTCATGCCCGGGCTTTAACTACGAGGTCATATCGCCTACTACCAGAGCGCTCTTTCATCACTCTGGTGGACATGAACCCGACTATTGTGGGAGTCCTAAATTTTGATTCACCTAGGGTAGGGGTCTTTAACGAGTACCTGACATCGTACAGGCTCCGGACCATCGCTTAACGTCCCATCCGAAGGACGGCATGCTTAAGTTAGTTAAGTTTAATTTACCTCTAATTATTAAGTTTATTTTACCTCCCAGATAAAATGAACTAAGAGCCTCGATCGGGTTTCGCGAAGAAAGTGTTGTTTTATCTTTAAAATGTTCAATTGGTCTCAAATTAAGGACATCCTTCTTCCACACTAGAATATAAACTTATTTTTTTAAATATTGTCTATTCCGATTAAAATAAATAAAAAAGTATACAAAATTACCATGCATAAAAACCTATAGTTTCTGTATAATATATGTACATATATAGGATTCCCCTGAAATGTATTTATGCCCTTATAAATTTTACTTATTTTCTCTTTGTTTTGTTGTAGGTTTATTGAAGCCGAGCCAATTGTTGAAAATATGACAACAGAACAAGCCAAACTTGTGAAAGAATTGAACAATAAATGGTCTGAAGTTCTTAAAGAAATGAAAAACAGTCTGGAAATCAAGTATACAAGAAAATTGAAAGAAATTCAGGATCAGTGGAAAAATTTCGCATACAATAATGAGCTAGAGGTCAAAGTGAAATGTATTAATGATGAGGTGTTGCGAGAGTGTAAAGGTGAACTAGAGTTTTTGGAGAAGGATCTCACACTATCGAATCGAATGGTCGAACCTCATGATGACTTTGACTCGATTCAGTCCGATTCGATGTATCTGTTCAGTTCGAAAGTTCCGCTCAAAGTTGACTGGGCGGAGAGGGAAGCCGCCTGGGAGGAGACCCTGGTGGATGAGATGGGTGGCTCCGTCACTCGGGAGACACTCAATAAAGTTAGTATCCTAGTATAGTATAGTTGATAGGCAGTATCTTAGCAAGTATAGTTTTAATGGAATTTCACGTTTCAAGGTCCCCTTGAACTCATGTTGACCATTTTCCCAATGATGTCTGTCGTCTGTATATAATATATACTGTATATAATATATATTAGGGTGTCCGTTGTTTTGTAAAAGTTAAAATTTCGTTGCTCTCACCCCAGAAACTGGTTCAGAATATCGAAAAAATATTGCCTGAATTTTTTTCAGATTTTTTCCATTGTAATAAACCATGCCGGTAAGGCGCTCGACTTTAACGGGGTTTTCGAACTTTTAACGATTTTTTAATATATTTTCAAGTCTTTTAGACCTAAAAATCTGAAAAATCACATATTTACGTTTTTGGGGTTGCTGAACAGTCGAATTCACTGTCAGAATTTAATTTGTGACTGTTGCAACTGTCAAAAAACTGTCATTTATTACCAAAAAATGTCAATTTATCAATTTTCAGTAAAAATACCATTGTCTGGTACGATTTTATATGTTTTTCAGGTCGCTGATTGCAAATTTTTAGTCAACATTTACTTTTTGACCGTAGGAGCGGTCAAAAACTGTCATTAGTCTTTTGTTGTTGATTATTTTTTTGTTTTCGCATTGAAAAAGGGGGTTTAATGGGGGTTTTGACAGTATATGTGATTTTTCAGATTTTTAGGTCTAAAAGACTTGACAATATATATTCAAAAATCGTTAAAAGTTCGAAAACCCCGTTAAAATCGAGCGCCTTACCGACACGGTTTATTACAATAGAAAAAATCTGAAAAAATTCAGGCAATATTTTTTCGATATTCTGAACCAGTTTCTGGGGTGAGAGCAAAGAAATTTTAACTTTTACAAAATAACGGACACCCTAATATATATGCTAGTTATTGTGACTCGCCCAGGCTTTAACTACGAGGTCTTATCGCCTACTACCAGAGCGCTCTTTCGTCACTCTGGTGGACATGAGCCCAACTCTACTGTGGGAGTCCTAAATGTTACCTACCTAGGTTTATTCACTTATTTTAGGGGTCTTTAACGAGTACCGACATCGAACAGGTTTGTGACCATCGCTTAACGTCCCATCTGAAGGACGGCGTGCTCAAGGTTTTTTTTCACCTCCTAGATAAACCTAAGGGCCGGGTTTCAAATCCATGATTTGAGCTCAGTGAGTAAGCTCTGAGTTACTGGCCCTTTCTATGTATGTGATTGGAACTTAATGAGCGCTCTTAACTCAGAGACGATTGGCTTTGGAGGGAGAGCGGAAACATAATTGATTATTTTGTGCTGGGGAAATACATAGTCAGTGATTCACCGAAGCTTATTTTTTATTGTACAAATGCACTAATCTGGTTTGAAGTAATGAATTTTATCATGACTTTAACGTTCTCTTTAACGCAATTTCTTATTCACACCTCTTATGGCTTCCTTGGTATTAATTGCTTCCATTTTTATTTTTCAGATAAAGAATGAATTTATTATGGCAGCATTATTTAAAGCGAATCTTGAAAAAGAAACGAAATTTAAAATATCTCAACTATCGAATTGCCTCAACATAAATCTTCTCAAAATTCAAGACAAATTGAAGACAAAAGAGGACCAACTTAGTGGACTTCATAATAAATTGAATAATTATTCAAATTCCTTATTACGTATTTTTGATAATGTCAACAAAATTAATCACAAATTAAAAGGAGGGATATTCATTGAAAATATAAATGTGATGGTAAGTACATATTTAACTAGGTGTGCAATACATTCTGCTGTTTGCAAAAACTGAGCTGAGTCAATCTAAATTTATTGAATCATACTGTTAATGTGGTCGGTTAACATACAAGTAGTGCATTTGAAATGGGGCATATGAACCGGTTTATGATCACTGGATGGAAACGTAGGGTTTTTTGTTTTTTTTTTTTCTTCGCCCGGATTTTTACATTTGAAACCGAAAAATTTTGCGCGAGAATTTTGTCTCTCAATTGATTTCAATGGGAATTTCGTTTTTCGGTGATTATTCCTCCGTGGTATGTTCCGATTTCAGATTTTTTTAGTAGTAAACCATCGTCACCGTGTCCACTACCATCGTGGCAAATTTCAAGGTGATTGGTAAAGGGGTTTAGGAGGAGTACGAGTTCAACGAAATACATGAGTCGTCTATGAAAGAGCTTCGTAAACTCAGCTGAAAAAACAAATGTGTTAGTTGTTGTACTCATGAGCTCGCATATCGCCTACTACCAGAGTGTTCTTACTTCGCTATTGTGGAAATGAGCCCGACTCTACTAAAGCAAGTCTTAAATTTTGTCTAGCCTTAATTTGTATTTCATCTTAAGGTCTTTAAAGAGTACCTAACATGGCACCATCGCTTAACGTTCCATCCGAAGGACGGCATGCTCGACGTTTTTTCGCCTCCCAGATTAAATGTGTTCGGTACATCATTCTGCATAGTCTTTCTGGCAATATTATAAACCAGGCCAATCCAAATGATCTTGCGGCCCACTTTGGAAATGCATTATAATCCCGCGGGCCGCATATAAAATTATGTATCTCCATATTAGATTTGGACCCACTAAAAACGTTTTTTAGAGTGAAAATTTAAAATAGAATGAATTATTATTATTGTTTTTATTATTATTCATACATAAAAACAGATAATATAATAATGAAATGATGTAATAATAATTAATTTAATTAGTGAGATATTTGTTTCTCAACTCTTTCACTTAGCTTTTGCAAGTCGATCTCAATGCGTGTATTTGCATGTTTTGTGCAAAATCATATTTTGTAAAATTGTGATGAATCTCGCGGGCCGTAAAATTATTCAAGGCGCACCGCAGTTTCGACACTCCTGTTATAAACCTTTGTATTACCCATTTCATTAATTTAATTATACTCAAAAATGTTTAAAAAAATGGAATTCGTAATTTTCAGAATGTGTGTCGTAAGTTAATTACATTGTGAAGTTAACAGTAGAACCATTGTACCGCTTTAACAAGCCTTATACAATACTGGCCTACAAGGTTTTTTTTGCCGTGAATTGATATTTATATTGCCTCTCTTCCCGTTAGGCTGGTTCCGCTAAAAATCAATAGGTGTCGTCCTTTTTGAATTTACGTATGAAATTTCGTGTCAATAAATTAAAGTTATTAGAGTTTTTGTGTTGTCTCCCCTCTAATCCCCTCCTCTCTTAGGCCGATTTGGCTGAAAATTAGTAGGTGTCGTCCTTAGAGGATTCTGGATACACATATAACATTTCGTGTCGTTACATTCATTCTATCGGGAGTAATCGTATTCACAGATACACTCATAGACGGATCAGAAGTTCAGAAGAAAACACGAAATTCTGTTGAAAACTCCGCATCGAATTTGTGGATGATTACGTAACTTCCCCTATACTATATTTTGTGTAGGTGGGGATGTAAAAAATATATATTTCCAAATCACGGCATGTTTTTTGTTGTTCCATTTTATACTATTCCCACAGTTCACTTGTCGATATCTTGCGTTATTTCGCCTCGAAAATTATTTTCATATTATGAATTAAGTGACTACTTATAGGTAGGGTTTAAATGTTTTTTAATGTTTTAGGAAAGATTACTAGAAGACAAAAACGATAAATGGCCTATAGAATTCCAAAAAATGAAAGAAATCATAAACAATAATTATAACAAGTTACTGGATGTCGAAAAGAGAAACCATGGAATTGAATTAGAAAGAGTAAAAACTGAATATGAACAAAAAATGGAGTCTAATTTCGAAAATCAATTTTCATCTGAAGAAATGGAACGGGTCATGCGAGAAAGGTTTGTTATATATAATAAAATAAATACATATATGTATATGTATATATATATATATATATATATATATATATATATATATATATATATATATATATATATGTGAAATATATATATCACCGACGATTTTTTTTTTTTTTTCGCTGTCTCATTTAAAATTGTCTTTCGGAAAGTGACAAATAGGAATATTTTTTAGAGTTTTTATTCTCTACAACTTAATTTTTTTAAATGTCTGGATACTTCGGTGAAGGCAACCAGCCACCCTAAAACAGTTGTACACTATGATTGATTCGACAGGATCAATACAATGTTGGAGGGAAGTCGATGTTTTTGTAAAGTAGAAACTCTATTTGACCGGCGTTTCGGAAACTTTATTTTCTTCTTCAGGGTCTTACGATGACTTGAATGGACGTGTATGGCAAATTTGTGTAAGCATGATAAGTTCAGCAGTGTCAAATCCGTGGCTGTACTGCTAAGGTACGTGACTGAAGAGGAGTCGGGGCAGGTCTCTCTTGAGGCGTCGGAGCAGGTCTCTCTTGAGGCGTCGGGGTGGATTTGTGGAGTGAGTGTTTGTGGAATAAGTGGATTGTCATGATGATGGAGCTAGTGGTGAAAATTTTGATAGCGTGTCCTGATAATAGAGGGTACAAATGGAATTTTGAGGTGTGAGGAGAATGTTTCCGAAACGTTGGCCAAATACTGAGTTTTTTTTTACTTTTCATGGCAGAACCTCCTTTCCTCAACATAGTTGTTTACTTTTTTTCAATACCAATGGAATGTTGGCTAATTAGTTTCTTGTGTTACAGGGACAACTTAAAGCAGTTAACTTCCACACTGAAGTCAGCCGTGAACCAGCTAGTATCGTATTTGAGCTGTTGTGAAGATGAACTGAATAAAACTGTCGTAGACGAATTGGTCAAAATATGTCAGGAATCTCCACGAAAGCAAGATGATGTCTCAACACCCCCACAAAAATATCTTGCGACCACTGATTCTGAAACTGGTACGCCGTTAGCACCCCGAAGAGTCCACTTCGCTCCAGATCTGTCCCGTCTCCTGACTGAATTTAGCGAAACGAGCCTATCGGAGATTTTGGACGGCAATCATGATGCTTCAGCCGTCTTCAGAGCTGAACTGGAATCCTGTCTGAAGAAGTTGAAAGTGGAAGCTGCTGCTCTGTTGAATCTTACAGTAGGGCCGTCACACGCTCACGAGGATAACGAACAAATGGTTGAGAAACTTGTTGAACTACAGAATCAGAATAAAGATCTTTTCCGAGAGGTTACTGAGCTTAAGAGACGTCTGGAAAAGCAGCAGGTTTTTACTTTTTTTATTTACTTAATAGGATTCTATTGAAGATACCAAGTCTTTCACGCAGGACCGTGTCTCTAATTTGGCCTCTTTTAATTAATATAATTATTAATTATGTAATGAAGAATATTATTGATAATAGTTTGTTTACAAACTACCAAAAAAAATGTTCCTTATTAATTTTCCAAGCTCTAATGTGTCGTCAGATACAAGTCCAATATGTCGAAAGCTTATTTATTTTTATTATTTTTTTTTTTTAATTAAAAAAATACAATTTTTTTTTAAGAACGAATCGGTTGAGTTGCTACAAAAGATGTCCGATGATATTGAACAAGAAAGTTCCACTTTTCTTCAAGACAAAGGTTTTTATATTTATATTTATTTATACAATTGTATATTTGACATTGTCTATGTTAGTTTACTGCTAACATCTTATGGTTACAGCTCAACAGCTGCTGACAGAGGCACAAACTCAGTCGTTGGACCTCTCCAAAATAGTAGATGAGTTGGCGAAAACTGGTGACCAACTTATATACGATCTTCAAAAAGAGAAGATTGACCTACAACAGCAGGTTATTATTAAATAATTATTAAATTTTATTTATTTACATGAATGTAATCTTTCTATCCCTTACAATGTAACAAGACTTTTTTTTAATTAAAAAAAAAAAATCGGAAAAACGGCTAGCTCAAATTAATCAATTTTCTTTTTCGCCCTTCCTTCCAAAGTAACCGTTTGGGCTAATAATCAATAGTTGACTTACATAAGAGCTTCTCAAGCCTCGTACTTAATTTTGTGTTAAGCCGCCTGTCCGATTTGACTGAAAATCAATTGGTATCGTCCTCATGGGAATGGACAAACATATTCAATTTCAACATTTTTCTGTCTGCAATATCATATGAGGATGGGTGTATCATGGACCTCACTATATCCTTATGCAGATTGGGGGAGACTGATTGCAGACTTTGGTTTGGTACAGGTTGAGGCAGCAGACAAACAACTGAAAGCGACCCGTCGGTTCCTGGAAGAGCAGGCCGTGGAAAGGGAGACAGAACGGGACGAATACTTCAAAGAGGTGACTTGCCTACAGAGTCAACTCAAGGAGAGAGGCAAAAACCTGGCTTCTCAGGAGCGGTACAGCTCACAGGTAATAGCCTCCACCTCCCTGCCCAAGTATTGAATTTTCAGATTCTGCAAATCAGGGATGTAAAACTATCGATGTTTACGATATCAGCGTTAATCTATCGATGCTATCGATAGTTTAAGGACTGTATTTCTGGGATCCACTGAATCGAAGGAAGGTTACATTTACTGTTCTTGTAGCGTGCTTTGTTGTTTTGAACTGAAAAATGACTCATAAACGGAAGTCCGATGCGTGGAGTTACTTCGAAAAGGATCTGGGTCCAAAACGACTGGCTAAATGTCGTTTGTGCAGTGCCGAATACAGAACTTCCGGGAACACTTCCAATTTGAAGGATCACTTATTGAGAAAACGTCACAGCGATTACAACGGGAACGCCTTGTGCACATCTACTGATACAGAAGAGAATAGAGGTAGTGGAAGTGGAATTCGTTTTTACTTGAGCTCAACAAAAACATACGAAATAAACTCCGAGAGGTACAGGATTCTCTTAAATCGTATTGTTTCATACATATAAAATTTCGATAGTACTATCGATAGTCTAACGCTTAACCTTATTATATTATATTGATATTGTCATCGATAGTTTTACACCAATACCGCAAATACATATTTGATTTAAAATCATGTAAATCCATAAATACAGCCACATTATAGAAATTACATACAGTGAGGGGTAAGTGATGTTGCCTCGACAACAGTCCAACGTTACCACCCTTCCCGTGCTGTAGTAGCATTGCACACCTGTCTCACTTCTCAGTCGCCTAATAGCTGCCATTTTACTTTTTTTTTGGTTTTCATTGATAAAAATAAATAAATGTTTCACCGTTTTTATAAATAGGTGAAAATAACACAATTTCTCGAAATTGATAAACAGGCAATTGAGGTGTTGCATGTGTTGTGACATAATGCACCTCTATTGTGACATCATGCACCGGCCTGGCTGTAATATATTTAATTTTTTTTTCGTCTGTTAATATTGAATGTTTTCTAGCATGTATTTCACTTTTTTTTTGGTTTTTGTTTTATTAATAACGAAATTAAATGTGTGTTTTTTATTATTATTTGTTATTTATTATATTATTATTATTTCTTGGGTCTTTTTATGGCTTTTATTTTTAAAATTCACCAGTAATAACTGCTCATTCACTAAGACCCGGGTCACGAGCGTTAAAATAACAAAACTTTATAACGGACAGTTGCAGCGTTCTGAGCCTTAACTTTGAAATGAACAAGACCTATCACTGCCGTCACAACGTCCGTTGTTTTAACGCTCCTCTGAACCCCGGCCATACACTTTCCCACTAAAACTCATCATCCCATTAATGTTCTAGTTTGGGTCCTAACAAGAGTATGAACGATTTGCCCACCACAGGAAAAATAACCTATTTTCACTTTAATTTCTTGATTTCATAGTACTCGTTTGTTATGCTTTTTGTTTTCTTTGCTGTTTTTTTTTTTTCTTGTTACTAACCAAATTCATTTATCAATACTTAATCGATTGCACATTATTTTGATATTTTCTCATTAGAAAGTCTCTTTACATATTTCCATTACAGTTAGTTATTATGACTCATGTCTGGGCTAACTATGAGGTCATATCGCCTACTACCAGACCGCTCTTTTGTCACACTGGTGGACATGAGCCCAAATCTACTATGGGAGTCCTAAACTTTGCCTACCCTAAATTTTCATTCACCTAGGGTAGGGATCTTTAACGAGTACCTGACATCGTACAGGTACCATCGCTTAACGTCCCATCCGAAGGACGGCGTGCTTCAGTTTATTTTACCTCGCAGATAAAATAAACTAAGGACCTCGGCCGGGTTACGAACCCGCAATCTTTACTCAGTAAGCAAGCATGCATAACACTGAGCTACGGCGCCCTCTTTTTCCATTGCGTACACAGAAATTAAAAAAAAAAAAAAATTAAACAATGTATGCAAATGTGTTCTAAAAACATCAACATTTTTAGGCATTGTATTGAGGTTTTGCTAGTTTGTGTTAATATTGGAATGTTTTTAAAAATAATTAATTGCTCGTTTGTGCAACTGTTCTAGTTGGTGTTTATATAATACTATGTGTTTCTTAAACTTCTCTGGGATGTTCCACTTTTCGTTGTTTCCGGCATTTTTTCCTCCAGAAGTGTCTTCTTTTTTCTTCGTTGGACAATATTTCGGGACAATTGCAGGTCCCTTCTTCTGGTCACTATGAACTCTTATACTTAGGTTCATAGTGACCAGAAGAAGGGACCTGCAATTGTCCCGAAATATTGTCCAACGAAGAAAAAAGAAGACACCTCTGGAGGAAAAAATGCCGGAAACAACGAAAAATATATAATACTACTGTGTTTATTTCTTCAAATTTATTTAATTCCCTGATATTTTTTCTGAAATAAACAAAATTCGTTAAATTAGTTTAACCCTCCAACGTCGATAGTTAGTTGGTGATTCATGCCTGGGCTTTAACTGGTGGACATAAGCCCAAATCTACTGTGGGAGTTCTAAATTTTGATTTTGAAAAAAACCTAAGGGCCTCGGCTGAATTTTGAACCCGCTATCTTGACCTCTATAAGCAAGCACGCTACCACTGAGCCCTCAATAAGTAAGAAGTCAATGGTTCATAAATACACTGTACCGTCTGTTTTCTCGACGCCATTTTCAATTTTTGACCAATGGGTACTTTTCTCACAATCTATGAACACCAGAGGCTAACATATTGCAAAATATTAAAAATGAATAAAAAATTCCTCTGCTTTGATGGTTGATGGGTTAAACGTGACATACTCTCAAAAAAATCTTCAAAATCTTCTCTGTGCACATTTATGTAAAGAGGATTTTTCTTTTTATGTACAATTACGTGTAACTCGCCTTATTCCAAAACCAGATAAGAGCATTCTTTCCTAATTTTATATGAAAATCAAAATACTTACAACCCAGAAATAGAAAGACATTTTTGAAAAACCTAGACTGGTACTTACTCCATTTTTAGTGGGTGATAAATACAATTTATTTAACGTTTCAGCGAATTGCCATCATAAGAAACAAATTACCTTGAAAATCTCACATTGTCAAATAGGCTCTGACAGAGGTTTATAGTCTCATAAAATTCGCTGGTAATAAAATACTAAGCCAGACGTCCAGATTTTAAAAGTATGAAATGAGGGATAACAAATTCAATGTAGAAGAAATTCGAGGTTGTGTAAATGAAAGCCAAATATTGAATTTGGCCAACGTTTCGGATACTATTTCCTTCCTTCTTCAGGGCCTTATAATGACTTGAGTGGATGTGTATGGTGAAGGTTTGGGTCCAGTATAGAGCTAGGAACATCTTCACCACACAGATCCACTCAAGTCATTATAAGGCCCTGAAGAAGGAAATAGTTTTCGACACGTTGGCCAAATATTGAATTTTCATTTACACGTCAGAACCTCGAATTCCTTTTACATTCAAAAGATACTATATCTATTAATCATTAGAATAACAAATTTTTAGTGATTCACTCCTAATAAATTTATATGTTGGCATTATTTATGTATACAATTTTGCTTGGGTTCTTCGACTGGTCTTGTGGTTACAAACAAAGTTCAGACCCAAAAACTATCACGTCTCCATCTTTGCCGGGTCTCAATTTTATACAAAAATAAACGATATGTAAATTTAAATGTGAATCACTAACATTTCGTTACCCTTTTCAAAATTTATTATAAATTATTATATCAATCTTAACTTTTTTGGTACTAAACCTAAATCCCTACCGTGGTCTATTCGGTAGTGAATTCTTTCCAGATTTTCACACCATTTTGGTCCTCAAGATGGCAATTTCGCCAAAACGTTGACTAAATAAAATATATTGATCTCTGTGTTCTATAATTTTTTCTGGATATTATTGTACCGATTTAGGTAGTACGGAATTCTCCTATAATACTACTATCAGTGACAGGGGTGAGGGGTTGTTGTTTCTCCCATTTCACTTTTTCAAAATGCGCATGCCTGGTTTTGGAATTAGGTGGACATATATGAATTATATTAACACACATTGTTGCATGGCGCACTCTAGGTGTTGGAGCCTGTTCGTCTCAAAAATGGATACACTCGTATTTCAGCATCTGTGAGTTGGTGTTTTTTGCATGTTTTTTTTTTATATTTTATTTCTAAAATGTCTTTCTTACTATTGAAAAATGATATGATATGGCTGATTTTGTAAAAAGTTATTATTTCACAGGTTGCAAAATACATTTTCGCTTTCCCTCCAGAACTATTCGATCTTTTGGACTACAAATATATAGTTAACTTGCATGGAGGCTTCTCAGTCCTTATTTTAATTATTGTGTCGATATTCGGTTTTTTACTCGACCTCCTCCTCAAATTCCCCCTTTTCTTCAGCCGTATCGCGGGAAGTTAATAGGTGTCGTCCTTGGCGGGTTTCGAATTTAAATATAGAATTCCATGCCCGGGCTTTAACTACGCGATTATATCGCCTATTACTAGAGGGCTCTTTCGTCACTCTGTTGGGCATGAGCCTGACTCTAATGTGGAAGTCTTAAATTTTGCCTACACTAAATGTTTATTCATCTAGGGCAGGAGTCTTTAACGAGTACCTGACATCGTACAGGCTCGGGACCATTGCTTAACGTCCCATCCGAAGGACGGCGTTGCTTAAGTTTATTTTACCTCCCAGATAAAATAAACTAAGGGCCTCGGTCGGGTTTCGAACCCATGATCTTGAGCTCAGAAGGCAAGCACACACTGAGGTACTGGCGCCCTCATTTCTTGTCGATATATTCATTACATCAGCAGTTATTGGGGTTTATGAGTTGAAAATTAATAGATATCGTCCTGTTTTGAACTTACATGTGAAATTGCAACGGCAGTTACTAGACTGTTTGTGTTAAATTCCCTTAATCCGCCCTCCTTTTGTTGAAAATCTGTGTCATCCTAATGGGTTTCTGTTTACGCATATAAAATTTCGTGACGATATATTCATTCTATCAGGATTTATCGAGTTCGCAGTAACGCAGACAGATAGCACTTTTTCTTCATTTTTTGAATTAGGTAATTGGAAAATATGAATTTCGGTGAAACGTCAACATTCAATGAATAATTTCATTACTTTTTTTTTTTTGCCTTATGTCCGAACATATTCGCCAATTTCATTACTTCTCTCTATACTTGGTACAGCTGGGGAAGTAAACCAGAATCTGACATTTCCCAGATCCTATTATTTCTTTCTAGATGGCTTTCGAGGTTGGCTTTATCATCAGGCTCATAATTAAAAATTTTAAGATACTGCCTGATGATGAGAGCAACCTCACAAACCCGCTAGTACAGAATAATAAAATCTGTGAGAGGTCAAACTATGTTTTTATTTTGCAACTTGTCAAATAATATTTTGTGTTTTCGTTTAAATAACTAAATTCAGAATATATATATATTTTTTCGTTCTTTCAAAAATAACTGGTTCTTTGCGTTTTGACTAACATGTGTTAATTACAGTTTTGTAAGGCCATTTAAAACCCACTTTGCAATTTATATTTTAGACATTTTTTTGATAATTATACTGTGGGATATATATATATATATATATGTCCAGGCTTTAACTACGAGATCATATCGCCTACTACCAGAGCGCTCATTCAATACTCTGGTGGACATGAACCCGACTCTACTGTGAGAGTCCTAAATTTTCATTCACCTAGGGTAGGGTTCTTTAACGAGTACCTGACATCGTACAAACTCGGGACCATAGCTTAACGTCCCATCCGAAATACGACGGAGAAACTACGTTCCCGGTGTGTGTCTGTGAACACGATAACTCCCTATAGAATGAATGTGTCAACATGAAATTTTATATGTGAATCCCGAACTCTCTAACGAAGACACCTATTGTTTTTCAGCCAAATCGGACAAAGGGGAGGGGGGATTAGCGGGAAGTTTAACTCAAAAACCTCAATAACTGCCGATATAACGAATGTTCCAACGGGAAATTTTATATTTAAATTCAAAACTCCATAAGGTAGGTAGTGGGAGATCAGAGGAGAGTGTTTCGACTCAGAAACCCTAATAATGCCGATGTAATGAATATATGCACACATAATTTAATATGAGAATTCATATGCCCCTATTTAAATCAACTATTGATTTATGTCCCAAACGTTGGGTTTTAGAGTGAGACCGATAACGTAATTATTAATTCGTGCTGGAGAAATACATTGGTTGTTTTTTATATGATTATTCTCTATTATTATTTGAGCTTTGAACTATTTCTCAAATATTTCAATTATTTAAACAACTTTTTCACTTATTTCAGCTTGAAGAGCTAGATGTGCAACTTAAAGAAGTGAATGGCCTATTAAGAAACACCGAAGAAAAAAAGGATAAAATTGAAACAGAACTGAAAGAAGCCATTGATAAGGTGATTTCTGATAATATCTGTTGAAACATAGAAAAATAATAACATAGAGTTTACAAGGGACCTAATTATTTTATTATTATTATTATATTTTTTGTAGATATGGGTTTTGCGAGACATTATAAAAGATCTAGAGGGACAGCTGAGCACGAAGAGCGAGAAAGAAGCACTGCTGGAGAAAAAACTTGATGAATTGGAAGCGGAATTGGATCAACAAAATGGCACCCAAACTGCTATGGCGCAAGAAGTAATTGTTACTTTTGTATACCTGTAGTATAAGAGTATATTGTAATAGTGCGAAAATCCGACAGTTTTCAACGAAATATCATGTTTCAAAGTCCTCTGGTACTGTTTTGACCATTTTTGCGATGTCTATCTGTGTGTGTATGAGTGAACTTGAAGTTTGAAATGGGCCAGTTGGAGCCACCCAGGGAGATAGCCCCAGCCGCAATATGTCACCCCAACGTGCACTATAATAATAGTTGTGCTAATGGCCTCTCAAGTCGATGCGCCTAATTAAAAAACAAATAAAAATACTATTTTTATGCAGAAAACTGTTCTGAAATTTTGCTTTGAGGTCAATTTCTTATACGTTTGTTTGATTTACGTAAAAACTGTTAGTCCTATCAAAAAATTGGTTCTTACGAAAAATGTTTCTTATTAAATTCTCTATAGTTTTTCTGTCCCATGTTCGGAGATAGGACCAACACGACCAAAGTTATAGTGCGCCAAAGAAGGTACAATAAATTTCTGTAAGAAATATTTCTAAGTAATGTTTAAATATTAACGCTTAGCAATAAATTTTAAAATTTTTTTTATTTTTGGTAGTTTTTTATTAAAATAGATTAGAAATAAATAAAATATGTCTTATATATGACCATAACAGGATTTTCTTTTATCAATCACTTTTTTACAGATTCCTCCCTCTCTTTCTTCTCAAATCATTTCATACCGGCGTTACTGGATAGTCACTCCCACATTACCTAGTAATTCCAATGTGAAATGATTTTGAGGGTGGGGATGTAGATTGATATGTAAAATGTGCTTGGTAAGTGGGGTGGGGGAGGAAGATTTATCTGTAAAAATGTGGTTGGTATAAGACAATTATTTTTATGGTCACCTCTTTTATGTTATTTTCCTCATAGAAAAGTTGTTATATCAAGTTTTAAATTTCTAGCTTGAATCTTTGCGAAGTCAAAGTCTGGAAGAAAATTATTTGGAACAAATTCAACAACTTCAGGACAATATAATAATCCAGTTTAATTCAACTGTGGTACGACAAATAAAGTCACAGGTAATTTTATATTTTTTGTTTATAATTAACAATTTAAATTAATGGTCGATAGAAAATCATTTTGACTCTAGAAAGCTAACGTTGTAAATGTGTCTTATTCTCCTAACGACCGTCAATTTGTCGGCACTCGTTTCCTCGACCATACCTAGTTTGTTTGGCTACCTCGTGGATCACGTTGAGACTTAATCCTGCGAACAACACTGATCGAGACCAACTGACTTCATGGAAACACGTTCACCCACATGCAGGGTGAGGTTCATTTTACAACTGTCCCCCAACTTTTTGGCGTTACGTTAGCTTTCTGAGATTGAACAAAGTAAATATAAATAGATTCTACCTCGTTGTCTCAGTTTTGAGATGAATGTCAGTCAGCGGACGAACTATTAATTTGTATCTGTTGTCCTAGCTGCGAGAAATGGACAGGACTTTAGAACTTCGTACCAAAGAACTTGAGTCTCTTCATCTGAATGCTTCGTGTAACAGTTTGAGTTCGCCTTCTGAAGAAATATCGGTCAGGTAGGTTTTTTGGTTAGAAAAACGTCTTCACAGAAATTTCTTTAATTATTTTTACTTTTATTTTGTATAAGGAGATATTTAACTCATTTATAATACATTATTAGAGCATCACTTCTCCCATTTATTCTTCTGTCTTCTCAAAAAATAGTTATTACAACGTTTCGGGAAGTATCATCAGTATCTTCTTTTTTTTTTTTTTCCTCCGAGGTCTGATTGTGTCACCGCGGCCAGAGTAGGCCTATTGTTTGTCCTGTGCGTGTTGGTCCCTACAGCAGCCCTGTATCTCTAATAAAGTCCAAGATTCTTCTGCAGGTTCCTTCCATTAACTGCTTCGGTTCCGTTATGGTAGACCCGAAGCAGTAAAATATTCTGCTTTCTAGTGCCCCGCACTGGCTTAGAATATGTACCGGAGTTTCATTTTCCTCGCCACATTTCCTGCACAGAGGACTTCTAGCGATGTCCATATTGTGTAGGTGTTTTCAATGCTCTCGGCTCCTTTTCTCTGAGGGTTCCGCTACAAAGAGTGAGTGTCTTTGCTTTGTGACCCCTTTCCAGAACTGGATGTGATTCCTGGTCAGCCAACCATTTATTGCCGCCCTTGCGGTACTCTTAGAGATCCCGCAGAAGGGTTCCGGTCCCATAGGTTCTCTGTCAGCTCCTGACCGGGCAAGTTGATCAGCCCTTTCGTTGCCCTCAAACCCCTGATGCCCTGGCACCCGAACTCTTATCGTCCGTCAGGGACTCCAGTGCTTGAAGGCATTCCAGGACGATTTTGGAATCTATGATGGCAGCTCGCAAAACTTGCAGCGCTGCTTGGCTGTCAGACAATCAGTACCTATAATGCATCTGTTATTTTGTTAACTATTCTTTTTGTGAATCAGAATCTTCCTTTTATAGAACATATTTATTATTCTGGCTAGATGCATTTTTTGAAAAGGCAGAAGAATAACTGGGTGTTGTGATGCTGTAATAATGTATAACATATAAATATATTTTTGTATATAGAGAGCAGTTGGAGTGGGTTCGAAGTAAAACTCCTGATCAATGCCCCTCGCCGGTGGCACTCCCTGTGGAGGAGATGAGCAGACTGCAAGAGAAACTTCACAGACACACAAGAGCTGAGGAGATGCTGATCAAGAGGTTGAAAGACTCACAACTCACCATTGTCAAATTTAAGGTGGAATTAGAGGTCAGGCTTGCCATGGTATTGATAATATGCTTGTCATGATATTGATAATTTAAGGTGGAATTAGAGGTGAGACTTGCCATGGTATTGATAATATGCTTGTCATGATATTGATATTGATAATTTAAGGTGGAATTAGAGGTGAGACTTGCCATGGTATTGGATATTGATAATTTATTTATTTATATATTTACAGCGGCATAACATTTGCCATTAGCAATTGCGATAAATAGTGCAGTGTCAGGTGCGTGGCTGTACTGCCGAGGTACGTGACCGAAGAGGAGTCCAGGCTAGTCCTGGAGCAGGTCCCTCTGCCATGTCCGCTTGAGGCGTCTTGGTGGATTGGTGGGGAGGGTGTTTGTAGATAATTATTATATAAGTGGATTGGCGTGATGTTGGAGTTTGTCGTGAAAAGTTTGATATCATGTCCTGATAACAGAAGTTATAAATGGGATGTTAAGGTCATTATGTAATGTGAGGTTGGCAACGTAAAATGGGGCATTGGCAATGTGGCGTAGTATAATGGATTGTATTGACTGAAGACGTTGTATGTTTGATTTTTTTGGCTGATCCCCATATGGGTTTTAGTATAGTGTTGTATATGTGAAGTTTGTTTTCAAGCGATAATGTCGATCGTCGTCCGATGATTGATTTCAGTCGTCCAAATCGTCTTTTGAGGTATGTGCGTTTCAGTCTGACATGAGTTGTCCAAGTTAAACGTCTGTCTAAATGAAGTCCTAGATATCGGATAGTGTCGGATGCAGGAATGGGCTGGTTGTTAATGTAATGAGAAAAGACCACATGCAGGCAGTCGAAGATGTTCCTGGGAGGGGAGTCCAGGGTTCTGAAAGACGGGATCCTGAACCTCAAAAGGAACGAGCTCAGGCAACTGACTGGAGTTCTCACAGGACATGGTCCGTTCAATAGACACCTACACACTGTGGGAGTCGAGGACAGTCCTACCTGCGATAGATGTGGGGAAGAAGACGAAACGGCGGCACACTTCCTGGGCATCTGCTCGGGATATGCGCGAAAGAGATTCCACATCTTTGGTAGAGATGCAATCGCAGAGGAAGACTTTAAAAGATTGGACTATGAGAGCATTCTTAGGTTCATTAAGGAAACTGGGAGACTGAGCACTCCATGAAGGACTTGGGTCAGGTAGTATAAGTATAGTATAAATATAGGCATATAGTTAATATAATAAGAGGGCAGCTAAGCGCTTCCAGGGAAGGGATAAAAGCACTGAATGCTTAGGTCCCTAGGTGTAATACACCAGCCCACCATATATATATATATAATGTAAACTGGTGGACAAGTGTTGTGTCTGAGGGTGAATGTAGTTTGCAGAGATTTGTCTCTATTAATTTTTATTCTCCATTTGTTGGCCCAATCTGTTAGCTGGTGTAAATGCTTGCTTGTGTTGGGTCTGAGTGTGTTGAGAGAATGGCTGTGTCGTCTGCGTACGTAGCGAGTAGTGTAGATTGATAATTTAAGGTGGAATTGGAGGTGAGGCTTGCCATGGTATTGGATATTGTTACCCAGGATCTTCCAGCTCCCTTGATGGAGAACCTTCGAGATAGTTCTACACAGAGGGGCCCCAAGTTACAATACGACCTACTTGTAACCACGCCGGTTGCATCGTAATCTATCAGAAATTTGATATTGAATTTTCATCAGAATTTCTGACCCCTTCATTTCAAACATGAAAAAAAAATGGGCTTCATTTTGTAAAGACCTCTCTTTGAGGGGAATTTTACTTTTCCATGAAGTATAGGGGAAGTTATGTAATAGGTCAGAAATTCATGTTTTCCTGTAAAAAAAAAAAAAAAAAAAAAAAAAAATGTGTGTGTCTGTAAACGCGATAACTCCTCATAGTAAAAATGTATCGAAACTAAATTGTATACTTCTATCTAGAAGCTTCTAAGGACAATACCTATTCATTTTCAGTCAAATCGGCCAAAGGGAAGAGGGAATAGGGGGAGAGTTAACACAAAAACTCTAATAACTGCCGTTGTAATGGATATATCGACACAAAATTTAATATGAGGATTCAGAGTAAGTGAAACCTTGAGTTTTAGCGCGAACAGTCGATTGGCTCGTTTGATTGATTAATGCGTGCTGGGGAATTATATTGACGGTGACACACCGACAGACAATTTTTTTATTATTTTTTTTCAAATTCAATAGACTATAATTGTATGTAATATAATGTTTATAGAGAGCGCCGGTAGCTCAGTGGTATACGTGCTTGCCTTCTGAGCTCAAGAACGTGGGTTCGAAACCCGACAAAGGTCCATAGTTTATTTTATCTAGGAGGTAATATAAACTTAAGAACGCCGTCCTTCGGATGGGACGTTAAGCGATGGTCCCGAGCCAGGTACTCGTTAAAGACCCCTGCCCTAGGTGAATAAAAATTTAGGGTAGGCAAAATTTAGGACTCCCACAGTAAAGTCGGGCTCATGTCCACCAGAGTGACAAAAGAGCGCTCTGGTAGTAGGCGATATGACCTCGTAGTTAAAGCCCGGGCATGAGTCATAAAACCTAACCCATAATGTTTATATTATATATGTATATATATATTTTTTTATAGGAAATGTTAGCAGAACGAGAGGTGCTCCAACAACAATTCAAGAAACAGATGAACCAACTGGCTGAAGCAAATAACAAAATAGACGATCTCCGACACAAGGTGATCACAGCGGAAACCAACACGAATCGAGACCTGGTCCTTCAAGTACAGAAACTCAAGGAGAAAAGTAGCATACTTGAACAGGAGTTGGAAACTACTCAAAATCAGGTAATTTATCTCCTATTATTGATTTTTAACTCTTGATTTTTAATCAGATCGACGTTAAATTTGGATTCTGTAGTATAGGTTAAATTGAATTTTAGATGGATGAGGCAAAGGAGAGGGAAGGTTTGAGAGAGAGTGGAAAGTTAATGTTTAGCAAGCTAGAGAAATGTATCGGCTGTGAAATACTAATAAAATAGTATAGGAGAAGTTATGTAATTCAGTGCTAAGTTAATAGAATTTCATGTTTTCCGACTTGATTCCAGAAAAAAAAAAGACTAATTTGTGTGTCTGGGAACATGATAACTCTGAGTAGAATGAATATATCCATAAAATATTTTATATGTGTATCCAGAACCCCATAAGAACGACACCTACTGGTTTTCAGACATATCAGTCAAAGGTAATAGGGGATTAGGGGGAGGCTTAACATAAAACCCTTATGAACAGCCGTTGTAATGAAAATATTGACGCGAAATTTCATATGTAAATTCAAAACCCCGAAAGGACGACAGATATTAATTTTCAGCTGAATCGGCCGAAGGCTCAACCCAAAAACCCTATTAACTCCAGCTGTAAATAACGTATCGAGATAAAAAAAAAATTGTATTATATTTCATAACGCCGCCATGAGAAGAGTACCTACCGTCCACGAAATCTGCCGAAGGGAAGGGGGATTTGACTCAAAAAACGTAATAATTACCACTGTAATAAATGTATCATCAGAAGAACAGAAGTAAGTCAACCTTCAGATTTTTATCGATTGGTTTTGTAGGGATTGCGACAACTTCATTGATTAATTCCATTGCCGGTGATTAACCGACTTCTTTGTTTCTCTTCATTCAGTAAATTTTCTTGAAAAGTGGTAATTATTATGGTTATACTCTTTCGTAGATAAATCGAATTTTTGGCTCCAGAAAATAATTAAATATCGGTGCGGGACCTCTCTACGACACTTGGACTGACGAAAGAATGTTGATAGTGCAACACTATATGGTTGGGGTTGAATTTGAGGGAGATGTTGCGGAAAAACTAATGTAGATCTGTTCTATACTTCTGCCATCTACCACTTTGAATGATGTTTTTTTTTTAAATAATATAATCATAATAATAATTATTCTGTTTTAGTTACTGGATCATAGAAATCAGTTATCCCTTGCTGAAGAGATAATCAAAAAACAGACTTTGGATATCCGAAACTTGTCTCGTTGCGACCATGACGCATTGGATTCTCTTAGACTCCAGCTGGCCTCTGTAACTGCCGACAGGAACAAACTAGAAGTGAGTTTTACATCTCTTGTGTTAGTCATTTCTTTTTGGTTTGTTAAAATTTTTTTTTTAAACAAGAAAATAAAATAAATAAACATAATATGCATAATAAATAAATACACAATGTATCATATTGGGAGGGAAGATTAATCAGAGGCGCTAACAGAGGTGAGAATTTGAATTGTTTGGTTGTTCAAACAATTACCATTTTTCATAGCTCTATTAATTTTTAGCTTCTAGATAGTCAAGTTATCTGCCTTTTTCTCAAAGATGGTAGTACTTTATTCCCGTTGTTTCGTTGAACATGTAACCCATATCATTGATACGTTTAGCTAATGTAAACTTATACCTTTTTTCCATTATTTCGCGCCCTAATTTCTCTATATAAACCTTACTGCACGTTTGAGCTGTTACACATCGCTCCTATATTTTATTTTTATTTTATCCTTAGTTCCGTTAATGTGTTGATTGATCGTGTTTCTCGTTTTTAAATCATGTTTTTTTAAGAGTGTTTCCTCTCAGTTCAGAAACACCTCCGTAATACATTGGGACTCCTAATTTTTGCCTACCCTCATTTTTCACCTAGGGTCTTTGACAAGTACTTAACATCGTACAGGCTTGCGACCATAGCTTAACGTCCCATCCAAAAAACGGCGTGCTCAACGTTTTTTCACATCCCAGATAAAAAACCTAAGGACCTCGGTCGGGTTTCTAACCCGCGATCTTGAGCTCTATAGGCTAGCACGCTTCAGACCACAAGATTTATTCATAGCTACAGTTTAGTTGTGCCGCCATATTTTCATTAAAACTAAAATATTTTTCAGGAGCAATTGGACAAATACAGAAGAGATAATAACATGGATGTAATGAACGCCATTTTGGCAGATAAGAATGAGGACATTGAACAGTTGCAGAAGACAGTGGCTTTCTTACAGAATCAGGTATAGTAAGTAGTCCGTAAGGTGAAAATAAGGGAAGATCAATGAAGGGTGTAGTAACAACGAAGGGAAAAGGGAGGCTAGAGGAAGGGCTACACATAGAAACTCTAATACTGCTGATATAACGAATGTATCGACATGAAATTTCATATCTAAATTCAAATGAGCACGACACCTGTTGAGAGGCGACTCAAACATTCTAATACCTGCCGATGTATCGACACAAATTTTTGTTTGCGATTCACTTGTCCATAAGTCAACTGTTGATCTCTCCCACAAACATGATACATAGTCAATATAGATATTACTTTGACTTTTGAGATGTATTGAACATTGAAATAATATATCACTTATCCTGGTCTATCTCTCTCAGTTCCTCATGACTCTTATGTTGCGAATATTCAACTTTATTCATTAAAATAAATATTTTAAATCATAATAAATGCCTTTTTAATTATCTATTTATTTATTTATTTTCTAGGACGAAGACGAAGTGGAGATGGAGAAACAGGGTTCCTGCAACTCGAAAGGTTTCAGAGTTAGTTTTGCTGCAGATGTGGAGAATAGCACAGAACTGCCTGAAGACCAGTTGCGAGACGCTCCTCAACCACATAGTTTTGAAGTTATACCTTCTCGAAACATCCAATCTGAGGTAAGATTTCCTCTTTTTTTTTGTACATTTTATACATGTCATTATTCATTTTTATTTAATTTTTTTGTGCATCATTCTTAGTGCCAATTATTTATTTAGCCTTACGATCCTTGGCTACTGATGTTGAAATAGCTTTCCATGATATGCCCCACAATGGGGCTTCCAGAGAACTAGCAGAGGTGGATGGGATGGCGGGACAGGAGATCACAGCCGGTCCATCTCCTGGAGACCTCAGAGGCACAAGGGGGAGAGGACAGCCCCCTCTCAATCTAACAACCTATAAAACTAAATATCAATGTATCAATTGTGTTATTAGCGCCCCTTGTCTTACATTTTATACATATTATATATGAAAAGGCGTACTGGAGGGCAATTGCAGGAATCCAAATTCGACTCAACATTTCGGAACTTGACATAATGTCATGTCAGGCTATAGAAGAAAGCCGAGTTCAAAACAAAATTTAGCTCGTAGCGGCATTGCGCGTGCGCTTCAAACAGTTTAGATTCTCTCGTGGGACATATCATTATTTTTTTTTTTGGTGCAATTACTAGGATATTAGCACCCTTTATTTACTTAGCCATGGCTACTAATGCTGAAATGGCTCTCCGTTATGTGTCTCACACAAGGCCTCTCCGAACCAGCAGACCAGAGATCGCACATCTCCTGCACTCTTCTTCTTCATGAGGAAGAATAGCCCGAACTGTTCGTGTGGCGGCATCGAGACTGCAGAACATGTGGTCCTCGACTGCCCGCTGTACGACAGGTCTAGGGTGGAGTTGATGACGGAGCCCAACTACCCGGCGTTCAGCCGCTTTGTCACCTCCTGGCGGGAACAGAAAAAGCGCTCTTGACCCGGCGCCAGGGGCAATTGATGGGCCAGGCTCAAAGTCTACCCCAGGCGACCGCGATGTAGAAGCAGCCCCACTCCACCGATCTCGAGCTCTCACGGCGCCGCAACCCTAGGAGGTCTGGGAGCGCCAGTCTTCTGACACCCATCGCAACCTACAATTTTTCTACATCTTCCCCGACGAAGTTGTGGGGCAGGTGATTTACCGGAGCACCCCAGTAAAAAAAAAAAAAAAATCTGCAGAGACACTAAGGTGGAGAGCAATGCCCCCACTCTACCTACCAATTACAATATATATATTTTTTAAGAAGACAAAAATTGTGATTACAAACGTTTCAGCCATTACTCCCATAACCAGTGTCTGAAATATTTTTTCACATTAACAAAAATAACATCGTATGATGCTCATCAGTATTTTCAAATTTTATTTCAACAATTATAATCACATAATATGCTAACCGACTTACATTATGTGTGTTCTTTAGGTTCATTTTGTTTGTTGTCATTTATAATTGGTTAAAAAAAAATTTTTAAATACTGACGAGCATTATAAGATTTTATTTTTGTTAATTAAAAAAATATATATATATTTCAGTACTGCTCGAAACTTGGGAGAATTGATGCTGTGTTAATATATTGTAGATGAATCAAGAATCTATCTTTCTATCAACTACCCATTATTCTGTCTATTTCTGTGTTTCAGATTGGAGCTATCAGTCCTATTCAGCACCATTTTGAAGAAAAATTAATAGAGTCATCAATACACTTTTCTATGCCTGATAGCATTCTCAACAGCGGTGAGGAATCAGAGGTAGGCCTGTTCTATATATATATTAGTAAATTTATTTAGGCTCTGTATGCAAAACCATAACTCTAGCCGAATTTTTTTTTTTTTCTTATACATACTTCCTTAGATAAACTCCTACCCGAATCCTCCCGATGATCCCTTTAATTTCATAAGAAAAGGGGCTTAAACCTAAATCTGTGACAACTGGCGATATAATGAATGTTGTCTCAAGAAATTTCCTATGTAAATCCAAACATGAGGACAATACCTGACAATTTTCAGCCCAGTCGGCCAATGGGTGAAAGGGCGGGGTTTAAAACAGAAATTTTTATAACTGCGGGTGTGTTTTATGACTCATGCCCGGGCTTTAACTACAAGGTCATATCGCCTACTACCAGAGCGCTCTTTCCTCACTCTGGTTGACATGAGCCCAACTCAACTGTGGGAGTCCTAAATTTTGCCTACCCTAAATTTTTATTCACCTAGGGCCAGGGGTTTTTAACGAGTAGCTGACATCGTACAGGCTCGGGATCATATCTTAATGTCCCATCCGTTCATTTTACCTCCCAGATAAAATAAACTAAGGGCCTCGGTCGGGTTTCGATCCCACGAACTTGAGCTCAGAAGGCAAACACGCATACCACTGAGCTACTGGCGCCCTCGGTGTAATGAATATATCGACACAAAATGTATGTAATTCCAAAACCCAATAAGGACGATAATTTTCAGCTGAATTGGCTTAATGGAGTGAATAAGGGAAGGGGGGTATCCAGAACCACATAAGGACGAAACCTATTGATTTTCCGCCATAAGGAAAAAGGGCTTAACACTAAAACTTGCATAGCTGCCGATATAATGAATGTATTGACACGATATTTCCTATTTCCTAGGTAAATCTAAAACCTCTCGAGGGCACTTCTCAGCACAGTCGGACAAAAGTTGGGAGGGGGGCGCGGTTTGAAACAGAAATCTCAATAACTGTCATTGTAATAAATACATATACGGCATGAAATTTATTTTGATGAAACAGAATTAATGAATAAGAGAGTATCGATTTTCAACCAAATCGATAGATCGGTTTCAGAAGGAAAACTAAAACTTAGGTATTAATCCATGCTGGAGAATTACGTTGCCGATGGTACTCGGTTTTTGCGACAAGCTGTGGATTTGCATGCTTTTTGTAATTTTTGGATTTAATATATGTGAATTTCTTTTGATAGGATTTGAAGAAAGAACTTGATGAAGTAAAATTGGAACTGTCCAAAAAACAATCTCGTGTTGAAAGTCTCGAAAAAGAAGTCAAATTTTTACGTTCAGTTGAATTAGATCTGAAGAATACCAAAATCGAACTTGAAAATGTTGTCACATCTGTAATGGAGGATAAAAAATATTATGAAACAGAACTAAAAACAATGTCAACTAATTTGATAAAAAAAGATGAAGAATTACAAAATATACAACAACTTTTGTCATACAAAGATGAAGAAATAATGAAAACATCAGCTGATGTTCAAACACTGAGAGAAATTTCTGAAAGTTTGCAAGAGAAATTGCGAGAAGCAACAGAATTATTAGAAAAAGAAACCAGTAATAATTTAAAAGATGAATTGGAGAGTCTTAGAGCAGAAAATAGTCTTCTAAAAACGGAATCGCAACAATTGAGAGAACTAGAGCTAGAAATTCAATCTTATAAAAATGATTTTGCTGATTTAAAAGAATTATGTGAAACCTTAAAATCATCTTTAAATTTGATAACCAATGAAAAACAATATCTCGACACAGAAATCGTTGCATTAAAAGAAAAAAATAAGGAATTATTATATGATTTGAGAAACGCACAGAAAAATATGGACAGTTACGTTTCGGAAGTAAGAAATTTAAAGAATGATTTATTCAGTAAACAAAATTTAGATAGTAATAAATCAGAATCTTTTTCGGGTGAAAATGAAATAATAAAACTTCAAAATGAAATAACAAAGTTAATTTCATCTAATGGTCAATTGCAGTTTGAAAATAATGAAATTCAGAAAGAATTGAACGAAATGAAATCGACAATGAAATTACAAGATATTAAGACCAAAGAGAAGACAATTAGCTCATTACAAAATGACATTGAACAGTACCAAAAAATTGTACACAATTTAAAAGAAGAAAATGGTAAAATATTTCGTAATTTTGACTTGGAAATAAATAAATTACAGACAGATATCAGTACAATTCAAATTTCTAGAGACCAGGCGATACAAAATTTGAAAGGTGAACTTCTAGAGAGAGAAAATTTACAAAATAAATATAGTAGTCTAAAAGATATTTTAGATAAAGAAAGGATGAATAGATTGGAGGAGAGATCACAACAACTCGAGAGGAAACTGAGAAGATTGTCTGTAGCTGATAATGTACACTTTGTGGACATTCCACCAGGTAGCAGTACCAGTAAGTAACAGTTACAATCTAATTAATTTTTTATAGATTTGACAAATGTCATAAAAAATTATTCATTGCTTACATTTATTTTTCAATGATAAATAAAAATGTTGTATTTATTATTATATTATTTATTACTAAAAACTCTAAATAACTGCCGATGAAATGATTGTATCGACACAAAATTTTATTTAAGGATAGGGTAGTCTTTGAATATGACATTGATTTTCAGCCAAATTTACTGAAGAGGAAAACAGTTTAGAGGGAGAGAGAGAAGCTAGTTAACTACCAAATAATTCGATGATAACATTTTCTGCCGAGGTATTGTAAAACACATAATAAAAAAAGCACGCCGTCCTTCGGATGGGATGTTAAGCTATGGTCTGGAGCTTGTGTGATGACAGATACTCATTAAAGACCCATATCTTAGGTGAATAAACCTAGATAGGCAAAATTTAGGACTCCCATAGTAGAGTCGGGCTCATCTCTACTAGAGCGACGAAAAAGCGCTCTGGTAGTAGGCGATATGAACTCGTAGTTAAAGCCCGGTCATGAGTCACAATAACTAACTAAAAAATTATTAATTGCTTATATTTATTTTTGAATGAGAAATACAAGATTTTGCGTTGTAGTTTCGGGCCAAATTTTGGAAAGAGTTTGCATTCTTGAATATTTTGTTCATTATTAAAAACTGTAATAACTGCCATCGAAATGAATATTCCCAAATAAAATTTTATTTGAGGATAGGGTAGTCCCTGAATAAGACATAATTGATTTTCAGCCAAATTTATGTATATGTGTGGTGAAGTTGTTATGTGTCTGATAGTGAACTTACGTAAGGTTCAATGTCAGGCACAAAAACATAACACCTTCACTACACACATCCACTCTACAAGGCTCTGAAGAAAGAAGTAAATTTTTGCCAAAACCTTCGCCAAGTAACGTTAGTGCTCACTAACCATGTATAAAATACGCATAAACACCACTTCATTAAAGATGCATTTGTCATGCCTATACGACTGAGGGTGTTGACGTATGTGTATGTGCGCAAGCGTGGAATAAAAATGTATAATATAAAAAATATTAAATGGTATTTGTCTTTTACTGACAAATAAAAAGATTTATATGAAGTAAAAATAAATAAAAAATATATTTGTAATAATTTTTTTAGTTGTAGATAATTCGAGAGAAAAAATTAGCGCTTCAACATCTTTTGAGGTTTCTTTACTTGAGTCTTTAGATTCGAAGAGTAATGAATGTCCTCCTTCACCCTGCTCTCATCTTAATTCACAGGTTTGTGAAATGTTTATATATTTTATTATCAACTAGCTAAACCCGCCATGCGTTGCAATGGCTATTTTTGTCATTTAAAAAAAAAAATTAAAATTAAAAGTTGTCAAACCACTTTTTAAACCGTTCGCTCACTTAGGCACTGATGATTTTGAAAATGTTGTGCGATTACTGGAAATACGCCTTGAATCAAATCTTCTTTTGTTTCTTTGATATTACAAAAATCTTTTGGAAATGTAATGCATTTTGTGGATGCATCTATCGGCATTGAACCATTTCCAAAGTCTAATAGTTGTTTTGTGAAACGTGCGGCGGAAGAATCATTTTGTAATTGTACACGCATATTGGTAGTTAATTTACGTACATGTGTCCATAAACGTGATGATTAAAGAAGTATACATTTTCAGTGTTCCATAGAATCCAATACTGAACATTTTATGCCTATTCGTGCAATAATTTTTGTTCCATAAGTGAATGGACATAATGCGGGGGTGGGTGGAGTAAGGATGGGATAAAACTATGTTCTAAACCTTCTCGGTGACTCGACGAACATAATTGCTGAACATAAGAACAAAATCGGATCGAAGTTTAGGAGTCTATAAAACACAAACATACAGACAATAGATTTTATATACAGATGATCTCTTTTTATGTGAAGTCCAAGAGATTTTCAAAGTTTCCTATTTTCAAGGAAAGCGTAGTTAGTCCACGTCGATTTGTACTGAAATTAACATAAAGTTACCTTATTTCACTGGATTTTTTTCGTTATTTGAAGTTCGCTATTTTAGCGTCAGACAGATAACATCACTTTTTACTGTATTCAATGTTACATCATTTGATGATTTTTAGGGGTCTGTAATTATTTTATTTAATATTTTCTGTTTACTAATTAATTTTATTCCATCGATCTAGGTTTCACACTTTTTAACTTTGTGAGAAATTATCATGATAGGCGCTATAGCCCAAGAGCCTTGGCCTCCTGGGCCAAATGTCCTCACCGGGCTTTGTCCGAGGCTATTCTTTATCAGTCCACCGCTCCCCTGCGGTGTCACATCTAGGGACTTTTCGGGATAAGGTCCTCGTCCATCCTACTTATGTGTCCGGCCTAACGAAGTGTGGCAACTCTTAATACCAGAACTCTACCTTAATTTTTTACCGTCACAAATGAATACTCGGCAATGCCGTTCTTCACCCTACATGGACAATCTTGCGTTCTTGTAGATATACCTACTCATGTTGTCATTCCCCCCAGGATCAGTGCTTCGTCGACCCCAACAAAGGTACTATCTCCGCCTAAATCCTTAGTCCTACATAACTTCAATAAATTCCAAGATGAGTACCTGAGTGAGAATCCAAATAAGGTCATTTTTAATTCATTTCATGAACGTTAAATTACGTATTATGCTGTTCTTCGCCGATATGCCTGACTTGTACCCAATTTAGGCTAGGAAGAGAGAGCACGCGGAAACTTATTTTATTACAAATTGAGAAAATGCATTACCGGTGATTCACTAAACTTTTTGTTTTCTGCCCAGGGTTCATGTAAATTTCAGAAGAGCTATGGAAATCTGCTGGAGAAGGTGGGATCTCTGGAAAGAGGGCTTCTTCTAGAGATGGGATCTCTGAAAGAGGTGAGATCGACATTGCGGGAGAAGGAAGCCAAGTGTCGAGAGCTGGAAACCAAGGTTGCTGAACTGGAGTTCCTCAACGCTAAACTGCACAGAATATCAAACTCACAAGAACAAAGAATCTCACATCTTTTGTAAGTTTTGATATTTATTTCAGACTGGCCCAAATTCAATGCGACATACTATAAAACTTTTTTTTTTGTTGTCTTTTATTTATAACGATACAACTGTTGCTAGGGTGCAACAATCAGCATCTATGATGGTATTGATATGTTGGCGTGAATGGCATGTGAGAGGAAGGCCACCCAGTGGTAGGTCCTCGGGACGAAAATTTATCTTAATTATTAGGACAGAAAAATAAATAAATAAATTAATTAATTAATAAAAAGGAATTGAAATACAATTTTGATGGAAGGGTAAGAGAGATAATAAATGTAAAGGAAAATGATGTAAACATAAAAAAAAAAAAAAAAAAATTTAACAACGAATATGATTCTCAAGTTCCTATAAAACTTAACTTCACTTTTCATAATATTTCTACGTTGTTCAACATATGTAAGCTAAAAATAATAAGATGATTATTATTTTGTAGAGAGCAGATAGAAGAGGAGAAGAACAAAGTGTTGACTCTAGAATTAGATGTTGCTAAAGAGAAGGCGCATTTGAAAGAAATAACTGTTCTGTATGAAGAAGAGATGAGTAAAGCGCGAAGTAGTCAAAAAGATGACATCAATTTAATTGAGGTAAGTCCTAATTTTTACTTTCCCAGTTATATAAAGTTTAGGGAAAGTTATGTAATCGGTCAGAAATTCTTTGTTGAGCTTTCTTAAGAATTGCTTTTTTTGGGTTGTATAGATTGAATTTACAATAATGTATTATTTAGCATTTTTGGGGGATTTTAACATTTTGAGAAGAACTTCCGTCGGCGGTGAATCACCGGGAATGTACTTTCCCAGCTCGAATTAATTAAGTGTTCGCTCTTCCTCGAAAACTAATCGTCCCATTGAGCTAAAAATTCGTACAAATGTTGATTCATTCGATAGTTATTAGGTGTCCAGCCCTCCTTTGATCCATCCTCTCTTTCCTTCGGCTTATTTTGCGGGAAATTAATTATTAAGTAATATATAGAACTGAAGAATCTAAATAACTGCCGATGTAATGAACATATCGACACAGAATTTTAGTATGATAATTCTGACACCCGTTGATTTTCTACATGGTTGGTGATTGGTTTCAGAGGGAGAGGGAAAACTTAGTTGATTAATTCGTGCTGGGGAAGTACATTACCAGTAATTCACCGACAATTTCTTTCTATATACTAATTCCGACTCAAAAAAAATTGACAATTTTTTAGGTTTAATTTTTCCAAGTCAAACACTATTTGTTGGTATCGAACATTGAGGTTTTCGTAATTCTTTGGATTTTTTTTTTTTTTTTTTTTTGTTATTCTTCATGTATTATTTAACCAAATTCGTTTTGGATAAAAACAATTAGAATAGTATTATTAGATTTTCTAAAATAATTTTTTTTTTTTTAATGTACCTTTTTAGCCAATTATATCGTGTTTTAATAGTAACAACCTGTAATTATGTCTCTTTTACATTTTTGTTTTTTTCGTCCACAGAATATGAGAGAACGAATCAAAAATTTAATGGAAAATGATATGAAGTTAAGACAGTTGGCGATACAAGAGAGTCAAAAATCTGATCATTATCTTGCGCAGCTGAATTCACAGAAGGCAATAGAGCAGTACCGCTCTGATTCAGATGATGGCCACCACAGCACTCTGAAGGTGTGAACCGATTTTATGATTTTTTTTTTTTTTGCAACTACGTCTATACTTTGACAAATTTTTTGTTTTACTTCCTCAGCTAAAAGAAGTATAGGGGAAGTTATGTAATCGGTCGAAAATTCGATGCGGAGTTTTCAACGGAATTTCATGTTTTCCGACCTCCAAAAAAAAAATCTGTATATGTGTGTCTGTACCCGATAGAATGAATATATCGACATGCATTTGTATATGTGTATTCAGAACTCTCCAAAGACGACCCTTATTAATTTTCAGCGGAATCGGCTCATGGAAAGGGGGATCAGAAAGGAACTCAACTCAATAAATCCAATAATTGCCGATGTAATAAATATATCGACATGAAATTTCATATTTCTGCCGAAGGGAAGGAGAGGAGGCTCAATTCAGAAACCCTAATAACTAACAATGTAATGAATTTATCGACACAAAATTTAGTTTGAGGATTTAGAAGTCCCTATCTAAGTCAACTGTTGAATATATGCGCAAACGGTTAACTAGTTTTGGAGGGGAAGAGGCGAAAAGTTAATTGATTAATTCGTTCTGGGGATGTACATTGCCGATGATTAATGTATCGAACAATAAATAAGATGGAGAAAATACAATGAAAAAAATAAAAATAAATGAGTCTTATATCTCGTCTGCTAATCAGTATTAATTCATTTGTTATATATATTTTTTTTTAGAAGTCATTACTTCAAGAAAGAGAAAAATGTTTGTCTCTTCAAGTGGAATGTGAAAAGGAGAGAAGGATTTGTGAAGATTTGAGGGAAATTTTGGCTCGGGAAAGAACGGCTATCTGTCTTATGCGAAACAACTTTCAGAAAGTGGAAAGAAATAAGGCTGTCATTGAAAAAGAGGTAAATTTAGTTTGAATTTGAGTTTATGTTGGTACACACCTCCACCAAAGAATGTGAATTCATTATTTATTTATTTAATTATTAATGTTTTCCTATATTTTGTTTATAGATTTCTACATTGAAGCAACAACTGAGTGAGGAAACTTTCAAAAGGGAAATGGCGGAGAGTAAAGTGTTTAATTCTAGAGAAACAGAAGAATTGCGCTTTCAGCAACAAATTCAAGCCATTGAGCATCGCAACAAGAAATCTCTGGATGCAGCCTATGCCATTATTGTAAGTTGTCATATCATCATCAATTTCACTAACACAATTATACGACGTAAAGGGGATGATATCTAATTCTTCAGAAATTGTTGAGTCTTAACCGAAATTTCACGTTTTCTGATCCCCTGATCCCAATAATTACGAGAAGGAATGTATCGACACAAAATTTTATAATTAGTTAATTATTGTGACTCATGACCAGGCTTTAACAACGAGGTCTTATCCCTACTACCAGAGCGCTCCTTCGTCACTCTGCTGGACATGAGGCCGACTACAACGGTCGTTCAATAGCAACAAAGTATTTTGGGTAGATTTTTTTTTTATTTTTCAACATAATCTCTTTTTAGCTCTATACACTTTTCTAATTCTTATTTCCAAACTTGAAAAAATGGCTTGGCGGACAACGGTTCGGAACGAACGAGGAGGTCATCGCCCAAACAGATTCCTATTTTGAGGACCTTCCGAAATCTTACTTTTTGAACGGGTTAAAAAAGTTGGAAAAACTCTTAGAAAAGTGTATAGAGCTAAAAAAATGTACTGAAATTACTTTGTTTTTGTATTTTTTTCTAAAGACTTATTGAACGACCTTCGTATTATGGGAGTCCTACATATTGTCAACCTAGGTTTATTTACCTAAAATATGAGTCTTTAACGAGTACCTGACATTGTACAGGCTCGGGACCATCGTTTCACCTCCCACATAAAAAAAACTTATGGCCTTGGCTCAGTAGGCTAGCACGCTACGTCAGAACTACCATCGTCCTCAAAAGGGCTAACAAAATTAATAACTGCTGATGTAATAAATTTTGTTATGTATATTCAAATTTCCCGCGATATCGTTTGAAAGGAAGGGGAAATCAGAGGAGGGTGCCTCAGTACAAAAACTCTAATAATTTCCGATATAATGAATGTATCGACACAGCAATCAATATGTAAATTCACGAGGGCTCAACTGAAAAGCCCTTATAATAACTGCCACTGTAATGAATGTATCGACATTAAAATTTAGTGTCCGTCAACTATCGATTAAAACAGTAATTAGGTGGTAGAAGAGAGGGAAATGTAATTAATTAATTCGTGTTGTGGAAGTACATTACTGGTAATTAACCGACAATTAGATGACCTTACTTTCTCCATTATATTTAATTTATCTATTTTTTTTTTGTTCTTACAGCGAGAAATTGAACAAGAGTATAGCGAACTCAAGAAGTATCTCCGAACTCAGCAAGAACAAGACGAGAAATGGAAGGAAAATGTCCACGTTCCTCTGATTCAACAATTAAACGTAATTAGATGTAGAACAGAAGTCATATAGAACATTATTACTCGTAGAATTGTCATTTTTAATTATATCTATAGTATAAGGAAGTATTGTAATCGTGCGAAAATCCGAGATCGAGGTTTCAACAGATTTTCACGTTTAAATGTCCCCTGAATACGTTTTGACCATTTTCGCGATGATGTCTTTGTGTATGTATGTGATGGGAAAGTAGTGAGCTTTCTATCGCAAAAACGATTTGATATTTGGAATGAATGGATCACCTGTGCTAACTTAAGCTGATTAAATGTTGGCCAAAATCAGCCAAAAATTGAGACAACTTTACTCCTCTAAGTACATTCCACAAGATACCGCTTATGTTTATGTCCTAATCAAAAATATTTCAAGCAATAGTTGTAGAGAACATGAAAATATATATTTTATATGAAATACTATTATTCGAAGGTCGTCGGTTTTTGAGATATATGCCGAAAACCGTCTTGAAATGTAGGTATAAAACACATATGTTTAGACGTTTCCTTGATTTTCCCGAAAACACTTAGTTCTATTGAAAACTTAATTCTTACCAAAAATGTTCCTTGTCCTCAGATTTGAGATTACATCAATAGGACAAAAGTTATAACACCCCGATAAAAGGTAAACTAAATACAGTAGAACCTCGAACATTAAGGGAGACGCCAAAAAATTCGAATTATAGAGGTTTCGACTTATGGAGGATTTCGACTTAGGCGGATTTTTATTCGACTTGTAGAGGTTAAGATTCATTCTAACTAATTTTGATTTAGAGAGGTGAAATAAATAAAAATTCAAGCTACAGAGGTAACAAACATATTTATATTTATTATAAATCAACATTATTTCAAAACATCCTTGAAATAAAAAATACGTAGTATATGTAGGTATTTTAAAAAGTCAGTAATATTTTTTTTGCTTTAGATAATTGGTAATCCTTTTTATTGTATGTATTGTATACTCCTAAATTTTTTTCTAAGAAACAATGGTGTACATTGTCGGCAAATTCTTAGTCGGTAACGTATTTTTCTTCAAGCTATAGAGGTAATAAGTTCAAATAATCGAGTTGTAAAGGTTGTAAAATAACACATTGCTATGTGAGATACAGAGGTCCAATTTATTTTTTCAATATAGAGGGAAAATATGTACCAAAATGGCTTGTAGGGACTCACTGATTATTTCAACTTATAGAGGGTTGACATTTCGAGTAATGGAGGTTTGGGGGCTTGAAGGGAAAGGAACAAAACTTTTTTTCGAGTTTTGGAGGTTTTCGACTTATCGAGGTTCGAGTTAAAGAGGTTCTACTGTATCTATAAGAAATATATCTAAGTAATGTTTAAATCGCAACTCATAGCAACGAACTTTAAAATAGGATTCATAGCTATGTTTATTTATGTATTTATTTTTATATTTATTATAACACACTATTATAAGTATATATTATGTTTGCTTTAGGAAGTGAATGAAAATTTCGATACACTAATTGCTGAGAGGGTTGAGCTTAAGAAAACAATAGAAAAAATGAATAGAGAAAATAGTCGTATGGAAAATATAATACGCAATTTAGAACAGGTAAATCTTCATAGTTCCGTTCTAATTAATTTTGTTTTTCCTAAATTGATTTCTACTTTTTAAGAATTTTATAAAATACATTTTTTTTTAATTTATTTTTCAGCTTCCTCGCAGAATAACTCCGTCTCCTCTTGAAGTGCCAGATCTTCGATTAGTAAGACAAGAACGACCGGAAGAGCCAAATCTAGTTGTTGATAGGGTTCGTATAGATTTTTCAACTAGTTTTCGTTGTGCGCAAATGTGCCAACTTAAAATGAAGAAACGCTGAAATACTGTGTAAACATATATTTCTTTTTTTGAAATATTGTCTATTCCACTTAAATTGTATACACCTACTACCAGTTTCGGCATTGCATTGTCAGGCTTTGTTGTTTATAATGACAGTTTGTTGAGTGCCAACCATTCTTATACATCAGGTAAGGAAGAGCGTTGGAATTTTAGGAAATCCCCATGGCTTACCAAATTCCTAACTGCACAAGTTAGGAATTTGTATGCTCTACTAATTTACATCATATTTATAAATTAGTTTGATAGACTTAATAACTTTATGTTTATTTTTTTAGTTGTACCACTATTATTGAAAAAAGGGATGGAAATATTTCAGATCAAATTAAATTTCCTTACCTGATATATAAGAATGGTTCGCACTCAGTAAACTGACTTAGTACATAAATAAACCTGACCTGTAATATCAGTACAGGTAGTACATGTGTAACATTTTTGTGGAATAGACAATATTTCAAAATTAAATTTGTTTTATTTATTCAAGTTGAGAAACTATATATGTATATCATGAAGGTAAACAGTCGTAGCTCCATTTACTGAAACATTGAGAAATTGGTAAAGGTAAAAACAGTAAATAAATTGAAATATGGTTGTATTTAAACACCCTTATAGACTGTTGGCCCAGTGTTTCTTCAGACAACACACTATACGAGTGTGATGCACCACTGATGACGCAGTATTGTTTAAAAATGTTTCTGATCGAAAATAAAACAATGGGAAGAAAACTTATTTTATCCCTTTGAAAAATCTCGTCCAACATCTTACTACTATGACATATGATACAGATGCAGTTCGTTATTTTGACATGCCCGACTTTTAACTACAAGGTCGTATCGCTTACTACCAGAGCCCTTTCGTCGCTCGGATGGACATGACTATTGCGGAAGTAAAAATGTTGTTACCAACCCAGGTTTATTCACCTAGGGTAGACGTCGTTAACGAGTACCTGACATCGTATAGGCTCAGGACCATCGTTTAACGTCCCATTTGAAGGACGGCGTGCTCAAGATTTTTTTCACTTCTCATATATAGTTTTAAGAGATATTTAGTTTTATTTATACTGGTTTATTATCTTATTTATTATTTTTTTTTTTTTGTAGAATGCGGACAGCATGATTCTGCGGTTGTTGCGTGCAGATAAAATGAGAAAAGCGTTAGTTTGGCAGAAACGCTATTTGGAAGTGGTACTCAAGGGCTATGAGGAGACTAACAAACAATTTTTTGCTCAACATCTCCAAAATCATCACATTTGGCCAAACAAGAAGAAATCATTTAGGTACGTTTTACTACCTTTAGCTATTCGAAGTATAGAGTAAGTTATGTAATCGTTCAACAATTCGTTGCGGATTATTTTCCGAACTCCTGATTTAGGAATGTAAAACTATCGATAGTCGACGTTATCGATAGTTGCGATACTATATGTGTTAAACTATCGATAGTTTAAGGACTTAGTCTTAATGAGATCCGATGTGGGTCCAAAAAAACTGGCTAAATGTCGTTTGTGCAGTGCCGAATACAGAACTTCCGGGAACCCTTCCAATTTGAAGGATCACTTGTTGAGAAAACATAGCAGCGATTACAACGGGAACGCCTTGAGCAAGAAACAAATATTTCAATAGTACTATCGATAGTTTTACACCCCTATCCTGATTCCAAAAATGAAAAAAAAAAAAATGAACACGATAACTCCCGATAGAATGAATGTATCGACACGAAACTTTATATATGTATCGAAAACCCTCTAAGGACGACACCTATTGATTTTCAGCCAAATCGGCCGAAGGGAACGAGGGATAGGGAGTAGGCTTAACACAAAAACTCTACTAACTGCCGTTGTAATGAATGTATCGATACAAAATTCCATATGGTTGATTTAGGGGAGGATAAGAGGAGGGGCTCAACGCAAAAACGCCAATGACTATCGATGTAATGAATGTATCGACATGGAATTTCATATTGGAAATCAAAATCCAATGAGGACGTTTATTGTTATAATTACTTCCTAGTTATTGTAAATGTTTTTTTTAGTTTGATAACATCTGAATTAAGATGAAACGTAACATGTAACGATTGAATAAAACAATTTCGGAGGCCAAACGGCCGAAAAATGTGATTGTTAACCACCTTATGTCTTATATATATATAATGTTTTCAGATGTGTTGCCTTGGCCGTTCGAGCCTCCATTAGACTGATGAAACTGAAAAATAATAGAGAAAATCATTATAAGAAAAATAAAGATCTGCTTTTGAACGCCGTTAAGACCTGTGTTGGCTGGTCCGCAGGTGCGACCTTTATATTTAAATATTTATTTATCTTTTCATTTCCCCAGGGTAAGTTATATAATCTGTGAAAATATATTTTGAGTTTCACCGGAGTTGCTTATTTTTTTAAAGTCATGTAATTCCAAAAATGAAAAACATTTCCTCTTTGTGTATATATGTGTTTGTAAACACAATAAAAATGACTATATCGATATAATTTTTTTTTTAATTATTTTATTCCATGCATATGAACTACTACAATAGTCATATCAGATATTTTACGTAAGATGTAAACCAGTAAAGAAATGTTTTCTAAATTTCATTTAAAAGTGATTAAAACAGAAAAAAATTTACTGATTAATAGAGGCGACAGTATCTTTTCAATGTAGAAAGAATTCGAGGTTCTGTCGTGTAAAAGAAAATTCAAAATTTGGCCACCGTTTCGCAAACTATTTATTTTCTTCTTCAGGGCCTTATAATGACTTACTTGAGTGGAAGAAAAAAAATAGTTTTCGAAACGTTGGCCAAATTTTGAATTTTCTTTTACACGACAGAACCTCGAATTCCTTCTACATTGAAAACTTCCCGATTCCCTGAAGAAAAAAAAATGTGTGTGTCTGTGAACTCGATAAATTCCGATAGATTGAATTTATATTTACAAAATTTTCTATTTGTATTCAGTGTCCTCTAAGGACGACCTATTGATCAATAAATAATATATTTGTTGTCATTTTGTAACATTATGAAAGAAATTTTAATCAAAATCGGGGCACGACAGCAAATTTTTGAAACTAAAGCACATCAATTCTCGTGAGTATCGCGTCACTCTCACATTCCTTTTTTTTCCAATGGGGAACGGGGATAACGAGAAAATTTAGTGTGTATATATTTTTTTTTTTGACAAGAGGGGTTATTTGTAGTTATCCGAACCAGAAATTCTTATTGTAACTTTTTTTTTTATATTTAATTAATTATATTGAATAAAGTTCAATATTTTTACAAAAGTAAATGTCTATTGAAACAAATAACAGATACAAATTCTTCATTTAATGCTTAACGTTGCCTGAACAGGGTCGATGGCTGGGCTACCTCCAAGCATGCCTATGGACAGATTGACTTCACCTCCAAGAAGAGCACCTCCTCATTCTCCGCCCTGCAGAGAACGGAGATCCCATCTTCGCTAGTCTCATCCTTCATCCATACATCTCTTCTAGTCACCAGGATCGCAACGCCCAACTTACCTGACCATCATATGACGGCCAATGATATTGAATTCTAGATTCGTGTTTCTCAAACTCATTTGCCCCCTTCTCAGTGTGTAAATATTATTTAAGTCATAACAAAAATCTCCATTATTCTTGTAAAACTGACTGTAGTATGGTCTGATTTGAAACATAAGATGAGATACTTTTCAAGATCCCTTATATTATGATCTCTAATTATTTTTTAATGACAATATTAAGCTTATCACAAAAATTAATTTAGGAATCTTAATATTTTACCAAATAAAAAAATATAGAATTTGATACCAAATTTGAGTGCAGCTTTGAGAAGCACTGATTTAGTCCCGCAAAAGTGAGTCACAAATGATATTCAATGTGTTATCACCCGTCATGTCCATTGTCATGTAACTTTGGTGATTGAGGCCTAACACATCGCACAGACAGACAAACCTTTTGGTGATGTCAACTATTTTACCATTGTTTTTTTAAGTATTTTTAAAATCTTAAGTGCCTTGCGATTTTATTATTTATTTATTCGAGTTATTGTTTTGTGTGTCCTAATGTGCATTAATGTTTGTATAATTTTTTTTACATTTTTTTAATAATAAAACAAGTTATTTTACTAAATGTTATTATTTTTTCTTCCCCCTAGATATATATATATATATATATATTTATCATCATATATTTATATAACATAATTTAATTTAACTAGTCTTATTAAAGGTCTAAGATTCCTGGATTCCCGGTGATTCCAAAGGGTTTTTGAACCAAAAAAATAACATCGATTTTGCGGGATTTGAACCAGTGATTAGTGGCCATTATAAGTTCACTCGTTACCATGAAAATTTCACGTCATTTAAAAAAAAAATGATATACTGTAGTAATCTCATTAAACTGTGAGGAAAAAGCAACAAAGCCCCAGCATCTCTCCGGGTATCGATTCGAGGAAAGGGTGAAAAAATGTATCATTGTTTATATGAAATATATATTGTGTATTATATATAATATGCTTTAGCCTATATGTTGGAAGAAATATGATTTTTAAATGCTATAGGTATAAGTACCGCCATGAATCTGTGAGTTCCTTAAACGGACTGGTTAAGGGTCGGTTGTCTCCTCTCCGTCACAAAAACATTGGCTACTATCCTTAGCAGAGATTTGACGTTATTGCTATTTGACATTATCAATTTAACTAAAAAAAAAATTATTTTATTTATTAATTTGGAAAATAGGGGATTATTCTAAAATCTTGGGATGTTAGACAGAGCTGGTACTTTGGGGGGCGGCGAAAACGGCCGATTTCACTTAGAAAAAATGTCAATATTTTATTTTAAAAAAATAATCTATCAAAATTATGTTCCTATTTTATTTTTTAAATACTTTTAAAATAAATATAACTTTTTATCCGACTGAAGAACGCAAAGAGAGTGTATCAGTTATGACTCATGCCCGGGCTTCAACTACAAGGTCATATTGTCTACTACCAGAACGCAAAAATATTATAAATAAAGCATTTTTTTATTGAACACTTATATTGTCTAATTCCACATACACATACATAAATGTGTACCGGTTTGGCTTACGCCATTGTCAGCACAAGGTTCAACAATAATGGAGATATGAGCTAGGCAGACATATTTATATTAACTTAAGAGTATGAGAATATAATGCAAATTTTTGTTATGTTACATTGATATCATAGAACTTTTTATATTTTATTTTGGTTTCTTGTTATTTTCTCGTTTTCAAATATATCCACAGTTGGTCAATACCGTTAGAATAGGGATTTCCACCCCCTAGAGAGGAGGACCCTTCCTACCCCAGGTACTCTTAAGTTAATATAAATAAGTCTGCCGAGCTCATATCTCCATTATTGTTGAATCTTGTGCTCACGATGGCGTAAGCCGAAACCGGTACACATTTATGTATATCTAAGTAGAATTAGACAATAGAAGCGGTTCAATAAAAAAGAGCTTTATTTAGAATATTTTTAATTCAATTTTTCATTTAGTATTTCATTTTAAAAAAACAAATTAATTATGATATTTAACATTATTGCAGAGAGATTGTTAAACACTTAACAAATACTGTATTTGTTAAATCGTGGCTGAAGATGGTAGCAATACCGAAAGTACTCCCATATATTTTATATATCTTGTGAAATAGACAATATTTAAAAAACATTCCTGTTTTATTTATAATAAATTAATTATGCAAGGGATTTATTGAAAGATGTCCACATGGTTACAAGTTTGAACTTCTAGATTCGTGACGGTACCTATACATTATACATTCCTTGTAAAAAATAACAAGCGCTTTTTCTTCGCACTTAATAGTAAAATGTTAACAATTTCATATAAATTCCTTATCAATTGTTATGTAAGTTTGGTGTACATATCTTCAAGTTGAGGTTTGAAGTAAGCTTTCAGTTGAGGTCGCTTCGTCTTCAGAGTTGGTGTCAGCAGTCCGTTTTGTACTGAAAATGGATCTGGATGCATGTAGACGTCTTTTACCTGAAAAAGAAGAGTTGCACATTGAAATTAAATGAAAATAAATTATATTCAGGGACCGAGGTCCCGAAAGAATAAATTCATGAAAGTCAAAAAGAATGAAACCATAAAATACTAGGTATGCAATGCATTCTGCTAATTGCGAATATTGAGCGGAGCCGTGACTCAAATTGCCTATACCTTGAACTTTAAATTGATTAGCGGTCACTCGCTTAGCTTACGCCGCGAGCTCCCTCCATGCGACAAAACGTGGTTATCGTCAACGAATATACTTTATTTACGAAAAAATATGGTCCAAAATAATTTTTTCTCCCGAAAGATTTGTCAAGGGCTTCGTCGAGAACTTTTAATTCACGCGCAGCACCGCAACAATGGTCTCAGTTTCATTGTTTTTTTCAGTGATTATTCCTCGATGCTACTTCCATTTTATATAATTATTTCCTCTGATTATTTTTTTATTATTATATTATATATTATGTTTTTAAACAAATCTTACTCTTGACCTCGACCTATGACCTCAATTTCATGCGCGCGCTTCATGCCATTGTCGATTGAGAAGAATTTGAACGTTTCGCATTGAAGTCTATGGATGAACATATTTTCGGTGATTATTCCTCCGTGGTACGTCCGATTTTCGAAATTTTTTTTAACAACCTTCACGTGACTGACATCCATCAATATGCAAAAATTGATCAGGATCAGATAAACAGTTTTAATGCAGGAGGGGCACAAACGAAACACACGAGTAGTCTAAAGATTGAGCTACGCTCAAAAATATTAATTAGTCCTCAGAACAAAAACAACAGTCGGTAAAACACTGGCAATGTACTTCCCCAGAACGAATTAATCAATTAACTTTTCGCTCCCCGTCCAAAACCAGTAGATTGCGCTAATATTCAATAGTTGACTTACATAGGGGCTCCTAAATCCTCATACTAAATGTTATGTGGATAAATTCATTACAATGACAGTTATTAAGGTATATGAATTGAGCAATCTCCCCTGAACCGCTCCTTAAGTCGATATTACTGAATTTTGGCAGGTTATGTCCACATTGGGTTTTAACTTTAAATATGAAATTTCATGTCGATACATTCATTACATCGGCAGTTATTAAGTTTTTTTTTTGTTGAGCCCCTACTGATCCCCACCTAACAATTACTCTACAAATGATTACAGTTTTCCATTATATCGGCAGTTATTACAGTATTCCATTATATCGGCAGTTATTACAGTATTCCATTATATCGGCAGTTATTACAGTATTTATCTTAAGACTTCCCCCTAATGCCCCCTTTCCCTTTGACCGATTTGGCTGAAAATCATCAAGAGTCGTCCTTATGAGGTTCTCGATGCACATATAATGTTTCATATCGATGCATTCAATTCTATCGACATTTGTCGTGTTCAAAGGCGCACCCTGACATTTTTGTTACGTTTTTGGAATCAATGAAATGAAAAATGTTATTCTTGGACTGAGGTCCCCCAAGAATAAATACATACAGAGTCAAAAATATTAGGAAACAATGAACTAAAGTACCAGTATGTCGTACAAATAAATAAATACAAAAGTAAATAAATTAACGCTAAATTGGAGAAAACGACAATAATAAATATAGATAAAAAAAAATTTAACAAACAGTTTAATTATGGATAAATAAAAGTATCTATATAAATAGAATAATGTATGTAATAAAGAATCTCTGTATAAATATGAAGGAAATAAAATAAATTAATAAAAATCGACAAAGCATAATACATTAATGGTTGACTTAGTAGAGGCTAGGTAGAAAAAGTAAAGAGAAATAAAAATAATAATAAAATATAATACAAAATAAATAAATGAATGATAAAAATGCATCCTCTTATAAATATAAAAAATGAACAAAATAGATATAATATTTATTATGATATAACTAGCAGTAATACCCCGCGTTGCTCGGGGAACTTTGACTTTTCTCCCAATATCTCCTATAAGGCTATTCAGTTCCTCGACAGTACATTCATGATGTTATAATTTTCAATTATTCATACGGAATAAGGCTTATAGTCCTTCAACTGTAGTAACGCTAGCTTTGGAGCTAAAACTAATTTATTCAAAAAGATTTCTCATTAATCGTTGCAATGGTTTTCGAGTTAGAAAGATTGCGTGAGTGGATGCTGGGATGGACCAGGGGTTGATTAAAAAATAGACCTTAACCTTCCGGTAGATAAAAGTTATCTATTCAAAAAGGTTCCTCATTAATCATTGCAGTGGTTTTTGAGTTACAAAGATTGCGTGGGTGGATGCTGGGATGGATCAGATATTGAGGTACTAATACGCCTATAACCTTCCACAGACGATGACGAACAAATTAAAAAAAAAATTAATCAAATCCATCAAGCCGTTCGTCAGTTATAGCGGTACAACGCACAGACATTTTCAGTTATATATATATGATTTAGGAAATATGGAAAAATAAAATATAATAAAAAATAAAGAATAAAAATAAGGGATTAAATAATTAGATGAGGGAGAGAGATGAAGATGTGTCGCAAAGCATGAAATTCCGACGAATATTCAACTTCGAATTTCTGACCAATGAACATAACATCATATAGCTGGGGAAACAAAAGTAAATAAAAAAAATATATACGATACCTGTTCAAAGGATTTAAGGCCAGCTTCCTTGCCCCAGGTAATCATATCGTCCATGATAAGTTTCTTGACCTCAGGATGAGCGCAGAGTACAGAAAATGTACCCGCAATGTTGTTTTCCAGAGCCCAGCTCTTGACCACATCCACATCGGGTACCACTATGCCCACAATGCATGACTGAAAGTAGACAAAATACAATTGGATTAAATGTGAAATTTTAGTCCCAGGAAGCTATTTCTAAGAAAATTCATCAACAACTCAGCCTGTTAAATAAGCTTTATATGTATTATTTTGGAAAAACAAAAAAAAAATCACATCTGCCCGTATATTGTTGAAAAAGTTGACCTAATCTGCCAATCTTATATTTTCAAGAAGAATTTTTTAGGTTAAATAAGTATAAGTATAGGTTAAGTTAGGTTTTATGAATCATGCCCGGGCTTTAACTACGAGGTCATATCGCCTACTACCAGAGCGCTCTTTCGTCACTCTGGTGGACATGAGCCCGACTCTACTGTGGAAGTCCTAAATTTTGCCTACCCTAAATTTTTATTCACCTAGGGTAGGGGTTTTTAACGAGTACCTGACATCGTACAGACTCGGAACCATCGCTTAACGTCCCATCCGAAGGACGGCGTGCTTAAGTTTATTTTACCTCCCAGATAAAATAAACTAAGGGCCTCGGTCGGGTTTCGAACCCACGACCTTGAGCTCAGAAGACAAGCACCACTGCGCTACCGGCGCCCTCAGTATAAGTATACACGTTATCCGTAATTTCAGGCATTTTTTTTTTTTTTGCTTAATATTCGCACTAAAATTGACAACAATTATTTATATTAATTCAGATAAAAATAGGGGCTTTAATGAATATAGATGGATCCGTCAACGTGTGTGTGTTTTTTTTTTTTTTCAACAAAGTTTTGGAATAAGCACTACCTCATTTTAAAGTTAGTTATTATGAGCCATGCCCGGGCTTTATCTGTAAGGTCATATCGTCTACTACCATCGCGCTCTTTCGTCACTGTGGTGGACATGAGCCCGACTCTACTATAGGAGTCCTACAGTTTGCCTACCATAAATTTGTATTCACCTAGGATAGGAGTTTTTAACGAGTACCTGCCAACGTACAGGCTCGGGACCATCCTTTAAAGTCCCATCCGAAGGACGGCGTCCTTTTCTTTATTTAACCTCCCACTATGAGCCTCGACTACTTCCACTCCAGTAATTACTCTGTTAAACATCTACTTACTTTGAGAGACTCTCCATAAACGAACACTTGATGTACGTACTGACTTCTGATGTAGACATTTTCTATTTTTTCAGGCACTATGTATTCTCCTTGGGACAATTTGAAAATGTGCTTTTTTCTATCTATTATTTTCAATGTTCCATTCTGAAAAATAAAATAGAAATGTTACTAAATTGTATCAAATGTATAAATGTATGTTGTCTAAATTAAAGCTTTTATTTTCTGACCAATTTTATCATATTATTATTATTTGTTAAATATTCAGGCGTATTCACTGATATTATTCTATAGTGATAACGTAAATATATCTGTATTTATTTATTTTTTCGTTTGTAAATTTCTTTAAATAAGTATACTTGGAGATCAAAGTTCCCCAAACTAGGTCTCTCAGTCCCTTACTTTTCTCTCTCTACACTATTCACAACACGATAACACACTACTCGTTACATATGCAGACGACACAGCCATACTATCAACACTCTCAGTCCCAAAACTTGCAAGCTCACACTTATAAGAACATTTAGACCAGCTAACAGATTGGGCCAACAAATGGAGAACAACAATTAATAGAGACGAAACAACACTTGTCCACCAGTTTACATTAACAACCAGCCCATTCCTGCATCCGACACTGTCCGATATCTAGAACTTCAAGACTCATTACATTTCTATGCATACTACATATTTAAATGAATTTAATAACACTGAAAGGACCAGAGAAACCAATATATAAATAACCGTTTCATAAATGACGTGACTGTTAAAAAATCCAAATAAAACTGTATATAATACTTATATGATTTAGTTATACTTTTCGAGAAAATTGCAAAAAAACATCTCAAAACTTTAAATGCCCGTTCTGAACAATTTAGCTGTTTTAGAATATATCACTTTACTATTTAACCGACGAAATGTTATTATTCCTCAGAAATTAAAAATCATTTGAATAAAATAAGATTAAAAAAAAATTACCTTTTTTGAAAAACTGTTTGGCCATGAAATGCAAAATTTTGATTATAACTTGGCCAAACAGTCCAGCAAGTCCAATAGTGAGAGAGATATCAAGAAACATGGACAGATTTCGTCCCATCCCCATTTATGAGTACTGAGGTAACTAACGTCAGAAACTGGGACATATTGATCCACATTTCCCCCTCCCCTTCCAAACAGGGCTTCATTTTGTAAAGATCTCTCTTTGAGGGGAATTTTACGTTTCCGTGAAGTATAGGGGAAGTTATGTAATAGGTCGGAAATTCATGTTTTCCTATTAAAAAAATGTGTGAGTGAAGTGGTACTGACGAGAATTGATGTGTAAACATCTGCTATAGTTTCAAAAACTTTCTGTCGTGCACTGATTTTGATTGAACTTTGTTTTATAATGTTACAATAGAAAATACAATAGCTTCAAGTACCTGGGGGCCGTTATCACGGACAGGAGCGACGTTAAAGAAGACATCAAAGCGAGGATAACGGCAGGGAATAGATACTACCGGTCACTGCAGAAGGTGCTCGGATCGAGGACTGTGTCCCCAGACGCCAAAATAGCAATTTATAAAACAGTCCTGAGATCGGTCGTCACATATGCGAGTGAAACCGGGTCCGGACTAGGATGGACGAAGTCTTACTCAATACGTGGGAGAGAAAGGTATTGAGGAAGATATACAGCCCTACTCCAGAGGGGGATAGATGGAGGATACGGACCAATAGGAAGCTGAGGGACCTGTACAAGAGCCCGGACCTGGTGGCCTTAGTGAAGCAGGGGCGGCTGCGATGGCTGGGGCATTTACAGAGGATGGAACCAGACAGATTGCCGAGGAGGATACTGGAGGGACACCCGGGAGGACAAAGAAGAAGAGGTAGACCCCGCTTACTTTGACTGGAGGACGACCCCAGAACGATGGGTGTGAGAAGGCAGAGACGGGAGGCCGAGGATAGAGAAGAATGGCGGATGATCGTTGCGGAGGCCCAGGTTCTACAAGGACCGTAGCGCCAGGGAAATTTAAAAAAATTCACAATAGAAAAGTAGTATGAGAAATTAAACTTTCAAATATTGTTCTTCAATTTCTTTTGTACATGAAATTATAAAATAAGATATATACAACTGTGATTGTAGTGTCTCTAAATACCGCGAGAATACAGCGTCGATGGTAGTTTTCGAATTTGTTGTTGAAATGCTTCGATTCGTATTCATTTTATGATTAAGTTTGTAATTTAAAAATGAAATAAGCTGTTCGGTATCTCCTGAAATGGGTAAAAACATTATATTATTTGTTGTGACAATATAACAACAAATATATTATTTATTGATCGATATTTTCAGCAGTTATTATTATTATTATTATATATTAATAATGTAGCGTTCTCGGGTTTATATATATATACCAAATAACTCCACTTTATTTTCAACAAGATTTTCTATGTATTTTTTAGATTTTATATTTTCAACTGAGAGCCTTTTTATCAACAATCAATTTTATCGAATGTTTACAACAATACTAGCGGCCAGGCCGCTACACTCTTCCCCTCCCCGGGGAGGCTGAGGTGGGACCCGAGGTGAAGCTCTGTACACCTTCAGCCGGTTGGCATGTACCACGAGTCGCTTCCGTCGTCCCTCCTGAGCCTGGATTCGGAATGTGACATCGGACAACTTTTTTAAAATATTATACGGTCCCGCCCAGGGTCGGTGCAGCTTGGGAGTCCGACCTCTGCCCACAAAAGGACTCCACAACCATACCTTGTCCCCTTCCTGAAGATGGCTCTCCATGCTCCTCTGGTCGTAGTAATCTTTCTGGACCTCTTGCTCTTTCTTTTGCACTTCCCGTACGAACTGGAAGGCTTCTTCCATCCGCTGGACTCGTCGCGACACAAAATCGTCGAGTGTAGTCTCGTCTTCAGGCTGCCCGTACATTATGTCAATGGGCAGCCTAACTTCCCGACCGAACAGGGCATAGTAGGGTGTAAGACCGGTCGTCTCATGTCTGCTCGACCGGTACGCCATCATCACCTGCGGTAGAAATTGATCCCAATTGTCTTGCCGATCTCTGGCGTAATGGCTGAGCATGCTGCATAACGTCCTGTTGAATCTTTCAACTAAGCCATCCGACTCCGGGTGATAGGGGGTGGTGCGGGTCTTCTTTATTCCCAGCTTGGCTGCCAGCTCGGAGAAGAGGCGAGATTCAAACTGGCGGCCCTGGTCTGTATGCAGCTCGTAGGGAGCCCCATAGCGAGTAAAGAACTCCTGGATGAGGGTGTTCGCCACCGTCTCGCTTTCAATGTTTTTCAGCGGGTAGGCTTCCACCCACTTCGTAAAGTAGTCGGCCGCCACCAGGATGTACCTGTTGTCACCACGTGTTCGCGGTAGCGGCCCCAGGATGTCGACGGCCACCCTCTGGAACGGGAAGCCGGCCACGACTCTTTGCATTGGCGCCCTTCTCCGTGCCCCTTTCTTTGCTCCGCACCCCGGACAAGCACTCACCCATGCCTCAACATCCTTTCGGTGACCTGGCCAGTAGTACCGATTTCTTACCTTGCACAGCGTCCTTGTGATCCCTAGATGCGCTCCCCCCGCGGGGCTATCATGAAGACCCTCCAACACCGTTTCCACTAGCGTCTGAGGGAGCACCAGCTGATGTCGCGAGGGTTTCATTTCCTCGTCCCATCTCCTCACAAGCAAGCCTTCACGCTTCTCTAGCCGACTCCATTGCGTCCACAAGCTGATTAATTTTGGATTCTTTCCTTTGACTTCGTCAAAAGGTGGCCGGGCTCCCTGTGCAATCCACTGGAGCACCGTGCCAAGCAACGGGTCGTTCTCCTGGGCCTTCGACAAAGTGTCATCCGACACCACAGCTCCCAGCCACTCGCCGGCCACTGTGTTCTCCTCAGTGGACCGTTCATCTATTTCCTCTTCGAGCTCCTCTTCATCTTCGCTACCGGCGATCTTTCTTGATCTTTTCTTTCCCTGACACTGCGCACATGATCGGGATAGTCCATCAGCGTTCCCGTGTAGTTTACCAGGACGGTGGATGACGTCAAAATCATAGGGCGAAAGTAATTCGAGCCACCGAGCGACCTGTCCCTCCGGTTCCTTAAACGATCGCAGCCATTTAAGGGAATTATGATCCGTCCGGACGGTGAACTTCTGTCCATACAAGTAAAATCGAAAGTGCCGCACTCCAAACACCAAGGCCAGCATTTCTTTGCGTGTGGTGCAATAGTGACGTTCCGCCTTCGACAGGGCTCGGCTAGCATATCCCAAGACCTTCTCTACTCCATCTTGCACTTGACTCAAGACTGCCCCTAGGCCTAAGTCACTGGCGTCACAATCGACCACAAATGCTCCTTTAGCTTGCGGCAAACCTAAAACAGGGGCGGATGTCAATGCGGTCTTCAGTTCTTGAAAATATTGCTGCAGCTCTGGCCCAAACTGCAACTTGCTTCCCTTTTTGACGGCCCCATATAAAGGCGATGCCAGCTCGGCAAAGTTGTTCACGAAGCGCCTATAGTACGCAGCAAACCCAAGGAAAGACCGCAGAGCACTCATGTTCGTAGGAACGGGCCAGTTGCGCACTGCTTCAATCTTTCCCGAGTCTGTGGCGACACCCTCAGCCGACACGACATGTCCCAGAAAAGAAATCTGCCGACGGAGGATTTGACACTTGCGGGGCTTCAACTTAAGACCTGCATGTCGAATCCTTTCAAACACTTCGCGTAGTCTGGCTAGGTGTTCTTCCACAGTGGCGCTCCACACAACGATATCGTCAAGGTAGACCATGGCAGTGGTCCACTTCAGCCCTCCCAGTACCAAGTCCATGAGCCTCTGAAATGTGCCAGGTGCATTACAAAGCCCGAACGGCAAAACCCTGAACTGATACAGGCCCTCTGTGGTCACAAACGCTGTTTTCTCTCGGTCAGTTTCCTCCACACCTACCTGCCAGTAGCCTGCCGCGAGGTCTAATGACGAAAAATATTTTGCACCCGTTAAATTGTCAAGAATATCGTCGATCCGTGGGAGGGGGTATGCATCCTTTTTCGTGACGTCGTTTAGCTTACGGTAGTCTACGCAAAATCTGATGCTCCCATCCTTCTTGGAGACCAGAACAATCGGGCTGGCCCACGGGGACTTGGATGGCTCGATAACATCTTGCTCTAACATTTCTGACATTAGCCGCCTAACTTCCTGCCGCCGCTGGTACGGGATCCTGCGCACCGGCTGCCTGATCGGCGCGGCGCCCTCGGTCACAATCTTGTGCTGCACCAACGTAGTCAGACCCATGTCCGTGGAACCCAGAGAGTATATGTCGACGTAATCCCGAAGAAGCCGTACGACACCCTCTTTCTGACCTACACCCAGCACCATGTCGTTCACGCGGAACAGGGCTTCAACGTCCACGTCCCTCGGTCCTACCTCTTGCTGTCGACGATCTTCTTCGACCACTGCAATGCCCTCCAGGGTCACCTCCACTTGACCAAGGCATGTCTTAGCGTATAATATTTTCTCTTCGGAACAAGGGTTCAGTAAGCGCAAAGGGATCTCCCCCTTCCGCACCACAGCTGCAACTCGAGCTAGCCGGATACCCGTCTTTTCCTCAGTTCGCTTTCTCGGCTCAAACACAACTTCCCTCCCCTCTTCCACGGAAAGGGGGGCTGTAATGATAATTTCGTGGTGTCCCGGCACCGTAACAGTCTCCCCAAGGACGACGTCTAGATTACAGCCTAGATGGACACCCACAGCACGTAATGGGACTCGGTTGTTTTTCATCTCCAATAAATCCTCTTTGAATGACAGCCGGGCATTGTTCTCCCTCAGAAAATCAACACCCAATATAACATCGAAACGGATGTCACCCACAATGCACCGATGTTCATACGTGGCCCCACCCATCTTTAATTGGGCGTCAATAAACCCTGCAGTTTGGATTTCCTCACCATTTGCAGCAGTGAGCCTGCAACGCGGCTGCTCCTGCAGTCGCAGGCCCAAACGCTGGGCGCAGTTCAGACTAAGCATCGACACGGTGGCCCCCGTGTCAACTAGGGCTACTATTCGTCGGCCGTGTATCTCGATGTCCACACAATTACCCCGCAGACGGGTGCTATCCGAGACAGCTGGAGCCAGATGTTTGCAGACCACCAACTGGCCCTCGTTGGTGGCCCCCTTCAGTTTCCCGGACAGGAAGCCTTTACGTGCCCCTCTTTCCCGCAGGACCAGCATGTCAGACAACGGCGGAACCCCCTAGGCTGCCTGTTTCCTGCATCCACCCGAGCCGTCAACTTGGACACAGCTTTAGTCAGTTCGGCGAGTTGGGCCCCTTGCGCTAGTATCTGGGCTTTTTGATCTTGGATAAAGTTTCTGAGCGGCACTTGATCGGTTGAAACAGTAGCCGCAGCGCCCTCAACCACACCACCACCCTGCTCCTGCCACTCACCTCGAATCCCCGCGACATCAGACGGCGGTCCATACAAGGCGCAGGTAGATTCTACAACCAGCGCCCGCCTGAGCGCCGAGTCAAGTGAACTGGGGCGCGTCAGGGCAGTATGTAGTCGGGTCTCCTTATTTCTCAGTCCGGATAAAAATTGGTCCTTTAGGGCCTCCTGTTTTTCGGGTCCCTCCCTATATGGGTAGGCTCGAGCATAGAACATCTTGAGGCCCGTTGCAAATTGGGTGAGTGTTTCTGCCTTCTCCTGACGTCTACGACGAAACGCGTCCTTCCGGAGCTCACGCAGTTCTTCTGGCTCAAGGTGAGACCCTATCTCCCGGCAGCAAAGGTCGAAATCAGACCTGACCGCCTCTGGGAGGGAGTTATAAATGCTACGGGCCTCCCCCGTGATATACGCACCCAGGAACAGGGCCTTCCCCTCACCCGTCCAGTTATTGAGGCGACTCACTGTATCAAAATACTGAAGGTACTCACCCCAAGTCTCGGATTCCTCAGTGTAGGCCCTCGGCTGGACTACCGGCCTGACAAAGCTCTGGGCTGCGTCCCCGGACGCCCCGTCATGGTCTCCCATAGCCTCACTCAGGCCATCCGCTCCTCTAGTAGCCTGTCTCGCACGTCTTGGCATGGATTCTGGTAATATCTTCTTTGATCCCACCGCTGCCACCAATTGTAGCGTTCTCGGGTTTATATATATATACCAAATAACTCCACTTTATTTTCAACAAGATTTTCTATGTATTTTTTAGATTTTATATTTTCAACTGAGAGCCTTTTTATCAACAATCAATTTTATCAAATGTTTACAACAATACTAGCGGCCAGGCCGCTACAATAACAATATTATATAATATCATATACCTAACGGACCAAAATAGAGTAGAGTTGAGATGGGTGCCAGGGGTTTGGGGACAACGAAAGGGCTGATCAACTGGCCCGGTCAGGAGCTAACAGAGAACCTATAGGACCGGAATCCTTCTGCGGGATCTCTAAGAGCACCGCAAGGGCGGCACTAGAAAGCAGAAGATTTTACTGCTTCGGGTCTACCATAACGGAACCTGCAGAAGAATCCTGGACTTTATTAAAGATACAGGGCTGATGTAGGGACCAACACACATAGGGTACACAATAGGCCTACTCTGGCCGCAGTGACACTACAAGCCCTCGGAGGAAAAAAATAAATAAATATATATATATATATATATATATCATATAATAATATAATGAAATATTATATATTATATTTTTTAGATTTACACTGCTATATTATTTTCTTTTACCATAAATTTTATTTATTGTGACAAATTTAAACCATCGAAGCATCTACAACAACGGTAAATATGATCAATAATGATGTAAAAATACAATAGAAATTCTCAAAAACAGCTGACAATTGAGGTCTGTGCGTTTCAGTCTGATGTGAGTTGTCCAAGTTAAACGTCTGTCTAAATGATGTCCTAGATATCGGACAGTGTCGGATGCAGGAATGGGCTGGTTATAATTGTAAACTGGTGGACAGGTGTTGTGTCTGAGAGTGAATGTGGTTTGCAGAGATTTGCCTCTATTGATTTTCATTCTTCATTTTTTGGCCCAAAATAAGTGATTAGTTAAAATATTTTGTAAAATCTTGAGAAGCAATAATCTTTTGCCTGTGAATTTTTTCTAAAGTGTTTCCAGGCTATATGCACTCCTGCACCAGGTGTATAGAACAGACTGGATGCACTTTGAGCTACCTACCGGTTGCCATTGTCCTATATCGCCAGTGTGATGCCAGCCATACTCATCCACCGTCTGAAGAGTGGTGTCTGGCTCTTTGTAATAGCCAAGGAAGATGTTTGTCCCCTTTACACAGACCTCTCCCTGCAGTTGGGAGGCAAAGTACTCCATTTCGGGCACATCTGCCAGTTTGACACAACAGCAGGCCACGGGGGGCCCTACATGCTCTGGGGTGCAGTCCCCTTGTATCGACAGGGTGATGGGAGCGCAGCACTCTGTCTGACCGTATCCTTCTACTATCTGAAACAATACCATTAATTCATGAGTTATTACATGACTTAGGTCAGTGAAGAGTTTGTTTATACGAGGGGGGCTATCAAAAAACCGGATTAATGCAAAAAATCATTTTGATTAATAGAGTCGACACTATCTTTTCAATGTAGAAGGAAGTCGAGGTTCTGTCGTGTAAAAGACAATAAAAAATTTGGCTAACGTTTCGAAATCTATTTATTTTCTTCTTCAGGGCCTTATAATGACTTGAGTGGATGTGTGTGGTGACACCGACACCAGTTTAGCGTGGTACCGGGGATGACCGAGGGTTGCTAGTAACACAGCCCACCTGCGACCATCCTCGGCGCAACGCAGCCAAGAGCATGGATGCCTGGTCCCGAGTTTTCTCGGGAAACGCCGATAGGGTAGGTTGGGGGACCCGGCCAGACCCCGGCGATTGGCGGGTTCTACAGCAGGCCGTGGCAGAAATAAAATAAACGAGAATAATAGTGTGCCCTTATTCCTCCCTACGCGGCGGACGGGTGTCGTTGAGCCTCCTTCAGGGGCCGGTACACCCGAAAAAAAAAAAAAAAAACACCTTCACCACACACATTCACTCAAGTCATTATAAGGCCCTGATGAAGAAAATAAATAGTTTTCGAAATGTTGCCCTAATTTTGCATTTTCTTTTACACGACAGAATCTCGATTTCCTTCTACAAATGTGTGGCTGCCCGGAAAAACGAGGTAACTGCATTTTCCAAGTTTTCGAGAAATCGGCAATTGAAAATTTGAAAATCAATTCCTGAAATAAAAAATAATCTTTTTTTTTTTACTTGGGTTATATGTTCGTATGGACAAGACAAATTTTAGGAGCAGTAAATATCTCGATTAACAAAGTACATCACTAGATACATCAATTTTTCCGTTTTTTCTTCAGTTACCTTCTTTACCCGAATTTTAGTCTGAAGACGCATTTTGTTGATGTGTCATAACTTTAAAATAAGTAATTAATTACGGAAAGCGACTGTGGAATATGTAAGTACAAGTTATAAGAACTATAAAAATGAGTCTAATTTTGCAAAATTTTGTTAGTTACCTTGTTTTTCCGGGCAGCCACACAAATAAAATCATTTATTCGTTTTCTTTCACAATTTTAACATTATCCCCTTAAAAGAAGCAAATTTTCCATTGGTCAAAGCAATGCTGTAAATCACTTTCTGAAAGCATGTTCATGAACTCGGTTGCTTTTTCTTTCACAGCTTCAACTACCTCAAATCACGTTCCTTTCAGTGCTGATTTGACTTTGGGGAATAGAAAAAAAGTCACGCGGGGCGAGATCCGGTAAATACAGTGCAGTGTGGGCCGGAGCGTTGTCCTCATGAAGAAACTATGACTTGTTTTCCCACAATTCAGGTCGTCGTCTTCTTAAGCCTGCCATACACGGTCAGTTTGGTGTGTCAGTTCGATTTGATCAGTTTTAACTGATCAAATCGAACTGATAGGTCTGGTGTCTACACATGGTCAGTTAAGTGTGTCACATCATCTTGTTTTTTTTTTGGGAATAAAAGTTTATTTCGAGCTTTGATTTGTTTGTTTAAATAAGTTATAATAAATTAAATTAAAAATGTCAAGTAACGAGGAATTGTTGTTATATGGTGCTGTGGCTATTTACATTGTTGCATCCAAAAAAAGAAATCGAAGAAAAATTTGGGTTAAAGACTGGCTTTCAAAAAGGGCGAAATATTCACATATAAATATTTTGGAGGAGCTCAGGTTTCATCCAAAAGATTGGAATAATTATTTGAGAATGGACGAAGAAACTTATCTTCAACTATATTCATTAGGGGCGCCGGTAGCTCAGTGGTATGCGTGCTTGACTTCTGAGCTCAAGGTTGTGGGTTCGTAGCCCGACCGAGGCCTTTAGTTTATTTTATCTGGGAGGTAAAATAAACTTAAGCACGCCGTCCTTCGGATGGGACGTTAAGCGATTGCCCCGAGCCTGTATGATGTCAGGTACTCGTTAAAGACCCCTACCCTAGATGAATAAAAATTTAGGGTAGGCAAAATTTAGGACTCCCACAGTAGAATCGGGCTCATGTCCACCAGAGTGACGAAAGAGCGCTCTGGTAGTAGGCGATATGACCTCGTAGTTAAAGCCCGGGCATGAGTCATAAAACCTAACCTAACTATATTCATTAGTTTCTCCTTTAATAAAAAAGTTAACCTTTTTGTGCTCTTTTCTAAATGTAGTTCTCAAACTATTATTTTTTTCGTTACAGTCTCCTTCCCTGCTTTGGCATCAATTTCTTTAACTTTATTTACAAGCAACTCGTAGGAAGCGTCCTTTTTTAATTAATTGTAGAAATCTTTTGATATAACCTTCCATAAACATTCTTCTTGCCTCAATAAATCTATAAACTCTATTAAAAAGTCTGTACTCCAAGTAGACATAATTAAATCGTCTTTTTATTTTTTTTAAACAATAAAAAAAAACACACACTAAACAATAATTATTAATAAACTTTTAAAACTTAATTTTATTTATTGAAAACAAAGAAATCAAAATATAAATAAAATAACTTTTGATGACGTTGATAATTGATAACACCGGAGCATGCGCAGAATGGCTAGTTTGAAGAACTGAACTGATTCAAACCCCACACAGTCAAATAGGCTTGTCGTCAGTTCGATGTGTCACACCATTGGATGGAATTTCATCAAACCATCAGTTCATTTTTTTGGCATGATGTCATGCCATTTCTACCCCATACACGTCAGTTTGGTGTGTCGGTTCGATGTGTTCAAGCCAAACTGACCGTGTATGACCCCCTTAACTCTTTCACGAGCAGTTCAACAACACCGAGAATACTTAATCCATGTTTTTTTCGGATCAATTTACCGACTTTTTCAAGGTTTTCGTTCGTTTTTGACGTACAAGGTCGTCCTTGCGATCACTTCTCGTCCCTCTTTGAACCGTGTGAACCACTCAACCTGAGTGGGTGATAAACACTCATCTCCGTATCCTTCTTTCAATAAAGTATAAGTTTCTGTGGCGGATTTTCCGAGTTTCACAAGGAATTACACATTGATGCGTTGATCAGAGGCGTAGCCAAGATTTTGAGCAGGCTACGAGGGTGGGGGTATAGATTCCCGGGGGCACAGCCCGCAGTTTTGGTTAGCGTTGCAGACTTTTTGTTATAAATTTGGGAGACTCGGACCTCTAGAAGCTCCCCCTGAGGTAACCACTGACTGTAATACTTAAGTTGACTTTACATGAGCAGCAAATGCACGCTATGGTTTTAGTGCTTTTAGAATTAAATAACTCACATCCAATAGCGTGCATTTTCTGCTGCTGCGCTTTGCATTTTTACTGCGCATGTAAAATCAGCTTTAAGAGTATAAACTATAATATAAATGACGATTTTGAGCGAGGAAATGAAATGATCGAATTCATATATATTTAAATAAATGTAATATGACTTGTTTCGTACATGTACATTTATGTAACATCTGATTGCTGATTTAGGAATCAGACGCACGGGTTTGAAGATCCTATTGGTAACTTGCAAGCAATCCATTTTTAATAAAAACTATTTTTTTAGATTATTTAATTTTTATCTTGGTTTTTTTTGGGGGGGGGGGGGGGGGGGGGGGGGCACGTGCCGCTCCTGTCCCCCCCCCCCCCCCCCTGGCTACGCCTCTGGCTTTGCTCTACCTGAATACTTAACATTATTCTGACGGAGCACAGATGCAAAGTCCACTTCGATCGAAGGCCACGGCCCAAATTATTGGCGTGCAACTTTGAGGATGACAGCTATAGAGAGGGGGGATGTCACGTGACACGGTCGTAAATGTGATCTCTACGGCTCACTGTTTGTCTACAATACGATCAGTCCGTTTACTTTTATAGCCACACCTCGTATACTTGGTGGATTAATTCTTGCACCTAGGGACCTAAGCAACCAATGATCTGGATGATCTGGGCTTCCTCCTTACCTTGTAATCTTGTCTTACCTAAAGTTACCAAGATATTGGATCTCCAGGAATCTATTAATGAGCTTAAAAAAAATAATAATAAAAAATAAATAGGTACCAAACATCCAAGAACACAGCGAGCGAAGGTGAGGACATTTCCGGCGAGGGGGGCTGATCCGACCATCATCAGTCTGAGGCGGCCTCCCATCGCCTCCTGGGTCTTCCGGAGGATCGTCTTGTCCCAGAAACTGTCCCGCCGAATTATACCTCTACAAAAGAATACAAATATCAAACTACATGTAGGGGGAAAGCATAGTTAATAAAGAAAAACGTACGTTTTTTAAAATGTTGAAATTTCAAAAAATATATATAGTATACGGAAGTATCTTCGGTATTGCTACCACCTTTAGCCCCGACTTAACAAATATTAAGTATTTAGTCAGTATTGTTAAGTCGTGGCAGAGATGGTAGCAATGCCCAATATACTTTCTACATATTAAGTGTTTCACAATATCTCTGCAGAAAATAAGATCTTCTTTAAAGTCTGTCGAATTTTTATTTTTTATTTATTCATTAGTATTATTTTATTTTTAGTTTTTTATTAGTTTTCATCATTATTTATTATTATTATTTATATACTCATTTATTTTATTTCTCTTGGTTTTTTTCTCTTATGTATTTTTATTATAATTTTTTTATTTATTTGTTTTTATTATTTTATTTTCAGTTTTCATCATTATTTCTTATTATGTATATACTAATTTATTTTATTTCTCTTGGTTTTTTCTTTTATGTATTTTTATTATCATTTTATTTATTCTTGTACATATATATATATATATACATATATATATATATATATATATATATATATATATATATATATATATATATATATATATATATATATATATATATATATATATAACTGCTATACTGCTATTGTTATTTTGTTTTCTTTCTCTTTTCTATATTTCGCACATTGTTACCTGATTAAGGGATGTAAGAACGTCCTGAAATGTCGTCATTTAAAAGACACTTCCGGAAAAATACAAAATTATTATCTTAATTTTAATTAAATTAAAAAATATCTACTGTATTTATTAATATTATTATTTTTGTACACATATTTTCAAGTACAAATATACGATAGTATAAATTTCGTTTTATTTTTAGTAGTAGTATTCTTAATTCTAATCCCATGTGTGTTAGACTCTAAGAGTTAATAGGTTAGGTTAGGTGTTATGACTCATGCCCGGGCTTTACCTACGAGGTCATATCGCCTACTACCAGAGCGCTCTTTCGTCACTCGGGTGGACATGAGCCCGACTCTACTATGGGAGTCCTAAATGTTGCCTACCCTAAATTTTTATTCACCTAGGGTAGGGGTCTTTAACGAGTACCTGACATCGTACAGGCTCGGGATCATCGCTTAACGTCCCATCCGAAGGACGGCGTGCTTAAGTTTATTTTACCTGTTTATATATATATATATATAATTTATAAAATATCTTAATGTATACATTCTTATGACGTATCCTATTATCATTTTATGGTTTAACGGAAATAAATATTATTATTATGACATACTTTTTGAGTTCACTGAACTTGGAGCTGAGTGCCATATTGAAGAAAAGTCTCTTGAGACAGGAGGCACTGAGTTCGGTCTGCAGTTTGTCATGAAGTCTGTTGAGGAGACGAGGGACTGTAGGACTGACGGTTGGACGGAGAGCCTTCATGTCTTCCGTCAGTCGGCTGATCTCTCCGGAGTAGAAACCAACAGCACCTCCCACCATGTACATACCGTTCTGAAATATGACAACAATATCTATACATGACAACATATTACAACACACATTAAATGGTATTACAGTAGAATCCCTCTTAACCTGCCTCGGATTAACCGGCCTATCCCATGAAACAGAGTTGTTTTTTTTCTCTGAAATCGTGAAATCTTGTAAAATCGTAGAGAAAACTTTGGCCTGATATTGAAAATCTGGTCGAGAGTTGCAACCATTCAGAGAATGAAGAAATCGAAAATCTAGCCATTTTACACGATCTGCAGTCGTTAGCTGGTGGGAACCAAATGTAGTTTGAGGACGTGAAGGAATGGACGAAAAAAGTGACGAAGGACTCAAAAATTAATATTTTACGGACGAGGAAATAATCGGTATCGCCAGTAAAGATGACTGAGAATGCAAAGATGATGGCGAAAATGCAGACGTGGAGGACTTGCAAAAAATTGATCAAGAAGAAGCAGGAAAACCTGCAACATTTTGTTTGCAATATGTTGAGCAGCAGCAAGATTCAACGGCATTGGACGATGATAAACGTACGAAAATGAAGAGACTTGGCTTTCAAAAAATCTATGAAAGGTAAAAAACAGAAAAAAACAACTGATTTTTTCAAACAATGATATGTGCATATTATGTACATGTGCATTAAGTTTTCAAAGTTTATGTGAGTTCGTAATGTTTAATTTTTTCGTGTCCGTTTATGTCTATATGTACATATGTACAATAAAATGATTTGCAATAATAGTTTATATATAGTTTATTCATGATACCTGATGATAGGTAGGTTTTTTTTGAACGAACATAGATTTTTCACGGGAACCTCGGATTAACCGGCCAAACGGGTAACCGGCCATGGTCTCGGTCCCGACCAGACCGGTTAAGAGGTGTTCTACTGTACCATAAAAGTTTTCACTTCAAAAATACTCAAAAATAGAAACGTTCCATACCCCTTCAAATTGCTGGAGTTTTAGCCTATCAAACAAAACTTTCATGTATATAGATTGGTTTCATCTATTTTTTTTTTTATTAATTCTTTATTTTGTATATTTTCAATCGGTAATATGGCCATAAGTAAATATGGTGTGATAATGAACAATAATTTAAATAAAAGATAAATAATAATAAAAGTACAATAAATACTTAAGCAGCCCTTCAACCAGAAGCACCCGGCTTCTCTGTCATCCCCACTCCTCCAACTTAATGGAGGCCGAAGGGCCTCGAATGACCCTCGTCTCCCTGCTTTGCCAGTGCACTGTCCAGCAGTGAAGGCAGACCAAGTAGATAAGGAGAGCTGAAGGTGCGAGGAGTACATGAGAGAAGTAGCTGATCACCACCGGCACACCCTAAATATTTTTGCTAGATTACAGTAGCAGGTCTCTCGGCCAGCACCGCCTCAGTCTTCTCGATGGAGTTTTCTGGATGGGAATGGGATGACAAGAGTCGGGCAACTGGATTGACTTGGAAAGAAGGGTTAGAATAGAATAGCATTTGGAGAAGAGGGACTTGATGAGGTCAATAACAAAAGGAATTTCTAGGTCATTATAGAGGGTAAGGTTGAAAACATAGAAGGGAGCATCGACAATTGTTCTTAGGACATTGGAAGGACTGGATACGCTTCATGTTAGGTGGCTTAACCCAACATTCGAGTCCGTATGTCCATAAAAGACTTATTCTTGTAAACTGTCAGTTTGTTTTCAATAGAAAGTTTGGATTGTCTGCTGAGCAGCCGATAGATCAGATCAAACCGACTGTTGGTTGAGCTCTGTCCTATGTGAGGATTCCATGTCAGTCTTCAGTCAAGGTAGAACCCAAGATAGCAGCTTGGAGGAAACATCTAAATAACTTCCCTTGTTCTATACTGCCACCAGAGGAAAGGACAATTTTAAATTGCGATTCCCTTCCTCTTTAACTGTTATTAAGATACCAAAGAATTTTCTTGGCATCTGAGACTAGGCTTATTCCCATACAGCTGAGAAGGGATCATCCTGGTGTTGAGTGCCAAGACAGAAAAATAATATTTAATAGTCAATCCGTAAACCCATATATTTGCTTTGTTCTTTTTTATGATATAATTTTTTTGACAAATCAGGTTCTTCTTTTAATACTTACACTAGTATTGGGACTAATACTATAGGACTAATAACACAGGCCTGCAGAATTCAAGTCATCAAAAACCTTTTTCAAAATTTCTTCTGTCTGTATATATTTTTGGGGTGCTGTTGAATCTTAAACAAATCTCAGTTTTTCTTTATCACATCAGATTTCTTCACAATCCTCTCCTGTACTCTAAACTTGTTTTTTGATTCCGCTAAGTGATTAGGTTCCATAAAATTGAATAAAAATCCTTTGAAAACCAGTACTTTTATTACATTTTTCTCATTTTTACTTTTACTTATAAATGTTTACTCAATAGCCTTGAAGTCCCTTTTTCTCTTTGTCGCGAAGGACCGAGTGTAGCTTTTTCACTTGTATGTAACATTTCGGTTCTCTCGGTGTAGAGTCCCATCATGTTAACGTTTCAGCGACCCTGGTAACGTTTTTCTATTTCCTTTATGTCTTGATGGAATCTTCACATCTGTGAATGGAGCTTGAGGCTCATAGAGCATCCCAAGGTTTTGAACTAATATAATAGTCTTGGGACTAATACAACACATGGGACTAATACTAGTCTTGGGATTAAAAGTAATCTTGAATATCCTCGAAAAAACAAATATAATTTACATGACATTTACTTCCACTGTTTTTTCATATTACATTTTCTAAACAGGAATTAAATTATTGAGCCTGATACCTGAAGCCGTATGATACCAGGTGCTCGTTAAAGACCCGTGCCTCAACTAAACCTGGTTAAGTAAAATTTAGGGCTTCCACAGTAGAGTGAGGCTTATCTTCACTAGAGCAGCAAAAAGACCTCCGGTAGTAAGCGATATATATATATCGATATATCCTTGTAATTCTAATGACAATAAGGCATTGTTTTATTTATATAATTATAATCGTAATGAACTTTCTTTCTCAAAACGTCATCAGACCTGTCACAGATCATCAAACCTGTTATCCAATTTTTTCATATTCTATGACTATACGAATAAGTCAATTATTAGTTAATTGTCGCTATAAATATATTTTTTTAAACCATAAATATAGAGAGGAGTATGAAAAGATCCATTACAAATTTTTAATATTTACTTTTTGCCCCACCTAACTTTATCCAATATTTTCCCTCAACAAATGTCTGACAAACCGATGCAATAGATTCGCCACTGGATATTAATATATATTTTTTGAGAAAATTCATATATTTCTTAAAAAGTTCAAAATAATTAGGTGGCATACCTCACAACATCTCTCCAACATATGGGCCAAAGGTAGAAATGAGATCATGACATCCTCAGGTGTGGGCCGATGTTCTCCCAGCTGCAGAAGAACTGCAGAAACTGCAGCAATGACATTCTCATGACTCAGCATCACTCCCTTAGGACTCCCAGTCGTTCCTGACGTATAGCAAACTGTGCAAAGATCCGATGACTTAGGTGGCTGCCATTAAACAACACATGAGTAAGTATTAGCAATATTTTTTTTTTCTTTGTACATGGTTCAAGAGTTGAATAATATTGCTACGAACATCCAGTTGGACATCCACAACACCGTATACATGATCCACATGTATAACGTTAAGGAAAGTCGAGGTTCTATCGTGTAAATAAAAAATATACCAAAATGTTTATATAATATATACAGGGTGTCCAAAAAGTATGGAAACGGTCCAATTTCACGAAAATTTCAGGTCCAAATGCAAAAACAAAAAACACGTGTCCAATATTTTTTCAAAAGCTATTTAACGACACCGATATCGACCCCCCCTCACCCCCTGTGGGTTTTTGCATTCGGACCTGAAATTTTCGTGAAATTGGACCGTTTCCATTCTTTTTGGACACGTTTTAATTTTCGAAATTTGAGTACTTTTTATCAATAATTTCGAAAAATGTTTCGAACAAAACTTACGTATTTTGATGCAAGAAACCCGAATCTGCAATAAAAAATAGGGGTTCCCATTTAACTTTCCAAAGTTGCTCCCTGCCTCACCCACAGGGGGTGGGGTGGGGGGGGTCAATATTGGTGTCGTTAAATAGCTTTTGAAAAAATATTGGACACGTGTTTTTTTGTTTTTGCATTTGGACCTGAAATTTTCGTGAAATTCGACCGTTTCCATACTTTTTGGACACCCTGTATATAAACTAGTACATGGTACAAGAGTTGAATAATATTGTTACGAACTGGATCATGTATAATGTTGAGGGAAGTTGGTCGAGGTTTTGTCGTATAATTAAAAAAATATATAAAAATATTTATACAATATATATATATATATATAAACTTGTACATGGTTCAAGAGTTGAATAATATTGTTACGAACTGGATCATGTATAATGTTGAAGGAAGTCGTAGTTCTGTCGTGTAAGTAAAAAAAAATATATATAAAAATATTTATATATATATATATGTTTTATATATATATATATATAATATATATAGAAAAAAAAACCATGTACAAGTTAATATTATAAACTTGTACATGGTTTTTTTTTCTTTGTAAATAGTTCAATAGTTGAAAACTATTGTTACGAACTGGATCATGTATAACGTTGAGGGAAGTCCTTGTTCTGTCGTGTAAGTAAAAAAAAAATGTATATATATATATATATCACGAAAAAGCGCTTTGGTAGTAGGTGATATGACCACATAGCTATAACCCGGTGAGTCACAATAACTAACTCAAGTAGCTGCTACTAGCTAATCATACGAATCTACTATTCTAAAGGTTTAGTCGCCGCGAGAAAGACAGTCAAGGTTTGTGCAGAAATATCTACCGAATCTCGTTGAGTTATTTTGAGATAATTGATTCGTTTCGAGTCGCTAAATTAACAGAATAAAAGCTGAAGAAAAAAAATCATAAGTCAATAGTTGAACCCCCAGAACGAAACAGTTGATGGTTTGAGCTAATAGTCAATAGTTGAACCCCCAGAACGAAACAGTTGATGGTTTGAGCTAATAGTCAATAGTTGACTAACATAGGGGCTTATGAATACTTTTACTGAATTTTATATCGATAATATCATTACATCGGCAGTTACTGAGTTGAGCCCCCTCCCTGGAACCCCCCAAAATATTTGATAATTAATAGGTATTATCTTCATGGGCTATTGATTGTAAATATGAAATTTCATGTCGATACATCCATTACATGGACAGTTACTGGGGATTTAGATTTGAACCCCCCTCTGTTCCTTTGTTAACGTTAATGATATAATTAATCAATAAATGTTATTGATTAATTCGTAATGAGGAAGGACATAGCCGGTGATTCACCGACGACTTTTTTAAAAATATATATTAAAAACTAATTTATTAAATGTCAACCTTCTGGATTTTTTTATATGGACTTAATTCAGTTTGAAGTTGTCTGAACTATATTTTACCATATAAAGATAGTGTTTTTATAGGAGTATTGTGAAGGCTATGGAGTGTTGTTAAGGGGAAATTCACAATGTGGGACTCACAACTTCGACGATGTTTCGCTGTGCTCCCGCTCTCTCCACATCGTCAAATTTGACTATCTCCACTCCTCTGTTCTTGGCCCGTTGTCGTGTCGCTGGACTCGCCTCTTTGATAACAATGATCTTCCGGAGGTTCCTGGGAGCTCGATCTAGGAGCAGGTTACACTTTGCGTCATTCTCAGACACTATCACTGATATTTCAGCTGAAACAAAAAAAAAAAAAATTAACTTCAAACATTAATGCACCCTTATCTGGGATGGGACGTTAAACGATGGTCCCGAGCCTCTACGATGTCAGGCACTCTTTAAAGACCCCTTCTATGTAGGCAACTTCCACTGTAGTGTTGGACTCATGTTCACCAGATTGACGAAAGAGGGCTCTGATTGTAGGCGATATGACCTCGTATTTAAAGCCCGGGCATGACTAAGAATAACTAACTATAATTAACTTAAACTTTTATATCGTTAATTAACTTAAAATAACCGACTCCCACAGTAGAGTCGGGCTCATGTCAACCGTGCAAAAGAGGGCACTGGTAATGGGTGATATGTTCTCTCACTTAAATCCCGGGCATGAGTCAAAAAACAAAATAAATTCAATATATTTCGTATATAGGAGGATAATTTAAAACTTGGTATTAATAACAAATGTCAGGGCAAAAATAATTGATGGCTGAAACCTATAACTTGCAGCCCGAAAAAAACAATCGTGAAACAAGAGACGGAACTCTCAATAGGCTATTGATACTGAAATATGATACCAGGGCTTGTTTTCATATCAGGAATATGAACAGTTGGGAGCTGCATGAAACTTTCCCTTAGGGTTTTCATTGTGCTCTGAAAAGTTTGAGTACTTCGCTTCTAATTAAATAGGCAATATGACCTTGTAGTTAATGCCCGAGCATGAGCCCGGATTCCCCAATTTCGGCTTATGTAACATGGAACGGAAGTAGGCAACGAACGTTTCACTCTCCCCTCCCCGACTCCTAGGAAGGGGGCGGCCGGAGGGGAGGGGATGAATGCACCTTGGCAAAACTGTAGTACATTTTTATAGTATTTTACACGAGATATAATAATTTAGTATAATATATAGTTATGTACAAACATAAAATTTAACAAGATTAACCAACAAAAAAAAATGTTAAATTTGAAAAAAAGTAAGGTCAAGTTGAAGATTACTAGACTAACCTTGGGTCATTTCCCCAATATTTGGATGGGTCCAGTTCAGGAATTTTGCCAAAAAGTGTTGACGGTTGTCAGACATAGCCTAAGGGAGGGGGGGAATGAGATTGATTTTCATTTCCTATGTTATACATATATGTTTATGAGAGGAGATTACTACTAATGTGAAACAGTCCAGGTTCTCAAAACACACTTTGAATGCAGAAATAAATGCTTGTTCAGAGTCAAGGATCAAAGTCTATGGCTTCAACTCTTTTAATTTCTTAAGGACCTTTGTGTACAACCGAGATAATTTGTTAGGAGATAAAACATATACGAGGGGCAAAACTTTACCATTACGGACGCCATTGAATATAATTGAGTTGCTCATAACAAAAACAGCCCTTGTCAATTTTTTAAGTTTTTGAGATTTCAGCGCATTCTTATAGTAGAAGATGGTACTAATAACCCTGTTAATAGAGAGCAAATAAGAACGGGCCCTGTCTAGTTACAGACTAGAGAAATTGGACCGGTTCTACAAAAACAATCCATGTCAACTGACAAGGGCATTTTTTGATGGAAATGATGGATTTATGAATAAATGTGTAATAATATCCTTTTTATTTTATATACTGTCTATTTTTTCTTATTATTTGTAACTATTTTTTGACAAGCTTTATATAAGGTACTAATATTTTTCCATTAGAATAGTAGATAAACTATTTTTATTTATTTTTGCACCCATTTTTATTTCATACAAAAACAACCCTTGTCAGAGGGTATGCAATTTCTGAGGGTTGGCTACCCCCCTTAAGCATAGCAGAGTTTCACAAAATTTATGTCATTAGTTTACTAATATGCCCAACTAAGCATCAGCAAAAAAATCATTTGAATTCCTTGAACCTGAAAGAAGCACAAACGTTTATTTCTTTTTACTAAAAATTTGCTATTTTTGACTAGGGCTATTTTTGTTATGAGCAAATTGTAAAGAGAAAAACAAGTCATACGTATTAAACTAGGCATAAACATTCCATTTCGAACTAAGTGAGTCATGATAATTATTTTAACGACCAATATTATTAAATCGACATTACAGAATATTATATTTAAGTTTTAGATATTATACACCATGAATTTTTTAAATTAGTTATTTTGGCTAAGATATTTTGGATTAAATATTCAGACGTGTCTAGACTGTTCTCCTTTATCCTGAACACTTCTCCTTTGAAGACTTACCCTGACTGATGATGAAGGACATTGCCTGAGGACCGAGAGTATCATACAGAGGAACTATCACCATAGAGTAACAGTAGGCTGCCTGTTCTGTCAGGATCCACTCAGGACAGTTGAGGGAGTAGAGACCCACAAAGGTGGTCTGCCCTGGCGGTAGGCCCAGAGCCACTAGCCCTGAGCCAAAGTTCCGAGCCCTCAGTAATGCCTCGTTGTAATTAAGCCAGGTGTAGGGCTTGTTTAGCCCTTCACGCCATCCTAGACAAGGTCCATTGTCTGACAACATACAAAAAAAAAAATTAATTATTTACAGTTCATCTTACATTAAACTTAATTACTTATAATTAACATAACCAACAATTAAGTGAAGACCGTAATTATATAATAAGTTCAAAGTCACATATGCATGAGTCATGTACTTCCTCAGAACGAATTAATCAATTAATTTTTCGCTCCGCCTCCAAAACCAGTCGACCGTTAGCGCTAATATTCAACAGTTGACTTACGTAGGGACATTACAGTTATTAGGGTTTTTGAATTGAGCCGGTAGCCCAGTGGTATGCGTGTATGCTTTCTGAGCTCAAGGTCGTGGGTTCGAAACCCCCCTTTAACTGGAAGGTAAAATAGACAACCACGCCGTCCTTCGGATGGGACGTTAAGCAATGGTCCCGAGCCTGTACAATGTCAGGTACTCGACAAAGACCCTTACCCTAGCTGAATAAAAATTTAGGGTAGGCAACATTTAGAACTCCCATAGTAGAGTCGGGCTCTTATCCACCACAGTGACGAAAGAGCGCTCTGGTAGTAGGCGATATGACCCTCTTGTTAAAGCCCGGGCATGAGTCATAATAACTAACTATAATTAACCCAAGGCTCAAATAAACAGTCTTCGGTGAATCACCAGCGATTTCACTCTCCCGTCAAAGTCAATCGACCATTTCGGCTAAAACTCAATATTTGATTTACATATGGCTTCTGAATCCTCATACTAAATCTTGTGTCGATACGTTCAATACATCGGCAGTTATTGGAATTTTTGAGTTGAGCCCCCTCCCCTTCAGCTGATTCTGTTGAAAATTGATATGCTTGTAGGGCTTTAAATTTACAGATGAAAATTCATGTTAAGACATTCATTATAACAACAGTTAAATACAATTTTCAGGAATTCTTTAGAGAGAAAAAATAGCATGTTGCAAGTTAGAAGAAGACCTTTAAGGTATAAGAACTTGGGAAACACTGCAAAGGGTGAACCTTCAGTTGGTACCAACTTGGAAATTGGGAACCCCATCGACTCCACCCTGGGAACTACCAACGGCTAAATTCCGCTTAAATATAGCATCTCTCCCCAAAGATACAACACCCCCGACTGTACACAGATATATGTTTGCGGAACTGCGAAGCACATTCCGTGAATATAGACCGATATTTACAGGCAGATCAAGGACACCAGAAGGCATTGTTTCGAAAAAAACAGATCCGCTCATGGACACTTCCCCGAATAGCAACAGTTATTAGAGTTTTTGTGTTAAGCCTCTATCCTAACCCCACTTTCTTTTGGCCGATGTAGCAAAAAATCAATAGTTGTCATTCTTAGAGGGTTTTGAATTTACATATGAAATTTCGTGTCGATACATTCATTCTTTCAGGAGTTATAGTCTTCACAGACACACAGACAGATATATTTTTTTTCATTGTGGAATCTAGAAGTTGGAAAATATGAAATTCCGTATCAAATTTCTACCTATAGGTGCAGGAATAAACATTGGGAGAAGAATATAGTTGTGAAAATATAAATATTAATATAATTTTCAGAATTTTACACAATCCAAAATTAATTTACTTTTGCTTTCATTATTATTTCCTTATTATTATATTTTCTCTTTAAATTAAAAAAAAATATGTATATTTATAAAGACATACAGTGTTTTTTTGACCTAGTTTTGCTGATTCCTGTGAGATGGTCTGCATGTCTGGTTTATTTACAGTTCCATTCCGGCCTTCAAACTACTTGGCCAATGGCCAGCCTTGAGGAACCCCTTAGGCGATTATCCTAATCTAATTTATGTCAGAGATAAAGAAGTTTAAAGAAAAAAAAGTAGAGTTAAGTGTGAACTAAGCTCACCTATGAAATAATACTCTAATTATATACAATATATATTATATCCTGCAGAGATATTGTGAAACACTTTAAAAAAATAGTGAAAAATGAACCATTACGTTCATTATATTAATTAAAAATCAAATTATTAACAATAAAAAAAATCTTACAAACTAATTTCTAATTCTATGTCTACTTTAGTCTCTTTTTTTTCTTCAAGTATTACTACTAGTAGTACTTTAAGTATATATTAACATTGGTGACGTCATCCGGATGCCCGGACACTGAAAAAGGAAAAAGAAAAAAAAGTTATTTTTTGGCAATTTTGACGCTTCGAAACTTGGTCAAAAATTATTCTTTTTGGCTACTTTTTTTTTAAAATGTTGTTCTGCTCTGAGTTCTCCAGACGGCTATGTCGGACAAAAACATCATTTTGTTAATGAATGATATACTTTTTTCTATGCAAAAAGTGGCATTTGGTGTCACGAGAAAAGTAACACAGTGTCTTTCGACATTTTTTTCGTACTTGGCCAGACACTGCCGTGTCTCCTGATATATAATTCAGTACCCCCTCGACTTAAAAACCCTAATAACTTACCGACGTAATGAATATATCGACATAACATTTAATATAAGGTTTCAGAAGCCACTATGTAAGTCAAATATTGAGTTTCAGCGGAAACGGTGAATTGGCTTTGGAGGGAGAGCGACAACTTGATTGATTAATTCTTGCTGGGGAAGTACATAGCCGGTGATTCACCGACGACTTTTTAAATTTATTGCCCGACTGCGGAACGCGAATGGAATGTTTCCAAAACCCTTCATTATTGGTTTTTATTGTGTTGGTTGCACCTTGCTGTGCAACATCACCCGTCGTGTCTGTAGAGGGAGCTCGGGATCTGACTAGTGCTTAAAGTGAGGTTATGGTGGGCTGGCGAACAGCGTGTGGCGATCGGAGGTCGCTCCAGCCCGTCACACCGCTTTTATTTGCTGCCGCCAGGAACCGACAAACCGGCTGAACACTGCGTCGGCCTAAACGTGATACCTCGTAACCGACATTTTTCCGAAAACCTTTTTGGTTCTTTACTTGGATTTGGAAACTAGCTTAAAAAAAATTCAGGGCATGCATATACATCTCACTTAATACAAATGTCGAAAAATTTGAGGTTTCCTATAAAGAATATTTTGTTAATCAGTTTTTTGTCTCTTCTGTAAAGTTGGCTTTTTGCACATATGAGGTATCACGTTTACACCGACGACTGGGTAGCCGGTCTACGTCACCAGCTCCAGGATCCAGTCCCAGATATGATCCGGTCCCCCCGAATCAACTCCACCTTGGCCTGGTCATACAAGGATTACATGTTCTACAGTCTCGATGCCGCCACATGAACAATTTAGGTTGTTCTTCCTCCTAAAGAAGAAGAGTTTGGAGTTTAAGTCTCCGTGACCTGATAATATCTGGGACATCCAGTGGTCAGGCTGAACCCAAGTCGAGTCGAGGGCTACCCGGACATTCGGAAAATATGCATAAGTCGGAAGTTCGTGACCAACGTTGTCATTTTTCTACTATCCATTCCTGGGCAATGTCCTTGCAACGCTCTGGTCTGGACTGTCCGTTCACCTCCTGCTCCAGGGGAGTAAGGGCTCATCAATATCTGTTCCCAAAGGCATATTGCGACTACAGTAATACAAGGCAACAGCACCATCCTAGACCAAGTCTATGGGTGGAGCTCCGGCCAATACCTCTAGCGCAGCCGTAGAGACACTTCGATAAGCTCTGTTCCACTGTTTCACTTGAAATTGTCTGACCAAATAAAGGTTAAATAAATAAAACAAGCTTATTTTTTGAAATGTTGTCTATTCCACTAAAGATGGTGTGAAGCCGAAACCGGTAGTTGTATTTTATAAATATCTTTAGTGGAATAGACAACATTTCAAAATATAAGCTTATATTTATATTTATTACAAATTCCACAATATGTCCGCGTTCCTCAACTTAGAAGTTGCAAATAAAGGTTCACAATGAAAAAACTTTTCATACAAAAACTTTGCAAAAAAAATACACTACTTACTTGATAATTTAGCGCCCTTCCTGAAAGAATCATACAAAGTCCTGGTGTCTTCATACAGGAAACTGAGGAATTTACCCTCCCGAGCCTCTTTGTAGAATTTTGACACCCGGATCATCTCTCCACTCTGAAAACACAAAAATCACTGCTATGATCATTAACTTATACAAGCATACTTATAATAGGAAGCCATTGTACACAATAAAAATAATTACTAAATTGAGAAACGCGGCCATATTGTGCCAAACTTATAATAATTAAACTTCACAAACTGGACAAACTATTTCTTCGATATATCTTTTCAACATTAGTATTCCCATTTCAAAACGAGAGGTTTACTCCAATTTTGTTAATTTTTTTTACTTTATATTTATATATATTATTCTTAAACGTTATCTCTATATAGTTAGTTATTATGACTCATGCCCGGGCTTAAACTATAGGTCATATCGTCTACTATCAGAGCTCTCTTCCATCACTCCGGTGGACCTGAGCCCGACTCTACTATGGGGGTCCTAAATTTTGCTTACCCTAAATGTTTTTTTTTAGCAATACAGCCACTATTCAATAACACAATTAGGTACTAATGACAAATGTTATGTCATAGTAAATATATAAATAACTAAGCAGGTTCTCGGATGTGTGTGTTTCGCCTCTTTGCACCCTAAATCAGAGGAAATTACTGGGCCGTATTAAGACTCTACAAAGTTGGCATTTGTAACTAAGTGCGGCCCTTGAGGTCCACACGGCAAACTTCCCAGCATGGTATCAATAGATACATATTATGTGTTCCTTAGGTTAACTATTAATTCTGTTAATCAGAAGTTAGTAAGTTATTATGACTCATGCTCGAGGTCGTATCGCCTACTACCAGAGCGCTCTTTCGTCACTCTGGTGGACATGAGCCCGACTCAACTGTGGGAGTCCTAAATTTTGCCTACCCTAAATTTTTATTCACCTAGGGCAGGGGTCTTTAACGAGTACCTGACATCGTATAGGCTCGGGACCATCGCTTAACGTCCCATCCAAAGGACGGCGTGCTTAAGTTTATTTTTCCTCCCAGATAAAATTAACTAAGGGCCTTGGATCGGGGTTCGAACCCACGAACTTGAGCTCAGAAGGCAAGCACGTATACCACTGAGCTACCAGCGTCCTCTGTTAATCAGAATCTTACTTTTAAAGAACCTGCGTAACAATAATATATTTTTATTGTATATTCATTGAGTTGTAAGTTATGTAAACAACCCAAAAGAATATGTTTAATGTATTATGTTTTGTAGGCTAAGTTCACCGCTTTGACCGCCTTTCATTAGGTTAAGTTCACTATTTTGACCGCTTTTCGTTAGCTTAAGTTCATCGCTTTGACCGCCTTTCGTCCGGTAAAGAAGCTCGTAACTTTACTAAATGCACCTAACAAAGTTTAATCTCTTTCCTACTTACATTTTTACCATCCTAATAACTGAAACAAGTATCGCCCCTGGATCCGCACCTGGCTATTCAATGATGATATAATTAATGAATCATGAGAGTAATATCGATTAGATATTACGATTAATCATGATAAGAAATAATTAATTAGGTAATCAAATTATCGCCTATTGCTATTTACGTATCATAATACACATTGAAATAAAATTAATAATAATAATTAGTTAATAAAATTATCAAATAATTAATTAGGTAATCAAATTGTCGTCTATTGCTATTTACGTATCATAATACACATTGAAATAAAATTAATAATAATAATTAGTTAATAAAATTATCAAATAATTAATTAGGTAATCAAATTGTCGTCTATTGCTATTTACGTATCATAATACACATTGAAATAAAATTAATAATAATAATTAGTTAATAAAATTATCAAATAATTAATTAGGTAATCAAATTGTCGTCTATTGCTATTTACGTATCATAATACACATTGAAATAAAATTAATAATAATAATTAGTTAATAAAATTATCAAATAATTAATTAGGTAATCAAATTGTCGTCTATTGCTATTTACGTATCATAATACACATTGAAATAAAATTAATAATAATAATTAGTTAATAAAATTATCAAATAATTAATTAGGTAATCAAATTATCGTCTATTGCTATTTACGTATCATAATACATATTGAAATAAAATGCCTACAGTGAAAATAAGAGTTTATCATTGAAAGTTTGACTCAAGGCTTTGATTATCTGTTTCTTCCAAATTTAGTCTTGTCTGTTTTCTTTAGATCTAAATATACCAACATTCCTCTCACGAAGAACAGAACTGAAATAACTCTCAATGAGATCATCAGTTTGGACTGATTAGAGTCGTAAACATGATTGATACTGATCAATGATCCCAAATGGTGGTCAGACTAAACCGTAGAACAACTAGGGATCTATCGATATAAGTAAAAACAAGTAAAGTATCGATACTTTCCTTTCGATACCAAGTAGGTATCGAATAGATATTACTTGTATCGATTCAAAGTACTCGTTTCAAATTTCAACAACTAAAAAAAAAATTATATAAATTTTTCAATTCATCAAAATCGTTCACCGTTAAATTTCTTACAATTTTTTTTTATTTGTTGTTGCAATAAAATACTGAACTCAAATTACGGTTCACGGACAAGTGATATAAGTATATTGATGGTAATCACCTCATGTGTGATGTGATCACGCAGTCTGCATGATGCGTCCTTATTTCTTACCTTATTTACATTAAATGGTTTATCGTTTATGAAGGTGCAAGTTTGTTTGATTTTGAACAGAACCGCGAACGTGATTACGATTTCAGCATTTTATTTTATTTTTACATTCAGCATATAATGCCTCATCCTATGGCGAAAGTGTAGATTTATTACACTAAGAACGTTTCGATCTCAGCGACTTGCAAAAAGTGTTTTAAAAAAGTGAAATATTGTGGGAATACGAATAGTCTCCAGTAGTTTTATATCCTTAGTAAAAATAAAATGTATGTTTATTTTATAAGATTTTTTATTATTTTCAGTATGTTTTTAATAATATAATTTTATCTTATTCGATTTGATTTATTTGTTTCTTATGCCCACTACAATATCTCATTTATACCATTCAAATTTTATTGTGTTTTTTATTATTATTATATAGGTATATATATTATACATGGTTTAAAATTAATTATAACGAAGTACTCGATTCATTCGATACGATTTTTATTTAAATCGATATAGATTTTTTTTAAATTAATTACAAAGAACTACTCGATTCAATCGATACGAGCAGTTATGGATACTTTTTATTCTATACTTGAGTAGTATCAAATGTTTTATTCGATACCACTCGTGCTTGAAAGTATCGATTGTACCCTAAGAACAACTTAAATTGAACGGAAGGGAAACTTGAGGCTAAAATAGTTGTAAGTTTCAGCGCACCGATGAAACAGCTTCAACACTGGCGGGGACTTGGCTATTTCAAATTCAAAAATAGTTTACCCACTTTTGGTTCTCATTCCTTAAAAGAAATATAATATTTTTTTTAAATATCGATTTGTTGTAATTCTGCAATAAGAAGACTGAACAAGTTATACTAAGAGAGGCATTGAAAACAATAAAGTAATTTATTGACCAAATATTTTAAATAAAAAGTTGTACTATTAACAATTTATTTAATTGGAAAAAATGTCGGTGTATCACCGGATATAAACCTTTACGGAACGGATTAGTCAATTAACTCGCTCCCCTCCAAAACCAGTCGAACAATTGCGCTAATATTCGATAGTTGACTTAAATAAGAGCTCCTAAATCCTCACACTAAATTTTGCGCCGATAAATTCATTACATCGGCAGTTATTAGGGTTTTTGAATTGAGCTCGTTAGCTTTTATGCGGCGTCTCATTGGACCCTATTCATTCACTGTCACTTTGTTCGAGACAAACTAAAACTGACCTAAAACAGTCTTGCCTCATCCGGAGGGATGACAGTCTTTAGGCTGTCTGCCAAGAAAAGTCGCTGTTCCGTTGTTCAACTCTTAGTTTCATTAATGTGACTCATGCCAGGACTTTAACTACAAGGTCATATCGCCTACTACCAGAGCGCTCTTTCATCACTTTGGTGAACATGAGCCCGACTCTACTATGGGAGTCCTAAAGTTAGCCTATCTAGGTTATTTCACCTAGGGCAGGGGTCTTTAACGAGTTCCTGACATCGTACAGGCCCGGGACCATTGCTTAACGTCCCATCCGAAGGACGGCGTGCTCAAGTTTATTTTACCTTCCAGATAAAACAAACAAGGGCCTCTGTCTCTGGAATTAGACAAATTAAACAAGTTCTATGTTTTTATTTTATTTTATTACATTTCCACTTAAATTTCCACTTCTGATATGTGTTTGTGTCTGTCATATCACCTTCACTAAACCCATTCACATCCACTCAAGTCATTGAAGAAGGATATAAGTAGTTTCAGAAATGTTGATCAAATACTGAGTTTTTTTATTTACACGACAGAACCTCGACTTTCCTCAACATTGTAAAGATACTGTCCAGTCAATATGTAAGTATGTTCGTTCGTTACAACCTAAATAATTATGTCCTTTTATTTTTATCATTTGTATTAAAAAAGTACCAATATAAAAAAAAATATTTTATAATTCCTTGCTTCTCATCAAATTTACTTATGGTCAAATTACCGACTGTAAATATTCAAAATAAATAAATTTAAAAAAAAAGTTGCGATGAGAAAAATGTTGATAATTTACCATTAATTTGAAACATTTCCTATGGAAATTTATTTTACTTTCTCTGGGGCGCTATAGCTTTAGACTTATTGACCATATCTCAAATTTGAGGACTTTGGGCGATTGAAAATTTAATAAGGAACATTTTTATTCAGATCCTATTTTTCGATATGACTAACGTTATTCGTGTTTCTCTTGTCCTCCGTCCCGGCTGGGTTGGTCGGCGTATCCCCCAGGTCTTGGGCTTGGCTCGCCTCGTTTCCTCTTGTCGGTTTCCGCAGTATAATTGTATTATATAGTTTCATTAGTGAAAAAAAATAAAAATTAAAAAAAAAAAATTTAATAAAAATAAATTTAAAAAATAAATAAATAAAATATAGTGCATTCCGAGGGCGCCGGTAGCTCAGTGGTATGCATGCTTGACTTCTGAGCTCAAGAACGTGGGTTACGCTTAATACACTTAAGCACGCCGTCCTTCGGATGGGACGTTAAGCGACGGTCCCGAGCTGTACGATGTCAGGTACTCGTTAAAGACCCCTGTCCTATGTGAATAAAAATTTAGAGTAGGCAAAATTTAGGACTCCCACAGTAGAGTCGGGCTCATGCCCACCAGAGTGACGAAAGAGCGCTCTGGTAGTAGGCGATATGACCTAAACCTATAGTGCATTCCGTTACCTGACACTATCTATTTCTCCTTTTCCTTGCAATTGAAGTCATGGCTGATATGCTTCATCCATGAGGCCATTAAAAAAAAAAAAGTTATTGGGGTAAATCAAAGAAACGTCTAAAAATATTGTCTCAAAATAATATTTCAGGACGGTTTACTGTAAACGAAAACCGAACTACCTGCGAAAAATCGTATTTCCTGTAAAATGTGTCTTTCAGTTTTTTCTACATCTTTTAATTGAAAATATTTTTGATTAGGTCATAAACATAAGTGGTATCGTTATAGCCCACAACGCACAGACGGTCACCGCAAAAATGGGCAAAGTAAAAATCTTTTTAAAACTCGATCTCAGTTATAATACTGTAGGTGAGTAAAAAACAAAATATGATAGTGCCCCATAGAAATATATTTTAGCTCAGGGCACTGTCCCAGAGATTACAAACAGCAGTTTGTTGGCTACAGTTTGGCAGAAAGCCATCTTAACCATATAACTATTAGCATCAGTCACAAGTTTCAGTCTCACTTCAGTTTCATTTATTGTAATTGTTCACTACAATAGTCTACTATCGTGTTTACTAAACAGCCATTCTAATAATACATACCATTCTCTATGATATATTGTCCACGACTATCCATGATGGTGAAATACAGTGTTGCCAGATGCACCGCATTTCCGCATTTTGTACCACATTTTGGTAGTTCAATCCACAATCCGCATTGACCGATGCGGATTCCGCATTTTCCATTTTTGAGTTCAATGAAAAAAAAAGAACGTAATAAACAAAACTGACCAAAGTTTCTAATCAGCAAACAAACAAAAACAAAAAAAAAAATAACAAAACTGACCAGTGATTTAAGGCAGGCAGAGATAGCTGATTTTATTCGACTACTTATGTTAAACTCTGGTCAATTTTGTTGGTTTTGTTTTATTTAACGTAACCTTGCTTCTGATAGCTTTTATATTGTGATATGTCTGAGTAATGACTTAATTGTATGGAATTGCCTTTTCGTAAATACTTTATACATTCTCTATATTTTACCAGCTTTATTCGAATTGTGGCGCGCTTTTGGTTATATAGTTCATCTTTTTCTTACCAACAATCGTGACAGAGAAGGTTATAGGTTCAGTTGTTGAGTTATCGAATATTGTTTTCGAATCTTATAACGATCTGTAAAGTGCAATCTAAAATGCCCAATCTAAAATTGCCTATTCTGAAATTGCACAATCTAAAATGTTGATTATTTCGTATGTATAAGAAACAAAATTTATTTACTGAAATTTAAATAAATCATATTTTTCTATCTATATATATTCTTCTATCTTTTTTGAAACACTGGTCAGTTTTGTTCGTTTTGTTATTTTTTTTTTGTTTTTATTTTTTTTGCTTTTTTTTAAACATTGGTCAGTTTGGGGGGGGGGGGGGTTATTTTTTGGTTAAATAGACTATTAATTGTATATTTAAAAAATTCCGCATTTTTTTGGTTCATTCCGCAATTTTAAACGCTCGAATCCGCAATCCCTTGTTGCAGATCTGGCAACACTGGTGAAATATTGTTGTTTTCCTTTCTTATAGTATAAGGAAGTATTGTAATCGTGCGAAAATCTGAGATCGAGGTTTCAACAGATTCTGACATTTCAATGTCCCTTGAATACGTTTTGAATATTACTGCGATGATGTCTGTGAATGCGTGTGAATATGTGATTGGGAAGATATAAGCGATCTACCACAAAAACCATTGTAGCTATGAACATTAATGTCCGGTGTACGACGGGCCTAAGGTGGAGTTGATATGCGGGACAGGGTCGTATCTGGGACCTGACTTACGGCAGCTAGTGACGGAAACCGGCTACCCAGTGTTCAGCCGATTTGTCGCCTCCTGGCGGAGAAAAAAGAAAGTACTAGGTACTTTATCCCTGCGCCGTGAACGACTGCAGGTACATACAACATCCAACCAGCGCCCCACATTTATCCCGCGAGATAGCAACAGACTTTTAAATAGATAAACTTGTTAGGCCCTCTTCTCCGACGATTCGGCGAACGGATGTCGTGGCCTCCACCGGAAATCTTATAAGGAATCAAAACACTGAATCTGTGACAAAACCATTAAATGGTGCTCTGCTCTATCTACTGAGCAGGCCTATTCTTCCCTATACTTCGTAAAGCTGGGAAAATAAACGATAAGTGGTTTCAGAAAATAAAAATGTATTAATTCTATTTTGAGAGGCAATATGGTAAACATCATAACAAATAGGCACCCTAAAAACATCAACAAACCTGATGTTATTTTAAGCATTTTCAAACTTTTATTTCTTGTTTGTTATTGTGACTCATACCCGGGCTTTAAATACAAGGTCATATTGCCTACTACTAGAGCGCTCTTTCGTCTCTCTGGTGGATACGAACCCGATTTTTTTGCTTTCACTATATTTTTATTCATCTAAAGTAGGGCTCTATAAGTTGTACCGGCTCGGGACCATTGCTTAACGTCCAATCCGAAGGAGGGGGTGCTCATCGGTTTTTTCACCTCTCAGATAAAAAAAAAACTAATGTTCTTGGCCGGGTCTTAACCCGCGATCTTGAGCTCAGTAAGCAAGAGGCTGCCTTCTTTTTCTTGTCAATTTTATTTAATTACTAAAACTTGTTGAAATGGTCAATTCAATATTTATAATGCGGGTTCGAATCCCGTCCGGGAGTGAGTTTTATTTTGTAGATAGAACTTCCTCCCGGAGCCATGGATGTCATAAATAACTAAGTTAACACCGTTATTAAGAGTCATGGCTAATATGCATCGTACATAAGGCCACAAAAAAAAATAAATAAAAAAAAATATTTATAATAATTTATGTCAGCTGTTCATATACCTAAGTGTTCCAAAAATACTAAATTTTTTTTTTTTTTTTTTTTTGCTTTATGTACGGTGCATATTAGCCATATCAATGTGTTGTTTATCTAGTTATTTACGACATCCATGGCCCCGGGAGGGAGTTTTATCTGCGAAATAAAACTCACTCCCGGACGGGATTCGAACCCGCAAACCATAGTGAGACCATGCGACCAAAGCCCTATGCTCTAGCCCGCACGGCCACCATGGCCCCTAACTAAAAAGTTATAATTGACGTAGTTAGAATCAAAATGGTCCAAGTGACATTATTGAAAATTTTTCGTTAAGTGTACAATCGGGTACAAAAATGATAGTTCTGATCAGGAAAAAAGTTGTACAAGTGAAATCCTAGCCAGTGCTGAGATCTAGTGGCAAATCACTTATTCCATTTTGGTGACATGATCAAGTTACTTAAACATATCAATAGTGACCTTGAAATTGAGATTTTTATTCAATTTTATGGTTTGCTAACAGCAACATTCACCATAAAAGAAGAAGACAAAATATTTCCGGTTTCGAAAAATTATAGATTTTTTAAATCAGTTAAGAACTTAATCAAAGTCGGCTCCCATTTCACCTTCACAAGATTCACATTCTACCTTCACCATACTGTAACTGCCAACAGCAAGTAGAAGCGGATGCGAACCATCTCCTCTTGGCTTGTCCACTTACCAGCGCAGAACGCGAAAATATATTTAGTGTTCTCATTCAAAACAAGATGGCGCTCCCCACTACGGTCCAACAAATAGTGTCACGAACCAAAAACCATTCTTGATAAGTTCAAGAGACATTCTTGATGGTGTTCAGATACATTCACAAAAAAAAAAATTAATGCACAGTTTCTTCAATAAAAATGTCACTTAGACCACTTTGATTCTAACACCGTCAATTGTTAAATTTATTAAGTTTATAATATAGTTGTTTTTCTTTGATAATATAAAACACAAATGATATATATATTATGTATTTTCATTATAATGACTATGTATGCATTTTATTTCTTTTTGTATTTAGATATTATGTCAAATAGCCCTTACTTCTTATGTATTCTACTATTATAAACCCCATTTTTTATTTTTTGTAATTTCACGATTATATATTTTTCATTTTATTATTCTAATTTCTTTATTATATTATTGACAATTCAAATATTTGTAAATGTTCTTCTCTAGGGGACAGAGTTAATCACAGATAACCTTAGGATTGTATAAATATGACTTTTGAACTTTGTGATGACGATGGCGTAATTATATATATATATTTTTGTGGAAAGTTAAGCAAGTTCTTTGTTTTGATTTATTTTAGATACAAGGGTCGGAGGTTTACATACATTCCATAAATCTATTTGACTTAAATACAAATCCAAATACAATTCTGCTATCTGTATCGATTTTGTGGATAGCTAAAAAAAAAATTAAAAAAAGAACTTGTTTAATTTTTATATTGTCTAATTCCACAAAATAATAGGGTAGGGGTCTCCATCGCTTAACGTCCCATCCGAAGGACGGCATGCTTAAGTTTATTTTACCTCCCAGATAAAATAAACTAAGGGCCTAGGCCGGGTTTCGAACCCACGATCTTGAGCTCAGTAGACTAGGACGCTTCCTCTGAGCTACCGGCGCCATCGCGACATCCATGGCCCCGGGAGGGAGATCTATCTACGAAATAAAACTCACTCCCGGGCGGGATTCGAACCCGCAAACCATGGTGAGATCATGCGACCAAAGCCCTACGCTCTAGCCTGCACGACCACCATGGCCCCCTTAATAAAATGTTATAATTGTTAAATTTAAATAATATAGTTGCTTTTTATAGTAACTGTTGTTTTTCTTTGATAATATAAAACACTTATCCCATTACACTTTGCTAAAAAAACGTCTTCTATTTTAACATTTATTTACTTAGAATTTCTAAGTATGTGTACGAAAAATATCAAATCACAAAGCAACATGCTTACAGAGCTCAAGATCGCAGGTTCGAAACCCAACCGAGGCCCTTAGGTTTTACTTCTCCAGCTAAACAAACTATATGAAAAGTTACATTATAGTTAGTTGGTCATTATGACTCTTGCCCGGGCTTTACGAGGTCATATCGCCTACTACCAGAGCGCTCTTTTGTCACTCAGGTGGACATGAGCCCGACTCAACTGTGAGAGTCCTAAATTTTGTCTACCCTAAATTTTTATTCATCTAGGGCAGGGGTCTTAAACGTGTACCTGACATCGTACAGGCTCGGCACCATCGCTTCACGCCCCATCCGAAGGACGGCGTGCTTAAGTTTATTTTACCTACCAGATAAAATAAACTAAGAGCCTCGGCCGGGTTTCAAACCCACGATCTTGAAGAAGGCAAGCACACATGCCATTGAGCTACCGGCCCCCTCAGTTACGTTATATACACCCTGACTTACATAATTAACGTACCACTCAAATTTAGTAGTTTAAAATTAAATCTATTATCTCTCTCCTGAATATTATGTAACTATTGGTAATTATGAGTTATTATTGTACACATAAACTGTAATTAACGTTTTGTTTACTCTTATATCGATATGTTAATCCTTTTTTCATAAACAGTAGCTTTGCCCTTCCATTTTAGTACACATAATAGTAGAATTCGTTTCCAGTTGTTTTTTTCTTTAGTTGACGTCATTTTATTTTATTCATAATCTCAAACGTTTTTAATTTCTTTAATAGCACAAGTCAGGCATTTGAGTGAGTATGATAGGACTGAAATATTAATAGTCGACGGTTACAGCCAAGATGAAAATCTCTTGAGCACTCCATCCTTCGGATGAAACGTTAAGCGATTGTTTTTGCCTATCCTAAATTGTTATTATCCGAAGGACGGCGTGCTTAAGTTTATTTTACCTCCCAGATAAAATAAACTAAGGATCTTGGCCGGGTTACGAAGATTTATGAAGACGCACCAGATGGTCACTTACTTTGATTTGATCTGATTGGTCCGAGAGATCGATGGGTATGGTGATTGGTTGGTGAAGACCGCATCCTGCACAGCACCGTCCACCGCACATAGTAAGGCTTCCCGCTCTACTGACGTGATAAACTCCTCACTCCGCTCAGCCCTCTCATCTCGAGACGATTTTTGGAATTTTGCCAAAAAAAAAAAAAAAATAAATTCTCTTCTTACCAAGTAAATCAATCAAGAAAATAAATCTAAATATTTATATTTCATTGCCACTTACATCTAAATTGTCAAAATTTATTGGTCTCACTGCTAACGAAAAAATTGTCACTCTTTATTTTAATTATAATTGTTTCTTTTTTTAAATTTAATTTTAATTTCGTCGCTCAGCCTTCTAAGTCAAAGATAATGAATAGTGCTAGCCGAGGTATAGGGAAAATATTGGTCGGAAATTCATCATAATTTCATATTTTCCGACCCTCTGAAAAAACAATTCTGACAATGGATCGAAACGAAACTTTGAAAACTAAAATGGCTTACAAAAATAGGGGAGGGCTTAACAAAAAAACTCTAATAACTGCCATTGTATTAGTTATTGTGAATTATGACAGGGCTTTAACTATGAGGTCATATCGCCTACTACCAGAGAGCTCTTTCACCACTATGGTAGACATGAGCCCGACTCTACTGTGGGAGTCCTAAATTTTGCCTAACCTAAATTTACTCACCTAGTCTAGAGTATGTGACATAGCACAGGCTCGGGACCATCGCTTATCGTCCCATCCGAAGGATGGCATGCTCAACGTTTTTTCCCCCTCCCAGATAAAAAACCTAAGGGCCTCTGCCAGGTTTCGAACCTGCGAACTTGAACTAAGTAAGTCCTAAATGTTGTCTATGCTAAATTTTTATTTACCAAGAGTTGTGGTCTGAGTACCTGATATCGTACAGGTCGAAAGTTGACGTTAACGATAGTTTCGATAATATCGGCGTTCGTATTTCTGGGATCCACTGAATCGAAGGAAGGTTACATTTACTGTTCTCGTAGAGTGTCTTATAGCGTGCTTTGTTGTTTTGAACTGAAAAATGATTCGATTCGTAAACGGAAGTCCGATGTGTGGAGTTACTTCGATAAGGATGTGGTTCCAAAAAAACTGGCTAAATGTCGTTTGTGCAGTGCTGAATACAGAACTTATGGGAACACTTCCAATTTCAAGAATCACTTCTTGAGAAATCATTACAGCGATTATAACGGGAACGCCTTGAGCACATCTACTGATACAATTCCACTTCCACTACCTCTATTCTCTTCTAAGAGAATAGAGGTAGTGGAAGTGGAATTCGTTTTTACTTGAGCTCAACAAAAACTTACGAAAGAAACTGCGAGAGGTTTAGGATTCTCTTAAATCGCATTGTTTCATACATAGCCATTGATTTTCAACCATTCAGCGTAGTCGAAGACGAAAGTTTTCGTAATATGCTTTTCACTTTGACGGTAAATTACACTGTACGACATCTTGCTTGTCTTCCTTAAATTACTTACATAGTACATGTGTGTATATACATGAGCATAGAGTCACGATGTCACTTCTGCTTAAAAAATATTTCGATAGCACTATAGATAGTTTCAAAAACGCGCAGATCTTTTAAAATTATCGACACATCCGGCCTATACCAAAAGTGTTCCGTATAAAATTTCCAAGTCAGGTGAAATAACCTTGAGCATGCCGTCCTTCGAATGGAACGTTAAGCGATAATCGCGAGCCTGTATGATGTGAGGTACTGGTTAAAGGTTCCTAGGTGAATAAACTCCCACAGTAGAGTAGCGCTCATTTTCACCAGAGTGACGAAAGGGCACTCTGGTAATAGGCGATGTGACCTCGAAGTTAAAGCCTGGGCATGAGTCACAAAAACTAACTACTGGCACATTTTTGTTTTAATAGCTGTTTATACTAAGTTCTATTGGGTCGATTTTTATGAAAATTTCATGATTTTTTTGGATATTGATAACTTGAGTATATTCTGTAGCTTTGCTTGTGTTTTTCTTCTATTTTCTTAAGAGATATGTAAGTCTGTATGTCAAAATGAGAGAGTGAACGAGATAGAAGGGAGGTGACGGAGCCTCTCCTTCTATACTTATCTTTTGGCAGCCAGCTCGTGGCCTTATCGCTAAAATAATCCACTGGCCATAATTGTAGCCAACATCTCACCTCCAAAACAGTTCTCATTCAAGAGAACGCTCAATTGCCCGCTGATGAAACAAAATTCAAAATGTTGTACCCAAACCTTAGTGATTTTGGTTAGTTATGACCAAAGCCCGGATTTCGTGCAGTAAACAAATTTAAAAAATGTAATAAAAAAGCCAAAACGAGCAATAATGTGCAACAAAAAATAAAATCCTGCCATTAACGGTTTTTCTGCAAAAAAAAAAAAATTGGATCTAATTTGTAAATTCAATAACTATTTTTTCAGTATAAAAGTAGGTAGGGGAATTTATGTACACAAGTTATAAAAAATATTTACTCAAAACACAATTTTTGATTAAAAAAACACTAGAGATATGTAAAATACAAAACAGTTCACTACTCGAGGCCGAGAATTTGACTTCAGTTAAATTGATATATATTTTTTACACATTGATATGCATTTGATGAGTTAAAATTTACTACTAAATACATTTCAAAATTCATGTCTGAAAAACTGTGCCGGCTGTCGCTATGTATGTGTTTTAGCTGGGAAAACGATCTCTTGACGCTTACGCTTGTGAAGCAGCTGCTTATATAATGTCAGGTTGTAGATCCAAACCAATATCTTCTCCATTTATGACCGCATTGTACTTTTTGAGTTGGTCATATCCGGGATTTTTTCTCAAAACTAAAAAAACATAAGGTTCTTAGCCGGGTTTCGAACCCCCGATCTTGAGCTCAGTAAGCAAGGACACTAGGTTCTTATTTCTTGTTGTTTTTGTTTTAATTACTAAAACTTCTTCAAATTGAACCTTTATTCCTTTATTGGGGGTGGTTGGCCGGCGAGAGCGCAAAGCTGATTTTAATTATAAGGGTCACTATACGACGAGAGCGCAATGATTTTATATATCAGGTATTTGCGTTTTTTTTATTTTTTTATTATTATAATTTTATTTTTTATAATACTTTGAAGCATTGAAAATATAGTCGAATAAATGACGTCTTCCTGCACTGTATTCGCGTTGATACTCGCTGATTATTTTTTTTTCCGAATACTGAACCTGTTCACTATAGGATTGAGTATATTTGCACTCCACATATTTATTTGTGATTCGATGAAAAACTCCTTTAATACAGCGACAAACTTGTGTAAGTTAGGGTGTGCACTGCAGACATTTTTGTTGAAATGAGAGTGGAAAGACTCACTAGCATTAGTGGTCTCCGTGTCCCCGTGTGTCTCCGTGAGCCTTTGAAAACATTTCACATCAGCAACGTGTAATCAGTAGGCCTTTGGGGCGGGCGAGACGGTCAACTTTAAAATAAATTAAAATTTAATTGAAACCATTGCGCTCTCAACGTATAAAAATGGGATTAATTTTTATTATCTGCGCTCTGGCCGTAGATGGCCAAAATGGGGGCCATGATGGGTAACAATGAGAATTAATTAACTCTCGTTCAATTAACTCTCATTTAATTCACTCTTATTTTAATTAACTTTAGTTTAATTATATCTTATTTTAATTAACTCTCATTTAATTAACTCTCATTTAATTAACTCTTATTTTAATCAACTATTATTTTAATTAACTCTCATTTAATTAGATTTAATGTAATCAACTCTCATTTAATTGGTTCAGTGATTGCTGTTTTTTTTTTTTTTTTAATCCTTTTTTATGGATTATAAGATTTAGTTTTAGTTAGGGATCCCTCTACCCTCTCATAAACAGAAACACGCCACTTAAACATACGTGTACTATTCTCTTATACAAGACACTCCTACTTCCACTTCTAACATACGCCTGTCCAGTCTGGATCGGTACCAGCAGCACTAACATTAAACGACTACAAACATTTCAGAATAAAGTACTCCGAATAGCAACAAACGCACCCTGGTTTGTGAGGAATCACAAAATCCACGAAGAATTGGGTGTTCCTCTTTTTGCAGCTCACATCGAGAAACTAGTGAAGAATCACCACGAAGCCCTTGTGTATTGTTCCGGGGCTGTACATTACAGTCTAGGAGCGCCTACTCCTGGGAGGCGACTCAAACAAAGACTGTACCAGGACTTTCTATTTTAAATCCTTTATTTTATATATTTGTGTATAGCACCTTGTTTTGCTGGTCCAAATAAATGTTATTATTATTATTATTAGTTTTAGTTACCTTAGGGATAACAGTGTAATTTCTTTGGAGAGTTCTTAACGATGAAGAAGTTTCCGACCTCGATGTAAGATTAAAATAAGTGGTAAAGCTAGAATTTTACTTACTAGGTCTGTTGGACCTCTAAATTCTACATGATCTCAGTTCAATGATCCACTCACTACATTTTTCTATATAATATGATAATATGAATCTTTCGTCGTGAAATAATTTTTATTTATATGATTAAGAAGACATTAAAAAATAAACACATTTACATGAAATCCGGATGCTTCAAGACATATATCAACTAGCTGATCACAAAAATATCTCATAAAAACTAAATTCTCCATTGTTTTTTAGACAGAGAAGAAAAATCTGGAGTAAATTTGCGAGGCCAATATTCTCTCCTGAGTCGCTGATATCCTTCCATTTCTTCACTTCTTGTAAATTTCCTTGTTAAATCCTGAGCCAATTTTGGCTTTGTATTCAAACAGGGTGCAGTCATTCCAATATGTCCATAAAATTTACCCTTTTTATTCATAACTTGTTCTTTTAGTCGTTTTCTATAATCTGCATTTTCAATACGATAATCCACGCCGCCTCCCGTTGGGGGTGGATTCAAAAAACGATGATCCCGAGTTTGTGACATATTGTTAAATTCTTTAGCAAAATGACAACGTACATTTCGAGAATGTGTTCGTATATTTGAATCGTAGACAACGTCTGTTAGTGTCGTATCTAGCGGCAAATTGACCAACTGTACTGTTACTTCTTTCGGTGGTCCTAATTTGTCTTCAGATATTTTTTTTTCAAAAGCTATAACAACATTTTTCTTATTGTGTGGTACAAAAAGAAACATCTCAGAATTTTTTTGCAATGCAGACTTTTCATCTATTTTTCCATCACCAAACTGCAAATTTTTCCATATGTTATCATCAGGTTTATTTACAGCTGTTTCTTCCAAAGGTTTTTCAATTTTATAAAATTCTTGAAGTGAATAACTTTTTTTATTGTTCATTGCTATATTTTTACTATTTTTTTTAATAATTACCAAATTATTTTTTGAAGTATCTTTTTTTTTATCATCACCTTCTTGCGGTGTTTTGTATGAAATGTCTACCAAATTCCATTTATCGCTCAAATTTTTTGGCAAAAAATTGATAGAACTCTCTTTTAACATTTTTCTTTCTTTCTCTGATGAAATGCGCATTGGAATTTTAGAATTTTCTTTACAATTCATTAAACAGATGTCACTCACTTTTTCTTCTTCAAGAATTGCATTACCTTCTTGTGGAACTTCTACCAATGCATTTTTGAAATCTTCAATAATTTCTCCAGAATTTTCATTAATCGGTTTATCATTAGATTTTTGTTCTACTACAGTGGAGGATTCAATATTGATACAATTTGATTCTTCATCTTTTGAATCTTTTTTCAAAATGTCAGGTTTTGATTTAGGTAATGGCTTCCAAAGTCCATCTTCCCACTGCCATGGTAGAAGCACTCCAGTATTTTTGAAAGATCTAGGCGCAATAAATGGTTCTCCCTGATGGAAAATTTTATAATTTGTTCCTTGAAGATGTTTCCCTTTATTTTTTGTCATTGTGTTTAAAAATTCAGACAATAATCGTATTCTCAAATCTTTAAAAAAAATTTTAAGTGCTTCTTCTATACCGTTTTTAGATTGTTTATTTTCCTTGGAAACAACAGCTTCCGTCACTTGAGTACTTCTTTTTGATTTTTCTTTTCCGCAACAGTTTATTAATAAAAATGTTTTTTTCTTGTTTTTCATTAGGGGAATTGAAAATATTGTAAATGTGGGCAGGAGTTTATTTTTGGGTTCAATCTGATTAGGGTTCCCAAAAGAAAATCCCTCTTTTATTAAAGACTTCACTATATTCGCTAGATTTTGTATAACAGGCAATGAATTGATCTCTTTCCCACTTTTTGATGCGGTTCCGAAGATTGTATTCTGTAATATAAAAATAATTATTAAAAAAAAAAAATTGTAAAAACATTCACCATAAAAATACAAGGAATACTAGATAAATATATTGGTAGAGTCGACAGTATCTTTTCAATATTGAAAGAAATCGAGATTCTATCGTGTAAATATAAAACTCAGTTTCATCTGGGAGGTAAAATAAAATTAAGCATGCCGTCCTTCGGATGGGACGTTAAGCGATGGTCTCGAACCTATACGATGTCACTCGTTAAAGACCCCTGCCCTTTGGGAATAAAAATTTAGGGTAGGCAAAATTTAAGACTCCCATAGTAGTGTCGGGCTCGTGACGAAAGAGCGCTCTGGTAGTAGACTATATGATCACGTAATAAAAGCCCGGGCATGAGTCATAATAACTAAAACTCAGTTTTTGGCCAACGTTTTGGAAACTATTTTCCTTCTTCAGGGGCCTTATAATGACTTGAGTGGATGTTTGTGGTGAAGAGTAGTCCTTCACAACACACATCCACTACAGAACCTTGAGTTTCTTCAATATTAAAGTGTACCTGGTTTCAGCTCATGTCATTGTCAGCACACAGTTCAAAAGTCTCATTTAAGTTTACTAAGTTTATCAGATTTATACAATCAATACTCAGGTTACCTGAGATTACCTAAGGCTGTGACACCTTGTCCCCTAGAGGAGTCGAGTTAAGTGAACATTTACAAATATCGAGTTGTCAATAATACAATAAAATAAACAAAATATAATAATAAGAAATAAAAAATGTATTATAGAATGGGGTTTATAGTAGAATACGTAGTACATATAAGAAATAAGGTCTATATGACATAATAAATAATATAATAAATATTATGTCATATAGATCTTATATATGAGGAGTTTGGAGCCAGAGCGGACCAACTGGTTGAAACTGAACAGGTAGAAAATGGCAATTGAAAATTGAGTACATTTTGTTTATCTCCATAAATGGGCCCCAAATATTTATTTATATTTGAAATTTTAGAATAGTATTGGATGAGTGGTCCCTTTTTGTGTTCTATAAAGTTTTTGAAGGCCGTATGATCCATTGTGACACTGAAAATATATGCACAAAATACTTGTGGACTAAACTTAAAGTGCTGCTATCTATCACTGAAGTGAAGAAACTAAGTGATCCACACTGGTTTTGAAAAAGGGAACCTATGCCAACATCAGGATGGTAATAACTCATTTTCCAAACTCCTCATATATTCTACTTTGAAAATTTTTTTTTAATGTCTTAATTCTATTTTATTTATTTATTATTATATTTTCTACATTATACTATATATTATCAACAACTCGAAAATTTGTAAAGGTATGTAGTGTTAAGGTATGACTTACACCCTGATAAAATGTATAAAAAAAATTTTTTTTGTAACATTTTGATATCTCTGGTGGCAAAGACATGAACTAATTCTCATCTTTGCTGTCCCCAGTATCTTCATTTTTGAAAAATTGAACAAATCTTTGTTTTTGAGCAATAACAAATTTTTGGACCTTGCAGAAATGCAATTGTATTAATTTCTAAATATTTTCTGATCATAATAAATTGTTTTTGTGTATATTTTGTTCTCAGGGCAACATTGATGATGATTGAAGTTATTATTCCCCACTTATTGAATTTCTTGAACCATTGTTAATTGTTAATAAATGGTTAGCTGTGTCGCATCAACTATTTTAAAAAAATCAACGTTGAAGTTTTGCATATTACTCTCTATTATTGTTTCAAAATAAATGTTAAACAATGAAAAATTTTGCTAATAACTTACGTTATCGGACTTGAACCTAGAACCAATATTAAATTATAAAAATCAGTTAATTTTGTGACTTAAGTAGAAAAAATTAAATTCTTAAATAGTTATTATGACTCAATCCAGGGCTTTAATAGAAATAACACATCGCTTACTACCAGAGCGCTCTTTTGTCACTCTGGTGGACATGAGCCCGAATCTACTAAGGGAGTAAATTTTGCCTAACCTAAGGTGGCTTTCACACCGGAGAGACATGCGACGCAACACGTGTTGGACACATTTGTCCCCAAGAATGAAACCGAGAAATCAAATGGGGGCTTTCACACTGAAGACACAAATGTATCCAACACAAATCATGTGTCCAACACATGTCGCATGGAACCGACCGGCCCGTTCTTTTGGCGATGTTTCATTGAGTTGCAGGTCATTGCCCACCCAGTGACCCGTGGCGCTAGTGTAGGAAATAACCTCCCGAGATTCTTTCTTTCCCTTGACAAAATGCCGTTGCCAGATACAGAACAATTTAATAACACATTCATTGTGGAAGTGGAACAACGTCCCGCGTTGTACAACACTTCCTTGAAACAATATTCCAACATCGTGGAGAAGGATCGGCGTTTTCTTCTTTGAGCCTTTCGTCTAGAACTCATTACCGCACTCATCAATATCATCACATCATCGTCTGGTGATGATGAAGACATAATTATAAACAGCAACTTCACCTGAATAGCGACCAATAATTCGGGGTTACTTGTACAACGTGTATGCAACATTTGTCTCTTTGGTGTGAAAGCCCTGTGTCCTACAAATGTGTCCAACACGTGTTGCGTCGCATGTCTCTCTGGTGTGAAAGCCACCTAAATCTTTATTCACCTAGTCTTTAACCTGACTTCGCACAGGCTCGGGACCATCGCTTAACGTCCCATCCGAAGAACGGCATGCTCAACATTGTTTCACCTCCCAGATAAAAAACCTAAGGATATCTGCCGGGTTTCGAACCTGCGATCTTAAGCTGAGTAAGCAAGCAAGCATACCACTGAGCTACCGGGGCACATTGAGACAAGAGGCCTCAAAACCTAGCCAAAATACAAAAAAAAACATACAGATTTTAAGGAGGGAGTGAAGGTGGTTTACTTGCATACACCTGTACAAACATAAACAAGACCGTTGCAGCCTTTAACACCCTCTACATTGCCTCAGTCTATATTTATAAAGTGTTAAAACCCAATCTTTTTAATTCTTCTATTGTCATAAATATGGAGATCTCTTCTCAAGGTAAGTGTACTGAATTATAATTACTATCATTAACGTCACAGCTTAATAAAAAACTATTGAAAAAAAATCAGTTTTTGTTGTTGCCGGGCACTCACCTTCTTAAAGTATTTTCATCAGATAACCATCAAATGTAATCCGTTTTTGCGAAAATTTGGGAGAGGGGGGATTTTAAAGTTATAAATTCGTCCGAAGAAGACGCAGAGACGAAGAAAATGAAGCTATTGCCATTTCTAATTTCAATTACCTAATATGAATTATATATTTCTCATAAGCTGTATAAGCTACAACACGTGTTCACCTCCTCTTGAGGAGCTGATCTATTTGTCAAAATACAGTACTCAAAGAAGAGTCGGGGAATTTTTTAAGTATTTTTTTCGTGTTCAGCACACCAAAAAACATAAAGCATATAAGTATCATAATTTTTGCCAGAAATTTGTTCATTTTACCCCAGTGTGCGGCGCCTTCTTAAATTTTTAAATAGATTGTTTCCTTAATTTTGATTCCATTTTACATCCCCGGTTGGATATTGGACGTATATGAAAAGCAAACATTCAAACCGTGTTTTCTCCAAAAAAGAAAAAAAATGAGAGTGATTTTTCTTTGAACTCAACATTAAATGGTACAAAAATATACTATTATTTTCAACCAAAACAGGTTTTATCCCATTATAAACCTATTTAGAAAATTCAGGTTTCATTCGAAAAGTGTTCCCTCCAGAGCCAGTTTTCAGTCAAACAGTGATTCCTCAAGCCAACCAATCAAAGCTTGTTGTTACTGGTCACGTGACCCAGCTATTACCTGATGTTTCTAGTGTTTCAGAGGATATGTTATTGTTTGTTTGGTGCTATGTTGGTTTGTTTATTTTAGAGCGGTGTGCTTTTACCTAAGTTTTTATTAGTTATTAATTTAGGAATGGAAGAAATAATAGATGCACTGGAAATTGTGGCACGATTTTTCACTTATAAATGTTTTACTTTATTTTATAATTACATAATCAGTTTTGTTCTGTTAATAATTAGTTTTATTCCATTAAAAAATGTTATAGTAACAATATGTGAGTTCCAATCTTTTTCATTCATAAAGTGTTTTATCCACATTGGAAACATTCAAAACATGTTTCCTCCTCTGAGTTCGGTCAAAACGTGATTTCTCCAAATTTCAAATGAATTTTCCTAATTAATTTCAAGTTCATTAGGTAAAGTACGCCTACAAACCTTCCTAGAAACCAGTAATACAACCTAAACAAACGATAATTAGGGTCTAAAACAAGTTATTTCTTAATTTATTAGTTTTTTATGTTTCCTGAAAAATTGTATCCGAAGGAGAAAACATGGTTTGAATGTTTGGTCCTCATATATACTTTCAAATGCTTCTTATTAACCAGATCGGTGCGGTAAGATATGGCCTATGGTGTGGTAAGATATGGCATTGGTGCGGTAAGATATGGCCTTGGTGCGGTAAGATATGGCCTATGGTGCGGTAAGATATGGCCTATGGTGCGGTAAGATAAGGTCTTGGTGCGGTAAGATCAGTGCCGGATTAACCTATAAGCAAACTAAGCAATTGTTTAGGGCATCACGTTTCGGGGGCACCAAGTCCGCTATGCTATTTTCGACATAGTTATTTTTTTAAATAGTTAATTATTTCTCAATTTTTTTTTTTTTTTTTTTCGTATATCTGATATAATTTTTAATTAAAAAAGGAATTAATATATTAAATATAAAAACATTTATAGGTCGCATAATTTTTTTCGTACCCTGCCGAAAACTTCGGATGGAAGACCAGATATCAATTCCTGATTATGATGATACTGAGGAAGAAGAAGTTTCTGATGAAGAAGTGCACGTATATGATGATCGAAAGAGAAATTTAGTGTTAATAAATTAATTGTGAAAAAATTTATTTTCTTATTTTCTCGCTTAATTAATTTTGTCTTTGTTTTTTTAATCGACAATTGCCAACATAAGTAAGACGTTAATCATATCAATAATAAGGCGGGGGCAGCATAAGCTCAGAATGCTTAGGGCATATGTGGGCAACAACCGGCCCGCTGTAAGATTTGGTCCGGCCCGCGAGACATTTTGAAAAACCCAATTAAAAAAAAAAATAATATTACACTACTTACTCACTATCTAATCTAAATTTAAGACGTGGAGTTGTGCGATTTCTACAAAAAAATATCTCGAAGAAGACCATTTTCCGCAGCTTAGAAAATTCGCAAGAAGATTGATTTGTGCGTTTGGCAGTACTTATAAATGCGAACATTTCTTTTCAACGATGAAAGTTAATAAATCACAACATCGTATAAGGCTCACTGAAGATAATTTGGAAAATTCTTTACGCCTTTGTATCAGTGGAATTAATCCAAACATCAATGGATTAGTTTCCCAAATTCAAGCTCAAGTGTCTCATTGATTTCGGTGTCGCTACTTAACTTTCGTAGTTTGTAATAATTCCAAATTTCACGATTTAATTATAATATTGTACCTTTTTTTTTTTTCATTTCATTTTGTTATTTTAATAAATTGTATTATAATAACATTGTCTTATTATTTCATGTCTGATATCTATCGCTAAAAATTATGAACACTACTTTAAAGTCCGACGTTATTTTATTTTGAACCATCTACGCGGCCCGCGAACGTATTTGCACATTAAAGTTTGGCCCGCAACATGTCAAAGGTTGTCCATACATGGCTTAGGGCATCGAATAGTCTTAATCCGGCACTGGGTAAGATATGGCCTTGGTACGGTAAGATATGGCCTTGGTACTGTAAGCTATGGCCTTGGTACGGTAAGCTATGGCCTTGGTACGGTAAGATATGGCCTTGGTACTGTAAGCTATGGCCTTGGTACGGTAAGATATGGCCTTGGTACTGTAAGCTATGGCCTTGGTACGGTAAGATATGGCCTTGGTACGGTAAGCTATGGCCTTGGTACGGTAAGATATGGCCTTGGTACGGTAAGATATGGCCTTGGTACGGTAAGATATGCCCTTGGTGTGGCCTATGTGTACTGCTCACTTCCCTTATTACTCTACAGTTGTTGTTGTTTTTTTTTCGAAAACACATAAATATAATAAAACAATATAAATAAAGTTTAAAAAAAAAATTTTTTGAATACCCAGATAACGAGGCAAAAATTTGCATTAAACTCTTCTTCAGTTTTTTTCTTGGAAACCGACTTATCCAGATGTGCGGGTTTGTCCTGAAGTCGAGGAAGAGTGATCCGGCATTGATAATGTCTTCTTAACAAAGGCAACCAACATGCAATCGTCCTCAGGAAAATTGTGCACGTTTGGAACTGAAAATTCACATAAATAAATATATTTATATTTATACAGTAGGTTAGGTTTTATGACTCATGCCCGGGCTTTAACTACGAGGTCATATCGCCTACTACCAGAGCGCTCTTTCGTCACTCTGGTGGACATGAGCCCGACTCTACTGTGGGAGTCCTAAATTTTGCCTACCCTAAATTTTTATTCATCTAGGTTAGGGGTCTTTAACGAGTACCTGACAACGAACAGGCTCGGGACCATCGCTTAACGTCCCATCCGAAGGACGGCGTGCTTAAGTTTATTTTACCTCCCAGATAAAATAAACTAAGGGCCTCGGTCGGGCTACGAACCCACAACCTTGAGCTCAGAAGTCAAGCACGCATACCACTGAGCTACCGGCGCCCTCATTTATACAGTAAAACTTCGTTATAACGCTCCCATTTATAACGGATATAACCCTCTTTTTCCTGGGCCCCGGTCCCAGTGGGGAATTTTCCATTGAAAGTTTATTCGTTGTAAAGCTCCCATTTATAACGATTTCCCGGATATAACCCTCTTTTTCCTGAGCCCCGGTCCCAGTGGGGAATTTTCCATTGAAAGTTTATTCGTTGTAAAGCTCCCATTTATAACGATTTCCCGGATATAACCCTCTTTTTCCTGAGCCCCGGTCCCAGTGGGGAATTTTCCATTGAAAGTTTATTCGTTGTAAAGCTCCCATTTATAACGATTTCCCGGATATAACCCTCTTTTTCCTGAGCCCCGGTCCCAGTGGGGAATTTTCCATTGAAAGTTTATTTGTTGTAAAGCTCCCATGGAAGGATTAAACACATTTTTTCTAACATTTTCATTTTTTAAAATAGGCATTAGATGATATGTCAAAATTAAATTAAATTTGCTTACACAAAAATAAATTAAGTATAAAATTAAATTAAAACCAGGAAATGATGTAATGGATTCTGTGAAAATAATTTCTATAAATTTTCTCTCTCCCCTACAAAATGTTTCCACGAATTCAATTAACTTGTGCTTTTACAATACGAATCTAATTTTCCATTCAGTATTTTATCTTCTTCGGTCCTGTTAACATCGTATAAAATGTCGCAAAAACATTTTCAAATAAAGAAAATAATTATTTAATAAAAGAGTTTGATCAATCTATATAACAGAATCATCCATAATAACACAGCTCAAAATAATCGATGTTTTGGATGCATTAAAGACGATTCGTACATTTTTTGTGTGCAATACGGAAGTAGAAGGCGAAACTTTCAAAATATTGGGTATATGAAACTAATGAGTTGGCGTCAACGGTATATTTTTGTTTCACTGTACAGCGTAACCCTGAGAGTGAGTTTCTTATACCCAGTAATGCCATTATGAAATAGTTTTGAGTAGGGGAAGCGAGAGAGGAGTGATCTTCATTTTTATCATTTTTCTTAAACACTACCAATAGTAAAACAAATTATAACTCGTTGCTATTGGATACAAATTAAACATTATTTTGAAATGTTTCCTTTGGGAGCCATGGTGGCCGTGCGGGCTAGAGCGTAGGGTTTTAGTCGCATGGTCTCACCTTGGTTTGCGGGTTCGAATCCCGTCCGGCAGTGAGTTTTATTTCGTAGATAAAACTCTCTCCCTGGGCCATGGATGTCGTAAATAATTAGGTAAAACATCATTATAAGAGTCATGGCTAATATGCATCGTACATGAGGCCAAAAAAAAAAAAAAAAGTTTCCTGCAGAAGTTTATTTTTTGAAATGAAACATCTTTAGTGAGACTAGTGAATCAAAATTACATCGACATAAAAAATCAAACATGAAACTGAGGAGAGTGGGATTAGTAGCGCATGCGTACAAGTCAACTACGAGTTTAGGTCGGTTGTTTAATACAGTGAAGGTGATGCAAATATGTCAACACGTTGGAATCTTCATAAAAAAATTTCGTTTCTCCCTTTTCTTGGCTGATATGGCGATTTTGTATTGTCTCTTGATTTATAGAGTTTGGCAAAATTACCAGTGTCCGCCATTTCGTTTTTGGGAGAATGTCACATAGCCTATGATATATATATATATATATATATAATTGTAAAAAAAAAAATACCCCGCAGTTTCGCAGTCTGCTAATAAAATGGAAAAGAATAATGAATGGTGCATAAGCAACTGGTGACTAGATTAACTATTTTAATAATAAAAAATGGTTAAAAATTGTTCTCAAATATGGATTTAATTATCTAATGATAGCATGATTAATACTGTAATCATGCTATCTCATGCAAGGCATCATTAGCTACAATTAGTGTTATCTGGCAGGTGTCCCGATTTCCGCGGGACGTCCCGTTTTTCAAGCACTCTATGACCAGTCCCGCCAGCATCTTAATCGAGACCCCAAAAGTCCCCCTTTATAATAACTTGGTTAATTTTTGTTTGAAATGTTTTTATATTACTTATATTTCATTAATATGCGATTCATGCCAGTCTTTAACTACGAGGTCATATCGTCTACTACTAGTCGCTCTGGTCGGCATGAGTGACCCGACTCTACTCTGAGAGTCCTAAATTTTCCCATTCAGGTTTATTCACTTCAAACTGAGAACTTTAAGTAGTACCTGACTTGAGACCATCGCTTAACATCCGAAGACAGGCGTGCTCAAGGTTTTTTTCACACTCCAGATAAAAACCTTAAGCGCTTCGTCCTTGAGCTCAGAAGACAAGCTTGCTAACTCTCAGCTAGTGGCGCACTCTTTTCTTTATTATAAAAATCTTATTTATTGAGCTTTCCGGTTGTACATAAACTATTATACCCTATATGTATATGATACTTATAAAGAAAACGTATGTTCTTTAAAAATATTGTCAATTTCACAAAATATCGTGTATAAATACCCAAAAATTATTTGTAAAATAAACAACATTTTACTATAGAATATATATATATTAATAACCATTTCCCTCCCTGTGTGAGTGCAAATCACGTAATTAGTAAATATAAATAAAATATAATTAATATCGAAAAATTATTAAAATTGAAAATTATTATATCGCGACTTTAATAAAAACAATACCTGGATAGCTGAGTACACTCTCACGGGAAGAACGGTTACAAGTTCCTAACGGGTCAGTTGTCATCAGTAATTAATAATAATTAAATTACTGTTGCCAACCAGAAGAAGCATGGGATAGGGAAATGGAATGAATCAACCTTAGAATAATAACATATTTATTTTAAAAGAACATAAAATATTTACATAAGAAAAACGATTGAATATGATTTGGCCATATGTCTGAAGGACTTTATAACTCAATTACGAGGTACCTCGATATGATATCCATGGTGAATGACGGCGTGATCATCCTTTCTGGACTTCCCGTAGACATCATCTAATCCCATAGTCCCTGAAGATCTGCGTAGTTTCGAGGGCACACCAGAAGTTACACCCCCACTGACTTTGCACCGTCCGAAATCAAAGTGTATCTCACTGACTAGTTCCATGTGGCCAGTCTGGCCCCAAGTATGGAGAAGAAATGATATCACCTATTCAAACTTAATTATAGAAAAGATACGTGGTGCTCGACCGAGACATGAACGAAGAAATAGTAATTTCACATATTCAAACTAATTTTGAAATATATAAAAAGAACGTGGTGATCAGCCGAGACATGAATGAAGACTGTTAAATTCCACATATTCTAACTGATATTACTTATAGAAAAGATACGTGGTGATCACCCAAGACATGAACGAAGACTGAGTAAAACGGGGAGTGGCTTCCGATATCTGACCGTGGTGGGGAACGTTTCTCGAGGCTTGATTGGTCGTCGGACTCCGCCCATTTTATTTCCAGCCAATCGCATATTACCAATTAACATCTGCCTCTAGTTGTGTGAAAACCTGGAGTAATAAAAAAAAACCTTACTGCTTATTCATTATACACCGGATGTAGACAATTATCTTGGCTTCCTTTCCATTGTGTCTCTATTATTCTTTATTTTCGCTCCCAGCGATCGCGATTCTCTCGCAGGCATCATTGGTTCCGAGCATTCTCTTCCAAATGCAATTCTCGTTTATTCAACACCACACAACCCATATTTTGCTCCTAGCGATCGCGATCCTCTCGTAGACATCGCCAGTTCTGAGCATTATCTATAGGGTAGACATGCTACAATATATACATATTCTGAGGGCGCCGGTAGCTCAGTGGTATGCGTGCTTGACTTCTGAGCTCAAGTTCGTGGGTTCGTAACCCGACCGAGGCCCTTAGTTTATTTTATCTGGGAGGTAAAATAAACTTAAGCACGCCGTCCTTCGGATGGGACGTTAAGCGATGGTCCCGAGCCTGTACAATGTCAGGTACTCGTTAAAGACCCCTACCCTAGATGAATAAAAATTTAGGGTAGGCAAAATTTAGGACTCCCACAGTAGAGTCGGGCTCATGTCCACTCATGACGAAAGAGCACTCTGGTAGTAGGCGATATGACCTCGTAGTTAAAGCCCGGGCATGAGTCATAAAACCTAACCTAACCATATTCTCAATGGTATTTACTCATACTATATTCAAACAATAGTAAACATTTAATCATTATTTATCCTTTTATTGTTGTTTTCTTTTCTTTATCTATATAAATAAAGCTGAAACGGGGTTTGTTTGTATGTTTGTTCCAGCATCACGCCCAAACGGCTGGACGGATCTTCATGAAACTTCACATGTAGCATTCTTTTGAGCCCGATTGAATAATAGGCTATGTGGCGTCTCAGAATTTTGAACGGGAGGGGGGGTTGTAAGGGGGGCCTAAGTATAAATATAGAGCAAACTCTTTAACGGTTGGTCGGATTGTCACGAAATTTCACATGTAGTATTTTTAAAAGCCAAATAGGAAAAAAAGGTGTGTGGCGTCCCAAAGTTTTGAACGGGAGGGGGGGGTTGTGGGGGGGCCTAAGTATAAATATAGAGCTAACTCATTAACTAATGGGCGAATCGTCATGAAATTTCACATGTAGTATTTTTAAAAGCCAAATAGGAAAAAAAGGTGTGTGGCGTCCCAAAGTTTTGAACGGGAGGGGGGGTTGTGGGGGGGCCTAAGTATAAATATAGAGCTAACTCATTAACTAATGGGCGAATCGTCATGAAATTTCACATGTAGTATTTTTAAAAGCCAAATAGGAAAAAAAGGTGTGTGGCGTCCCAAAGTTTTGAACGGGAGGGGGGGTTGTGGGGGGGCCTAAGTATAAATATAGAGCTAACTCTTTAACGGTTGGTCGGATTGTCACGAAATTTCACATGTAGTATTTTTAAAAGCCAAATAGGAAAAAAAGGTGTGTGGCGTCCCAAAGTTTTGAACGGGAGGGGGGGTTGTGGGGGGGCCTAAGTATAAATATAGAGCTAACTCTTTAACGGTTGGTCGGATTGTCACGAAATTTCACATGTAGTATTCTTAAAGGCCAAATAGAAAAATAAGGTGTGTGGCGTCCCAAAGTTTTGAACGGGAGGGGGTTGTGGGGGGCCTAAGTATAAATATAGAGCTAGCTCATTAACTAATGGTCGGATTGTCACGAAATTTCACATGTAGTATTTTTAAAAGCCAAATAGGAAAAAAAGGTGTGTGGCGTCCCAAAGTTTTGAACGGGAGGGGGGGTTGTGGGGGGGCCTAAGTATAAATATAGAGCTAACTCTTTAACGGTTGGTCGGATTGTCACGAAATTTCACATGGAGTATTCCTGAAGGCCAAATAGAAAAATAAGGTGTGTGGCGTTCTAAAGTTTCGAACGGGAGGGGGGGTTGAGGGGGGCCTAAGTATAAATATAGAGCTAGCTCATTAACGGTTGGTCGCATTGTCACAAAATTTCACATGTAGTATTCCTGAAGACCAAATAAAAAAAAAGGTGTGTGGCGTCCCAATAATTTGAACGGGGGGAGGGGGGGGGGGGGGGGTAGGCCTAAGTATAAATATAGTGCTAACTCTTCAAAGATTGGTCGGATTGTCACAAAATTTCACATGTAGTATTTTTAAAATCCAAATAGAAATATAAGATGTGTGGCGACCCAAAGTTTTGAACGGGAGGGGAGGTTGTGGGGATAGGCCTAAGTATAAATATAGTGCTGGCTCATTAACGGTTGGTCAGATTGTCACGAAATTTCACATGTAGTATTTCTGAAAGTCAAATAGAAAAATAGGCGGTGTGACGGCTCAAAATTTTGTACGGGAGGGGGGGTAGTGGCGGGGGGGCCTAAGTATAAATATAGTGCTAGCTCAATAACGGTTGGTCGTATTGTCATGGAATTTCACATGTAGTATTCTTAAAAGCCAAATAGAAATATAGGGTGTATATGTCACAAAATTTTGAACGGGAGGGTGGGTTGATGGGGGCCTAAGTATAAGTATAGTGATGTCATTAACGGATGATCGGATTGTCACGAAATTTCACATGTAGTATTCATAAAGGCCAAATAGAAAAATAGGGTGTAACGTCAAAAAATTGTGAATTGTGCGGGTAGGCCTAAATTTGAAGATAGTGATAGGTCCTTAACGGATGATCGGATTGTCATGGAATTTCACATGTACTATTATTGATGGCCAAATACACTAGCTGTGATGCCCAGTGGTTCTAACTACGTACTAGCTGTGGGGTCCGCCGTTACAAAAACATACTAGCTGTGATGCCCAGCGTTTCTAACTAGGTACTAGCGGTGGGGTCCGCCGTTGCTGAACACATACTAGCTGTGATGCTGAGCGTTTCTAACTACGTACTAGCTGTGGGGTCCGCCGTTGCAAAACACATACTAGCTGTGATGCCCAGTGGTTCTAACTACATACTAACTGTGGGGTCCGCTGTTGCAAAGCACTTAATAGCTGTAGGGCCCAGCGTTCCTAAAAACGTACTATCTGTGGGGTCCGCTGTTGCAAGGCACTTACTAGCTGTGATGCCCAGCGTTCCTAATTACGTGCTAGCTGTGGGGTCCGCTGTTGCGAGGCACATACTAGCTGTGATGCCCTGTGGTTCTAACTACATACTATCTATGGGCTCCGCAGTTGCAAGGCACCTACTAGCTGTAGGGTTCAGCGTTCCTAAAAACGTACTAGCTGTGGGGTCCGCCGTTGCAAAAACATACTAGCGGTGATGCCCAGCGTTTCTAATTAGGTACTAGCGGTAGGGTCCGCCATTTCAGAACACATACTAGCTGTGATGCTGAGCGTTTCTAACTACGTACTAGCTGTGGGGTCCGCCGTTGCAAAAACATACTAGCGGTGATGCCCAGCGTTTCTAATTAGGTACTAGCGGTGGGGTCCGCCGTTGCAGAACACATACTAGCTGTGATGCTGAGCGTTTCTAACTACGTACTAGCTGTGGGGTCCGCCGTTGCAAAAACATACTAGCTGTGATGCCCAGCGTTTCTAATTAGGTACTAGCGGTGGGGTCCGCCGTTGCAGAACACATACTAGCTGTGATGCTGAGCGTTTCTAACTACGTACTAGCTGTGGGGTCCGCTGTTGCAAGGCACTTACTAGCTGTGGTGACCAGCGTTCCTAACTACGTACCTGCTGTGGGGTCCGCCGTCGCAAGGCACATACTAGCTGTGATGCCCAGCGTTTCTAACTAGGTACTAGCGGTGGGGTCCGCCGTTGCAAGGCATATACTACCTGTGGTGACCAGCGTTCCTAACTACGTACTAGCTGTGGTGCCCAGCGTTGCAAGGCAAATACTAGCTGTGGTCAAAACGTTCCTATGTACGCACTGGCTAGGACGTCCAGCGATGCTAAGTATTCACTAGCTGTCGTTTCCGCAGTTGAAAGGCGCATACTAGCTGTGGTGCCCAGGGATCCTAAAAAATTACTAGCGTTACTACAGTTGAATTCCGTATGAATAATTAAAAATTATAACATCACTGTCGAGGAACTGAATAGCCTTATAGGAGATATTGGGAGAAAAGTCAAAGTTCCCCGGGCAACGCCGGGTATTACTGCTAGTCTATATTAATAAAGCTGAAACGGGGTTTGTTTGTTTGTTTGCATGTTTGTTCCAGCATCACGCCCAAACCGCTGGACGGATTTTTATGAAACTGCCCATGTAGCATTCTTTTGAGCCCGATTGAATAATAGGCTATGTGGCGTCCCAAAATTTTGATCGGGAGGGGGGGTTATAAGGGGGCCTAAGTATATAAATAGTGCTAACTCATTACCTAATGGGCGAATTGTCATGAAATTTCACACGTAGTCTTTTTAAAATCCAAACAGGAAAAAAAGGTGTGTGGCGTCCCAAAGTTTAGATCGGGAGGGGGGGTTGTAAGGGGGGCCTAAGTATATAAATAGTGCTAACACATTAACTAATGGTCGAATTGTCATGAAATTTAACACGTAGTCTTTTTGAAAGCCAAACAAGAAAAAAAGGTGTGTGGCGTCCCAAAATTTTGAACGGGAGGGGGGGTTGTGGGGGGGCCTAAGTATAAATATAGAGCTAACTCATTAACTATTGGGCGAATCGTCATGAAATTTCACATGTAGTATTTTTAAAAGCCAAATAGGAAAAAAAGGTGTGTGGCGTCCCAAAGTTTTGATCGGGAGGGGGGTTGTAAGGGGGGCCTAAGTATAAATATAGAGCTAACTCATTAACTAATGGGCGAATCGTCATGAAATTTTACATGTAGTATTTTTAAAAGCCAAATAGGAAAAAAAGGTGTGTGGCGTCCCAAAGTTTTGAACGGGAGGGGGGGTTGTGGGGGGGCCTAAGTATAAATAAAGAGCTAACTCTTTAACGGTTGGTCGGGTTGTCACGAAATTTCACATGGAGTATTCCTGAATCCCAAATAGAAAAATAGGCGGTGTGACGGCTCAAAATTTTTTACGGGAGGGGGGGGGGAAGTTGGGGGGCCTAAGTATAAATATAGAGCTAACTCATTAACTAATGGGCGAATCATCATGAAATTTCACATGTAGTATTTTTAAAAGCCAAATAGGAAAAAAAGGTGTGTGGCGTCCCAAAGTTTTGAACGGGAGGGGGGGTTGTGGGGGGGCCTAAGTATAAATATAGAGCTTATATTAATAAAGCTGAAACGGGGTTTGTTTGTTTGTTTGTTTGTTTGTTTGTATGTATGTATGTTTGTTCCAGCATCACGCCCAAACCGCTGGACGGATTTTTATGAAACTGCCCATGTAGCATTCTTTTGAGCCCGATTGAATAATAGGCTATGTGGCGTCCCAAAATTTTGATCGGGAGGGGGGGTTGTAAGGGTGGCCTAAGTATAAAAATAGTGCTAACTCATTAACTAATGGTCAAATTGTCATGAAATTTCACACGTAGTCTTTTTAAAAGCCAAACAGGAAAAAAAATGTGTGGCGTCCCAAAGTTTTGAACGGGAGGGGGGGTTGTGGGGGGGCCTAAGTATAAATATAGAGCTAACTCATTAACTAATGGGCGAATCGTCATGAAATTTCACATGTAGTATTTTTAAAAGCCAAATAGGGAAAAAAGGTGTGTGGCGTCCCAAAGTTTTGAACGGGAGGGGGGGTTGTGGGGGGGCCTAAGTATAAATATAGAGCTAACTCATTAACTATTGGGCGAATCGTCATGAAATTTCACATGTAGTATTCCTGAAGACCAAATAAAAAAATAGGCGGTGTGACGGCTCAAAATTTTTTACGGTAGGGGGGGTAGTGGGGGGGCCTAAGTATAAATATAGAGCTAACTCATTAACTAATGGGCGAATCGTCATGAAATTTCACATGTAGTATTTTTAAAAGCCAAATAGGAAAAAAAGGTGTGTGGCGTCCCAAAGTTTTGAACGGGAGGGGGGGTTGTGGGGGGGCCTAAGTATAAATATAGAGCTAACTCTTTAACGGTTGGTCGGATTGTCACGAAATTTCACATGGAGTATTCCTGAAGACCAAATAGAAAAATAGGCGGTGTGACGGCTCAAAATTTTTTACGGGAGGGGGGGGGGGTAGTTGGGGGGCCTAAGTATAAATATAGAGCTAACTCATTAACTAATGGGCGAATCGTCATGAAATTTCACATGTAGTATTTTTATAAGCCAAATAGGAAATAAAGGTGTGTGGCGTCCCAAAGTTTTGAACGGGAGGGGGGGTTGTGGGGGGCCTAAGTATAAATATAGAGCTAACTCTTTAACGGTTGGTCGGATTGTCACGAAATTTCACATGGAGTATTCCTGAAGGCCAAATAGAAAAATAAGGTGTGTGGCGTTCCAAAGTTTTGATCGGGAGGGGGGGTTGTAAGGGGGGCCTACGTATATAAATAGTGCTACCTCATTAACGGTTGGTCGTATTGTCACGAAATTTCGCATATATTATTCCTGAAGGCCAAATAGAAAAATAAGGAGTGAAGCGTCCCGAAGTTTTGAACGGGTGGCGGGTTGAGGGGGGAGGGGGACTAAGTATAAATATAGAGCTAGCTCATTTACGGTTGATCGTATTGTCATGAATCGGATTGTCATGAATTTCACATGTAGTAGTAGTAGTAACTATATATTCGCTGTGGGGTTCACTGTTGCAAGACATTTACTAGCTGTGATGTCCAGCGTTCCTAATATCGTACTAGCTGTGGGGTTCGCTGTTGCAAGGTACTTACTAGCTGTAGTGCTCAGCCCCAGCGTTCCTAACTATGTACTGGCTGTGGGGTTCGCTGTTGCATGGCACCTATAAGACATTCACTAGCTGTTATGCCCAGCGTTTCTAATTACGTACTAGCTGTGGGGTCTGCTGTTGCAAGGCGCTAGCAGTGTGGCCCAGCGTATTTCACTCGTAGGTACTAGCTGTGGGGTCCGCCGTGGCAAAACTCATACTAGCTGTGATGCCCTGTGGTTCTAACTACATACAATCTGTGGGTTCTCAGTTGCAAGGCACCTACTACCTGTAGGGCCCAGCGTTCCTAAAAACGTACTAGCTGTGGGGTCCGTCGTTGCAAAAGCATACTAGCTGTGATGCCCAGGGTTCCTAATATCGTACTAGCTGTGGGGTCCGTTGTTGCAAGGCATTTACTAGCTGTAGTGCCCAGCGTTCCTAACTTCGTACTAGCTGTGGGGTCCGTTGTTGCAAGGCATTTACTAGCTGTAGTGCCCAGCGTTCCTAACTATGTACTAGCTGTGAAGTTCGCTGTTGCAAAGCACTTACTAACTGTAATGCCCAGCGTATTTAACTACATACTAGCTGTGGGGTCCGCTGTTGCAAGGCACTTAATAGCTGTGATGCCCAGCGTTCCTAACTTCGTACTAGCTGTGGGGTCCGCTGTTGCGAGGCACATACTAGCTGTGGTGACCAGCGTTCCTAACTACGTACTAGCTGTTGGGTCCGCCGTCGCAAGGCACATACTAGCTATGATGCCCAGCATTCCCAACTACGTACTAGCTGTGGTGCTCAGCGTTGCAAGCCACATACTAGCTGTGGTCACAAACGTTCTTAAGTACGCACTGACTAGGACGTCCAGCGATGCTAAGTATTCACTAGGTGTGGCTTCCGCCGTTGAAAGGCGCATACTAGCTGTGGTGCCCAGGGGTCCTAAAAACTTACTAGCGTTAGAACAGCTGAAGGACTATAAGCCTTATTCCGTATGAATAATTGAAAATTATAACATCATGAATGTACTGTCGAGGAACTGAATAGCGTTATAGAAGATATTGGGAGAAAAATCAAAGTTCCCCGGGCAACGCCGGGTATAACTGCTATAGATTTAATATTTGTTAAAACTGATAGAGAACGACCGGATTATCTGAATCCTACACAAAAATCAAAATAAAAATGTTTTTCAAAAAATTCACGCTATTTAACGGTTTATAGGCTTAATAATTGTTAAAACTGATACGACAGAATCAGATATATCCGAAAAGTCCCATCCGACGGACGACGTGCTCAAGGCTATTTTCAACCTAAGTGAAATTTCACCTAACCAGGTTTATTTACAAAACATACGTCTCTATATCGAGTACCTCACATTCGAAAAAGCCCTGGATCATCGCTTAAAGTCCCATCCGAAGGACGACGTGCTCAAAGTGTTTTTTAACTTCCCGATTGAAACATCTGACCTAAGTGCCTCAGCTAGATTTCTAAGTGGCGATCCTGAGCTTGGTAGACTCCATTCTTGAAATTTCTCGCTTTTTAACGGTTTATAGATTTAATATTTGTTAAAAATGATAGAGAACGACCGGATTATCTGAATCCTACACATAAATCAAAATAAAAATGTTTTCAAAAAATTTGCGCTATTTAACGGTTTATAGGCTTAATAATTGTTAAAACTGATACGAGAGATTCAGATTTATCCGGAAAGTCCCATCCGAAGGACGACGTGCTCAAGGCTATTTTTAACCTAAGTGATATTTCACCTACCCAGGTTTATTTACATAACATACGTCTCATTATCGCGTACCTCACATTCGAAAAAGCCCTGGATCATCGCTTAAAGTCCCATCCGAAGGACGACGTGCTCATAGTTATTTTTCACTTCCCGATTAAAACATCTGACCTAAGTGCCTCAGCTAGATTTGTAAGTGGCGATCCTGAGCTCGGTAGACTCCATTCTTCAAATTTCTGGCTTTTTAACGGTTTATAGATTAAATATTTGTTAAAACTGATAGAGAACGACCGGATTATCTGAACCCCACACAAAAATCAAAATGAAAACGTTTTTCAAAAAATTCTCGCTATTTAACGGTTTATAGGCTTAATAATTGTTAAAACTGATACTACAGATTCAGATATATCCGGAAAGTCCCATCCGAAGGACGACGTGCTCAAGGCTTTCAACCTAAGTGGAAATTGGCCTACCCAGGTTTATTTACATAACATACGTCTCATTATCGAGTACCTCACATTCGAAAAAGCCCTGGATCATCGCTTAATGTCCCGTCCGAAGGACGAAGTGCTCAAAGTTATTTTTAACTTCCCGATTAAAACATCTGACCTAAGTGCCTCAGCTAGATTTCTAAGTGGCGATCCTGAGCTCGGTAGACTCGATTCTTCAAATTTCTTGCTTTTTAACGGTTTATAGATTTAATATTTGTTAAAACTGATAGAGAACGACCGGATTATCTGAATCCTACACAAAAATCAAAATAAAAATGTTTTTCAAAAAATTTGCGCTATTTAACGGTTTACAGGCTTAATAATTGTTAAAACTGATACTACAGATTCAGATATATCCGGAAAGTCCCATCCGAAGGACGACGTGCTCAAGGCTTTCAACCTAAGTGGAAATTGACCTACCCAGGTTTATTTACATAACATACGTCTCATTATCGAGTACCTCACATTCGAAAAAGCCCTGGATCATCGCTTAATGTCCCATCCGAAGGACGAAGTGCTCAAAGTTATTTTTCACTTCCCGATTAAAACATCTGACCTAAGTGCCTCAGCTAGATTTCTAAGTGGCGATCCTGAGCTCGGTAGACTCCATTCTTCAAATTTCTTGCTTTTTAACGGTTTATAGATTTAATATTTGTTAACTGACAGAGCCATAGAGTGTGCTGGTTTCGGATTATGCCAACGTCAGCACAACGTTCAGACTGACTTTAAATATGGTGACACCGATCCACTATGGAAGAAAAATGCCAAAAAAAAAAAGATGTATGTATAGATATGAACACAAATTAAAACTTGTGTACATTGTGATATAATCTATATTAATAAAGCTGAATAAAGCTTTTGAGCCCGATTGAATAATAGGCTATGTGGCGTCCCAGAATTTTGAACGGTAGGGAGGGTTGTAAGGGGGGCCTAAGTATATAAATAGTCCTACCTCATTACGGTTGGTCGGATTGTCATGAAATTTCACACGTAGTCTTTTTAAAAGCCAAACAGGAAAAAAAGGTGTGTGGCGTCCCAAAGTTTTGAACGGGAGGGGGGGTTGTGGGGGGGCCTAAGTATAAATATAGAGCTAACTCATTAACTAATGGGCGAATCGTCATGAAATTTCACATGTAGTATTTTTTTAAGCCAAATAGGAAAAAAAGGTGTGTGGCGTCCCAAAGTTTTGATCGGGAGGGGGGGTTGTAAGGGGGGCCTAAGAATAAATATAGACCTAATTCTTTAACGGTTGTCGGATTGTCACGAATTTCACATGGAGTATTCCTGAAGGCCAAATAGAAAAAAAAGGTGTGTGGCGTCCCAAAGTTTTGATCGGGAGGGGGGGTTGTGGGGGGGCCTAAGTATAAATATAGAGCTAATTCTTTAACGGTTGTCGGATTGTCACGAATTTCACATGGAGTATTCCTGAAGGCCAAATAGAAAAATAAGGTGTGTGGCCTCACAAAGTTTTGATCGGGAGGGGGGGTTGTGGGGGGGCCTAAGTATAAATATAGAGCTAACTCATTAACTAATGGGCGAATCGTCATGAAATTTCACATGTAGTATTTTTAAAAGCCAAATAGGAAAAAAAGGTGTGTGGCGTCCCAAAGTTTTGATCGGGAGGGGGGGTTGTAGAGGGGGCCTAAGTATAAATATAGAGCTAATTCTTTAACGGTTGTCGGATTGTCACGAATTTCACATGGAGTATTCCTGAAGGCCAAATAGAAAAAAAAGGTGTGTGGCGTCCCAAAGTTTTGAACGGGAGGGGGGGTTGTAAGGGGGGCCTACGTATATAAATAGTGCTAACTCATTAACTAATGGTCGAATTGTCATGAAATTTCACATGTAGTATTCCTAAAGGTCAAATAGAAATATTAGGTGTGTGACGGCCCAAAATTTTGAACAGGAAGGAGGGTTGTGGGGGGGGGCTAAATATACATATAGAGTTAGCTCATTAACGGTTGGTCGTATTGTCACGAAATTTCGCATATATTATTCCTGAAGGCCAAATAGAAAAATAAGGAGTGTGGCGTCCCGAAGTTTTGAACGGGTGGCGGGGTTGAGGGGGGGGGGGGGGACTAAGTATAAATATAGAGCTAGCTCATTAACGGTTGATCGTATTGTCATGAATCGGATTGTCATGAATTTCACATGTAGTAGTAGTAGTAACTATATATTCGCTGTGGGGTTCACTGTTGCAAGACATTTACTAGCTGTGATGTCCAGCGTTCCTAATATCGTACTAGCTGTGGGGTCCGCTGTTGCAAGGTACTTACTAGCTGTAGTGCTCAGCCCCAGCGTTCCTAACTATGTACTGGCTGTGGGGTTCGCTGTTGCAAGGCACCTATAAGACATTCACTAGTTGTAATGCCCAGCGTTTCTAATTACGTACTAGCTGTGGGGTCTGCTGTTGCAAGGCGCTAGCAGTGTGGCCCAGCGTATTTCACTCGTAGGTACTAGCTGTGGGATCCGCCGTTGCAAAACTCATACTAGCTGTGATGCCCTGTGGTTCTAACTACATACTATCTGTGGGGTTCTCAGTTGCAAGGCACCTACTACCTGTAGGGCCCAGCGTTCCTAAAAACGTACTAGCTGTGGGGTCCGTCGTTGCAAAAGCATACTAGCTGTGATGCCCAGGGTTCCTAATATCGTACTAGCTGTGGGGTCCCTTGTTGCAAGGCATTTACTAGCTGTAGTGCCCAGCGTTCCTAACTTCGTACTAGCTGTGGGGTCCGTTGTTGCAAGGCATTTACTAGCTGTAGTGCCCAGCGTTCCTAACTATGTACTAGCTGTGAAGTTCGCTGTTGCAAAGCACTTACTAACTGTAATGCCCAGCGTATTTAACTACATACTATGCTGTGGGGTCCGCTGTTGCAAGGCACTTAATAGCTGTGATGCCCAGCGTTCCTAACTTCGTACTAGCTGTGGGGTCCGCTGTTGCGAGGCACATACTAGCTGTGGTGACCAGCGTTCCTAACTACGTACTAGCTGTTGGGTCCGCCGTCGCAAGGCACATACTAGCTATGATGCCCAGCATTCCCAACTACGTACTAGCTGTGGTGCTCAGCGTTGCAAGCCACATACTAGCTGTGGTCACAAACGTTCTTAAGTACGCACTGACTAGGACGTCCAGCGATGCTAAGTATTCACTAGGTGTGGCCTCCGCCGTTGAAAGGCGCATACTAGCTGTGGTGCCCAGGGGTCCTAAAAACTTACTAGCGTTAGAACAGCTGAAGGACTATAAGCCTTATTCCGTATGAATAATTGAAAATTATAACATCATGAATGTACTGTCGAGGAACTGAATAGCGTTATAGAAGATATTGGGAGAAAAATCAAAGTTCCCCGGGCAACGCCGGGTATAACTGCTATAGATTTAATATTTGTTAAAACTGATAGAGAACGACCGGATTATCTGAATCCTACACAAAAATCAAAATAAAAATGTTTTTCAAAAAATTCACGCTATTTAACGGTTTATAGGCTTAATAATTGTTAAAACTGATACGACAGAATCAGATATATCCGAAAAGTCCCATCCGACGGACGACGTGCTCAAGGCTATTTTCAACCTAAGTGAAATTTCACCTAACCAGGTTTATTTACATAACATACGTCTCATTATCGAGTACCTCACATTCGAAAAAGCCCTGGATCATCGCTTAAAGTCCCATCCGAAGGACGACGTGCTCAAAGTGTTTTTTAACTTCCCGATTGAAACATCTGACCTAAGTGCCTCAGCTAGATTTCTAAGTGGCGATCCTGAGCTCGGTAGACTCCATTCTTGAAATTTCTCGCTTTTTAACGGTTTATAGATTTAATATTTGTTAAAACTGATAGAGAACGACCGGATTATCTGAATCCTACACAAAAATCAAAATAAAAATGTTTTCAAAAAATTTGCGCTATTTAACGGTTTATAGGCTTAATAATTGTTAAAACTGATACGAGAGATTCAGATTTATCCGGAAAGTCCCATCCGAAGGACGACGTGCTCAAGGCTATTTTTAACCTAAGTGATATTTCACCTACCCAGGTTTATTTACATAACATACGTCTCATTATCGAGTACCTCACATTCGAAAAAGCCCTGGATCATCGCTTAAAGTCCCATCCGAAGGACGACGTGCTCATAGTTATTTTTCACTTCCCGATTAAAACATCTGACCTAAGTGCCTCAGCTAGATTTGTAAGTGGCGATCCTGAGCTCGGTAGACTCCATTCTTCAAATTTCTGGCTTTTTAACGGTTTATAGATTAAATATTTGTTAAAACTGATAGAGAACGACCGGATTATCTGAATCCTACACAAAAATCAAAATAAAAATGTTTTCAAAAAATTTGCGCTATTTAACGGTTTATAGGCTTAATAATTGTTAAAACTGATACGAGAGATTCAGATTTATCCGGAAAGTCCCATCCGAAGGACGACGTGCTCAAGGCTATTTTTAACCTAAGTGATATTTCACCTACCCAGGTTTATTTACATAACATACGTCTCATTATCGAGTACCTCACATTCGAAAAAGCCCTGGATCATCGCTTAAAGTCCCATCCGAAGGACGACGTGCTCAAAGTGTTTTTTAACTTCCCGATTGAAACATCTGACCTAAGTGCCTCAGCTAGATTTCTAAGTGGCGATCCTGAGCTCGGTAGACTCCATTCTTCAAATTTCTTGCTTTTTAACGGTTTATAGATTAAATATTTGTTAAAACTGATAGAGAACGACCGGATTATCTGAATCCTACACAAAAATCAAAATAAAAATGTTTTCAAAAAATTTGCGCTATTTAACGGTTTATAGGCTTAATAATTGTTAAAACTGATACGAGAGATTCAGATTTATCCGGAAAGTCCCATCCGAAGGACGACGTGCTCAAGGCTATTTTTAACCTAAGTGATATTTCACCTACCCAGGTTTATTTACATAACATACGTCTCATTATCGAGTACCTCACATTCGAAAAAGCCCTGGATCATCGCTTAAAGTCCCATCCGAAGGACGACGTGCTCAAAGTGTTTTTTAACTTCCCGATTGAAACATCTGACCTAAGTGCCTCAGCTAGATTTCTAAGTGGCGATCCTGAGCTCGGTAGACTCCATTCTTGAAATTTCTGGCTTTTTAATGGTTTATAGATTTAATATTTGTTAAAACTGATAGAGAACGACCGGATTATCTGAATCCTACACAAAAATCAAAATAAAAATGTTTTTCAAAAAATTTTCGCTATTTAACGGTTTATAGGCTTAATAATTGTTAAAACTGATACGACAGATTCAGATTTATCCGGAAAGTCCCATCCGAAGGACGACGTGCTCAAGGCTATTTTCAACCTAAGTGAAATTTCACCTACCCAGGTTTATTTACATAACATACGTCTCATTATCGAGTACCTCACATTCGAAAAAGTCCTGGAACATCGCTTAAAGTCCCATCCGAAGGACGACGTGCTCATAGTTATTTTTCACTTCCCGATTAAAACATCTGACCTAAGTGCCTCAGCTAGATTTGTAAGTGGCGATCCTGACCGGATTATCTAAACCCCACACAAAAATCAAAATGAAAACGTTTTTCAAAAAATTCGCGCTATTTAAAGGTTTATAGGCTTAATAATTGTTAAAACTGATACTACAGATTCAGTTATATCCGGAAAGTCCCATCCGAAGGACGACGTGCTCAAGGCTTTCAACCTAAGTGGAAATTGACCTACCCAGGTTTATTTACATAACATACGTCTCATTATCGAGTACCTCACATTCGAAAAAGCCCTGGATCATCGCTTAATGTCCCATCCGAAGGACGAAGTGCTCAAAGTTATTTTTAACTTCCCGATTAAAACATCTGACCTATGTGCCTCAGCTAGATTTCTAAGTGGCGATCCTGAGCTCGGTAGACTCCATTCTTCAAATTTTTTGCTTTTTAACGGTTTATAGATTTAATATTTGTTAACTGACAGAGCCATAGAGTGTGCTGGTTTCGGATTATGCCAACGTCAGCACAACGTTCAGACTGACTTTAAATATGGTGACACCGATCCACTATGGAAGAAAAATGCCAAAAAAAAAAAGATGTATGTATAGATATGAACACAAATTAAAACTTGTGTACATTGTGATATAATCTATATTAATAAAGCTGAATAAAGCTTTTGAGCCCGATTGAATAATAGGCTATGTGGCGCCCCAGAATTTTGAACGGTAGGGAGGGTTGTAAGGAGGGCCTAAGTATATAAATAGTCCTACCTCATTACGGTTGGTCGGATTGTCATGAAATTTCACACGTAGTCTTTTTAAAAGCCAAACAGGAAAAAAAGGTGTGTGGCGTCCCAAAGTTTTGAATGGGAGGGGGGGTTGTGGGGGGGCCTAAGTATAAATATAGAGCTAACTCATTAACTAATGGGCGAATCGTCATGAAATTTCACATGTAGTATTTTTAAAAGCCAAATAGGAAAAAAAGGTGTGTGGCGTCCCAAAGTTTTGATCGGGAGGGGGGGTTGTAAGGGGGGCCTAAGTATAAATATAGAGCTAATTCTTTAACGGTTGTCGGATTGTCACGAATTTCACATGGAGTATTCCTGAAGGCCAAATAGAAAAATAAGGTGTGTGGCGTCCCAAAGTTTTGAACGGGAGGGGGGGATGTGGGGGGGCCTAAGTATAAATATAGAGCTAACTCATTAACTAATGGGCGAATCGTCATGAAATTTCACATGTAGTATTTTTAAAAGCCAAATAGCAAAAAAAGGTGTGTGGCGTCCCAACGTTTTGAACGGGAGGGGGGTTGTGGGGGGGCCTAAGTATAAATATAGAGCTAACTCTTTAACAGTTGGTCGGATTGTCACGAAGTTTCACATGTAGTATTCCTGAAGACCAAATAAATAAATAGGCGGTGTGACGGCTCAAAAGTTTTTACGGGAGGGGGGGTAGTGGGGGGGCCTAAGTATAAATATAGAGCTAACTCATTAACTAATGGGCGAATCGTCATGAAATTTCACATGTAATATTCCTAAAGGTCAAATAGAAATATTAGGTGTGTGACGGCCCAAAATTTTGAACAGGAAGGAGTGTTGTGGGGGGGGGCTAAATATACATATAGAGTTAGCTCATTAACGGTTGGTCGTATTGTCACGAAATTTCGCATATATTATTCCTGAAGGCCAAATAGAAAAATAAGGTGTGTGGCGTCCCGAAGTTTTGAACGGGTGGCAGGGTTGAGGGGGGGGGGGGTATAAATATAGAGCTAGCTCATTAACGGTTGATCGTATTGTCATGAATCGGATTGTCATGAATTTCACATGTAGTAGTAGTAGTAACTATATATTCGCTGTGGGGTCCGCTGTTGCAAGGCATATACTAGCTGTAGTGCTCAGCCCCAGCGTTCCTAACTATGTACTGGCTGTGGGGTTCGCTGTTGCAAGGCACCTTCAAGACATTTACTAGCTGTGATGCCCAGCGTTCCTAATTACGAACTAGCTGTGGGGTCTGCTGTTGCAAGGCGCTAGCAGTGTGGCCCAGCGTATTTAACTACGTAGGTACTAGCTGTGGGGTCCACCGTTGCAAAACTCATACTAGCTGTGATGCCCTGTGGTTCTAACTACATACTATCTGTGGGGTCCGCAGTTGCAAGGCACCTACTACCTGTAGGGCCCAGCGTTCCTAAAAACGTACTAACTGTGGGGTCCGTCGTTGCAAAAGCATACTAGCTGTGATGCCCAGGGTTCCTAATATCGTACTAGCTGTGGGGTCCGTTGTTGCAAGGCATTTACTAGCTGTAGTGCCCAGCGTTCCTAACTATGTACTAGCTGTGAAGTTCGCTGTTGCAAAGCACTTACTAACTGTAATGCCCAGCGTATTTAACTACGTACTAGCTGTGGGGTCCGCTGTTGCAAGGCAATAGCTGTGATGCCCAGCGTTCCTAATTTCGTACTAGCTGTGGGGTCCGCTGTTGCGAGGCACATACTAGCTGTGGTGACCAGCGTTCCTAAATACGTACTAGCTGTGGGGTCCGTTGTTTCAAGGCATTTACTAGCTGTAGTGCCCAGCGTTCCTAACTATGTACTAGCTGTGAAGTTCGCTGTTGCAAAGCACTTACTAACTGTAATGCCCAGCGTATTTAACTACATACTAGCTGTGGGGTCCGCTGTTGCAAGGCGCTAGCAGTGTGGCCCAGCGTATTTAACTACGTAGGTACTAGCTGTGGGGTCCACCGTTGCAAAACTCATACTAGCTGTGATGCCCTGTGGTTCTAACTACATACTATCTGTGGGGTCCGCAGTTGCAAGACACCTACTACCTGTAGGGCCCAGCGTTCCTAAAAACGTACTAGCTGTGGGGTCCGTCGTTGCAAAAGCATACTAGCTGTGATGCCCAGGGTTCCTAATATCGTACTAGCTGTGGGGTCCGTTGTTGCAAGGCATTTACTAGCTGTAGTGCCCAGCGTTCCTAACTATGTACTAGCTGTGAAGTTCGCTGTTGCAAAGCACTTACTAACTGTAATGCCCAGCGTATTTAACTACGTACTAGCTGTGGGGTCCGCTGTAGCAAAGCACTTAATAGCTGTGATGCCCAGCGTTCCTAACTTCGTACTAGCTGTGGGGTCCGCTGTTGCGAGGCACCTACTAGCTGTGGTGACCAGCGTTCCTAACTACGTACTAGCTGTGGGGTCCGTTGTTGCAAGGATTTACTAGTTGTAGTGCCCAGCGTTCCTAAATATGTACTAGCTGTGAAGTTCGCTGTTGCAAAGCACTTACTAACTGTAATGCCCAGCGTATTTAACTACATACTAGCTGTGGGGTCCGCTGTTGCAAGGCACTTAATAGCTGTGATGCCCAGCGTTCCTAACTTCGTACTAGCTGTGGGGTCCGCTGTTGCGAGGCACATACTAGCTGTGGTGACCAGCGTTCCTAACTACATACTAGCTGTTGGGTCCGCCGTCGCAAGGCACATACTAGCTATGATGCCCAGCATTCCCAACTACGTACTAGCTGTGGTCACAAACGTTCTTAAGTACGCACTGACTATGACGTCCAGCGATGCTAAGTATTAACTAGGTGTGGCTTCCGCCGTTGAAAGGCGCATACTAGCTGTGGTGCCCAGGAGTCGTAAAAACTTACTAGCGTTACAACAGCTGAAGGACTATAAGCCTTATTCCGTATGAATAATTGAAAATTATAACATCATGAATGTACTGTCGAGGAACTGAATAGCGTTATAGAAGATATTGGGACAAAAATCAAAGTTCCCCGGGCAACGCCGGGTATTACTGCTAGTCTATATTAATAAAGCTGAAACGGGGTTTGTTTGTTTGTTTGTATGTTTGTTCCAGCATCACGCCCAAACCGCTGGACGGATTTTTATGAAACTTCCCATGTAGCATTCTTTCGAGCCCGATTGAATAATAGGCTATGTGGCGTCCCAAAATTTTGATCGGGAGGGGGGGTTGTAAGGGGGGCCTAAGTATATAAATAGTGCTAACTCATTAACTAATGGTCAAATTGTCATGAAATTTCACACGTAGTCTTTTTAAAAGCCAAACAGGAAAAAAAGGTGTGTGGCGTCCCAAAGTTTTGATCGGGAGGGGGGGTTGTAAGGGGGGCCTAAGTATAAATATAGTCCTAGCTCATGAAGGGTTGTCGGATTGTCACGAAATTTCACATGTAGTATTCTTAAAAGCCAAATAGGAAAAAAAGGTGTGTGGTGTCCCAAAGTTTTGAACGGGAGGGGGGGTTGTGGGGGGGCCTAAGTATAAATATAGAGCTAACTCTTTAACAGTTGGTCGGATTGTCACGAAGTTTCACATGTAGTATTCCTGAAGACCAAATAAAAAAATAGGCGGTGTGACGGCTCAAAATGTTTTACGGGAGGGGGGGTAGTGGGGGGGCCTAAGTATAAATATAGAGCTAACTCATTAAGTAATGGGCGAATCGTCATGAAATTTCACATGTAGTATTTTTAAAAGCCAAATAGCAAAAAAAGGTGTGTGGCGTCCCAAAGTTTTGAACGGGAGGGGGGGTTGTGGGGGGGCCTAAGTATAAATATAGAGCTAACTCTTTAACGGTTGGTCGGATTGTCACGAAATTTCACATGGAGTATTCCTGAAGGCCAAATAGAAAAATAAGGTGTGTGGCGTTCCAATGTTTTGATCGGGAGGGGGGGTTGTAAGGGGGGCCTACGTATATAAATAGTGCTAACTCATTAACTAATGGTCGAATAGTCATGAAATCGTACTAGCTGTGGGGTCCGCTGTTGCGAGGCACATACTAGCTGTGGTGACCAGCGTTCCTAACTACGTACTAGCTGTGGGGTCCGTTGTTGCAAGGCATTTACTAGCTGTAGTGCCCAGCGTTCCTAACTATGTACTAGCTGTGAAGTTCGCTGTTGCAAAGCACTTACTAACTGTAATGCCCAGCGTATTTAACTACATACTAGCTGTGGGGTCCGCTGCTGCAAGGCACTTAATAGCTGTGATGCCCAGCGTTCCTAACTTCGTACTAGCTATGGGGTCCGCTGTTGCGAGGCACATACTAGCTGTGGTGACCAGCGTTCCTAACTACGTACTAGCTGTTGGGTCCGCCGTCGCAAGGCACATACTAGCTATGATGCCCAGCATTCCCAATTACGTACTAGCTGTGGTGCTCAGCGTTGCAAGCCACATACTAGCTGTGGTTACAAACGTTCTTAAGTACGCACTGACTAGGACGTCCAGCGATGCTAAGTATTCACTAGGTGTGGCTTCCGCCGTTGAAAGGCGCATACTAGCTGTGGTGCCCAGGGGTCCTAAAAACTTACTAGCGTTACAACAGCTGAAGGACTATAAGCCTTATTCCGTATGAATAATTGAAAATTATAACATCATGAATGTACTGTCGAGGAACTGAATAGCGTTATAGAAGATATTGGGAGAAAAATCAAAGTTCCCCGGGCAACGCCGGGTATAACTGCTAGTATTTTATAAAATAGATTTATTGTCAATTCCCAGGTACAAACTTTCTGTTAGAATTGGAATTATAGAAGAGGTTTAACACAAAAACTATAATAACTGCTTTTGTAATGCATATGTTACGGGTAAAGTTAGATTAACGGTTAAACCTAGGATTACCCGGGTTAACTGCGTAGTACCCGCTGCCGCTTGGTTAAAGTTGGGTATACTAATAATGACAAGGCCATTAGTGGACGTATGTTCCACTATAAAGATTAGGTACTTTTCGGTGGATACCGTCGTCACTGGCTGCTGGTCGAGTACTGTGGGCGAGCGCTTTCGATGTGAAGACATCATCTTCAAGCCACTGTTAATGTTGTACTGAGGTTAGTCCGTGTTTGTTGTCTTATAATGGTCCGTTTCAGGTAATTTGTTTATCTCTGTGGTCCGTGTCAGGTAGTCTGTTTGTCTGTGAGTTTGGTCTCAGGTAATCTGTTTACAGGTGTAATTAAGGGGTCGAAGTTGGTGGAGCGAATATATCAATGTCTCATGTCTGGGTGGGTATGTATTATTATAATGTATGATGTATCTATGGGTATTGTATCCTATGTCGCGACATAGGATACAATACCCATAGATACATCATACATTATAATAATACATACCCACCCAGACATGAGACATTGATATATTCGCTCCACCAACTTCGACCCCTTAATTACACCTGTAAACAGATTACCTGAGACCAAACTCACAGACAAACAGACTACCTGACACGGACCACAGAGATAAACAAATTACCTGAAACGGACCATTATAAGACAACAAACACGGACTAACCTCAGTACAACATTAACAGTGGCTTGAAGATGATGTCTTCACATCGAAAGCGCTCGCCCACAGTACTCGACCAGCAGCCAGTGACGACGGTATCCACCGAAAGGTATGACAACAGTAACATATTTACTGGCGGAACTAACCCCTTAGATTATATTAGGTACTTATTAATTAGCTCGACCACACCTCAATTTCCATTGTTGTAAGCTGTCTAACAGCGATAATCAGTCATCTGGGTATATAAATTCCTAGAACAAACATAAATCGAAATATTACAAAATTTGGGGGCGTATTTGCTTGCCGGCGTTCCTCCGGCGGGACGATATATCTGCCCCTCCCGTCGTTCCTATATTTGAAGTAGTACAGGTTCTAGCTTTAACATATACTTTACCCGGGTAAAGCCCGAAACGTGAACTATTTCAATTATATTTCGGACTTTAACCAAGCGGCAGCGGGTACTACTAGGTTTACCCGGGTAATCCTAGGTTTAACCGTTAATCTAACTTTACCCGTAGCACATATACCGACATGAAATTGTATTATTTAAATATAAAAAATGATAAGGATGGAATGTATTGATTTTCTGCAATGTCGGTTGAAGGAATAGGAATTCGTTCTAGGGAAGTGTATTGCCAATGATTCACAGGCGTTTTTTTTTTCAGATGTCTGGGCTTTTTCCAATCTTTGCCAAATTACACCTGGCAACCCTAGGCTACGATCCAGTGAAAAGAAATTGCTATTTGTAGAATTTGGCAATTGGGGTAAATTTTGGTTTTAAATGCAGAACACATGACAGATGCTACTTTACCATAAAGATGATTTTATTTAGTGGCATAGCACAATTTAGTTATTAAGGTTAAGTTGTGCTTAATGTCTAAAAAAGTTAATTTAATTTATTCTATTATCTAACTACATTATGTTCTAAAACACTTACCCTATTTTTTCGCATTGTGCTAACCTGTACCAATCCATGTAGTGTAAGATTATTGCATCAATAATTTTGTTCCGAAAAATACTCCATTGCTTACCTACATATATGTATTACCAACTACAGCTGTTTAAAAAGAATATGAATTTTTGTTTCTTAAAGTAATTATTTTAAATTTATTTTATAAACTAAATTATTTTAAAATACAAATATATTTATTTTTTTACTCAACCACAAAATAAATATGAAGATATTTCTCTTTATTTCTCATTTTCTAGTTTAAGCCTAAATGCATATGGAGATAAGCCAGGGATTTCATACCGTTGTTAATGTACAGTTCGTATTTTATCATTCATTCTAACTGCCTTGATCTTATCAAAGTTCTGGAAGAACGACACAATTGCAAAAATAATTATTGCCAGCAGAAGTATAAAAACAAATATTAATTACTAGCAGTAATACCCGGCGTTGCCCGGGCAACTTTGACTTTTCTCCTAATATCTCTCATTCGAATCCTATTCAATTCTTCTGTGAAATCTTCATCTTGTGAAATAGACAATATTTTTTTTTTAAACATACGTTTTTCTTTATTTTCTATTAAGTGTTTCAAAATATCTCGGCTAAAAATGTTAAGTTCCCTTAGAAAGTTAAAGTATTGAGTATAACTGGGGAAGTATGAAAGTACATAATTGGTTCAATATGAACAGATACATGTGGAGTTGACAGGGGCGTAGCCAGGATTTTGAGTAGGGGGGAGGGTCGCCCAAACTCTTCGCCTGGTTTGCGGGCTGAGGTCTCTGTGAATCCACTCCCAAATGATTTTAAATAAAACGCAACTTTCAAAGACCAATATCTCGAAAACTATTGCTTGTACAAGAAAACTGAAAATACCGGAAAACTTAGTTTTTTTTTGTAAAGAATATGAAAATCCTAATTAAAAATTTGTAAAAATTAAATTTTTTTACGATTTAATTTCACTGAGGTGTGTTGTGTCAATGTTTAAGCCTATTTCTGATTCGTGTTCTTATACCCTGTTTTTAAATTGTCTCCCAGTTTGACTTACATAACCAAATTACATATTAAATCTAAAAAACCGTTTAGAAGCGAGAAATTTGAAGAAGGGGATTTAGCCCGATTTATTTCGAATAACATTCTTATTTCGATTTTTGTGTAGGATTCAGATATCCCGGTTGTTCTCTATCAGTTTTAACAAATATTAATTCTAAAAACCGTAAAAAGCGAGAAATTTGAAGAATGAAGTCTACCGAGCTCAGGATCGCCACTTAGAAATCTAGGCAAGGCACTTAGGTCAGATGTTTTAATCGGGAAGATAAAAATAAATTTGAGCATGTCGTCCTTCGGATTGGACTTTAAACGATGATCGAGGGCCTTTGCGTATGTCAGGTACTCGATAATTAGTCGTATGTTATGTATCTAAACCTGGGTAGGTGAAATTTCACTTAGGGTAAAAATAACTTTGAGCACGTCGTCCTTCGGATGGGACTTTCCCGATATATCTGAATCTGTCTTTGGTTGACCATCTTCGTTTCTGGATGCTGCCTTTCTACCAATATAGCTGTATTAATTTGTTTTTCAGAAAATATGTCAAAACGGTACCTCAAAGCCCACTTTTATTCCACATTTCTTCCTTGATAATTTTAGTTGGAATCAAACGGTAACTTATTTTATCATACATATGCAGTCTATCGAGCTCAGGATCGCCACTTAGAAATCTAGCCAAGGCACTTAGGTCAGATGTTTTAATCGGGAAGATAAAAATAAATTTGAGCACGTCGTCCTTCGTATTGGACTTTAAGCTATGATCGAGGGCCTTTTCGTATGTCAGGTACTCGATAATGAGTCGTATGTTATGTATCTAAACCTGGGTAGCTGAAATTTCACTTAGGTTAAAAAAACCATGAGCACGTCGTCCTTCGGATGGGACTTTCCCGATACATCTGAATCTTTCTTTGGTTGACCATCTTCGTTTCTGGATGCTGCCTATCTACCAACATAGCTGTATTAATTTGTTTTTCAGAAAATATGTCAAAACGGTACCTCAAAGCACACTTATATTCCACATTTCTTCCTTGATAATTTTAGTTGGAACCAAACGGTAACTTATTTTATCATACATATGCAGTCTATCGAGCTCAGGATCGCCACTTAGAAATCTAGCCAAGGCACTTAGGTCAGATGTTTTAATCGGGAAGATAAAAATAAATTTGAGCACGTCGTCCTTCGGATTGGACTTTAAGCTATGATCGAGGGCCTTTTCGTATGTCAGGTACTCGATAATGAGGCGTATGTTATGTATCTAAACCTGGATAGCTGAAATTTCACTTAGGTTAAAAAAAACCTTGAGCACGTCGTCCTTCGGATGGGACATTCCCGATATATCTGAATCAGTCTATCAGTTTTAACTAATATTAAGCCTATAAACCGTTAAAAAGCGAGAAATTTGAAGGATGGGATTTAGCCCGACTTTTTTCGAAAAACATTTTTATTTCGATTTTTAGTTGATCTCCGTACCTTGAACAGTGAGCATCCATTTTGTAGCTCCGTGATAAAACTACTTTGAACTTGTTTCTGTTTTGTTTTTATTTTCTGTTTTTCTTTTATTTAAATACTATTATCATTCTACTATTATCTTCATTGTTTTTATTTGTTTTGGAGCTTTTGTGTTTTTTAACAATGTGCAAGTGAGTTGACTTTCGTTTCTTTTTATGATTGTTTTGCTTTCTTAATTAATTGAATTGACTCCGACTTATTTTTGTATTTCTTTTTTTTTTTTTTTTTTTTTTTATTTTTTTTATTTATTTATTGTTTTAGTGTGTGTTATTTTGATATTTTCTTTTTCGAATGCAAGGTTATCAATCTTATCTCTAAATTAGCAATTCTGGAGACTTATATACCTACTCTTAATTCGTGACGTCACAACGAAACCTGGGTGTCCGAGGGAGCTAAGGCGCTGCTTGGAGTGCAGAAGGTACCCGGTTCGAAACCAGCCAGTCGTTTTATTTTGTTTATTATTTTTTTTTTTACTTTTTTTTTCTTAAAATTTTTTTATTTATTTTTTTAAATGGGAAAAAAGAGACCGAGACGTTGTGCACCTTCCCCGTCTTCCCCAACGACCAACAGGACCAGAAAAAAATCTACCGGTTCTCTACATAGTGAACCAACCGCGACAACAACCACCCACAACCCATTCTCACCACTGTCAGTGGATGATGAAGACAGACAGCCAAGTCAACAGCAACCACAGGAAAAACCGAAGCCCCCACCGATCTTCATCCGCGGTATTAGAGAGTTCACTGAAACTTGCAAACTAATCAAATCAGTCATAAAACCAGGACAATTTATATGTCAAACAAACACAAAAGAGACTAAAATACTGGTTTCAACTCCCGAGGACTATAGAGTTCTAATACAAGAATTGCGGAAGTCCAAGATGGACTTTCACACCTACCAACTGAAGGAAGACCGAGCATATAGGGTCGTGCTGAGGCATCTGCACCCGACGACGCCCATTGATCTCATTAAAAGAGAACTAGAAGAGATCGGGTTCACAGTTCGGAACGTGGCGGGAGTGAGACACCCAGTCAATAAGGTGGCACTGCCATTGTTCTTTGTGGATTTAGAACCTAAGGACAACTACAAAGAAATCTTCAATGTAACTACCCTGGTCTACACAAAGATCAAGGTGGAGGAGCCCCACAAGAGGCAGGACATCCCACAGTGCCACCGATGTCAGGAATACGGACATACCAAAGGCTACTGCAGCCATCCCGTCCGTTGCGTAAAGTGCGCCGGTAACCACCCAACAGAGACGTGTAGGAAGCCAACAGATATCCCCGCCAAATGCGTGCTCTGCAACGGAGAACACCCAGCTTGCTACAGGGGCTGCACAGTTTACAGAGACCTGCAGCGCCTCAAAAGAACCAGTCCTAAGGCTGCCAAGCCGGCCCCCCTATACCCACACTCCAGCGACATCACCCGACAGGGACCAGCCACGATCCTTCCAACTCCACCAGCTCGCCTCTCTCAGGCGTTGCCAGGACCAACTCGACCCACACCCTCAGCTCCTCAAGCCTCACCAGGATCTCACCAACAACCATCTTCAGCGTCCTACTCCCAGATGATGCGTGGTAGGGCCGCGCCACCTAAGTCTTCATTCATCCCAGCACCTCCCTCCGCTTCAGACCTGACTTCCATCCTTACTTCCTTTATGGCCAAAATTCAGGAGATGTTCACGCAAATGTTCACTCTCCTGACAGCATCCATGACCTCACTTCCCAATAGACCCCAATGACGTCTCCTTCTCACCGCTCTTTAACCATCCTTCTCTGGAACGCTAATGGCCTCCATAACCATAGAAATGAACTTGACATACTATTACACGACAGACAAGTAGACATTGCACTTATAACAGAGACAAGACTAACCTCCAGGAAGCAGTTTGCTGTTCCTGACTATGCCACATACAGGACGGACCACCCCGACGGTAGAGCCCATGATGGCACTGCAGTCCTTGTCCGTCACTCCCTCTCCTACAATAGCCTCCCACCTTACTCTGAAGATCACATCCAGGCTACGTCCATTTCCATTGCCCTCTTTCCTTTTCCTCTAACAGTGTCAGCAGTGTATTGTCCACCAAACCAACCTACCTCCACCCAACAGTTCTCATCCTTTTTCCACACCCTTGGTCCCAGATTCCTTTCCGGTGGTGACTACAACGCGAAGCACCCTCAGTGGGGCAGTAGAGTTGCTAATCAGAGAGGCCGAGTCCTTAACCGCTTCCTTTCCACAAACAACTATGGCTTCCTATCCCCAGATTCCCCCACCTACTGGCCGACCGATCCCAATAGACTCCCAGATCTGCTGGACTTTTTCGTTTCTCAGAATCTGGGAGCCCTATACTCTTCCATCTCCCGTCTCGACGACCTTTCATCCGACCACAGTCCTGTTCTTCTTACTCTCAGTCTGCAACCCATCCCAAAACCTCTTTACCCCTCCCTAATCCAAGGCCCAATTGACTGGCACCTTTTTCGAACAACCTTAGAAAATTCCATAGACCTAAAAATCTCTCTAAAAATCCCGGAAGACCTAGATGATGCAGTCCAACACCTCATCACTTCTATCCAGGAAAGCGTATGGAAAGCTTCCATTCAGTTACCTCGCAGAGCTCCTCCCAGAAATCACCCCCTCCCCACCGACATCCTCGACCTTATCTCCTCCAAACGCCGTGCCCGAGCCACCTGGCAAAGGACGCGTTATCCTTCTGACCGCTCAAACTATACCCGCCTCACTCGACTCCTCAAAGAAAAGTTGTCATCCTACCGTTCCGAAAATTACAACTCCTACCTAACTTCCTTGTCAACTCATGATAAATCTCTCTGGTCCACTACAAAAAAAATCCTGAAGTATCACACCCCTTCCCCTCCAATACGCCGAGATGATGGCTCTTGGGCTGCATCGGATAGGGACAAATCCGATATTTTTGCATCCCATCTCCAAAAAACATTCACCCCACATCCTGATCCTCTGTCCCTTTCTTCAGAAGTTCAAGAGTTCCTAGACTCTCCCCTACAACTTTCGCTACCTCCGAAACCAGTCCATCCTTCAGAAGTCATCCATTTCATAAAGTCACTTTCCTCCAAAAAGTCCCCCGGTTATGACCTCATTACAGGAAACATCCTCAACCACCTTCCTAAAAAAGCCATCCTTTTCCTAACATATATTTACAATAGCGTCTTTAGAATCACCTATTTCCCTACTGTCTGGAAATTCTCTGACATTATCCTAATCCTGAAACCCGGCAAACCACCCAATTCCCCAGCATCCTATCGACCAATCAGCCTCCTTCCCATCCTGTCCAAAATCCTGGAGAGAATAATCCTCAAAAGGATATACCCCATCCTAGAATCGCAAAACATAATCCCAAACCACCAGTTCGGCTTCAGATCTGGTCACTCTACTGTCCAGCAGGGTCTTCGCCTTGTGGATCGCATTTCTTCAGCTTTGGAAAACAAAAGTTATTGTACAGGTGCTTTTCTGGACGTGGCGCAAGCCTTCGACCGGGTTTGGCACCCTGGCCTACTCTTCAAGCTGAAGCACCTGCTTCCCCACACATATTACCTTGTCCTCAGATCCTACCTCTCTGACCGCTTCTTCAGGGTGCGTCAGGGTTGCGAACATTCTGACTATAAACCTGTAGAGGCTGGTGTTCCCCAAGGAAGTGTCCTGGGACCAGTCCTTTACACTGTGTACACTGCTGATATTCCCACCAACCCTAATACTCTTCTAGCTACCTTCGCGGATGATACCGCTATCCTCTCCACCAATCCTGATCCTATCATTGCCTCCCAAAATCTGCAAAAGCATCTCCACGATATGGAAAGCTGGTGTAGGTTGTGGAGAATAAAAGTCAATGAGGAGAAATGTGTCCACATCACCTTCACCCTCAGACGGCAATTATGTCCTCCAGTCCTGTTCAACAATGTACCAATTCCCATTTCGAACCAAGTACGCTATCTTGGGTTCTACCTGGACAGCCGACTAACTTGGAACCCCCATACTCGACTGAAACGCCAAGAACTGAACAGACGATTTGGACAACTATACAGACTTCTTAACAGAAAATCCAAACTGTCTACAGAGAACAAACTTACTGTATACAAGACAATTATACGACCGATATGGACGTATGGACTTGAGCTATGGGGCTCAGCCAAGTCATCAAACATCAAGCGGATCCAATCCTTTCAATCCAAAGTCCTTAGAATCATTGTAGATGCTCCCTTTTTTGTTTCCAACCTTACACTCCATAACGACCTCAAAGTTCCTTTTGTCCAAGACCTCATCAAATCCCGTTTTTCCAAGTTCCACACCAACCTCTCCTTCCACCATAATCCTCTTGCCAAATCCTTATCATCACAATCTCATCCGCATAATCCTCCAAGAAGGCTGAGGCGGCGTTGGCCTCGCGATCTTCTTTAATTTGTATTATATATATATTTTTTTTTTATTTTAATATTTTTTTTTATCTATTTTTTATTTATTATTATTATTATTTTTTTTTTTATTTTTTTTTTTTTTTGTGTTTATTAATTTATTCTTTTAATTTTTGATATTTATTATTATTATTTTTTTTCTTTTTTCTTCTTCACACGCCATTTTTAAGGGAGTGCTGGTGATGACCGGATTCTCCCCTCACGCCTCTCTGTCCTTTCGACGCCCCACCTCCTGGTCTTCCTCCACTGCTGGACAGTGGATGGTTGGCCAGTGTGGTGGGAGGGTCAGCGCTGGTCTCCCGCCGCCTCCTCCCCTCTCCACTAGTTGCAGAGTGGTATATGGCAGTGTGCGGGAGTCCTACTGGTGCTGTCCTCGTCGATTTTCTTATATTTTTAGTTATTTTATTTAGTTATTTTTACTTTATTTTCTTTTTATTTTCTTTATTTTATCTTTCATTTTATTATGTATTCTGTTTATTATTTTTGTATATGTTTGCTTATTGTATTATTTATTATTTTATCATGTCATCTTAGTCATCACTTCTGCTTATTGTTATTGTTTGTACAGATTGTAGAATAAATAAATAAAAAAAAAAAAAAAAAAAAAAAAAAAATTTCGATTTTTGTGTAGGATTCACATATCCCGTTGTTCATCAGTTTTAACAAATATTAAATCTAAAAACCGTTAAAAAGCGGAAACCACAGCTAGTGAATACTTAGCATCACTGGACGTCCTAGCCAGTGCGTACTTAAGAACGCTTGTGACCACAGCTAGTATGTGCTTTGTAACGGCGGACCCCACAGCTAGTACGTAGTTAGAAACGCTGGGCACCACAGCAACCCCACCATTGCAACCCCACCCCCCATTCAAATTTTTGAGATGTCACATAGTGTATTTTTCTATTTCGCCTTTAAAAATACTACATGTGAAATTCCATGACAATTGGATCATCCGTGACCGATCATTATCTTCATATTTAGGCCTACCCCCACTACCTTTCAAAATTTTGAGATGTCACATAGCATATTCTCCAATTTGCCTTCTAAGAATACTACATATGAAATTCTATGACAATCGGATCATCCGTTAATGACAGTACTATCTTTATAATTAGACCTACCCCCACAACCCCCCCTCACGTTCACTATTTTGTGACGTCACACACCCTATTTTTTTTATTTGGCCTTTAAGAATACTACATATGAAATTCCATGACAATCCGATCATCCGTTAATGACTTAGCACTATCTTTATATTTAGGCCTATCCCCACAACCCCCCCCCCCTCCCTTTCAAAATGTTGAGATGTCACATAGCGTATTTTCCAATTTGCCCTCTAGGAATACTACATATGAAATTCCATGACAATCCGATCATTCGTTAATGACTTAGCACTATCTTTATATCATGCCTACCCCCCCCCCCCCCCCTTTCAAAATGTTGAGATGTCACATAGCGTATTTTCCAATTTGCCCTCTAGGAATACTACATATGAAATTCCATGACAATCCGATCATTCGTTAATGACTTAGCACTATCTTTATATCATGCCTACCCCCCCCCCCCCCCCTCGCGTTAAAAATTTTGAAATGTCACTCAGCGTATTTTTCAATTTGGTCTTTAAGAAAACTACATCTAAACTTCCATGACAATCCGAGCATCCGTTAATGACAGAACTATCTTTATATTTAGGCCCCCCTTACAACCCCCCCTCCCGTTCAAAATTTAGGAACGCCACATAGCCTATTTTTTAACTATACTTTTAAGAATACTACATGTGAAATTTCATGATAATCCGACCATCCGTTAATGAGCTAGAACAATTTTTATGGTTAGGCCCCCCTTACAACCCCCCCTCCCCTTCAAAATTTATGGACGCCACATAGCCTATTTTTCAAATTGGCTTTTAAGAATACTACATGTGAAATTTCATGATAATCCGTTCATCCGTTAATGCGTTAGAGCAATTTTTATGCTTAGGCTCCCCTTACAACTCCCCCCCCCCCCCCCCCCCCCCCCCCCCCCCCCCTCCAGTTGACAGCTAGGAACTCTCTTCGTAAGAACCTTCCTCGGACTTCAACAAAAATTTGAAAAAAAAAATTAGCCATTAATTTAGCCATTCATTTTTATTATATAGATATATAATTGTAATTAAAATATATTTGATGACAATAGATACAAAGTAAATAATTAGCATATTTTGGTAACTTTTAAAGAAATGCTAGTCCAAAACGGGAAGTTGTTAAATTAACCCTTAATTTCTCAAGTATGTTATTGTTCTCCTAAAACTGAGAATAAAATCAATACTTGTGTTAAAACTTTAGTCTAGCGGCCAGAAGTGTTGCAATTATTTTATTGTTCCAGGAGGATTCAGTATTTCTGCAATCAGATTATATTTAAAAAATCCAGTGTGGTATGTCATTTAACAGATCAGTATCAATTCTCACTGTAAAAAAGCTCTACGAAACTGGCCTCTTCATTTCATAATTTTACCACATTTGGAGACAAATTTTTTAAAAATTATGCAGGCTCACAGTGATTTATAGCGAAACCATACAAAACCAACACCATAAAGTCAAGTGACAAAGAAGGCGGGAGGGGGGGGACAGTTGAATACCAACAGCGAACATTAGGCCCCCAGATTCTTTAGCATAGAATCTTTGAAACCTTGTCGACGGTAATGACAAGTGAAGTTGATCAAATAAGGTACCTATCGATACTGTCCTGACAGTTTCGAGCGGCGCACAGCAGGGCCAAAATTCTGAAACTTACTATGTATTCTTATGTTTTGTGGGGTGCTGAATCCGAAACAAATATTTTAAAAAATCTTCAAACACAACTTAAGCAGCTATTTCCGAATTTCGTAGAATTGTTAGAATCTTATGACCAAAAACCTGTTTTTGTTCCTATAATGGAAATGGTTAGTTAAGGAAAGAAAAAAAAAACTATTCAAACTGAGTGGATAACATTATTTTAATTGTATTATTATTATTATTATATCAAATTTTTAAAAAACTTTAATTTTCATCGTCCAAACTAGCGGAAGAATCACTTTCAGCTTGAGGTGAAATATTTGGTTGCTCCTCAAGAACTTCCGGTGGAAATATTTTAACATTTTTTTTAGGAGTTTTCCTGCGCTTTACACTGCCTGATAACCGCAAATTTGCGCAGCGTACGCTAATTTTTCAGGTGCATGAGAGTGTCTTAAAGCTTCTGTTTTCCTTCGTTTCGATCGTTCAGAATATGACGTAAAGGCAACTGACTGCGGCCAGTAGCTTTTCCCGATGATCTGTGAAAACCAAAACATAGTGTAGCGACTAGCCATCTTTTATTCCTCATTAGAAACCGGGATTTCATCCGATAACTTGTTGTTACCGCCAAGGAGAGAGCGCCAACAATAGCTATCAACTGAACCCCCATCTGATGATAATAATTGAATGGGTGTCTGGAAGAAGGGCCTATGTCAGGTTTTTCAAATTTTACAGGAGCTCAATTTTGAACTGAAACAATTGCAATATAATAAAAACCACCTGAAAATGATATAGGCCCTTTTTCCATTGGAAAAAGTCTGAAAACATAAAGACTTTTTTCACGATTTGTTTATTCCAAAATAAGGTCGGATCATAAAAAAAAATGGTTGATTAATACATACTATATATATATACTATAAGTAGTAAGTGAATATTGTGAAGGTAACGACGTATAGAATTATATTTACTTAATTATTATTTTAAATAATTTTCTTTAGAGGGCGCCGGTAGCTCAGTGGTATGCTTGCTTGTCTTCTGAGCTCAAGATCGTGGGTTCGAAACACGACCGAAGCCCTTAGTTTATTTTATCTGGGAGGCAAAATTTAGAACTCCCACTGTAGTCGGGCTCATGTCCACCAGAGTGACGAAAGAGCCCTCTGGTAGTAGGCGATATGACCTTGTAGTTAAACCCCGGGCATGAGTCATAATAACTAACTATACTAACTTTTATTTTATATCATTATCAAAAAAAAAAATTGAAGCTCGGGCTTTGTGAGGCGCAACAATTTAAAAGAAGTTTCACTTCAAAATACAAAAAAACAGTTTTTTTTTTTATATTTCTACTTTCAGTAGTCCCTTCAGCTAGAATATTTCCCTTGGCGAGAGTAGGGTTGGGGCATCCCTGATGCAGGATAAATAATTTATTACCGACTATATATATATTTTTTTTCGATCTCAATGATTTATTTAAATTTCCTGTTCTTGTCCAGAGATATGATGATGGATGATATTGTGAGGTAGGGCGCAGGACGAGGGTGACTCCCTTATCGTATCGACCTGCCCCCCAACACTCTTTCACTTGTCTTCTCTCCTCTCATCAACAGGTAACTTCCACATCTCTACTCTCTTATTATATATATTTACAATTATTACACTTATACTCTTTAAAAAAAATAATAACACAGTCAAAAATACCTTTTTTTTTTTTTCTATACAAATAAGCTTATATATAGTTATTTAATAAACAATAAAATCATTGGAACAATGTCTTTTTTCATTGCTCTTTTTTTTTTTTAGTGTCCAAATTATCAAATTGATTCTTATTTAAGTTATAGTACAAACAAAGTAATTATTTCGCACATTTTAATAATTATAAAATTCATAATAATTGAATTTTTAAGTTGCAATCTGTTTCGAAATTCCTTAAAATATAAATTCAACACTTAAGCCTAAATATGAGTTTCTTCTTACTGATTCATGACATATTGTTTATTTTTGTTTCATATTTACTTACTAAATTGTTTATAGTTATAAATAAAGGAAAGTATTGTGTACTAAATATTATAGATATTGAAATATTCATATAAATAAACCTTTATTGGTTAGAAACATAACACTGAACATAATATGTTCAGTGTTATGTTTCTAAAAATAATTAACATATTATGTTAATTATACAAATAATGAAATCATATGTAAATATAAACATCATCTCTAAATATCCTCGAAGTACTGATACTCCGTGAGATCGTCCGGAGTCGACAAGTCATATAATTTTCATGAAGTTTAGGTGGTAAGGCCTATAAATAGGTATAAATTATGGATCTTTTTGCGGCTTCAAAGACATAAAAGTTTCAAACCGTTTTATAAAATTAGAGAAAGTCTCTTCCTCGTGAAAAGGTACGAAGTTCAAGCTAGAAGTAACCTGTGAGATGGGCAGCTGTCGGGTGGTTTAGATCTGACCCCAGCCTCTCCGCTCTTTGACTCCGACATGAGGGATCCCAACTCCTGTAGGCCTACCTTCACTGCCACCAACTTATCCTCAAGTTCCTCCTGTAAATCCTCATCCTCAACTAAGAGTTCTATGTTTTCCTGAACTGTCGCAAATATGTCCCGTATAGCTTCGATATTCAATAGCCTAAAGAGACTGAAGATTAAGAGAGAGAGGGACAGAGCGGAAACTTGCATGTGAATCGGGGTATAGCCTCAAATTCAGAGAACAAAGGACCCTCAAAATTCAGGGGTCCACTAAATAATGATACTTAAATTTAGAGGGAGAGCAGAAAATTACGTTTAAGTTTGGGTGTAGCCTCTGTCGCCTAGAAAAACACATTATATGTAACAATGCCAGTAGAGAGGTTAATCAGATACGAAAAAAAAAAAAAAAAAATCAGATACGATGATAATCAATCATAAATAAAGATGAAAATGTGATCTGGTTGGTTCTAATTAAAATATCCGAAAAAGAAATATAGGTGGACTTTGTGGCACCGATTCTTATATTATCTGAAGAAGACATTAATACAGCAATGTCGGTAATTAGGCATTAACCAGATACCGTGTTGTTCCACCATATGTAAGGATGAAAAGTATATTCTGGTTGGTCTTAACCAAAATATCCGAAAAAGAAATATAGAATATAGATTGTCTTTGTAGCACCGATTTCTTATATTATCTGAAGAAGACATTAATGCAGCAATGATCTATTTATTTTGTGGACCCTTACCTTCTGTAGTTCTTCTCTTGAAGGTCTTTCAATTCCAAAATTTGAGGCTACATCCAGATTCACGCTACGTTTCTGCTCTACCTCTAAATATGGTTCTAGACTCGGACTCGGATCCATGATTTCTGACCTGGACCCGGGTCTGGAAATGAGGTAAGAGTATAGATGAAAACTCTATTCTGCTGAAGAGGAAAACCACATTAATACAGCAATATTCTCTTTATTTAGTGGACCATTACCTTCTGTTGTTGCACTTTGAAGGTCTGCTGTTCCAACTCCCTTACAACGCTTCATCATGGTGAAAATACGTTTGCCATGGTCATGGATGCCTGATGGATGCAGGTCTGTAGGGTTCCTAGAGGGCTAATTTGGATAGGCGCAGATCAATAATAATAATAAAGGTCGAGATTGCTGTATAAGGAATAGAAAGGTTACATGATGAAGACAATTTTGTTTTATAATTTAAATTGGAGGTTTGTGAAGTGCTATCAATGAAATAGTAGGGTAATTTGCTAGCTATTATTAGATAGGATTTCGGAAATATCCACCGCAAGGTTGAAATTCTCCCGCTGGGGACTATATGCTACGCGTTCAGTAAGGATGTGTCTGATAGACAGTTCGGCCCCGCAGGACTGACACAGAGGGTTCCCGGGTCATCAGATATCCATGGATCAGCCTGATGTGTCAGAATTACTTCTTTCCATTTTTCTCTTATTGATTGTTCCAGAATCGATCCTTAACTTATTATCGGCCATACCGAGCCACCGAATCTGCCTTTTGATCCATACTTTTTCCTTGATGTAGACAACCTAATCACTTACATGGACTTTGGATGTGGGCAGTCCTTCTAGTATGGCGAGCCTGGCATTCTTATCTGCCCTCAATGCTCCAATGACCTGGGATCCAGAGGAAAGCAACTGAAATCTGGTTTCTTCTTAATGACCCTAGGGCAATCAGTATGTTTTGGACAAGATGTTCAGAATACTGATTACTCATGGCTTCCATGAGGTATAAAGACATTCAGACTCTTGTCAATAGCTACCAGTTCCGCTGGGAAATTGCTACACATGGAAGGAAGGGCAAATAGGTAGAACCTTTCATCGAAAACCTACTCCGTTAAGGTTTTTAGACCCGTCCATGAAGACAAACGTTTACTAACCAAAGAGTTACTTTACAGTAATGAAAAGTCGGTTTGAGTAATACAGTCAGTTCCAAAACATAGTATTTTGACATAAGACAGTGGGAGCAGGACTGCTGTTACTGATGAAGGCTAGGAGAGGCTCACGATTCCTCAGATTCGTCTACGTAGGAATTGTCTCTCTACGCTTATACTCTGCTAATGAGCGGGGAGTACTCTTCTTTTATTATACTTTAATAGATAAGGTTGAGCTGTTATTACAGAAATGAAGCAATTGGTTAGAGTGTCAGTGCAGCTACTCTGGATAGGCGCCATTGCCCTCGCCATTCCAGTAAGTCTCCTAGAGGACATTAAGGATGCCCAACTACAATCTCCAATTCGCACCAACAAAGGTATGTAGTCTTTTTTGATGAAACTTCCTTCTTAAGGTGGCCCTTAGACACAGTGCCGGATTTAGCAATAGGCCCATTAGGCGGCAAATTTGAAGGGGCGTCAAATTTGAATTATTATATTTTTCAAATTCTCATAAAATAATTATAAAAATCAATTATTAACTAGTAAATTGATTGTTTATCAATGTGTATGTTCTGGTGAAATAAGCTTTTCTTGTCTAAAAAGAGTGAAAAATTATCTAAGAACATCATTATGCCAAGGAAAATTAAATTATTTCGCTCCTTTATGTATCGAGTCTGAACTAACTGAAATTATTAGTTATGGTGATATTATCGATGATTTTTCTAATAAGAAATCACGCCGGAAGCTATTGTGAATTGACCTATATAAGACGTTGTTTATCTTTTTTAATTTAAAGTTTTTATCTGTTCTGAAATTTATATTTTAAACATATAATATACCTATACGTATTTTTATTTATTTTTTTAAGTTTTATTTTGTCGTAAGACTAATTGTAGTCCTATAAAGCCGGAGCGAGTATGTTCGGGTATGGAGGGTAAGGGGGAGGGGTCTGGTCCTGGGGGGCACCCCGGGGCACCCAACCCGCGAAGCCAACCAGACCCAGGGACAAGGGATGGCATGATCGGACCATCCTGTCTTCATATCCACTCGGTTGGTGCCCATCAGTAGGCACACAGCAGCAAGGCTTGATCAATAGGGTGTGCCCGTTAATGTTTTTAGAACGCCGGTAGCTCAGTGGCATGCGTGCTTGCTTACTGAGCTCTAGATCGCGGGTTCAAAACCCGGCCGTGGCCCTTAGTTTATTTTGTAAAAAAAAACCTTAAGCATACCGTCCTTCGGATGGGACGTTGAGCGATGGTCCTGAGCCTGTACGATGTCAGGTACTCGTTAAAGATCCCTAAGTGAATAAAAATTTAGGTTAGGCAAAATTTAGGACTCCCATAGTAGAGTCGGGCTCATGTCCACCAGAGTGATGAAAGAGCGCGCTGGTGGTAGGCGATATGACCTTGGAGTTAAATATTCCACCCTCTACACTTAACCCATGTTGATGTCAGAATTAATTTCTGAGTGGAAAACTAATAAAATAAATAAAAAAGTTATGGTGACCGTGCGGGCTGATGTAGGGACCAACACACACAGGGCACACAATAGGCCAACTCTGGCCGCGGTGACACAAATCAGCCCTCGGGAAAAAAAAAATAAAAGAAAGAAAAAAAAAAATGGTCTCACCATGGTCTGCGGGTTCGAATCCCGTCCGGGAGTGAGTTTTATTTCATAGGTAGAACAACCTCCCGGGGCCATGGATATTGTAAATAACTAAATAACACCGTTATAGAGACATGGCTTATAACTTTCAGTTATTATGACTCATGCCCGGGCTTTAAGTACTAGGTCATATCGCCTACTACGGCGTTCTTTCGCCACTTTGGCGGACATGAGCCCGACTCTTCTATGGGAGTCCTAAATTTTGCCTTCCCTAAATTTTTATTCACCTAGGGTAGGGGTCTTTAACGAGTCCCATCCGACGGCGTGCTTAAGTTTATTATACCTCCCTGATAAAATGAACTAAGGGCCTCGGCCAGGTTTCGAACCCACGACCTTGAGCTCAGAAGGCAAGCACGCATACAACTGAGCTACCGGCGCCCTCTCTATCCTAAGTGGATAAATCTGGGAAGGCAAAATTCGAAAAAAACATTCCAGTCGGGCTCATTGTCCGCTCTTTCGTTGCTCTGTTTTTAAACTAAAAAATAAATATAAATATTTAATAAATATACTCTTCAATTAATTATATAAAAGAACGGAACACTAACTATATTCTATAAAAATTAAATATATTAGTATAATGGAGCGCAAATTACAAAGAAATTAGAGTTACTCAAAAATCAACGGGCGAGTCGCAATAATTGGGCTTCAACTAACGACAGAGAACAGTTTAAAAAGTCTCGTCTAATGGCTGAAGGAAGGAAAGCCGACTAAAGTCGTAATAACCTCGACGCAACTGTAGCATGAGCAGGCATAAGTAGTAGACTAGGAATCAGTGTTGAATTCAGACATTTTTTCCAGGGGGGGGCGGGGAATTTTAATGGGGGACAATAACAATATAAAGTAGCGAGTTGTTTAAAGAAGTACACCCATAATATAGTAATATTTTGTTATTTTATATTTGAGATACATTCAATATGGATTTTAAAAAATATATACATATTAATAACATTTAAAGTAAATACAAATATTTTTACAAACTTTTATTTAACTTGACTTGTTAGTTTAGGTCAAATCTTGAAATTAAAATTTCGACTAGTTTTAATTAAGCTAGAGCTTTGAAATTTTGCACATGTGTAGAATTCTGAAAATGCAATACAGTATACCTAATATCGTTCTACATCCAATATGCCAGACGCCCCAAGATGGCGGATTACATTTTTCTTCACAACACCTTTGATATGGGTGTCAAATGAAAAAGGTTTGACGAATATGATAGTCACTAAAAAGAAAAAAAAGAAAATAAATAATTTTTTTTTTTTTTAATACAAGCTTTTATTTAACAAAACATAAAAAATGTGCTAAAACGAACAGTAACAGAGCTGAATATGCAAAAACTACCTAGTTATGTAATTTACATGGGTAGATCCTAATAAGAGAAATATCTAAATTTTGTAAAATATATAATACAAATAACGTCATACATTTATAATAGTTATATTCATTCAATAACAAATAAATCGTAGTTCGTACCTATTGTTGAAAAAATTGTACCTATTTATAAAATGTTATTTAAATTTAAAAAAATATTATCCAGGGGGGAGGGTAGCCCTCAAAAAATAATTGGGTGAACACCTTTAACAGTGTAGAGGCCCATGATGATGCTGGGACGTCCATATCTGTTATATGATGTATTATTGATGTGTAAACATCTTAGCTCTCGGTAGGGGCTTTGTCAGACAGTCAGAGCGTAAGCCTCGTCAGCATACACACACAACTACCCACTTCTTTATCTGTGATGTCAGCTGTTTTCGAGCATTCCTTTTGTATTTTTACAACATTATTGATCATATTTACCGTTGTAGTGAATTTAACTAAGATATCAATATTACGAACTATAAAATGATCTTTCGATAAGAAACATTTAGGTTAAGATGCTTCCATAGCTTAAATTTGAAAAAATAAATAAAATTTATGGTAAAAGAAAATAATATAGTAGTGTAAATCTAAAAAATATATATTATTATGTGATATTATATAATATACTTGAGGGCGCCGGTAGCTCAGTGGTATGCGTGCTTGCCTTCTGAGCTCAAGATCGTGGGTTCGAAACCCGACCGAGGCCTTTTAGTTTATTTTATTTGGGAGGTAAAATAAACTTAAGCACGCCGTCCTTCGGATGGGACGTTAAGCGATGGTCCCGAGCCTGTACGATGTCAGGCACTCGTTAAAGACCCCTACCCTAGGTGAATAAAAATTTAGGGTAGGCAAAATTTAGGACTCCCACAGTAGAGTCGGGCTCATGTCCACCAGAGTGACGAAACAGCGCTCTGGTAGTAGGCGATATGACCTCGTAGTTAAAGCCCGGGCATGAGTCATAAAACCTAACCTAACCTAACCTATAATATACTTATTAACCCTTTAGTACACTCGCCTTTCATTGTTACATTAGTACACTCGCGCGGCACTCAGTACCGCATGCTTAACTATTGAGTTTTTCAGCAGTTTTGCACCCCATACAACTCCAAAAAGTTATTATTAGGCGTACTGAATGTATAACAATGTTTCTAAAAACTTTATTGAAAAAAAAAAATACAAAATTGTTTAAAAAAACCTAACAAAAATTGAACCTTTTAAACAATGTTTAAGAATTACATATATTGAAGTAAAGAAAAACATCTTATTATAGTACAAATGAAGAACAATATAATTAATTATAAATAGTTTATTTTTATTATAAATCAGTCGTAGGTACAAGGAACAAAATTAATAATTAATTATTTTTTTAATTAATTACAATTAATTAATTAACAGCTAATTATTATTATTATTATTATTATTATTATTTAATTATAAATCAGTAGTTCATGAAAAAAAATTAAATATAACATAAAAATATACTTAGTTATAAAGAAAACAAATACGAAATAAAATATAAAAAAAACTTACATTTTAACACAGGCACGGTATACAGTGCCGCAATTGTTGTCCCTTCCACCTTGACCTCATGTTACCGACTGATAAAATATCAGATCAATGCGCTACTTGTTGTGTTCATTCATAGACATGTCATTGAAGAATAGAAGTGGGGATTGGCTTGTTATTAAACATAAGGACCGCAAAAATCCAAATTTAGTAAATTTGCGGCAAGGAGTGCCGCGGAGAGTGTACTAAAGGGTTAATATATAATAATAATAACTGCTGAATAATCAATGAGTAAATAATATATTTGGTGTCATATTGTCACAACCAATAATATAATGTTTTTACCCACTTCATATCGAACAGCTTGTTTCATTTTTAAATAAATAAAATATGGCGTATGCCCCCCATTAAGTCATTTTTAAATTACAAACTTAATCTACATATGAATACGAATCGAAGCATTTATACGCATCGAACCACAAAATTCGAAAACTACCATCGACGCTGTATTCTCTTGGTATTTCGATACACTACAACCACATTTGTATATATATTATTTTAGCTATCACAAACATATAATTTCATGTATAAAAGAAATTGAAGAACAATAAATTCCTCATACTACTTTTCTTATTGTATCATTATAAAAAAATTTTAATCAAAATCAGTGCACAACAGCAAGTTTTTGAAACTAAAGTATTCTCGTGAGTACAGCGTCACTCACAAATTTTTTTAATCATTTTTAATTAATGTATGTATTTGTATCATTTTAGTGAAAAGAGCACAAGAAGTAATAATGTTCGGCAATCAGCAGAACAGAGCCCTCAACAACTACGGCAGCCCTAGGACAGAGAAACGAGGTAGTCTATCTAATTTGGTGTTTTGTTATAGTTTTCACTTTTTACTGTTTTTGAATTATATTTCTCTTTTTTTTTCAATTCATGTTTTTTGTTTATTTATTTTTATTTATATTATTGTATTTATTTTAAATATAACCCTGAATGTATTGTATAATTTCATACTTTTCGGGGATAGACTCCCGGGGACACAGTCCACAGTTTCCGTGGTTAGCGCTGCAAACTTTTTGTTAATAATTTGGGAGACTCGGACCTCTAGAAGCTCCCCCTGAGGTAACCACTGACTGTAATACTTAAGTTGACTTTACATGAGCAGCAAAAATGCAAAGCGCAGCAGCAGCAGCAAATGCACGCTATGGTTTCTGTGATTTTAGAATTAAATGACTCACATCCAATAGCGTGCATTTGCCGCTGCTGCGCTTTGCATTTTTACTGCGCATGTAAAATCAGCTTTAAGAGTATGAAGTATAACATAAATGAAGATTTTGAACGAGGAAATAAAATGATCGAATTCATGTATATTTAAATAAATGTAATATGACTTGTTTTGTACATGTACATTTAAGTAAAGCACAATTTTCGTAATTTTGGTTTTTGCTCTGGCCAGGGCGTATGCCCCCCCCCCCCCTCCCCTGGCTACGCCCCTGACAACAGCTATTAATTTTCAGCCAAATCGGTCAAAGGGTTAGGGGGGATCAGGGGAGAGGCTTAACACAAATTCTCTAATAACTGCCGTTGTAATTAATATATCGACAGAAAATTTAGTATGAGGATACAAAAATCTTATATTGTGTTTTAGCTCCGTCGATTGGCTTTGAAGGTACAGCAAAAACGTAATTAATTCATGGTGGGGAAGATTCGACGACTTTTTTTTTATAAAGTCTTAGAAACAATTTTGAAAATGTCAACTAATGCATCATTCAGTATGTGTTTAATGTTGGATTTAATCAAAAGTGGACTGTATATAGCTGAGACAATTCAACCAATGTTGCCAACCCTTGGGGAAATATTCTACCGTTTTTCCTTCTAAAAGGTGATTTCCCTCAGGATAAAACTATCTAGGGATGTAAAGAAATGCCTGATTAGTAAATATCGACTTGAAAAATCAGACTTGAATCAGATGTTGCGAGAAAACAAGGAATGTCAATTATTTGATGATCTAAATTTTAAATAATTGATGGTTTCCAGATTTACTTTGTTAACCTCCATTCTAGGAATAGATAATTAAAAATACACAATTTGTTCGTCAAACTTCACTATATATTCTTAAATACTCGACTAGTTTCGTCGTGTTAAGGCATTATCAAGAGTCACTTACACAAACTTTGTAACTCTTGATAATGCCTTAAGGGGCCATTCATAAATTACGTAAGGCTTTTTCAAAGCTAATTTGCCCCCCCCCCCCCCCCCCCCCCCCCCCCCCCCTATTGCAAGATAACATAAGATTTCCCCTCTCCCTCCCCCCCCCCCCACCCCTTGATAAGAAATTTTCGTAAGAAATTATCGTATTGATAAAATAAAAGACAGTTTGATTAAAAAATATTATTTAGGTTAGGTTAGGTTTTATGTCTCATGCCCGGGCTTTAACTACGAGGTCATATCGCCTACTACCAGAGCGCTCATTCGTCACTCTGGTGGACATGAGCCCGACTCTACTGTGGGAGTACTAAATTTTGCCTACCCTAAATTTTTATTCATCTAGGGTAGTGGTCTTTAACGAGTACCTGACATCGTACAGGCTCGGGACCATCGCTTAACGTCCCATCCGAAGGACGGCGTGCTTAAGTTTATTTTACCTCCCAGATAAAATAAACTAAGGGCCTCGGTCGGGTTACGAACCCACGACCTTGAGCTCAGAAGTCAAGCACGCTAACCACTGAGCTACCGGCGCCCTCTATTACTTTATATATCTTCTTATATTATATTATTTCTTATAAAAGAATTTTATAAATAAAAATTGGGAGTAAAAAATAAAAAGCTGCTAAAATATTATTTATTGCAATTATACTTCGATTAATCGTCATAACTTTTCCATTGCTGCATTAAATTACTTAAAATAAAATATATAAATAGCATCAAGCAATAGGGAAGACAGCGAGACAATAGAATAAAAAAATGTCTAGAAGTACTGAGACCATATGATTTCTGTAGGATTCAATACTGAATTTGAGGACTAAGTACAGATGGCGCTATCCAATAGCGCCATTTCTTAGCGCGAAAGTAGTAGATTTTAAATTCAAAAACTTACATAAGAACAAATTCTTTACCCCCCTTCCCTATAGTAAGCATTAGTAATTTCGAGTATAAGCCCCCCCCCCCCTAAATGCCTTACGTAATTTATGAATGACCCCTAACACTGTGAAACTAGTCGAGTATTTAAGAATATAGTGAAATTTGACGAACAAATTGTGTATTTTTAATTATCTATTCCTATATATTTTAATCTGAAACATGATCATACGACTAGGTACTGTATATCATAAAAATAATACAATATTTTTATGTATTGTAAGGAGAAGTGGTTACAACAAGGAATGTTCAATAAAAATGAGTTTCCAATAAAATCTAGTTTATTGTAATGTAATAAATACATAGTCACTACGTCCTTCAGTGCGTCTGTGAACGCGATAACTCCTGATAGAATGAATGTATCAGGAAAGTTTATATGTAAATCCAGAACCCTCTAACGATGAGTCCTATGGGTTATCAGCCAAATCGACCAAAGGGAAGATGGGATTACGGGGGAGACTAAACACAAGAACCCTATAAGGACGACACTTATTAATTTTCAGCAGATTAGATTTCCTATTTGAAGTGAATACCCAATGAGGATATAACCTTTCAAATTTCAGCGATAGCGGCCGAAGAATGGTTCAGGGGAGGAGGCACAATTCAAAAATCTTAATAACTCCTGATATAATGATTTTATCGACACAACAATTAATATAAGAATTTAGTCATAAGCCCATAAGTCAACTATTGAATATTAGCGCAAAAGATCGACTGGTTTTGGTGGGGGAGTAAAAAATTAATAGATTAATTCGTTCTGGGAAAGTACATTGCCGGTGATTCACCGACTTTTTTATTAATTTTTTTTTATGGGACATTTCTTGTTATCTCCCGACACTTTACTCTTGTATTAAAATTATCATTATAATAACAATAATAAAAACAAATGTGTTCCAGACGTGAGTGACAATAGTTTGGGAGAAGAAGTGGCAACGTTGGCCAAGGTTCTACCAGAGGTGGAGGAGCAGGGCTACGATACGAACCAGCTAGAGTCAGGATCCAAAGACTATGACAAGCCTTACCCGTACATCAGTCGAGAGCCTAACTATAGCATGTTGTTGGCCAATGGAGCCTACAAGGAGGCCCTTCCCAACCATCCAGGTATAGTAAAGACCATGAGACATGAGTCTAGTGGTGGGGACGAAAAGTTGGACGTAGGCTCCCTAGTGTCTTAACTATTATAAGTTAAATAATTTATAATCCCCGGGTAATTTTTTTTAAATTCTTTTGGCTCGATATTTAATATTCGATTACTATTAATTAAATTTGTATTTTATTTATTGCTATCACCGCCATCTTAGCTGCTGCTGAACTTCACATACACGCCTCATTTACACTACAACATCATCTTACACTTCGACGAGAAACATGCTCAAAATACTCTACGTACTTCGAAATAGACGATCAAAATTAGACATGACACAAAAAAGAAACTTACTGAGACCGTTTTGGAAATACGGATCACAGATACACAGTTAAGCAAAGACAACCAACATAAAATGAATTGAGGCGTTTCAGTCAAAAATCCTCAGACTGATAACACATTGTCCACTGTACATAAACAACAGAAAACTTCAAAACGACCTCATGATACAAACGGTACCCTAAACAATACAAACTACTTACATACGGTTTTTTTAGCAAACTTTACACAAATACAATCCCAGAAATACGTACATTATCTTCACAACACTTACCACATAACCCCCCACGAAGGTTGAAGAGAAGATAGAACCGCCACCTTGAATCATATTCGTTATTAATATTTTTCAACATTATTTTCCTTTACTTTTATTATCTATCTTACTATACTTACCCATCCATCAAATTTGTCTTTCAATTCCTTTCTATTTGTTTAATTATTATTTATTTTTTTTTTTTTGTCCTAATAATTAAGATAAGACCGTCAAATGCAACCCCTGAATTAACTGTTTGTCGTTTCGTTATTATCTTCATTTTATATGAAATTATTGTTTTTTAATCAATGAAAACTGAACAAAAGGTAAAATTTCAGCTATTGCGACTGAGGAGTGCAATGCTACTACAGCGCGGGAAAAGTGGCAAAGTTTTACTGTTGCCAAGGCAACATAATACACTCTCCGCTCTCCTATCTTTTACATTGAGGGCGCCGGTAGCTCAGTGGTAAGCGTGCTTGACTTCTGAGCTCAAGAACGTGGGTTCGTAACCCGACCGAGGCCCTTAGTTTATTTTATCTGGGAGGTAAAATAAACTTAAGCACGCCGTCCTTCGGATGGGACGTTAAGCGATGGTCCCGAGCCTGTACGATGACAGGTACTCGTTAAAGACCCCTACCCTAGGTGAATAAAAATTTAGGGTAGACAAAATTTAGGACTCCCATAGTAGAGTCGGGCTCATGTCCACCAGAGTGACGAAAGAGCGCTCTGGTAGTAGGCGATATGACCTCGTAGTTAAAGCCCGGGCATGAGTCATAAAAAACCTAAAAAACCTATCTTTTACAGAGTGACGAAAGAGCGCTCTGGTAGTAGGCGATATGACCTCGAAGTTAAAGCCCTGGCATGAATCTAACCTATCTTTCAGACCTGAGGGACAAATAGATTGCTTATGTTAAAGTCGGTCTGAAAGGAGCCGATCGTAGACGAGATCTCCCGAAATATAGCTTCACGCTTCATGGAGGGTGGGAGTTCTCTCAAATCCCTTAGCTCATGTTGTCTACACTCTATAGGCTGTTCATAAAATGAACCAATACGGCGTCACGATCTTCGAACAACGTAACGTACAATAGACGTGTAGTAGGGGAGTTTAGTTACACTAATGAATCTGACCTGAAAACTTCTTATGATATTAACAATAATTCCAAAATATTTTGAAGTCTCAGGCAGTGAATATAATATAATCTCATATTGTATTAACATGTATATAAAAAAAAGTACTTTAAAATATTATATTTAATTTTTTACAGTATTGAATTTCAATGAGCTTCCATTGTACAACATGATGGATGCCAGACGGAAGCGAGAGGCCCAGAAAATATTCAGCTCTGCACCCAAGACCAGGTAAATGCCATATTGTCGGCCGCGAATGTCCTATATAAGTTGTTTTAGAGTTCTCGAGCTTACGTCGTCAATGATTCCACAGAATGTAAGTTTTTATGTATATTAATATATTAATAATTTTAATAATATATATTAATTATTTTAATGTAATATTAATCATTTTAATGTATTTTTTTTATACATCACAGTATATATATTTGTCTCACAATAATGTTAATCTAAACTTATGTAAATAACTGTCTATTATTATATATAAAACAAACAAAAAAAAACATAGTTTTATTAAAGTTGTACCTAAACTAATTATACATTATTCTTTTAGTTTTCGGCCCAAGCGGGAGTACGACTTAAGCCCGGAAGAACTCTTGGCTTTGATGCGACTTCTGGAAAGCGATAGACACCCTAATTCAAGGCTCCATGAGTCTAGGTAAATACATTACGAGTATTATCCTTTTAAATCAAACTCGGATCAACTTCTAAGTTATGAAACGAGAACATATTGTCCAGACTTGTAATAACTACTATCGACATATAAATTATAAATAACCATAAATTATAAATATATTAAGACAGGTTTCTTGAGTGCAAGTCGTACATATAGGGACATACAGGTAGGTAAGGGAGTTGAGGAAATCCCCAAGGCTTATAGATAGCTTTTGCTGTTTTTATGGATAGGGTTTGCTTTGAAATTTACTTGTTGCTTATTTTTACTTCCAATAACAGTGGTAAAACTAAAATTGAAGATAAAAATGATTAAATTCTAACAAAATATGAGTGAAATAATGTTTGTGTATTTAACATAAAGTTTACTGATGACATGAAAATATTTATGTCCTATATGTGTCCCAGCACTAAGTTCAAGAGTAGGTAACATTTAGGTTTGCTGGGGCTATGTTACTTGTGTCCGTTAAACTATAATACATTTTTTGAAATTAGACAGTACAAATGAGGAGGAGGCTGCAAGGGCGTAAAATTTTTTACGTAAAACGTTTTAAACACTGCCAAATGTATCGAAGAATATTCAGTAAAAATATCAAATCGATATCTGGAACCATTAACAAGATACAGGTGATTATGAACCTGTTGCTATGGGCTCTTCAAAATAACAGGTCGGCCTAGCCGCGTGTTTGATTTTACTTTTGATGGTGTGTTTTTAGGGTCAAAATGCTGACAAATCGCGAAGAAACGTGACCAGAGTAAGAAAACGGGCTAAAACAAAAATTCATAGAGAAGAAGATTGGAAAAGAAAAGATGTTTTTGTGAGTGATTTAGAAGATGCTGATTAAACGATCAAGATTAAAAAAATAATTTGTTCTTTTTAGTTTCATTGCGAGGGTAGTTTTTTATAAAAAATATTGTAATAATAATGTATTTTAAACATAATATTGTATTTTTTATTTTAATAATGTTCCTTAATATTTTAGTGATTTTCATGGAAAAAGGGCCCATAAAAAAAATGTTTTTACCTTCCTTTATTCTTAACATTGGCTTATGCAAACAATTTGTTTTCTTATCATTCTTATCGAAGATTGAACTTCATTTTTAAAAAAAGCTCAACCCTGTATCATTAATAATAATTTAGATACAGAATTCTAAAAACTTTGCAAATGGGCCCTTGCAGCCATCTTTTCAAATTTTCAACGAGTTTTCTGCTTTAATTTGTTTTTATATATTTTTCTAATGATTTCTTCATATTTTTTTTTTAAACAGAAATCCTTGGCCAATATATGGAACTAATCCTGAAGATTTTGAGGCACCAGAATCTTCAAATGACGAAAATGAAGTAGACACAGATTCTGAATACAACCGAAATGGTAACAAATAAATCGAACATTAGAAAATGAAATAAAGTTTATAAACATACTAAGATTATAGCGAGATATGCCATTATTTTTTTCCATATTTTTTCAAGGCATACGCGTTATTCGTGTAAAAAAATCGATGGTGTTATGAATATAATGTTAGTATTATGATGTTTTAAGAAGTTGAGGGTTGGAATTTGGGATTACAGCAAGCCTCCGGGGAGGATTGTGTGGCAAATGTTATGATGAAAGTGAGTGGATTTGTGTTTGAATACAATTTGCTATGAAAAGTCTGTAAAGATCTTGAATTGTGTCGTCTACTGTGTTTAATCATGAGGACATCATGGAGTGTTCTGTTACTTACATATGGGAAACGTGACTACGTTTTAGATTAGATATTTTTGCCCAACCATAAATTTTTATAGTGGTTTGATTAGGAATGTATAGCAGTTATGCTTTTGTGTTGAGAATAACGTTTGTTTAGTACATTACAAGTGAGGCATATATAAGATTTCCATGTTAGTTTTCTGTAGCTATCCTTGAGTCTTCTCCCTTGAGTTCTGTGCCCAAGACAGCAGCCCCGGAGATGAACTGGAGTCTGCTAGAGCTGGAGTTGCTCCTTGAAAGGCAGACACAGCTCTTCATGAATTTGGGAGTTCCTAACGAACCAGGGTACATTGAACGCTACCCGGTCAACTTCGTTCTCAAATGTCTATTTTTGTCATAAGTTAAGAAAGTTTAGGTTAGGAATTAAGATGGTTAAGAGTTTTGCTAACTGTCATCCAAACGGTGAGGTGTATGAAAATATGGGTCTAACGAGTGATTAGTACAGATGTTCTTAGTCTAGAGCCCCGTTCACACGATGACAGAAATCACGACAGTTGCGACAGCGACTGTCGTGATTTCTGTCATCGTGTGAACGAAGATACTGTCAGGACAGTACGGTCCGGTCGCACTATCAAGTTTGGCTTGATATTGCGACTATGACAGCAAATGTCATTGTGTGAACGGCTTTGACAGTTCACTATCATTTCAATTCTGTTATCAACGGCTAATATTATTATTTCTGTTTATTTATTGTTGGTTTTTTCAATAATGTCTGAAAGGTTCAATGCCTATGAATTTTTGGAAGAATATCAAAAATATCCTTGCTTGTGGCAAGGATATTAAGAATTTAAAAATCGTAACAAACGTGATGCCGCGCGCGTGATAACAAGCGCTTCATCATGTGTCAGGTCTTGAATCTATTAAAACTTTAAGGGCAAAAATAAGAAGTATTAGAGGAACCTATAATCGTGTTTTAATATATAATGATGCATTAATTTTCTTCAAAATTTCACCTACAATGACAAGGCCTGCAGCTTCCTCCATGGCACAGCTGTCACTGGGCTGACATAAACTGAACGGTGGGCTGACAAAATTGTCACAATGTCATGGAAATGAACTGCCATGGCAATACTATCATGGCAGTTACTGTCATCGTGTGAACGGGCCTTAAATGTGTTCGAGATTTGTCCGTGTTTTATATATCGTGCCATCTTATTGTAAGTTGAACGAGGCATGTACGTAAAATTCAGCAGCAGCTACGACTAAGAAATACAATAACTTTTTCTTGTCATTTGTGTATAGCTCAGTGTATATTGAACTTATTCTGTTTATATATGCCGCTCGCGCTAGAAACCTGCTGGATCATGCGGCCTGCACTTGAGTACCAAAAGCATAATGCGGCTCAAAAGTATAAAAAGGTTGCCAAACCCTGTTTTAAATGATGTTATTAATATTTATTATATTTTTCCGAAGGTGTATGGGTTGATAGCCCAGTCGGACCCAATCAACGCTCAAGAGATGGAGATTTTTGGCCCCGAAAGTACAAACGTTTCATGGTATCCAAACGTCGTATTGTAAGTATAAATAATGTTATTAAGAAAACATAAGTAAGTCAGTGAATCATCGTCAATGTACTTCCCCAGCCCAAAATAGTTTTTTTTTTCTTCTTCTATTTATTGCGAGATAATACATTCATTACGTTGGCAGTTATTGGAGTTTTAATGTTAAGCCCCCTTTCTGTGTTCTTTGAGTTTGAGTTGAAAATTTATAGATGTCGTCCTTAAGTGGTTTTTTATTTACATATGAAATTTCGTGTCAATGCATTCATTATTTCAGCAATTATTAGGATTTTCAAGTTAAGATGCCCTCAGGGTACTGGATGCACATAAAATTTCAAGTTTATATATTCATTTCATCAGGATTTATTGAGTTTAGAGACACATACAGACCAGATTTTTGTTTTTCATTATTAGATTCAGTGTGTTGGAAAAAGTGACTCAAACATGAATATTCTGCATAGTTAGATTGCAATTTTTATTTTTTCTGTTAACAAGGATGATAATAACAATTATTAGAATGAATATATATTACCATGGAAACCATACAAATTAACCACCTTTGTAGAATAGATGTCTTTACCATTTTCTTATTTGTCTTGTTGTTTTTTCAAAACTAGGATAACGACGCCTACTCGCCTCAGTTGGGTTCTCCTTATGACTTTCCGGAGGGGGTACCTCTTCAGAGACGTTTTATGATTTAAATTATAAAAAAAAAAAAATAATAAAAATAAAAAATCTATATCAATGTTTTATAATAATCTCCCAACGTAAATATATACATTCATGACCTCCTAAATATTATATTTATTTTAATGTATGTTAATATAAATATAATATTTGAAAAAAATGTACTTATTAATTTTCCGCGCAGTTTATGCGCACATCTTGTACTTCTGGCCTATTTCATTTAAGTGTTTCTATTTAGATACAATGAAATATACAAATGTAATTTGTAGACCCCTTAATGTCTATATATGTACGTGTATTATTTAGGTAAATAAATAATGACTATATAAATTGTTTTATTTTTATTTAAATAAATATTTGAATGTATTGTTGATTTAGATCAGATTAAACCTGTATTTAATCTATTTGTATCATTCAATTATTTAATTATATGCATAACGTATTTTTCTATGGTGTTTAATTTTTTTCTTTTAATTACCTTTTTCATGAATTTTCTTCCCTCCCCCCTTCTCTTTTGTAATTTACAATCTGAAATTATCTCATAAACTAAGAAATTCGCATTATTCTGGTCACTTCATCCCCTTGATGATGATTTTTCATCCTCAGTATTTCATTTTTCAGTATTAAATTTTGTATCGATACATTCATTACACAATTACGAAAAATCATCTGTGAATCGCTGTCTATATACCTCCCCAGTACCTGTGAAACGAAGACATATTGACCAAACTTATAATAACTACTACCGATATCGGCATTACAACTAACCATAAATTATAAATATATTAAGACAGGTTTCTTGAGTGCAAACTATTGTGTACCAAATATTATAGATATTGACATACTCATATGAATAAACATTTATTGGTTAGAAACATAACACTGAATGCATACTGAAAACTGAACATATGTTGATTATACAAATAATTATATCATATTTAAATATACATATCAACTCTCCGCCGTTAATCGAGACGTTAGGATCTGGTTGACATGCGGTGGGTAAGGGAGGAGTTCGAATATCAACTAGGAAATCCCCATGGCTTATAGATAGGTTTTGCTGCTTTTATAGATAGGGTTTGCTCTGAAATTTACTTGCTGCTTAATTTACTGCTTATTTTTACTTCCAATAACAGTAGTAAAACTAAAATTAAAGATAAAAATTATTAATACTACTGAATAAAACACTAAGAATGGGTCAAAAATGTCACTATATTTATATAAAAGACACAATATATTTCGCTGGTTAGAGCATTGTCAAGTGTACAGGATACACTGAAGTAAAATATAGGTAAGGTGACCAGACGTCCCGTTTTACAGGGACCTGTCCCGTTGTCCCGAAATATATGCTCGGGACGCTTATTTGTCCCGTTTTACAAATATTTGGTCCCATATGTACTTTTGACAGCATCGAGTTTGCTTCCTAAATTCCTTTATTTCTTCATTTTGCAAATCAAAATGAACCTATCAAGAATATTGCACTGATGGTTTCATTTTTCTTGTCTTTACCAGGAACAAACGCTCCAGTGGAACGAGTTTTCTCAATTATTAATGACATTTGGTCACTAGAAAAATCTCAAATGAAAATGTCGACCCTTAAAGCAATGATGCTAGTAAAATGTAACTTTGCAATGGGTTGTGTACAGTTTTTAGATTTCATCAAAAAAAAAGCCTGATATTTTGAAAAAAATTCACTCATCTCAAAAATATGAAAAATAAACATTGAAGTCAGTTTTTTCGACAATATTTTTTTCAAGTGGTATCAAGTTTATTTCTAAATGTAGTCTGATGATATTTTATTGAATAAAATAGTATTTCATATATATATATATATATATATTGGTAAATAGTATTTTTTTAAGGGTGTCTCTAACTTCCCCGATATTGTGGGTCCCGTTTTGAGAATCTCATAATCTGGTCACCTTAAATATAGGTATAGTCATAAGTCTGTATCCTGTACACTTGACAATGCTCTAACCAGCGAAATATATTGTCTTTTATATAAATATAGTGAAATTTTTGACTCATTCTAAGTGTTTTATTCAGTAGTATTATTTACAATGAACTTCCACAAGATCTCTGCCTAAAACATCTCTAAAAATTATTAACTTCTAACAAGGTATGAGTCATGTTTATGTGTTTAACAAAAAGATTACTGATGACAATAAAATATTTATGTCCTATATGTGTACCAGCACAAAGTTCAAAAGAAGGTTACGTTTGAGTTTGCTGGACCTATATTACTTGTAACCTTTAAACTATAAGTATATATATTTTTGAAATTAGACAGTATAAATGAGGAGAGGGCTCCAAGAAAGGCCCTTCTTGCGTAAAACGTAACCTGTATTTAATCTATTTGTATCATTCAATTATTTAATTATATACATAACGTATTGTTCTATGGCGTTTAATTTTTTTTCTTTTAATATCACTTATATATGTGATATTAAAAGAAAAAAAATTAAACACCATAGAAAAATATGTTATGCATATAATTATGACACTTAATTGACAAATGAAAAGTCCATTTTTTTTTTTCCCCCTTCTCTTTATTTGCCTCTTAAAAATATTCAGTCTATAGAGTCAAATAGATGAGTACGGTAAATGGAAAATTCAGTGCCGTTTCACAAATTGGTAGTGGCTTCTCAGATGATGAACTGGTTTTTAGTAAAATTAATTAAATAATAAGGAACTTAATATTTTTATTACTTAAAATATTTTAGTAAAATCAATCAAATATACTCTTTTGAACGTTTCAACGTTCACGTAACGCGTAAAAGCAACAGTGAGGCTTGAACGCCTCACCAACAGCACCAAATAACACATTTGATCAACCCCCGCCCAAAAAAAAGTATCCACTCCCTTCTAGAAAAATTCAATCCTCAGAAAAGTTATAAAAGTTTGATCAAGTCATATTTGAGGGGTGAGGAAATATGTAAGCCTTCAATAATTATACGTAAACACGAATTAACAAGTTAATTACAAACAAGCTTATCATAAATGATCGATGGTAGTATAGAAAAGAAGAATCGATATCATATTAGTGGCAACACTGATTTAAACTTTTGTATTTATTTTAAAGTGGTCTTTGTCTTTTTATTTATTTTTCTTTTCTCTGTTTTTAGTATTGTTGTTATTCCTCTATTTGTAATTGGAAATAGGGTTATTTTTGTTATTTGTTAACGACGGAAATGTTTAAGCATGATCTTATATTTTTTTATGTTCCTTTTATCTATTTATCCAGCACTACCATGTAATATTATTTTATACTTTGCTTTATTTATAAATTGTTTTGTAAACATTTCTTAATTCACTAGTAGCATTTCAATGTGTTTTTATTGTTGTTAAGAAGTTTTATTTTATTTTATTGTATATTTCAGTGTCATACTCTCCCTCGGACAATGAAGACTCTATAAAAATTATAGTTAAAGACAATAAGATTCATCAAGAGAATCCACTTTATTTAATGAGAGAGCCGGATGACTATCTTGAATTATCATGTGCACTCAGAACCAACAATACTGATGATATTTATTATAATTTGACATGGACTCTTCCTGGCAAGTCGCAAAACAGGTAAAAATGTTCTTTAGTTTTTTTTTTCTCTGGAGCAAAAATAGTGTTTAACAGTCATATCTGTCAACTTACTGTACTAACCATTTAAGGTGAGTTATTGGAGGATATCCTGGAGTAACATTCCGTATTATTAATTGTCATTTGTTTAATTTTAATTTACTTTATAATAGCTGGATTTTTCTGGCCATTTAGCTGTCTCTTCAACATGATCTGACATAGAACGTTTTTTTTTATTAGGCTTGTTTTGGTAACTTTTTATTTGTTGTCATAAATTTTTTTTTTTCTTTAAATTGACAATAGAACAAAAAAGTCGTCGGTGAATTACCGACAATGTATTACAGTATTTATATTAAGCCTTCCCCCTAATCTCCCACTTCCCTTTGGTAGATTTGGCTGAAAAACAATTGGTGTCGCCGATTGAAAGTTCTGGATTCACATTCAAAAAATTTTTTTTCATATTTGGAATCTAGAGGTCGGTAAACATGACGAAAGTCGACAGTTGATTTTCAGCCGCAATTGCTGAACTACTAGAAAATGAGTTTTTCTTTATAATACGCTCTATTTTCCGGCCGTCTCTTCTTGATAGAGCTCTTGGGCGAGCAGATATATTTTTTAAATACATTATAAACACTATAGAGATTTACATTTAAGATATCACCACAAACTGAACTGTTTACTCAGGAAGGAGTAAGCCTGTAAACAATACTAAACACTTGTTCAAATACTTTATTCCTGGTAATAAATTGAAAAAATATACCTAAAACAATAATTATATTTTTTATCAAAAATTAAATAGTGTGTCCCTTTCATTTACAAATTAAGTACTGTTTGTTTTGATGGTATATATATATATATATTTTAAATAATTTCTTTATTTTTATTCGCAGGCCTCGAGACTATACAAGCGACGACGGTTCTGTAAAATTGGTGATTGATCATGTACAAGAGAATGACAGCGGTATGTACAAATGTGAGACAAGTATCAACCAGACAGAACTGCATCATACCGTCCAACTTTTTGTCAGCTCTGCGAGTAAGTTCCATGTTATATCATTTTAATAATAATAATTCATCGCTAATGTTCTTCCCCAGAATTAATCAAATAAATGTTTTTGTGTTTAGCCTCCCTCGTAATCCCATCTTCCCTTTGGTCGATTTGGCTGATAATACATAGGACTCATCGTTAGAGAGTTCTGGATTTATATATAAACTTTCCTGATACGTTCACAGACGCACTGAAGGACGTAGTGACTATGTATTTATTACATTACAATAAACTAGATTTCATTAGAAACTAATTTTTATTGGACATTCTTTGTGTTTTCTCCAAAAGTTTTAAGAGTTTAACCACTTATCTTTACAATACATAAAAATATTGTATTATTTCTATGATATAATATCTATGTAGTGTACCCAGTCCTATAATCATGTTTTAGATTAAAATATATAGCATGAAATAATTGTCATTCCTTGTTTTCTTGCAACATCTGATCAAGTCTGATTTATCTATATATTTCTATAGAACAATTAATCAATTAACTTTTCGCTCCCCCTCCAAAACCAGTCGACCGTTTGCGCAAATATTCAACAGTTGACTTACATAGGGGCTCCTAAATTCTTATAATAAATTTTGGGTCGATAAATCGGCAATTAATAGAGTTTTTTATGTTAAGCCTCCCCCCTAAACCCCCCTTTTCCTTCTGTTTATTTGGCTGAAAAACAATAGGTGTCTTCGTTAGAGGATTCTGGATTCACATATAAAATTTCTTGACGATACATTCATTCTATCGGGAGTTTTCGTGTTCGTAGACACACACACAGACGATTTTTTTTTTTTTTTTCATATTTGGAATCTAGAGGTCGGAAAACAGGAAATTCCGTTGAAAACTCCGCATCGAATTTTTGAATATTCGAATTTTATATTGTTATCGGGTATATCAGGTTACAAACATGTAGTATTCAAACTTAACATAATGTTTTCTATATCTTAAAAACTATTGATTGTAGGTTTTTAAAATTACTTTTTTCCCCATTTGCATCGGAAACAACTCATGAAACATGGTGTCAAAGTTATCGGAATCAAACGGGGAAGTACATTGACGATGAACCGACGACATTATTATTATTTTTATTCAATTTAATATAAATTGGGTTTAATTAGTCATTCTAACCAATGTTGGCCGAAATACGATAGTTTTTTTTTAACCAAGATAGGAGGAAATTGTATGAGTACAATATTTTCTACAGTTTTATCTTGCATTTACGAAATTATAGTAACAGATAATGTTTTGACGATAGGGTTGATAAAATTTCGAATGACGTATTGAGATATGATATGCGACGTATTAACCAATTAGTCAAATTTATCATGTAATTTGTTTTAATAACACATTAACTGATAATATTAATTTGATATGATAATAATATTGAAAATAACGCTAATTGTTCTTCCGCACAGGACTTTTTATCTAATTTACCAGCCATATATAGTATAGGTGAAGTTATGTAATCAGTCCAAAATTCAATTTTTGGTTTCATTGGAATTTCATGTTTTCTGTCGGTGGCTCAGAGGTAGCATGCTTGCCTACTGAGCTCAAGATCGCGGGTTCGAAACCCGGCCGAGGCCCTTAGTTCCTGTTTTTTTTACTCTCCTAGCTATAAAGGGGAAGATATATAATCGGATAGAAATTCGATGCGAAGTTTACAACGAAATTTCATTCTCTCCGATCTCCTGATTATAACAAAGGGGGAAAAAAATGTATTTGGTCACGATAACTCGATAGAATGGATCGACACGAAATTTTATTTGGGTATATAGAACCCTCTAAGGACGACACCTATTAGGTTAGGTTTAGATTTTATGACTCATGCCCGGGCTTTAACTACGACGTCATATCGCCTACTACCAGAGCGCTCTTTCGTCACTCTGGTGGACATGAACCCGACTCTACTGTGGGAGTCCTAAATTTAGCCTACCTTAAATTTTTATTCTCCTAGGGTAGGGGTCTTTAACGAGTACCTTGACATCGCACAGGCTCGGGACCATCGCTTAACGTCCCATCCGAAGAATGGCGTGCTTAAGTTTATTTTACCTCCCAGATAAAATAAACTAAGGGCCTTAGTCGGGTTTCGAACCCACGATCTTGAACTCAGAAGACAAGCACGCATACCACTGAGCTACCGGCGCCCTCACGACACCTATTGATTTTCAGCCAATGGAAAGGGAAAGGATTAGGGAGGAGGTTAACACAAAAACTCTAATAACTGCCGTTGTAATGAATTTATTGACACGAAATTTCAAATATAAATGCAAAGTCTTATAAGGATGACATATATTAATTTTCAGCGGAATCATTCGAAGGGGAGGGGGCTCAACTCAAAAATCCCAATAATTGCCGACCTAATGAATGTATTGAATGTATATAATTTTATTTTAAAATAGTAATTCGTACTAGGGAAGAACATAGCTGGCGATTTACTGAATCAAATCACGAACTCGCCTTTCTTGAGATCTACTTGTTAAAAATTCCTACTAGGATCATGTTCACCAGAGAAACGAAAGAGCACTCTGGTAGTAGGCGATATGAACTAAGGACTTTAAATTTTGTATGTTTTGTATGTTGATCCCAAATATCCGGTAAACTGCCGATGTAATGAATGTATCGACATGAAATTTTATATTTAAATTCAAAACCTCCATAAGATTGGCACGAGTCAAATATCCGAATAACAGCCGAAGTAATTAATGTATCGCAGAAATTTAGTATGATGATTCAGAAGCCGAAACGGTCGAGTGGCTTCGGAGGTAGACTAGAAACGTAGTTGACTTTTTTTGAGTCTTTGTATTACAAATCAGAAATCAAATAGAAATACAGAAAAGTCTTGTAGAATTACTTCTACGATTTGTTTGTTTTTAATATTTTTCCTAATTTATGTGTTATTTTTCAGAACAAATTCGCTTACGTTCCTGTGAAAAAATGTTTCTTTGCGATGAATACAGAAATCATTGCATCCCGACTATTTATGCATGTGATGGAAAGATAGACTGCAAAACGAAAACTGATGAATCTCTTGCACTTTGTGGTGAGTTGAGCCTACTTTTTAGTTAATTATTATGACTCATGTCCGGGCTTTAACTGCGAGAACATATCGCCTACTACCAGAGCGCTCTTTCTGGTGGACATGAGCCCGACTCTATTGTGGGAGTCCTAAATTTCGCCTACCTAGGTTTATTCACCTAGGATAGAGATCTTTAACGAGTACCTGACATCGCACAGGCTCGGAACCATCGCTTAACGTCTCATCCGAAGGACGGCATGCTCAAGGTTTTATTACCTCCCAGATAAAAAACCTAAGAGCCTCGAATGGGTTTCGAGCCCCCGATCTTAGTAAGCAAGCACGCATACCACTGAGCTACCGGCGTCCCCGCCTACATTTTACAATACATTATTTTTTTACTCAGTTGGTATTCCCATCGTTGCCTTATAGCATGCTTGTCACCTGTGCTCAAGACCGGTCTACCTGTGTTTGTCTGTGTACACGATAACTCCCGATAGAATGAATGTATCGACAAGAAATTGTATATCTGTGATGAAAACCCCGTAAGAACATCACCTATCGATCGATCGAGAGGCTTGATTCAAAACTAATAACTGCCACTGCCGTTGTAATGAATGTATCGACACAAAAGTTCATATGTGAATTCAAACCCCTAATAAGGACGATACTTAATAATTTATATTACTGGCATTACTGTGTATAAGAAGGTCACTCTCAGAATTGCGCTATATAATGGGGAAAAAAATACCGCTATCACCAACTCATACTTTCATATACACACTAATGCCAGTATAAAATGGATTTTGAGAAGAGAGAGGGGAAGAGTGAGATCTGTAAAGTGAAATCTGTGGTTGGTATAAGAAAGTCCTGTAATGGTATATATGAGGCGTTGCGAATACGAAGGGCGAACTCAACAATAGGTGGTTTTCAGAAAAACGCGTTTGAAAAATTTTGCAAAAGGGCGAACTCAACAATAAAGGTATTCTAGTTATTTTCGTTGTGGGAAGTCGCATATTGGTTTGTTATTTTATAATGATATTATTTTTATTTAAAATAATAAACCTATGTAATTGGTCAAGAATTTGTTTGAACCTCACTTTAAAAAAAAAAAAAAAAAAAAAAAAACATTTTATTTATAATTATAATACAATTACAATAAAGTTTGTATTGTGCATACATAAAATAAATTTTAAAATGATTTTAAAAAGGAGTTGTTTTATCGAGCAATATTCAGTCATCATAATCAAGTTGGTCATCTTCTGTCTCCTCGTTGGGCGTGGCAGTAGCTGACTGGTGATTTTCAATAATATCTGTGAAGTATGTTGACCAAGGTAGATAGAACGTACAGTAGATCTCTAATATCTTTCAGTTTTGCAGGGGGCTCCTCAGTGGAGGAGTGGGGTGTTGAGTTCGCCCTTCGTATCCGCAACGCCTCATATTTACACATATTTCTTTGAAGACGCCGGTAGCTCAGTGGTATGCGTGCTTACTCACTGAGCTCAAGGTCGCGGATTCTAAACTCGGCCGAGGCCCTTAGTTTATTTTATCTGGGAGGTAAAATAAACTTAAGCACGCCGTCCTTCGGATGGGGCGTTAATTGATGGTCCCACGATGTCAGGTACGCGGTGAATAAAAATTTAGGACTCCCATAGTAGAGTAGGGCTCATGTCCACCAGAGTGACGAAAGAGCTCTCTGGTAGTAGGCGATATGACCTCATACTTAAAGCCCGGGCATGAGTTACAATAACTAACACATATTTTTAAATGTTTATATTATTTTTATTTCATAGGCCCAGACCCCTGCCTGAACAGAATCAAGTGTCCGAGCGGCCGCTGTATCCCCCAGGAGTGGTGCCTTCCCTGTGATCCTGACAAGACCAATTGTACCAACAAAGGTCGACATGAGTGCTGTCCAGATCTGGGATTTATTAAATGTATTTTGTACAATTTTAATATTCTCATAATTTAATTAAAATTTTAATAATAGTTTTCAATAATTAATATTGTTTTTTGTTACAGTTTCTCGTGAAGGAAGTTACGGACGATACTACGATCCGTATCACACCAATCAGCACTATAACGATATGAGTTTTCTACAAACTACCATTTTTACTGTTATTGGTAAGGGTAAATTTTGACACTCAACTCTGGGAGTCCTAAATCTTTGCCCTTTCAGATTTCTCTTTAAAAAGTTCCTGTCTCCGCTTAACGTTCATCCGAAAGACAGCGTGTTCACTTTTGTAATTGAAGCAACAAATTTCAAATGTGTAAAGAAAAAAAAAATTTTACATCCTTATTCTTTATTAGATTAGAAAAAAAAATTTTGCAAAACTTGCCAATAACTGCCGATGAAATGAATTTATCGACACAAAATTTAGTATGAGGATTCAGAAGACCCTTTGTAACTGAACTGCCGATGATTCACCAATTTTATTTTTTATTTTTAGATTCAAGTCGAAAAACATGGAATTGAGACGAAAACCCAACATCAACCGTTTGTAGAAATAACAATCGTGTTTTTGTTTGAATTTTATATTATATTTTAAATTTGTTTTTGAACTTCTGGAAATTTTTTAACTTTCATATACCAGGAAGTATTGTAATCGTGCGAAAATCCGAGATCGAGGTTTCAACGAATTTTCACGTTTGACGGTCCCCTGAATAATTCCTCAAAAAATTAATTACCGTAGAAAATATTTCAAAGTTAGTTATTTTGACTCATACCCGGGCTTTAACTGCGAGGTCATATCGCCTACTACCAGAGCGCTCTTTCCTCACTCTGGTGGACATGAGCCCGACTCTACTATGGGAGTCCTAAATTTTGCCTACCCTAAATTTTTATTCACCTAGGGCAGGGGTATTTAACGAGTATCTAATACCGTACAGGCTCGGGACCATCGCTTAACGTCCCATCCGAAGGATGGCGTGCTTAAGTTTATTTTACCTCCCAGATAAAATAAACTGAGGTCCTCGGCCTGGTTTTGAACCCACTACCTTGAGCTCAGAAGGCAAGCAAGCATACCACTGAGCTACCGGCGCCCTCAAATATTTCAAAATAATGTTTAAATTGTATCGCATAGCAATGAATTAGAAAATATTTTCTTATTATTATTATTTGTTATGAAAAATTATGAAATTGAAGAAAAAATTAAATATATATGATGTGACCATTACAGGACTTTCTTATGCTTACATCACTATCTCTCCCCCCCTCTGACGCCAACTCATTACTTTCATATAACCAGAGTAATGACAGTATGAAATGATTTTGAGAAGGGGTAGTGGAGAGAGAGTGATATGTAAGCGTGATTGGTATAAGAAAGTCCTGTAATTGCCACATCACATATTTTAGTTTTATCATTTGCTTTTATAGGTTGTGCCATGGTTTTCATGATAATCGTTACAATACTGGTGATTGCAATATGCCGAGTTCACATGAAGCGAACTTTGCAGTCACATGTTCCGAATAACCGACGTCCTCTTTCCAATCCTTCCTATCATCGAGCACTAACTCAAGAGGTATGTAGAACATTACGCAGTACATAATAGAATATATGAGGTGTGTTCAAAAAGTAACGGGAATTTTGTAATTTCGCGGGTTGTATTAGTTCGATTCGCGTTATTTTTTTCGTTGTGTTGGTAAACATGTCTGAAAAGTATCTGTACATTGTTAGCCCAACCGGATGTCTAGTCTGCTGTCAGCTGTCAAAGAGGTTACATATGTTTTGATACGATCGGCGATTATTTATTTGTTTACAAAATGGATCAGAGAATTTGCATTAAATTTTGCTATAAGAATGGAATATAGTGCAGCAAAGTTTTAGAAATGTTAAATATTGCTTTTGGTGAGTCTGCTATAAGTAAATCTAGGCCGTGAAGACGTTGAAGATGACGAGCGCTCTGGAAGGTCATGCTCACTGTGTTTTTCGATTTTAACGGCATAGTGTACCAGGAGTTCTTGGCACAAGGTCAAACGATCAATGAGGAGTACTACCTACAAGTCACATCGCTGAGAGAGCTAAATGCTATCCCAAAGATGGAGTTCCAGAAGTGTTTCGGGGATTAGAAGAAGCGCTGGCATAAGTGTATAATATCTAATGGAGACTATTTTGAAGGGGATAACATTGATGTAGACGAATAAATAAAATTATTTTCAAAAACCGAAGCTCGTTATTTTTGAACACACCTCGTATGTATCTTGACTTATGGTATGGAAGGAACATATTTACAAAGCTGAACATTTGAAGAATAATAAACATTACTTTACCTTATATCATCCAAATGGTTACATAATGGAGAATCATATATATAAAGCTGAAAATGTCTGTGCCTTGTACCGCTATAACTCACGAACGGCTTCATGGATTTGATTATTTTTTTTTAAATTTGTTCGTCATCGTCTGTGGAAGGTTATAGGCGTATTAGTACCTCAATATCTGGTCCATCCCAGCATCCACCCAGGCAATCTTTGTAACTCAAAAACCACTGCAATGATTAATGAGGAATCTTTTTGAATAGATAAGTTTTATCTACCGGAAGGTTAAGGTCTATTTTTTAATCAACCCCTGGTCCATCCCAGCATCCACTCACGCAATCTTTGTAACTCGAAAACCATTGCAACGATTAATGAGAAATCTTTTTGAATAAATTAGTTTTAGCTCCAAAGCTAGCGTTACTACAGTTGAAGGATTATAAGCCTTATTCCGTATGAATAATTGAAAATTATAACATCATGAATGTACTGTCGAGGAACTGAATAGCCTTATAGGAGATATTGGGAGAAAAGTCAAAGTTCCCCGGGCAACGCCGGGTATTACTGCTAGTTATTAAATAAAAATAAATGTTTTCATGTTGGAGAATGGTTACATGATGGAGAAGTAATAAATAAAAAAACTGAACTCAAGATCGTGAGTTCGAAACCTTAAGGGCCTTAAGTTTTTTATGTGAACCCCTGAGTTATTGGCACCTTCCATTAGAAGAATATATTGGGATGTGGAACTTAAAAATCTAACTAGAAAAACTCATGTTTTTTTAGGAAAACAAAGGATATGATACGTTGAATGATTATTAGCACCGAGGGACTTGACTCACACCTAAACTTTTATTGATACTTAATATTTTCTGCAGAGATATTGTAAAACACTTGTTTTTTTTAAAATATTGTTTGTTATATAAAATTTCGATATTGCTACCACCTTCAGCCACAACTTAGTATTTGTTAAGTTACTTAGTATTTGTTAAGTTACTTAGTATTTGTTAAGTTGTGGCTGAAGATGGTAGCAATACCGAAAGTACTCCCATATTTTATATATATCGCTCATTTGCTGCAACAGCGATATAACTCAAAAACTGTGATTTTCCAAGAGGAGCAATTCAAACTTTTGACATGTAATAACTAAATGCATTCATTCATAAAATAACTTATCAGCATGTTTTATTGGAAGAATACAATATAAAAGAAGATAAAATGTACAGTAACAGCTATAGGCCTTACTGAGGTTTCTACTTTAACCTCATAACTACCCTCACTTTTAATTATGACATTATTGCAGCAATAATTGTTTTCTCGGCGAGGAGTTGAAGCTCACATGTGTCGTTCTACCCGCTAAAAGTATATGTGAGTTTCTTCCTATGCCCAAATGGGCGTTTTTGAGTTATGTTTGTTGCAGCAAATGAGCTATATATTTTGTGAAATAGACAATATTTATTTCTTTATTTATCAAACTTTCAATGTTTCCGAAAAGCAAAAGAATAGAGCTGAATTTACTTTATCAATTCATGGAAAATATAATAGTGTCCCTTACTCAGCAAAATTTGTAAATAGATCGGTCCTGTGTTATGCTGCCCCCAAGTGTGGAGAGTGCGAAGTACGAGTAAGTAGAAGAGTTGCTAAGGTTGTTGATTTTCAGCCCCATCGATGGAGAGGAAGGGTGAGAACAGAGGAGGGGGTTCAACACAATAACTTTAATAACTGCTTTTGTAACGAATGTATCGACATGAAATTTTATATGTAAATTCAGTCCCTGAGAAAGACTCGTATTGATTTTCGGCCAAAGTTTCTTTCTAATCCCTCGATCTTTCAATTTTGAGTAAGTATGGAATTGTTTTCGAATCGGTGGAAATGTACACGCTTCCTTAACTATTAACATGACCTTTCCTTAGACCTAAATAATAGAATTTGTTACATGTAAATAATGCTGGTTGAGTTGTATGTATCCACTTCATATTATTTATATATTTTTTATATACTAATATTTCATTGATATTGGTTATGTTGCAGATGCTGTGTGATCTAGATTTGACAAGGAACAGATCTGACGGTGTTGGTCTCCTAGTGACCTATAACATCAACAATGGAGTTCAGATAGTGGGCAGCCCTATCGAGCCTCCACCCTACTCAGAAGTGGCTTCCTTACCTCCCAGAGAGGGTCCTCCTCCGCCCTACACTCTCTCCACCAGTAATTATTACTTCCCTTTACCTTCTTCAGTAATACCTAGCTAACCCACTTTCTTCACCCTCTGCTCCAGTACCTAGCAACCCCCTCCCATCACCCTCTGCACCAGTTGTAGTAAGTTAGCTATCCCCTCCCAACACCCTCTGCACCAGTTGTAGTAAGTTAGCTATCCCCTCCCTTCACCCTCTGCACCAGTTGTAGTAAGTTAGCTATCCCCTCCCTTCACCCGCTGCACCAGTTGTAGTAAGTTAGCTATCCCCCCTCCCTTCACCCTCTGCACAAGTTGTAGTAAGTTAGCTATTCCTTATCTTCACCCTCTTCAACAATGGTAGTAATTTAGCTATGCCCCTGCACACTATTTTTCAGTACCTTTGAAGAGTAAGCTAATGACATTTTTTTTTAGCTGAAACTGCGCCAGCTGGAGCGACTGCTAGATCCGAAGTTTCCCCCAAGGCACGGAGGCCGTATCGCCATGGTTTGTCCAATGTACGAGTTTCTTCCGAGCCCACCTTACTTCATCGACTGTGAATATATATATTTTTAAACATACAACAAGATTGTTATTAAATGAATTTTTTTTTTTAATGTATGTTATTTTTATTCAAACCAAAGTGTTGAATTCATGTATCCTAAAATAGTTATTATGACTTGTTTTGACGGTCTTTTAACTACGACGTCATATCGCCTACTACCAGAGCGCTCTTTCGTCACTCTTGTGGACATGAGCCCGACTGTATTGTGGGAGTCCTAAATGTTCCCTACCTAGGTTTATTCACCTAGGGCAGAGGTCTTTAAGGAGTACCTAACATCGCACAGGCTCGGGACCATTGCTTAACGTTCCAACCGAAGGACTGCATTTCGAACCCACCGAGATCTTGAACTCAGTAGACTAGAAGGGTACCTCTGAGGTATTGGCGCCTCATTGACCCGAAATTTCATCTGTAAATTCAATGTCCTATAAGTACGACTCTTTCAATTTTCAGCCGAATGGATGTGAGGGAGGCTCAATTCAAAAAGCCCAATAACTGCCGATGTAATGAATATATCGACACAAAATTTAGTATGAGGATTCAGAATTCACTATGTAAGTAAAATATTGAGTTTGTTCGGCCGACTGGCTTTGGAGGGAGAGCGAAGACTTAATTCGTGCTGGGGAAGTACTTAGCCTGTGATTCACCGACTGCTTTTTCTTTCTATATTAGTACTCTCTTATCGAGCTATAATTTGGAGTTTAAATATCTAAAAATCTCACATGTTGAAATATTTATTGTCACATGAATTTATTTTTTTATTCAGTTTTCAATTTATCGTTTTCTACATAGTAAATAATATATATGTCAGTAGTTTATTACTTTTGGTAAATAAATATATATAATACATATATACATAAACGTTCATATCGATATGCTGAGTAAGTGTGGACCAAGACAGGTAGGTCCCAATTATTTTTTCACTCTATGGACTTTACTAAATTGTAGTCACTGCTTCGTTATTTTTATTTTAATCTATTAATTTTATTATAACTCCATAATTATAAAGTAACGTTTTAGTTAATATTATTTATCTATGAACTGAACCAATTAAGGAAAATCAGAACACACATTTCTTGTGAATTCAAATTAAGCGCTCTCGTGGAGGGGATATAACTTTATGGCTTAAGCCCTAGCATTAGTTACAAAGTTATTTTGTTTAACAAATCTCTTTGATGATATTCAACATATAAAAATAAAGAAAAAACTTTTTCTTTTTTTTTTATGTTTTTTTAAAAATATTGTCCATTTCATTATATGTATGGAGGGCGCCGGTAGCTGAGTGGTATGTATGCTTCCTTATTTGAGACCCTTAGTTTCTTTTATCTAGAAGGTAAAATAAACTTAAGCACACCTTCGGATGGGACGTTAAGCGATAGTCCCGAGCCTGTACGATCTCAGGTACTCGTTGAAGACTCCAACCCTAGGTGAATAAAAATTTAGGTTAGTTAACATTTAGGACACCCATAGTAGAGTCGGGCTCATGTTCACCAGAATGACTAAAGAGCTCTCTGGTAGTAGGCGATATGACCTTGTAGTTAAAGGCCGGGCATGAGTCATAATAACTAACTATAATATATATGGAAGTATTTTCGGTATTGCTACCATCTTCCGTGGCTGAAGATAGCGCTGATACCATGCAATAGTTCACCGCCTTTCCCCTAAATCAGTGAAAACCCTTAAATGCGGGATTATGAGAACATAATAAAAATAATAATTAAACTCCTCTTTTTAAATTAAATATCTGAAAATGCTATATGGCAGTTTTTTAAGATGGTTAAAAATTCACAAATACTAAACTTCATTCAAATAGGACATTTTCTACAAAAAAAGTGAATATGGACATAATTTTTATAATTCCTTAGAAGTAGTTTTGTATAGTATGCTCAAAAATACACAGGTACCAAAATGTCAAAGCGGACGTCAACCATTTTTTTTGTGATGTAATACAACAGTTTACTTATAAATAAATAATACAGATGTATCAGTCCAACATAGATTTATTTTTTACCAGAACTAGTTTCATCAGTCAAACTGACATCTTCAGGTGGTGAATCTGAACATACATAAACCAAATTAGTCTAGAATTTACGAGCATTCACAGCTCATGTCAATCATTAATGTTTGTTGTTCATGAAATGAAATGAAAATAAATTTTATTATTCTGGAACCGAGGTCCCCTAAGAATAAATACATACAGAGTAAAGAAAAGGAAACAATGAAATATAGTATCAGTACAAAGAAATAAAAAGATAGGTAAATAAAATTAGTGCTACATTGGAGAAAAACTATACAATTAAAAAAATAGATAAACATAAGATTAACAGGAAAAAACATAAACAACTTCATTTTGATGAAAATGAATAAATAAAAGATAATAAGTAAAAAAGAAAATATATACCTAAGAAAATAAAATAAAATTGATAATAAAAATCGACGGAGCATAGTACTATGATGGTTGATTATAAAAGAGAAGGAAGGATGCCCAGTTTCATTAGTCAAACTGACTGGTGGTGAATCTGAACATACATAAACCAAATAAGACTAGAATTTACGTGTATTTACAGCTCATGTCAATCATTAATATTTGTTGTTCATGTCAACATTAATGGTTTATGTATGTTCTGATTCATCACTTGAAGATGTCTTATTGACTGATGAAACTAGTCGTGGTTTAATAAATGTTGGATTGATACATCTGTATTACTTATTTAACAAGTAAGTCCACTACATCCGTCTACCACCAAGAAATACAGTTTACCTATTATCTAATATAGTGAACTAAAAATGGAGGGTAATTTATTTACATAGGTTCATAATTGATTAATGACATTTATGACAGAAAAAAAAAAGTAATTACAGGATTTTCTTATACCAACCACGCTTACAGATCACTCTTTCTTTCCCCTCTTTTTCTCAAAATCATTTCATACTGGCATTATGAAAGTAATGAGTTGACGTCAGCGGTATTTTGTTTGCTTCAGAGTACAGTGATTCTGAGAGTGGCTTTCTTACACACAGTAATGCCAGTATGAAATTATTTCAAAATCACAGTAACGTCTAAAAATATGTGTAACTACAAATTTTTTTTTTTTTTTTGTATTTATTTTTCTCAAGCCCCAACTGTGCAAAAAATGCACAACCAGCGGCTGGACTGACATATGGAGGGTTCAGAGCACAAGTGAACCAAGTCCATCACATTTGATTCCGAGCAATTGGCTCTCAAAGTTTTTTTTTCATAATCAATTCTGAGGTGCACCGTAGTAATAAATGTCATTATAGCTGAAACGGTTGTCCTTTCATTAAATAAACTGTCAACTAAAACAATCAGAATAATGGGTTTATGGACTTGGTTCACTAGCGCTCTGAAATAAATGAAAAACTGGGGCCAAGGACTTGATTCAAGCTGATATCCTGCGGCGTTAAAATGAACTAAGGACTTGGTTCACTGTAGCACTGAAAGATATTACTTTTACGCCTATTTAGCACGAAAAACCTCACAAAGTGAAAAAAATGGACTTGGTTCACTTGTGCACTGACCCCTCCATATGCTAAACTAATATAATACAAATAAAACAAAATAATAAAAAATAATAATGAAAATAAATATGACATGAAAGGCTTGAGAGAGGAAAAACACCCAGCGGTGAACCCTCATGACATCACTTCATACCAGGAGATCTCTATGCCAAACTCTCTTTAATCTTCTTGGGGGATTGTGGGGTAAATTTGTATTTAAGATTTTGCGAACTTCCGGATTGGTGTGTAAGTAAATTTTGGTGTAGAAACCTTGGTATAAATGTTTAATTGTTGTGTCTATGGATGTGATGTTCAAGTCGCGGTGTAAAGTCGTGATCAGTCGGAGAGTCTTGGATTGAAATATCTGTATTCTTTTGATGTTCGAAGTCTTGGCTGTACCATATATTTGTAAGCCATAGGTCCAGAGAGGTCGGAGAAGATAGGTATAACAATTTAGTTTTTGTCGAGTAGATAATTTAGAACGCCTATTCAAAATACTGTACAGTAGTCTAAGTCGCCGGTCTAGTGTGAGTCGTATCGTCCTAGTGTGAGGGTTCCAAGTCAGCCTTCTATCGAGGGTTAATCCTAAATATTTTACGGAAGAGGTATGAGGTAATGGTTGGTTTTCAATGAATACTGGGGGGCAGTCACTACAAAACTACATTTCAAGATGGTTTTCGGCATATATCTCAATAACTGGACGACCTCCGAAAAACCGTATATTATATATAATATTTATTTCAGTTTTCTCTACAACTATAACTTGAAAAGATTTTTGATTACGTCGTAAACATAAGTGTTATCGTGTAAACGTTTCAATCGCATACACACACACACAGATATCATTGCGAAAATTGTCAAAATTTAGGGGACTTTAAAACGTCAAAATCCGTTGTAACCTGGATCAAAAATTTTCGCACAACTGACAATACTTCCTTATACTATTAGGTAAAAAAAATTAAAAAGCATAGTGTTTTTATTTTATTTATTATTAAAACATTAATATAATTACAGCAATTCCTGAGATTGTGGAGTGACCAGACACGATGTGTTAGCGAAGCTACTTTTGAAGTACCGGTAATTTGTCTGTTATTACACCTAATATCCTTAAATCTATTTCTAGCCTTGTTAAATAGGTATTTATTTGTATTTATATGTTCTGCGTTGAATTATACCAATATTGTAAAACAAAATTACAAATGCAATAATTATTTTCTTTTATTATCATTTTTATTTTTTTATTCCAGAATCTGTACAAAAACAATAAACAGATTTGTTGACTAAAAGAATAAATGATAAAGTAATAAGTAATACAAAATTTTTAAAACAAATAATAAGAAACAAGAAAGAAATGAATTAAATAAACAAAATATGTACAAAATAAATGGTGATAAATGAATATAAAGAAACCATAAAATAAAAGAGATAAAATAAATAAAAATATACTACTGCTTCTCTTTTTTTTCTATTTTCTTTTAATTGTCTTATCTAATGAAACATTTTATTTTCTGTTCTTTATTATTCAATACATTTTAATGCAGCAATATTGTGTTGAAATTGTTAATTTTCCACTGCATTTAAATAAACTTTCAATAAAAATAGTAATTAAAAGTTTAAAATGAAAACAATTGAAAAAAAAAATGAAAAAATACTGGGCTGTGCGTTAATTTTGAGCAGGAGTTTAGATAATACTTTCTTTAATTTTTAATTACCTAAAAAAACGACAGAACTTTTGAAAGGACCCGATATAATGAATTTTTTTACTGACTAATCCTTGAAATATGTTTTTTCTTTTTAGTCATATAAACTTTTTGAATTGAATCAAGGACCTGACACTAAAGTAAAATTAACAAAAGAGGACTCGCAAAAATTTTATCATCAAATGGCTCTTATAAGAAAACTTGAAGGCTTGTGCGCAGCTTTTTACACTGCCAAGAACATTCGAGGCTTCTGCCATCTTTACTCTGGACAGGTAACTTGGAAATTGTTCTAGTATTTTTTTTTTCTTATTTATTATTATTATTTTTTTTATTACGCATTTACTTCACGAACTATACAAATTATAGGGAAAGTTATGTAATCGGTCTGAAATTCGATGTTGTGTTTTCGTCGGAATTGCATGTGTCCGCACTTCCGCAGCGCGAATTAATCAATTACGTTTTCGCTTTCGCTCTAAAATCAATCGACCGCTTGGCTAATAATCAATACTGAACCATCAAACTAAATTTTGTGTCGATACTTTCATAACATCGATAGTTACTGGGATGTTTAAGTTGAGCCTCCTCTCTAATGCCCTTCTTCCCTTTGGCCGATTTGACTGAAAATCGACAGTTATCGTCCTTGGAGGGTTCTGGATAGACATATAAAATTTTGTGTTGATACATTCATTCTATCGTGAGTTATCGTATTCATACACAGGTATAAACCAGATACGATAAAATAACTCTAAGTATAAACAAGTGACTCAAAATAAACGTCTAGGACGTGAAATTACTATTTATTCAATTTTTAATGAGTTCGAAACCCGGTCGAGATCCTTATCTGGGAGATAAAAAAAACTTAAGTACACCGTCCTTCAAATGGAACGTTAAGCAATGTTACCGAGCGTGGGTATTATAGTAACTTTACGTTAGGTTAAGTAACTAAACCTGGGTAGGTACAATTTAGGACTCTCTCACTACACTGAGAAAAAAGTGAATGATAACTACAACTATTGTCTTCAGTAAAAACTGAAATAGTTGTAACATTTATTATTTTAGTAAAATTTACTGTAAAATGAAAAAAAATAGTTTGTTGAAAAAAAGAAAAAACTTTCTTTGATATTGTCTTTAAAATCTTTATTTTATCGCAAACTTCCAACTTCTGAGTCTATTTGCGACTTAATAAACGTTAACGAACATTTTTTAACGTTATTTTGTGCTGAGGAAATAAAAAGAAGTTTTTACAATTTCAAATGGCAATTTCCCATCCCTGCTCTAAAGGGGCCCTCACACTGGCAAAAATTTCGCTCAAAATTTTGAGCACAAATATTGAGCTTATTTTTGTACAAAATATTGAATGGTCGTGGACCCCTCACACTACACAAAAATATTGCACAACATTTGAGTGTCGACTAAACATTCGTTATGGAAGCACGGCGCATCGCGTTGTACTCAGCCATAGCCGCATACGTTTCTTTGCCCAGGGCACACCCGGAGGTTGAAAGTAGCGTAGTTGTATTGTGTGCAGTGTTGAAGGAGTCTTTAAATAATAAGAAGAAAAGAGTGTGGGTCAGAAATTATTTGAAGAAGCGACCGACCCATGGTCATCGTAACCTACTACGCCAACTGAGCTTGGAACCTACACTTTATCAAAATTTCCTGAGGATTAATGAAGAGGTGTTTGAGCAACCTTTGAGTATGGTTTGCCCTCTGATTGAGAAACGTGATACACGAATGCTACAAAATATTGACAGGTCCGCAAATATTTTCTAAACTTTCAGAAAACTTTTGAACGCCCCAAAAAATATTGAATACCCCTTTTTTTGCACAATATTTGTCCTCACACTCTCAATATTTTTGCCAGTGTGAGGGCCCCTTTAGAGTATCTAATAAAGTAATGTTAGAATCATAATTCATGTTTTTGCTTATGTATGTAGGAAGCGTGTGGGGTTGGAGTAAAGGCTGCGCTGCGGCCTCACGATACAGTCATCACATCCTATCGTTCGCACGCCTGGTGTTGGCTTCAGGGGGCAACTATCACTCATATCCTCTCAGAATTGACTGGGCGAGTGTCGGGGGGCTCACGCGGCAAAGGTGGCTCCATGCATTTGTACGCAACAGATTTCTTCGGAGGCAACGGCATTGTCGGCAGTCAGGTAAACTAAATCGCTCTTTATAAAGATAAATCCTTCTCATTCCAAAAACTGGATTCACATGATTAATGCAAAAGTAAAAATGTGCTGCCCTGAATAGTTACGAATTTAGATTTGCCAACTGTGACTAGGGATCTATCGATACAAGTAAAGTATCGATACTTATGGCCGATATAAGTACTTTTGGTATCGATACTTTTCTTTCGATACCAAGTAGTTATCGAATAGATATTACTTGTATCGATTCAAAATACTCGTTTCAAATTTCAACAATTAAGAAAAATTATATAAATTTTTCAATTCATCAAAATCGTTCACTCTTTAATTTCTTTTATTTGTTGTTGCAATAAAATGCTGAACTCAAATTATGGTCCACGGACAAATGATATATATCGATGCTGATAACCTCATGAGTGATGTGATCACGCAGTCTGCGTGATGCGTCCTTATTTCTTACCTTATTCACATTAAATGGTTTATCGTTTATGAAGGTATATGTTTGTTTAATTTTGAACAGAACTGTGAACATTATAACGATTTCAGAATTTTATTTTATTTTTACATTCCATCAATTACAAATTATAATGCCTCGGCCTATGGCGTAAGTATGGATTTATTACACAAAGAACGTTTCGATCTCAGCCACTTGCAAAAAGTCTTTTAAAAAAGTGAATTATTGATATTATACATGGTTTTAAACTAATTATAACGAAGTACTCGATGAAATACAATTTTTATTTAAATCTATATAGATTTATAGATTTTTAAAAATTAATTATAAGGAACTACTCGTTTCAATCGATACGAGTAGGTATCGATACTTTTTTACTCGATACTTGAGTAGTATCGTAAGTTTTATTCGATACTACTAATGAGTAAAAGTATCGATACTTTATGGTATCGATTGAACCCTACCTGTGACCACAGATATATAATGGTTGATAATTAATTGCCTTTTCCAGGTTCCAATGGGGAACGGAATAGGCCTCTTCCACAATTACAAGAAGGATGGTATGGTGTCCTTTACGCTGTATGGGGACGGTGCTGCCAACCAGGGGCAAGTACATGAATCGTTTAACATTGCCAAGTTATGGGTTCTCCCGATCGTCTTCATCTGTGAGAACAACAAGTACGGAATGGGAACTCCCACTAACCGTTCTTCTGCCTCCACTGATTACTACAAGAGAGGATGTTATATACCTGGTATTTGGGTGAGTATTCCTCATCCATAGGACTAGAGTAAATACCACAAGATCGTGGGTTCGAAACCTGGCCGAGGCTCTTAGTTTATTTTATCTGGGAGGTAAAATAAACTTACGCACGCCGTCCTTCTGATGGGACGTTAAGCGATGTTCCCGAGCCTGTGCGATGTCAAGGTACTCGTTAAAGACCCCTACCCTAGAAGAATAAAAATTAAGGTAGGCTAAATTTAGGATTCCCACAGTATAGTCGGGCTCATGCCCACCAGAGTGACGAAAGAGCGCTCTGGTAGTAGGCGATATGACCTTAAAGTAGTTAAAGCCAGGGTATGTGTAATAATAACTAATTTATGGGGTTCTGAATTTACATATGAAATTTTGTGTCGATACATTCATTACATCGACGGCTATTAGAGTTTTTGATTTAAGCATCTCCCCCAATTCCCCTTTTCTTTAAAATTTGAGATGTGATGAAATTTTGTGATGATATATTCATTGCATCGGGAGTTATCTACTTCAATTCTCTCTTTTAGAATGAATATATCGACAAGAATTTTTATATGCGTATCCAGAACCCTCCAAGAAGACACCCATTGATTTTCAGCCAAATCGGCCAATGGGAAGGGAGAAATTAGTGGAGGAGTCAACACAAAAACACTAACAACTGCCATTGTAATGAATGTATTGACACGAAATTTCATATGTAAATTCAAAGCCATATAAGTATGACATCTATTTACTTTGAGCGGAATCAGCCGAAGGGGAGGGGGCTCAACCCAAAAATCCCAATAACTGCCGATGTAATGAATGTATCGACCCAAAATTTAGTATAAGGATTCGAGAGCTACTAGGTCATATATTGAGTTTTAGCTCAAACGATCGATTGGCTTTGGAAGTAGAGCAAAAACATAGTTGAATAATTAGTTATATGGAAGTACATAGCCCGTGATTAAGCGACACTGTCTGTAATTATCGTTCAAATTTACATTTTGACTATGACTCTTCGGCAAAAATATACTTGACTGTGCGGTTCTACTAAAGCTTCCAATCTTCAGCGCATTCAATCCTTGCAATCCAAAATCCTTCGTACAATAGCCAATGCACCTTATTACATTTCCAACGAAACCCTTCAGACTGATTTCAATATTCCTTTTGTCATCGAATTAGCTAAATCCAGCTACAAAAAATTATTTTCCTCCTTCAGTTCAGACATTAATCCTCTAGTCCGTACCCTCTCTTCTGCCACACATCCCGAACGACGCTTTAAGCGCCAATGGCCTAGAGACTTTCTCAGATCTGGCAGCCATAAATGAATGCGACTCAGTGCCTAAAGAGTGTCACCATTGGGTGATTTCTCCTCTCTTGACATTTTGACATTGCTATTTTTCTTTCTACATTTGCTTCTTTTGTACATTTTTTTTATACAGTTGCAAATATCTCTTTGTAAATAAAAAAAAAATATATATATGACATGTTCGTTTTTAGTGATTTGCTTTACTTTTAAAAGATCTAGTTATTAATTTTTAAGGCAGATGGCATGGATGTGTTGGCTGTTCGGGAAGCTGCAAGATTTGCGTTGGCTCACGCACTAACCAAAGGTCCAATTGTTATGGAACTAGAAACATACAGGTGAGAAAAATCTCCATCAATGAGATACATTCAATATATATATATATATATATTTTCTAATTTATAATTTCTACATCTACTTTAGTCTCTTTTCTTTTTAAATATTGTGGCCATTCTTTAATTCATGGGCATATAAACATATAAATAAATAAAAGTATCTTTGCGCATCTACTTCACTGTTATTTTCACTCCTACATGGTTCACTTCACCTTAACCCTAAAAACATCTCTCTCTCTAGACTGTCCTCTTCCAAATCTCTCCTTAGACTGTTTCACACTATTTAAAACAGCTGATCGTCGTCTTTTGTTCTTCATTCATTGGTTGTCTACATTTCGTTTTAAAACAAAATGCGACTGGCCATCATCGTATATTTATTCACTAATTAAGTTACTTCACTCCTAACACCTGTTTTTACACAAATAATAATAATTGATTTTGCAATATATTTATAATCTTAATGTGTGTAAATGTTTTACATCACACTACACAACATCTATTATGAGGATTCAGAAGCCAGTTTGTATGTCAAATATTGAGTTTTAGCCTAAATGTCGACTGTCTTTAGGGGAGGCCACAACGTAATTGATTAATTCGTGCTGGAGAAGTACATAGACGGTGATAAACCGATGACTTTTTTTAAAATATATATTTACAGTTTATTACGACAACCATATTGGATTACATAATGAACCTATTAACTTAATATTTGTCCTTTTAGGTACTTCGGACACTCCATGTCTGATCCGGGAACATCGTACAGATCACGGAGTGAAATTCAAGATGTCCGAGAAAAAAGAGACCCAATAAAACATTTCAAAGATAAAATTATTGAAGCAAATTTGATTACAGAAGACGATATTAAGGTATATCTAAAATAAAATGTTGCCTACCCTAAATTTATATTCACCGTGTACCTGACATAGTACAGGCTCGGGACCATCGCTTAGCGTCCCATCCGAAGTTTATTTTACCTCCCAAATAAAATAAACTAAGGGCCTTGGCCGACCTTGAGCTCAGAAGGCAAGCATACCACTGAGCTACTGGCCCCCTTCCCATAATTTCAAAATTATGTTTAAATTGTATCACCTAGCAACGAATTATACATTTGTTTATTATTGATAAGCTATTATATATTTATGAAAAAAGCATAAATGCCAGTATAAAATGATTTTGAGGAGGGAGAGGTAAAGAGTGATCTGTAAGCGTGGTTGGTGTAATGGCCACATCATATAATTGTTTTTGATGATTTCCTTTCAGAAAATCGACAAGTTGGTCAACAAAGAAGTACACGATGCTTCGGAGAAAGCTCTGAAAGATCCTGAGACTCCAGCGGAAGAACTCTCATGTGATATTTATAAAAATTGTTTGGAAAAAAAAATCAGGGGAGTGCTCCCTTGGAAACCAATGGTACATAAAAATATTGGCAAAGAAATTATACCAAACAAATAAATTATTAAAATATTATAAAAGACACTTTCAATTATATATTATATACGATCAATGTGTGAAATGTTGATTGTATAGAAAGAATCACCAATAAAGTGGTGAAAATAGCCAAAAGGTTTGAACTTTTTACCGATGATTACGCACAAAAATATGGTGAAACTAAGGCCGCCTGCACTCGGAGATACTCCACAGGATCTGATCAATGACGCAAATTACTAACCAGTTTATTTTGAGTCACTTTCTATGTAATCGAACGGAACACCTCCGATGGCGCTACTGGTTACACACCGATTGCTAATGAGTGTGTAACCAGTTCCTGATGACTCGGCTGTCGAGTCAAAAAGTGATTCAGTTCCTCAGTTTCTTGTGACCTGTGGACGTGAATGATCAACAGACTAATACTCTCTCCGTTCCTCAGCAACACGCACTCTCTCATATTTGTATTTTGCCTTCGTGGGGCAGGGAAATTAGTTGCACCAGTTCTAAATAACTTTTTTTTTTTTTTTTTTTTTTTTTTTTTCGACAGTTCTAAATAACTGTCTTTATGCATACGATAGAAGCCTAAAAATTTAGCGTCATCAAGTTGAAGTTCTTTAGCTGCAACAAATAATCGGTGACCTAAATTTCTTTCAATAAAAGGATGCACCCATGAATCTTCTTAGCATTCTATTTCTTCTGTATCGATGATCAGACTGTATGGCGAAGGCGTGCAAGGCACAGGGGCGGCCAAATGTAAGCCCATAATAGAGGCGGCCGCTAGGCTTTGGCTTATTTTAAATCTATCGTTTACAAAGCCAAATATAGACAAGAGAACAAAAAGAAACCGAAACTAAGGGGAAAAGCAAGATAAATTCATTTGAAGGGATGAGGAAAAAAAGGGAAATATAGGTAATCAAAAGTACCTACGGCAGTTGGCACCCTGCTTTTGTAAAGAGATTGATGGTCCTTTCGTTATTATCAATCGAAAGTGATCTCTTGAATTACATTGATACAAAACATGCTGTAGAAAATTTTGCTTCCATTAAGGCCAGAAGAGCCGTACTTTGATTACAATTTACTTTCATTTAATAAATGACTATTTGTGATAAATGTTTCTAGTTTATTTGAAAAAAAAAATTGACTTGTTTGTGTTCCTCAAAAACTATTTTACTAAACTGAAAGTTGTGTTCTTAAAAAAAATCTATTATGTTTTTTAATATTACCTATATCAAAGTTTATTACGTAAAGTAAATGTTATATGTACATATATGTAAATTGTATTACCTATCATTATTATGTACATAGGTAATAATTATTTTTAATAGTTCAAAATATAATGTTTGAAAATAAAATATTGTTGTTGTTACACATATTATTAATTTCCTTGCTCAAGTATATATTTCGAAAATAAAAATCGTTAACTTATTCAAAATGTAAAGAGGAAAAACACCAAAAACATTCGGGTACTTTAATTGTGGAGAGGGGCGGCGGTATCGGTATTTGCACACGGGCGGCCAATACTAGGCTGTACCTCTAAGCTACCAGCCCCCTCCATGAAATTGTATATTTAAATTCAAAACATCATAAGGAGCTATTACTTTTCCGTGAAATCGGTAATGAAGATTCAGACGCCGCTATGCAAGTCAAATATTGAGTTCTAGGGACTGTGAAAATGTAACGTGACTGTACTGGGAAAGTACAAAGCCAAGACATTTTTTCTTATTCAATTTGTTTACAATACAATAAAACCGTAAATTAATTTTGTCTAAATTGAATAATCTGAGATCCTATACTACGGTAAAAAATTAATAAAATAAAAAATAGAAAGGATGGATAATTAGCGTAAACTCTGAATTAATTTTATCTGAAAGAGTTTATAACAAATACGAGGAATTAAATAAAGGAAAAACATTATAATCACATTCATTTTATTAATAACATTTTTTTAAATGACATAACATTGGCTGAGAAAATTTTCAGTAGAATAACATAAAAAAAATTGTAACGTAAAAACAAGGAAAACTATTTGTATATTTTTTTAAATCTATGTCATACAAGATATATAAACTTTGACAAACAAGAACAATTATTTATAACTTTAATAGACAAAAAATAGCAAAAATATATATATATATATATCTTATCTACATCTCAGAGGTAAACTACATTATGTCGAATTTTTACAGTTTTTCTTATTCTTTTTTTGAGCTCAGCTAAGTCGAAATCAGAGTATGTTCCGAATAATAATTTATACAGATTTGTTGAATGAATTATCGCAAACAAATAATTTTCAAAGGAGAAGCTATAAAGATTAAAAAAAAGATTTTTTTATTGCTCTCCAGATCAGTTTGACAGTGTAGTTTACTTCTGAGATATTGATATACAATGAAGAAATTTAACATAAATATAGACATCTAAAATAGACAATAGTGCATTTCTTATATAAATATTATAATAATTTAGAATAATTAAACAGATTCAACTAAAAAAAAAAAAAAAAAAAAATGTTTGTTTAATTAGCTTCTAACAACTATATTTTCAAAAATAACGTATAAACAACATGGCCACTAATGAACACTTGCAAAGTATATACATTTTCCAATGAATAGATAAAATTTAAAATGGATATTTTGAATTACTTAACTAAAGGTGAAAAAGCAGATTGTCTTGAATAATATGAGGCGGTAAGATGGGACTATACAAAATCACGTATTGGCGCCTAATGAGTAGCAGTCTTAACAGTGGAGTAGGTCGAAGAGGTGAAGAGAACCGTAGGTCGGGAAAATCGCCAGTGGCCATTCCGGGCGTCTGGGTGGAGTACCCAATTGGATATTCAGGTTAAAATTGTACTAAGGGGGTGGCATCTTTCTAAGCGGCACTACCAACTGAGGTTGGTTTCATTGTGGCTATGGTAACTGGGATTAATGGCTGGAAAACGTCGGACACCGAGTCCAATGGTGACTAGTAGGAAATCTCTGTTCTTCCTCAAAGATGGGACTCCATCATCACGATAAAAGCTCTGGTTGGGTATCGCCAGCATAACAATATCTTAACAGTAAAGACCCAGCCATTATTAAGCTCCTCGCCCGCTGACACAGTATCGTACAAGAACAGGACCGTATCCGTGCAGACAGGTCTTATGATAGTAAGCCCACCCACCAGACACAAGAAATCCACCTGGAGAAGTACATTTCAGTGATTCACTCACAAATTTCGAGATCAAACTAATTTTTGTACAGAAAATATTTTGCTAAAGTTCAACTAATATTTATGGTAACTTTTTTTGGTTTTACAACTAGCGTTTGTCTAGTAATAGCCTGACTACAATTCTTCAAAGAATAATGGACTGTACGAGGTATGTTCAAAAAATAATGGGTGTTTTCGGTTTTTGAAAGAAAAAATTTATTTATTTGTCTACATCAATGTTATCCCCTTCAAAATATATGCCAGAGCTTCTTCCAATCCCCAAAACACTTCTGGAACTCGACCTTTGGGATAGCATTTAGCTCTCTCAGCGATGCGCTTTAAGGTTCTCTTTATTGTTGGGAACAGAAAAAAGTCACACGGAGCCATGTCTGGCGAATATGGAGGCTGGGGCATATTTACAGTGTTGTTTTTGGCAAAAAATTCGCGAACAAGCAATGAAGTGTGAGCAGGTGCATTATCGTGGTGCAAAAGCCATGGATTGTTTTGCCACAAATCCGGGCGTTTTTTTTTTCGTATTGCTTCACGCAAACGGCGTTGCACTTGTAGGTAGTACTCCTTATTGATCGTTTGACCTTGTGGCAAGAACTCATGGTGCACTATGCTGTTAAAATCGAAAAACACAGCGAGCATGATCTTCACATTCGACCGCACTAGTTTCACTCATAGCAGACTCACCAAAACCAATATTTAACATTTCTAAAACTTTGCTGCACTTTACTCCATTCTTATAGCCAAAGTTATTGCAAATTCTCTGATCCATTTTGTAAACAAATAAATAATGGCCGATCGTACCAAAACACATGTAACCTCTTTGACAGCTGACAGCAGACTAAACATCCGGTTTGGCTAACAATGTAGATACTTTTCAGACATGTTAACCAACACAACAACGAAAGAATCGGGCAAATCGGACTAATACAACCCGCGAAATTACAAAATTCCTGTTACTTCTTGAACACACCTCGTATGTACTGTTTGTTCGGGATTGGAAAGCGCGGCTGGTCGCTCCACCCAAGCAACCTATCTGAGAGGCTCAAACAACACCATTTTTAGTTAATAAAGCTCAATAAAAAAAAACAATTAATTAGCGTGCTTGCTTACTGAGCTCAAAAAGCATACCGTTCTTCGGATGGGGACGTTGAGCGATGATCCTGAGCCAATACGATGTAAGATACTCGTTGAAGACTCGAAAGAAGATGAATAAACCTGAGTAGGCAAAATTTAGAACTCCAAAAGGAGATTCAGGCTCATGTCCACCAGAGCGACGAAAGAGTGCTCTGGTAGTAGACGATATGACCTCGGGGTCATGCCCAGGCTTTAACTACGAGGTTATATCGCCTTCTACCTGAGCGCTCTTTCATCGCTCTGGTGGACATGAGCCCCGACTCTACTATAGAAGTCCTAAATTTTGCCTACCCTAAATGTTTATTCAACTAGGGCGGGGTTTATTGGCATATAAGATTCTGTGAACTTAAAAGTTGCATATTAATAATCGTATTTTATTTTATTCTCCTCTTGATATTTATATAATGGAAAAAAAAATTGAAAAAGCCAAATCGTGAGATTTTCACGATTGTGGTAGACGGAATTTTATTACAGTATTATATATTTTCTACACCAACGCCTACTTGATCTACCGAACCCGAAACATTAAAAAATATATATAATTACATTTTTTAAGAAAAAGGTAAAAGAATTACTCTCCGCGCATTCCAAAGAAGACAGACAGTACGTCTTGAGTCAAGTACAACAGTTAACAAAAAACATTTCATACCAAGTGCAGACTATAACAGATGACATAAACTCCATTGACGAGTTGACCTGTAACTACAACTAGAATGAGCACTCACAGCCCCGTCCACTCTATTAATAACCAATTAAATCATAACACGACGTCATTTTTTATTTTATTATTCATGGTTGTTAATTATTATGACTCATGTCCGGGATTTTACTACGGACAAGAGCCCGACTCTTCTATGAGAGTCCTAAATATCTACCAAGGAAAGGGGTCTTGGGTACAGGCCCGGGAGCATTGCTTAAAGTCGCATCCGAAGGACGGCATGCTTAATTTTTTATTTTACCTCCCACAAAGAATAAAATAAGGGCTTCGGTCGGGTTGTGAACCCTCGATCTTGAGCTCAATAAGCAAGCAGGCATGCCACTAACGGCACCCTCAAAATAGATTAATTTGAGAATAGTGTAGTACGTAACAACCAATCAATAACAAAATTAAAAATGACAGTCCCACCATTAAATTGAAGTGAACAGACCCCAATGATGTGTAATTTCTCAAGTCAACCTCGCGAATGGAGTTCATTCAGGCCAATAATTTTAAAAATATAATCAATACTAAAAAATATTTTTGATACTTACTGATTTAAAATCAAAAAAAATCACAGACAATAATAGTAAAATTTCATTAGTGAAGCAGAATTAAATTACTATCTATAAATTTCTAACCAAAAAATAATTCAGATTGAGATCACATTTAAATTACATAATAAAATCAATTATAAATACATATATATATTTTATAACTAAACTAAGCACGGTGTAATAAAGCATACTGTCAAACAGTTACATAAAATAACGAAAATTACACATATATAATAAATGAATAAAACAAACTTATTTTTTGAAATATTGTCTATTCCACTAAAGATATATATATACATATAACTACCGGTTTCGGCTTTATACCATCGTCAGGTCTAGTTATGAACTATGTCAGTTTGCAGAGAGCGACCCTTCAAATACATCTCAGGTCAAAGGGTGCTATTAAAACTTGGGAGTCCCCCGGCTGTACCGTTAGCTAAATTTGGTCATTCATGCGAATACTCCTAATAAAAAATAAATAAATAAAGCTACCAAAAGGAACATTTGCATGAATGACCAAATTTATTTCAACTATTCCCCTTTGTTAACACCCTGAACCAGTTCTGTTTCCACATATATGTTTGTATTATCTGTTATTAATATTTGGTTCCACATATATGTTTCAAGTTATCTAAATCTTAATATTATTATTAATTTTATTTCTATTTTTTATTATTTACTTGTATTTGTTCTTATTTATTTGTTATTTTCCCCGTATTAGTCTAGTGATATTGTTTTATGTAAATTTAGAACTAGGTTTTGTTAAGAAATATTTCATGAGTTAGCTAACGGTACAGCCGGGGGACTCCCAAGTTTTAATAGCACCCTTTGACCTGAGATGTATTTGAAGGGTCGCTCTCTGCAAACTGACTTAGTTCATAACTAGACCTGACGATGGTATAAAGCCGAAACCGGTAGTTATATGTATCTATATCTTTAGTGGAATAGACAATATTTCAAAAAATAAGTTTGTTTTATTCATTTATTACAAGTTTCCACAATATGTCCGCGTTCCTCAACTTAGAACATATATATTATATAAATAAAAATAAATAAATTTAATAAAAACTATTATATTGAATTATTATTCAATTAATTATGGTTTATTCTCATTAATAATAAATATTGACTATTTTTTTAAATTTCTTAACAAATAACATTTTTTTAAATGTCTCAATTTCTCTAGAGACTTTATACCAACTTTTCTAGAAGTTTTTTAAAATCTAATTTAAAGTTTTCTTCTTCTGAAATAAGTGTAAAGGAGGAGCTTCCAATTAGAAAACTATACATGATCATTAAAGAGTGGATTTAAATTATTAAAAATAAAATAAATTATATTTAAATTATTATTTTTTAATTTAGTAGTTCCTCTAAATATATAAAGCGTCATAGGGAAAGTCATCTTAATATGAAACATATAAAAATAATAGATTTTTAGACTTTCAAACGAATAATTTCCGGGAATCATTATTTGTCTTAAGTGTCATTATTCATGTTCACTATACGTAGTATAGAGGAGGTTAAGCACGCCGTCCTTCGGATGGGAAGTTAAGCGATGGTCCCGAGCCTGTACGATGTCAGGTACTCGTTAAAGACCCCTATCCTAGGTGAATAAAAATTTAGGACTCCCACAGGGCTCATGTCCACCAGAGTGACAAAAGAGCGCTCTGGTAGTAGGCGATATGACCTCGTAGTTAAAGCCTGGGCATGAGTCATAAAACCTAAACCTAAACCTCTAAGTAATTTTCAAATCGTAACTCATAGCAACGAACATTAAAATATGGTTTATGTATTGGTCGTTTTTTTTTTTTTTTTTTAAATTATAAAAATTAAGAAAAATATGTGACTAGGCCATTACATGATTTTCTTATAACGAAAATATCATATATATAAAGCTGAAAATGTCTGTGCGTTGTACCGCTATAACTCACGAACGGCTTGATGGATTTGATTAATTTTTTTTAAAATTTGTTCGTCATCGTCTGTGGAAGGTTATAGGCGTATTAGTACCTCAATATCTGGTCCATCCCAGTATCCACCCACGCAATCTTTGTAACTCAAAAACCACTGCAATGATTAATGAGGAATCTTTTTGAATAGATAAGTTTTATCTACCGGAAGGTTAAGGTCTATTTTTTAATCAACCCCTGGTCCATCCCAGCATCCACTCACGCAATCTTTGTAACTCGAAAACCATTGCAACGATTAATGAGAAATCTTTTTGAATAAATTAGTTTTAGCTCCAAAGCTAGCGTTACTACAGTTGAAGGATTATAAGCCTTATTCCGTATGAATAATTGAAAATTATAACATCATGAATGTACTGTCGAGGAACTGAATAGCCTTATAGGAGATATTGGGAGAAAAGTCAAAGTTCCCCGGGCAACGCCGGGTATTACTGCTAGTATACTATATAAATAAAAATAAATTAATTTAATAAAAACGTTATTATTCAATTAATTATGGATTATTTTCATAATTAGTAAATATTGACTATTTTTTTAAATTTCTTAACAAATACCATTTTTTTAAATGTCTCAATTTCTCTAGAGACTTTATACCATCTTTTCTAGAAGCCCTTTAGAATCTAATTGAAAGTTTTCTTCTTCTAAAATAAATGAAAAGGAAGATCGCTTACAGATCACTCTCTCCCCTCCCCCTTCTCAAAATCATTTCATTTTGTCTCTTTAAACAGGGTTATCTTGAGAGTAGACCTTCTTATAACCAGTAATGCCAGTATGAAATAATTTTGAGAAGGGGGAAAGAGAGTGGTCTGTAATCGTGGTTGGTATAAGAAATTCCTGTAATGGCTACACCACAATATTATGCCTAAAGACCCTGCCTACTCCTCATGTCCGCTCACGCAACTGTTCCGCGGGAGCAGCCTATTCCATAAACTTGCCCAGGCAGTACGAAACATCTATAAATCCTTGAGTGTAAAAACCAAAAAAATAAATTAAAGTATAAAGCTGTGGAAAATATTAATATTATTAATTTTTAAAAAGTGTTATTCAGTGCTTATAACATCTTAAACAATCAAAAAATAGAGTTTCGCTATTATCTGAACATTTCAAGCTTGTGGGCATCAACCTTTCCCATGACGCTTAAAATTTATATTATATTGCAGTAAATTCCATTTGTGAGAAATATATTTTATTCAAAGAGCTTGACATAACATAAAATTCATAACATAATGTTTAAAACTTAGTTTTTTTTTGGTTTTTAAATTATTGAACAACATAAATAAAAATATACTAAATATCCAATATACCAAAGAGTGGGTGGTATCAGTAGGAAGGACGGCGAAGGAGGAGGGTATCCAGATGCTTGTTGTTGATATGCCTCCTGAGCTGAACTCTGGTGGAACTAAGGTGACCGCAGAGGTCGCAGGAGTACTCCTTAGAGAGGGCATGTGTGGCTAGGTGTTCCTTGACAGAACCCTGACGAGAGGCACGGTACGGACATAGAGGACACCAGTATGGCTTCTCTCCGGTATGGCATCTAGAGGAAGAACACAAGGTAGACCTTTATTTCTTAAAATAAATATAACAAACAAAACAAAAATCCTGACTATGTACAGAATTATGTTTGCGGAACTGCTAAGCATATTCCCTGACTATAGACCGATATTTACAGTCGAATCAAGGACACAAGAAGGCTTTGGGTGTGCTTTTGCATCGGAAAAAGAGATCTACTCATGGACACTTCCCTGAATAGCAACTGTTTATACAGCGGAGATGACGGCCATATACCAAGCCTTAGGCACTGCAACATAATTGCATTGTTCTGACTCTCTTAGTGCAATATACATACTTAGGGACAAATACTCTGGCGATCCCATGGTGCACCTCATCTTAGGGAAGCTGAAATCGCTACATAACCTTGGAAAATATATATAATCTTCACCTGGATCCCAGGGCATGAAGGAATCCACGCGCGAACCGAGCCGCCAAGGAAGCTACCAGTCCGTCCAGCAGACATCAAGCAGGCACTGAAATTGGCCATCCAACATAAATGACAAAAGCAATGGGAGGAATGTAATACGCTTATGAGGTCGGTTACACCTCGAGTCGACATTCCTGATGTGACGTTCCTTTCCCGAAAAGAAAGAATAATCATGACGAGGCTCAGAATCGGACACACTTGGCTAACTCATGTCCACATTTTGTTGTGGAGACGTCCACCAAGATGTCCACTGTGCAAGGAAGAACTCACTGTCTTCCACATATTAGAATCCTGTGAAGCTCTCAAACCCTACAGAGAAAGAGATGGATTACCTCTTGACTCTCGAACAGTGCTGAAAGATTGCTCGGCCTACACACCCCAGCTGCTACAATTCTGGCGACTGTATCACCATCAAATTATATGGTGCCAGTCGTAGAGGAATAGCTAACCCCTGGATAAAGCCTCTCCCCTGGAGGCTGGAAGAGAACCGCACTACCACAAGAACAGAGGTGCGGTGGACAGGATGCTCTCCCCACTCCGTTGGAGCCACCCCTTAGCCACATTATGTCACCCTATCTACTATAATAATAGTTGTGCTGGTGCTAATGGCCTACGCAGCCGATGCGCCTGGTAAGAAAAATAAAATAAAAATAAACAAAGAACTTGTTTACCTTTAATACTGTCTAATAAGCCCGATGGAAATAAAGACTGTAACATTTTAAAATGTTGGAATTGAAAGGGGGTTATGGGGGCCCCGAAACTTAAAATTAGAGTTAGATCTTTAACGGTTGATCGGACATTCATCAAATTTAACATGTATAATAGGACATATTGAAACATAAGCTACAAGGCGTCACAAAATTACGGACAAGTCTTTAACGGTTGATCGAATTTTCAGAAAATGTCACATGTAACTCAAACATGGAATATGTGGCACCTAATAAAATGTTAATGCACAGGAGGAGCCTTGTTGTTAAAGCCCGGGAATGAGTTATAATAACTAAATAACTATTGTCTTATTCCACAATAGTCTTATATATATATATATATTGGCAGGTTTGGGGCCTGGCCTCTCACAGTAAGCCATCCTGGAGGAGTTCCCTGGATATGAGGAAATACTAGAGGCCATGGGTTTGCGAACAAGAGACACTCGGAGACGACAACTCGTCTATCGAAGCTGTCCTATGCTCATTGAAGACAAGCCACCTCATAGAATTAATTTAATCATGTGTACGGCGTCAAAAATCTAAGACATTGGACGCCGACAAATAAAATTATTCTATTCTATTCTATATATATATATATAAAGTGTACGAGTTGAACACTAAGACACTAAGTTCAAAAGGCACTTTTGATGACTTAAACCGAAACTGGTACACTTTATATGCTTTTGTGAAAATAGACAATATAAAAATTAAACAAGTTCTTTGTTTTTTTTATATAGAACTATGAAGTGACGTCAGAACCTTTAGAGCCAATCAGATAACATAAAACATGTTTCTTGATTGGTTCTTCGTCCTGTGAAATTGTTGTAACTGTTTAAATGAAACATATGTAAGTCAACTAGTATATTAAATATTATTAGGAATGATTTTGGAGGATGAGTGAAAAGTTAATTGATAATTGGTTCTGTGGAATTCATCTTCAGAAATTTCCTTCAGTGACAATAAACACTACATATTCATTCAAACACTTAATTACCTCATATGCTTGGTGAAAATTGTTGTAACTGTTTAAATGAAACATATGTAAGTCAACTATTATATTAAATAATATTAGGAATGATTTTGGAGGAGGAGTGAAAAGTTAATTGATAATTGGTTCTGTGGAAGTTCATCTTCAGATTCAAGATTTTTTTTTTATCCCAGAAACTTCCTTCAGTGACAATAAACACTACATATTCATTCAAACACTTAATTACCTCATATGCTTGGTGAAAATTGTTGTAACTGTTTAAATGAAACATATGTAAGTCAACTATTATATTAAATATTATTAGTAATGATTTTGGAGAAGGAGTGAAAATTTAATTGACTATTCGTTCTGGGGAAGTTCATCGTCAGATTCACGATTTTTTTTTTATCCCAGAAACTTCCTTCAGTGACAATAAACACTACATATTCATTCAAACACTTAATTACCTCATATGCTTGGTGACATCGCCCGGAAGGAAAGCTCTATAGGGACAGATAGGACAGGAGTGTTTCTTTGAGCCAGAGTGTGTCAGCTTGTGTCTATTGAGGGTACAAGCTTCTGCAGCTCTGTAAGGACAAAGGTTACAACCGAAGGGTCGCTCTCCTGTATGTCGACGTTTGTGGGCTCGAAAGTGTGAAGAAACATTAGTTGAGTAGGGACACTCTGTACAACGGAACTTCTTCAGTTTACTCTCCGATTTTGACTTAGAATTAGCTGGAAAACAAACAAACAAAAAATATATGAGATGTGGACATTACAAGACTTTCTTATACATACTACGTCTACTGATCACTTTCTCTCCCTCCCCCTTCTCAAAATCATTTCATACTGGCATTACTGGTTATATGAAAGTAATGAGTTGGCCTCAGCGGTATTTTTTTGGTTCACTATACGGCGACATTCTGATAGTGACTAACTTATACCCAGTATGAAATAATTTTGATAAGAAGGCGCAATAACATTGGTCGTATTGTTTTTATCACAAACCTGAAGCCTTGTTAGCTTGAAAATTTTATAAGAAACTTTTTAGTGAGAACCAATTTTTGGATAAGACTAACCATTTTCGGGTAAATCAAGGAAATTACTAAAAATATGTGTTTTAAAAATACATTTCAGGAAGGTTTTCGGTATGTATCTCGAAAACCGGACGACCTGCAAAAAATCGTATTTCAGTTTTCTCTACAACTTTTCCTTTTAAAGATTTTTGATTAAGTCATAAATATACTTAGGTCCAAAAGTAAAGAGGCCTCAATTTTCGTCCTATTCCGGCCAAAACCTCATCAGATCTAAGTGATCACATGTGATTTCTCCATTTCAAATTCCAAGTTCATAGTTACAATAGTTTTTGCAGTTGAGCGCTCACATCTTTCCATCACAAACACACATGCGCAAACCCAAGCAACCCTTGAGCTACCAACGCCTTCTATCTTATGAGAAAAGCGATGATAATGTTGGTGGAGTACTTGATATTCATTCATCCTTTAAAGACTAAACTTATGAAATTTTTCATCCATACTGGTAAATACATTCATACAGGAACACAACTATTAATAAAAATGGGTGGAGTACTTGAAATTTCTCCACCCTTCTAAAACTAAACCTACGATACTACAAGTATTTACTGACTCGAAGACATAACTATATACCCTATTTCCAAGACAAAAAGCAGTCCAGAACCCTGGGAAACCGAGCAACCAAGCAAGGGCAGAGAATAGCACCTCCGGGCTTCTCCTTGTACAGGTACTTAGCTAACAGATAATGTAAAACGATGACGTCCACACCCTCCAAGCCCGGGACTATTTCAGTCCAGAGAGCCCGGCGATGCCGTCCCAAGCCAGTCTCCTAAGATTAAACATTTGACCTGATTCATTACTCCCATTTATTGTTTTTATATTGTGAAATATACATTTTAAAAAACGCGTTTTTTCTTTATTTTTCATTAGAAGATAATAATTCTTATGTTTAAATACATAAAGTGAGAGATTTATATCCAAAAACAAACAAAAATGTGATTCAATTTGTTCTCAACTCATCGACACCTATTCATATAATTACAAATATATTAATATCGTAAATAAATACATACATAACGAAAAGGCCGCACCAGCTTCAGCATCATCTAAAAAAAGAAGAAAAAATGTATACAAAAACCAGAAAAATATAAGATAATGCAGATAAATTTATCTGGAATCCATGCTCAGAAATAGGGATACAAAAAGTCATTTCACATTATCTCTCAGTTAAGTAGTTGTCTTAAAAAATTTTATACAAATAATAAAAATGATTTACGATAAGTTCATTTTGAGATCCAACACAAAACCAGATCGATTAACATTAGAATATACAGTTATCGTTTCAATGTTAAAGGAAATCGAGGTTCTGTTATTTAAATGTTTAAAAAACTGAGTATTTGGCCAAAGATTCTGAAACTATTTGTTTTCCTTATAATGAAGGTTCTCTATCAGACACACCATAATGATACTTAACACTTTTTTCAGAGATATTGTGAAACGCTTAATAAAAAGTAAAGAAAAAACGTATGTTTTTTAAAAAATATTGTCTATTTCACAAAATATATATAATGTGGGAGTACTTTCATACATGCATATCTATTTGTATTTTAAACAGCACATATTATTTAAAGAAAAAAAATGCTTATATTATTAAGATTTTAATTTGAAACGAAATTTTATTTTTAATGTTTTTCAGACATAACTGTACAAGAGAGACGGAAAAAACCCGAGGGGTACCATTTGGATCAAAACTGATTGAACTTCCATTTGGGTAATTCCATGCGAACTCAACATGACGTTACACCATCGAATTTTTTTTTTTTGGAGAACTGATATTTTTTTCAGATTCCTCATTAAAAAATAGGTCTAAATCCAATTTGTCCCTCTGAATGATGATCATGTAATACAGTGTAAAAAAACAAGTACTGATCCCGAATATTGTTTGACATTTGATATTATTCACAACAAAAAAGTTAACATGTAGTTATAAAATATCAAATTTCGGAATCAAACTACTGTGAATAAGTTTTAAATTCAAATGTCCAACTAATGAAACGAATAAAAAACGCTTAATAGCAATAATGAAATGAAGTCTATTTTAAACCTATAAAACATACTTTCCCCAGAATAAATTAAATTTTTTGTCAATTTTCAACTCCTGAAGAACACGTTTGGCGTTTAAAACATATAAAATAGTTGTATCAATTTTGAGAAAAAAATCCTGAAAAAAAAGTCATAAAAATTGTTTGTATCAATCGCAGCAATTATTTTGACAAAATTTTCGAAATCTACGGAAAATTTCCTATAAGAATATTGTGCGAAACTTATTTTTTACAATAACTGCTGTAGTTTAAAAGAAAGAATGAAAAGTGATGAGTGAAGAATATTTGAATTGCAAACGAAAATGTATTTTTTTCTAGGACGCATTAGGTCAAACAAAAAAACCTAAAAATTTGGATTTAGACCTATTTTTTAATGAGGAATCTGAAAAAAATATCAGTTCTCCAAAAAAAAATTCGATGGTGTAACGTCATGTTGAGTTCGCGTGGAATTACCCATTGAATATTTATTAAGTCGTGGCAGGAGATGGTAGCAATACCGAAAGTACTCCCATATTATATATGTATATTTTGTGAATGTAGACAATTTTTTAAAAACATAAGTGTTTTCTTTACTTTTTTTTAAACACCATATTGCCTATTTTCATTGCATTTTGGGTTTCTGAGCCTCTGAGGAGTATTCAACTCTATCTTGAACAGTTTACGAAATAGCTATTTAAAAAAATATATTAAGTAACCCTCTTAAAGTGAACTAAGCACATTGATACAATTTGGCTATAATAAATGAAACAGACAAATTTCAGGGTTATTGATGGATTAATACTATTTTTATACCTCAGTATTTGAATTACCAGAATTAAGACTATAACCTGTTGATATATGTGTAGACACAGTAGTTATTCTATATCTATTACCTGTTGATCTTTGTGTAGACACAGAAGTTATTTTAATGGCTGTTTTCTCTCCTTTTTTTTATATGTAGTTCCGTTTAGTTTTGAACAATTACTGACATCAATTAGTAAAAAATTATGGAACTTGCCAAGAACTATAATTTCATAGAAAATTCAAGAATAATATCTAAACCTTTATTTAAAAACTTGTAAACTTGGTAAGTGAATATTATCAATAACAGTATGTATGGAGTACATAACTGCACTTAGGTTTAAACTAAATAGATAAAAATGTGTGGGCATTGGTTAACTTCGTATTAAATCGTGTTCAATTTACGTAAAAATAATATCAAGTAACAAGAAGTTGTGTTAAGTCCAGAAATATTAAGTCAACACTAAGAAGCATATAGTATTATGTCCTTTCAGTATTTAAAATGGTCATTTACTAAATTAAAACGGATTATAACTATTTATTGGGTATATTACTTCACTAGCTGATAGATACGACAATCGTATTCGATTCCAATATTCTGGGATACTACAGCGACAAGAATATAAGAGAGCAAAACTTCTAAAATGTTCTACTGTAAAATTAGCAAAGTGTGACTTAATACCAAATGACTCCGAGTTCCAGACATATAATTATATCACCTTTTGAAACAGTGGTTTCGCAGAAAGTTGCAGGTAACATATCCGTGGTAAATTCCAATTCTTCTTCCGCTGAAAGACTATCTTCGTCGTAAGAACTTCTAACGTCTTCTATAGAAGAGTTAACGTTTTCTATGCTTCTATCGTAAACGTAGTCAAAATAAGACTGCTGTTCGTCTAAATGAGAAAAAATAATAATACATTTTGAGTGTGAAAAAAACAAAACATATATTACAAAAGACGTAAGAAAAGCAATAGTAACCTCTTAATTCAGGGTTCTTATTGGGGAAAATAGGCAGAATATCCAGAGACCAATCTAAACCGTCAGAATCGTTTTCATTCACTGATAAATGGAAAACAAAATAAAAATATTATAAATAATACTTATAACTGAAGTAAAAAGAAAATAATATAATACTATTATTACCTGATTTTTTGATAGAACTTGCTTTTCTAGTAATCTTGGTAACTATTAATTCATCTCGAAATCGCAAAAGATCCATGGCAGTAATAGCTGTCACTTTATCAGTTGACAGGTTTTTCAAATAAATGAAAATTGAAATTCCCCGTAGAGATAATCATTTTTAAAAGTTTTGTCCATAATGGAAAATAACTAAATTGCTTTTTATTAATTATTACAACATACATAATCTCTAGACTTAATATTAGGCCGAAAAATATATATTTACAAAAAAAAAAAAAATGATATCAACAAAAGTAAATACAAATCATATGTTTTATCACCTACCTACCATACAACCTTACTGCCTACTAGATGATACGAAAATAAAAAAGAAGATGTTATGAGTTATTGGGTATTAAAGTTAATTATGCAGCTATCAAAAAATATTTTGTAACTGAGATATTATTATAGATTATTCATACCTCCATACCTTCTCATATTTTATACAATAGTATGTGACTTTTTTATGTATGCAATTTTCCGAAGGTATCATTGCAAATGCTGTGAGCGTTAATTAGTGAGCGCCGGCTTTGTGCAATCTTGCTCTTTGTGGTTATTTTCTCAGTGATATTTTATTTAAATCGTTAAAACGGTAATTATCAGAATCTTGTAAAATTCAATGGTATTTTAACCTGTGAAAAATGAAATTATTGTTGTGTTCTGTTTTTTTTCAGTCGTCCCGATGTCTGACGTGAAGTCATTTTTCCACCAGTGGTGTGTCAAGAATGGGGTTGATCCTACTTTTGATGTTAGACCCACTGGTTAGTAAATCTGTTGATGTTTTCAGTTTTCTTTTTAGATCATTCGAACTGTGAATTCATACAAATTATTTTCGTTTTCGTGCCTATAACATTTCATTCACTGTTGTTGGAAAACATCCACTACAACTTGGTTTAAAAAAAATATATATTGTCTCTTTCTATCATATTTTCCACTGCTTAAAATTAGTCAATAGTTCTTTGATTAGCTAATGAAACATACTCTAAAGAAATCAATTAGTAAATTGGTTATCCAGGGAATAGTAGTTGGAAAAATAAATAATGGAAAACGAGAAGAAGAATTTAAACAATGATACTGTTTGTTTATGTGACTCATGCCCAGGCATCGCCTATGCCCAGAGAACTTTTTACCGCACTGGTCTCTACATTAGTCCGATTATATTGGTCATTCGTTATCAATCTAAATACTTAATAAATTACGAATATTATACAAAATTATTTTAACAAAATCGTAATTGTCTACACTGCCACAAGTCCTTTGCGGATTTTACTATATCCCTTTCCGGGTGGGTTATTGTGACCCGGGCTCAAACTACGAGGTCATATCGCCTATTACCAGTGCGCTCTTTCGTCGCTCTGGTGGTCATGAGCCTGTCTGTGCTCATGTTTTTTCACCTCACATGTAAAATGAGGTTTCGAAGCCTGTAATATTGTTGATAAACATGTAATATCATATGATACTCTTCATTACAAGTCAAAAATCCTAATAACTAATGAAGGAGGAGCGAAAAGTTAATTTTTATTTGTTCTGGGGAATTACTCTGTCGGTGATGATATGTATAGAAGTTATGCAATCGGTCGAAAATTCGATGCGGAGTTTTCAACGGAATTTCCGACCTCTAGATTCCAAAAATAAAAAAAAAATCTGTGTCAACACGATAACTCTGATAACCGATAGAATGAATGTATTGACATGAAATTTTATATGTGAATTGAAAACACCATATGTACGACACTTATCAGCAAGGCAAAGGGGCTCAACTCATAAACCCCTATAATTCATGATGTTATGAATGTATCGAGATGAAATTTCATATTTAAAATCAAAACCTGTCAAATCTCACCGATATCGGCCGAAGGGGAGGGGATTCAATTCAATAACTGCCGATGTAATGAATTTTATCGACACAAAATTGACTGTGAGGATTCAGAACTCCCTATGTAAAACAACTATTGATTATTAGCCCAAACGGTCGACTGCTTTGTTAATTTAATTAGTTTAATTCGTTCTAGGGAAGTACTATTATTATTATTTTTTTTTATGTTATTCAGGACCGAAGCACCGCCAGAGGTTCCTATGTGAAGTCAGGGTACCTGGACAGAATTATGTTGGCGCTGGTAATTCCACAACAAAGAAAGAAGCACAGTTCAATGCATCCAAAGATTTTGTTCAGTATTTACTTCGACAGAATATTGTATCACCTTCCGAAGTTCCAGCTGAGGTAAATTCTAATATAATAATATTACTGTTATTTTATGAATATTTTAATTATTGTACATTCATCCTACGTATTTCCAAATGCATTTTTGCGTTGATGTAGTGGAAAAACAAATAAAAGCAAAGAACTAGTTCAACATTTACGTTTAAATTCCTCAAAAATATATACATATAGTGTACCAGTTTCGGATTACGCCATCGTCAATAAATGTTTGGGTTTAAACATAAAAAAATAATATATTAGCAAGAAAATTAACTAAAGGAATATTCATAATAATGTACATTGAGTATATTATAAATAAGTGAAATGATAATATTTATTTCCGTTAAACCATAATATGGTAATAGGATACGTCACAAGAATATATACATTTACAGCTTATTATTTAGGTACTTAAACATATATTAACTCTTGGAGTCTGACACAAATAGATTAGAATTAACAATGCTACTAAAAAGTAAAAATTAATACTTGAAAATATGAGTACAAAAAAATGTTTCAATTCCAGTCCTCTGTTCACCAGAGGTACACTAGATCCCGTCCTTCAGACCTCTTCATCTCCTCCCATCGCTCCTCGGCCTTCCACAATTTATTTCTTGTCCAGGCCTCCTCTCTGTCACTCTCCTTCTGTGGCTTCCTTCAAATCCTCACTATTCCAATTCCTCATCACTAAAAAATCCACTCCCCTTTGATCTCTCCCCCGTATTCTCTAATTAGTCAACCTCATTATTCTAATCATTTAAATTATTTATCTATCCCATTTTTTTTTCCCTTTCTATTTTCTTTATATAATATATATATATTATTTTTTTATTTTATTTTTTCTCCTCACTCTTTTAGTCCCTACTTTCTAAAATTAATTTTATTTTAAACCTTGTCTGGGCATCTCTCTTTCATAATCAACCATCACAGTATTATGCTCTGTCGTTTTTATTATTCTAGGTATTTTTTTCTTATCTATATACTGAAAACTGTTAAGGATTAGAATCAGGGAACTGTAATTTTAGCAAGATTATATATCGAGCTCCTTGCTGCTTGCTATAAGATGATTCTATATAAACAATAAAGTTTAATAGTTCCTAGTAATATTTTATTTAAAGAACTAAGTTTGTTTCAGTCCAAATTTTTCAACAAATTTGTGGTTGTTTTTGCTGATATTTGTTTTTCCAGTATATCTACGCATATTGAAAAAAAATGTATTCTGATATTCTTGAATCTATTTATTTCAAAGACTGTTATTTAAATGTTATAAATGGGCAATTATGTTTAAGGCGAGCGTGGACATGGGCGGTGCTGGAGCAGCTGGCGGTGGTGGAGGCCCACAATCAGGTCTGTCAGCCTCTCTACATCATGGAGCCTCCAAGCCTGTCTTCCAGCCAGGAATGGGCCCTAACACACTCGGGGCTGCCTATACTCCACTACATCGGGAGGACAGAGACCACTTCATAGATCATGCTGCAGAACAGAAAAGAATGGAAGAGGTAACCAACAGTAGAGATGGTACAATTCCACTCGACATTCAGGATATTAAATGATACACTGTTAATTTTTCGCATAGCTGTTAGAAAATGTTTTTGTTTATAATAATATTATTTATTTCCGTTAAACCATAACGTGGTGATTGGATAAATCATATAATTTTCTACATCAGAGTAGATTGTTATATTATATACATTGTACATAATACACCAACCATTATGAGATGAATAATATTTTTATATTTTTTTGTAATTAATAAATAATAGAAGATAAATGAATATATTTATTTTTGAGGGCGCCGGTAGCTCAGAGCTAGCGTGCTTGCCTACTGCGCTCAAGATAGCTGCTTCGAAATCCAGCAGAGGCCATTTTGTTTTATCTGGCAGGTGAAAAAAAACTTTGCATGCCGTTCTTCAGTTGGGACGTTAAGTCACGGTCCCGAGCCTGAACGATGTCAGGTACTCGTTAAAAACTCCTAACTTAGGTGAATAAACCTAGGTAGGCAAAACTAAGTTACTCCCACTGTAGAGTCGGGCTCATCGTAGGCGATATGACCTTGTAGTTTAAGCCCGGCCATGAATCATAATAACTAACTGCATATTTATGGTTTTTTAAAATAAATATTATAAATATTTCTTGAAGTTAAATCTTATTTCAGAACGATATGTCGGAGCGAAATGTGCCCCTCCCTCAATTCATAAAGAAATTTACATAAAAAGAAATATATATTTATATATCGAGCGCTCTTTCGTCACTCTGGTGGACATGAGCCCGACTCTACTGTGGGAGTCCTAAATTTTTGCCTAATCTAAATTTTTATTCACGTAGGGTAGGGATCTTTAACGAGTACCTGTTCATCGTTCAGGCTCGGGACCTTCGCTTAACGTCCCATCCGAAGGACGGCGTGCTTAAGTTTATTTTATCTCCCAGATAAAATTAACTTAACTGGTTTCGAATCCAAGGTTTTCTCAGAAGGCAAGCACGCATACCACTGAGCTACCGGCGCCCTCATTACATATACTATATATCCGTACATATACTCCGGAATATCCTAACCTCTGTAGGCTATTCATGGTTATGGGATACTCAGGACCCTGATCTTATCAGCAGGCATAAGAAAAAGATTGTGAGTAGATTTGAAGAAAGGAGCCGCGATAGAGACATTCAGCACATTCTCGAATCTAACTATAACCTCACATACAAGGATATTTACTGTTACAACGTCTACTTAAAGCTGAGGACAAATATCGAGAGGACGAGAGTGTTGGCTCAGATACGGCTGTGTAGAGAAAGCCTGGCTAGAGTGACGGTGGGAGGAGTGACCTACCTCTTCAACAGGGAAGACAGCTGTAGTGTGTGCAACGAAGACCGACCGGACGACATCCACCATTTCTTCATGGAGTGTCCAGCCTTCAGCCAACTAAGAAAAAAGTACCTGGTAGAAGCACTAAAGAGCCCGCAACCTCACAAGACCCTTTTCAACATTGCAAACAACCAAAACCTCAATAATATTATACTATACATAGTAAGGGCGCTAAAAATTAGAGGACATTGAAGTATTCAAATAAAATACCATTTTTATTTTTGTTTTAATTTGTTAATTAACAGTTAGGTTCTATATTACTTTGTATTTTATTATTATTATTATTTTATATTTTCATTTATTTGTACTTTTTTTAAACTGAATAATGTATATATCATAAACAGGCCGAACCCTGAGCCTAAAAGATGTATTTCTTAAAGGCTAATAAAGAATTGAAAATTGAATTGAATTGAATATGAGGAGTTTGGAGCCAGAGCGGACCAACTGGTTGAAACTGAACAGGTAGAAAATAGCAATTGAAAATTGAGTACATTTTGTTTATCTCCATAAATGGGCCCCAAATATTTATTTTTATTTGAAATTTTAGAATAGTTTTGGATGAGTGATCCCTTTTTGTGTTCTATAAAGTTTTTGAAGGCCGTATGATCCATTGTGACTTTGAAAATATATGCACAAAATATTTGTGGACTAAACTTAAAGTGCTGCTATCTATCACTGAAGTGAAGAAACTAAGTGATCCACACTGATTTTGAAAAAGGGAACCTATGCCAACATCAGGATGGTAATAACTCATTTTCCGAAAAATTGTGGGTTGGTCCGCTCTGGCTCCAAACTCCTCATATGTTATATATATTATATACTAGAGGGCGCCGGTAGCTCAGTGTTATGCGTGCTTGACTTCTGAGCTCAAGAACGTGGGTTCGTAACCCGACCGAGGCCCTTAGTTTATTTTATCTGGGAGGTAAAATAAACTTTAGCACGCCGTCCTTCGGATGGGACGTTAAGCGATGGTCCCGAGCCTGTACGATGTCAGGTACTCGTTAAAGACCCCTACCCTGGATGAATAAAAATTTAGGGTAGGCAAAATTTAGGACTTCCACAGTAGAGTCGGGCTCATGTCCACCAGAGTGACGAAAGAGCGCTCTGGTAGTAGGCGATATGACCTCGTAGTTAAAGCCCGGGCATGAGTCATAAAACCTAACCTATTATATACTAAACATTATACGATACAAAAAATAGATTTTTTTTTTTTTTTGATTTGGTACGCATTTCCATATGCAACTATACAGATTTCATTGCATATTGTAGTTTGTATTTGTTTTATTTTTCTAGACTTAGTTTCAGATTTTAACAAGTTTTTTATATAATATTTTTCATTACTAGGCAGAAGATTTAGATGTGAATGCTGCCATTCATGGGAATTGGACTGTTGAAAACGCAAAGTCTAAACTTCATCAATATATGCAACTTAATAAAATCAATGCTGACTATAAGTACACTATTGTGGGACCGGACCATAACAGGTATAATAATAATTATAGTATTGAACATTATAGACATAACAGGTTGGTAACCTGTAGATGGCCGAGTGTTAATAGGTCGCTAATACAGTGCATAAAGAATAGAACATTCGAAAATCGAGAATCTACTGTTCTTAGTAGGGTGGGTCGAAATCCGGAAAATTTTGAGCCTATACGAAATTTAAAAAGTTTGTTTAAAAAAAAATTTTTTGGACTTTATTAGAAGTTTTTGTCATCGTACTTTTAGCCCCCACAAGAGGCTTGAAATCAGCTATTTTTTGATATTTTTCATGTAAAAATGGTGTTATGATTTAAAAAAAATTCACGTGTGTGGCAAATGAAAGGTCAGTCAAAAACCTTTCAAAATAATGTATAATACTATATTACTTGATAAAAGTAAAAAAAACTACGAAAATATGAAATATCTGTTTATTACTGTTTTTTAATCACAGTGACCAAATTATTGCGATTCTTCAAATAAACTCACGTTTTTTCCAACAAATCTTTAAGGTTTTTTACTTTTCTAATATTTAAGTCAATCTAAAATAACAAACACGAACCGGTAATTATTTTTACTTGAATTTCATCAACGAAACTATGTGAATTAGTTTTAATTCAATTGAATTGTTATTAACTTTCTTGAAGTTGGATCAGCTGTCAACATGACGCGCATGCGCGTGCCCCTGCGCTCTAATGCCCTTCCAGCTCTCGCGGCTAGGTCAAAACCAATGAAAAGACAACAATTATTCAACAAAAATATTAGATACTTTTGTTGTGTATAATGTTTTTCAACAGTGGTTTCTGAATAAAAGGAAAATTTTTGACTTGTACATGACAGCTTTGTTACAATTTCATTTGCCACACACGTGAATTTTTTTTAAATCATAACATACCATTTTTACATGAAAAATGTCAAAAATATCAAAAAATAGCTGTTTTCAAGCCTCTTGTGGGGGCTAAAAGTACAATGACAAAAACTTCTAATAAAGTCCAAAAAAAATTTTTTTCAACAAACTTTAAATTTCGTATAGGCTCAAAATTTTCCGGATTTCGACCCACCCTAGTTCTTGGGGTGTCCAGTAACAGAAAAATCATTGAATAGTCTCGTCTGATGGAAAAAAGTATTTAGCCTGAACATTGAAAATATCAAGAGTAATCTTGCCATTACATATTTATTATCACTTTTGTAGTTATATGTTTTATAAATATTTTATATAATCATTATATAATATGCGTTATTTTTCCATTTTATAATGGGAGGTATACGCGCAAAAAAAAAAAAAAGTTACAGAAGGCTTGTAAAATTGTTGCATTGGTTATCCGCCTTTTTGATAAGTACCTACTATATGTATGTTACTTGAACCGTTGCCAAAACAATAATTTTACATATATCGTATATATATTTTTTAATATTTCGAATGTTAGTTATAGTGTTATTTTCTACACCAATAGTTTTCGTTTATTTAATTGTTTTTTTGTTTATTTTAAGATGAAACTTTGTCATACATTTTTTGACACAGTTCCTTCTCAGTGTACCCAAAGCGAAAAATGTCTCTCATTGAACTCATTGGTTAACCGAATATGAGCACTGAGAGGGACATTTTTCCTGAATTTGTTTTATCGTATGTTTAGTAACACAATCTATGTACCAAACATATGTTTTGATGATTTATAAAACATATGTTTAGTAAAGCTATCTTATACGAAACATATGTTTTACATATATATATTTTTTTTTATATAAATGAAAATTGATTGATCATTGATCACTGAGACAGAAGCGTTACCAACCCCAAAGTTGTGACATTACTGCAGATATTTTGAATTTATTAATTTCTTTGTGATGTCTGGAAAATATGTTGTACTTAAAACCATTTAATATATTTGAAATGCAATTTATATTACAGAAAATGCACTACGAAAAATGGACATATAGCGAATTTCCCATATTAACATTTCGCTTTCTAAAAGGCGACAATACCTTATAGGTAGTAGCATGCTGGCCTACTTAATTAGAGTTAAGATCGAGGGTTCGAAACCCTGCTGAGGCCCGTGGGTTTTTTATCTAGGAAATGAAAAAGCTTTGAGCATGCCGTCCTTCATGGGACGTTAAGCGATGGTCCCGAACCAGGACTCCTACCCCTGGGTGAATAAAAATTAAGGACTCAGTAAAGTCGCGCTCATGTCCGCCAGTGCCGAGAAAACGCTCTGATTGTAGGCGATAGGACCTCGTAGTTAAAAGCCCAGGCATGAGTCACAATGACTTCCTAATTATTAAAGTAGTGAAATTATATTATGAGCAATAAACAAAGAATAGACGTTCGATTCTCGAAAAATCATGTGTTGTTTCTTTCACAGAACAGAAACTGTGCGCTCATCGACATAGAACTTTACTGAAGATTTGAGTAAAGGTTTAAAACATTATATGTAATAAATTAAGGGAAATTCGCTGTATTATGTCATTATTATTGTTTGTTTTGTAATTATCAGCCTTATGTGTAATTTATATATTGATTGAAGAATTTTTGAAAGGCATCTTCATTGACTCAGCATTTGATGCAGCTATTCATGAGGCATTGTTTACAGATGGGTAACCCAACAACTCCAGGTAATAACGTTAATGAAGTTTATGTTTATCGTATTTTGTTTTTATTATTTATTTAAAGAAAAATTTAAACGTTTATTAATAAATTGCTTAATTTATTCGCATATATTAATCTTCTTTCCCATATACGAATAAAAAAAAATAGCATTGTGATGTGACGTCACGACCCATATACCCAGTCAGCTTACATGTAACATAAAACTTTTGATTGGTTCTTCTTGTGATTTCATTGTAACCGTTTAAATCTGTGGTGTTGGAGTAAAGGGGTATATGTCAGTTTTTCTGTTTTCAGTTTTCAGAGAACTCCCAAGTTTCTCAGTTGTCCCCCTTTTCACTTCCTTTTTTTTCAATGATGTCATAAGATTCTGACTTATTTCTCTTTACCCCAACATAGAGATCACCTATCTAAAGCAAGTTATGACTTGCTTTAGATAGGTGTTACCCATTTTCACAAAAAATTGACATATACCCCTTTACCCAAACAGCACAGAAATTATCGTTAGAGTGGTATATTCTATCACCAAATTTGATATTTTGACTATTTAGAGAAGGATCAGGTTCATTCTTATTTAAAATTTGTATTATTTTGCAAATTATATATTATATTTAGTTCCTCTTCCTTCTCTCAATTACTTATTGGTACTAATGTTAGTTTAAATTTGAAATTAATGGTTGTACGCTATTTTTTGAAAATATTATAGGATTGGTTATGCTTCTGTCTCAGATGATCTAATATAAATAAGTATAAAAACATAATTTTAGAAAGAAAATATTTGTAAGAGCAGACAGAATGGCAATTAGCAGTAAGTACTCGTGGTATAGAGAAAGTTGGTCCTTGAAGTTAGTTTCGCCTCGGAGAGTGTATTCCTATTACGTTCCAAAAACATCAGTCCCTTTCTAATTATAATGGAGCAAGTCCATAGTTCAGGGATCAATGTTATCAGGAGGATTAGTAAGTCGTTTTATTAACCTCAAGGACAAACTTTCAACTCAAGAGTAATTCAGTTTATTTTATTTTTTTCAAATGTTTCTTTTTAGAATTAATTTTTTTTAGGAAGTTATTGGTAAAAAAACCTCTTCTGTCTGTGTTAGCCTGTCCAGAAGTCCTAGCAAACTACAGATTTCTAATAAACCTATGGACAGGAAGAAGATTGGCCAATGCAATTTCAACAGGAAATTTAATAAGTTTGGCGATACATGGAAAAAAAATGAAAGTAAATAGATAGTAGGATTGAAGGTTCAGGTTTAACACAATTGGGGCCTCGGAGGTTTTGTTTCTATTATTTTTTTATTTTATTTTTTTCATTAAGGGAGTGAAAATTTGATCTACATATCGCACCCCCAGTTCAATACTATCATAACTCAAAAAAGCTAGTTTGTGGGAAAACAAGATTTAAGATTTTTATTTCTTCTCTCTTTTTCTCTTCACGTGACATCATCGTGACCTTCTCGGTGATGTCACCGATAGTCTTGCTCTTCATTCATGTGATACATAAATTCAAGGCTAGCGTAAGTCAAAATCCGATACTATTGTACTAAACAATTTAAGATAAATTTATTAATGTAATACTATTTTTTGTAAATAATAATAGTGAAATTTACATTTTGAGTTGCAATACTATAGCACCGTATACAGTTTACAATGAAGAATCTTAACATGTATATTACTCAAAAATGAATTTTCTTGAGTTACGATAGTCTTGAACTAGGGGTGCGATATATACTTTTTCAAATATCTTTAATATAAATAATTTAATATATTTATCATTGTCTTATTTTCTTTCAACTTTTTATTACTTTTTTGTAATTTTAAATTATTTTGAGTGGAAAAGTTTCAATATGGGAAATATTGTTATTATTTATTTTTTATTTCTAGGGGTTTTGTTGCAGAAATGACAATACCTTGCCGCAAATTGGGACGATGTAAGTACATATCCATTCAATTTATATGTGATGCAAAAATATGCAACACAAAACCTTGGATGTTACTTTCCCATTTATACGAAGTATAGGGGATGTTATGTTTTTGGTCAAAAATTCGATGCGTAGTTTTAAACAGAATTTCAGGTTTTCCGACCTCCTAAATAGAAAAATTTAAAAAAAGAGGCCCTTTGTGTGTTTGAATACGATAATTTCCGTTAGAATGAATGTATCGACATGAAATTTTATATGTATATCCAGAACCCTCTAAGGACGACACCTATTAATTTTCAGTGAAATCGGCCAAAGGGAAGGAGGGATTAATGGGAATGGTTTGACATAAAAACTGTAATAACTGCAGTTGTAATGAATGTATTGAAACGATATTTTGTATAAAAATTTAAAGCCCTATATGAACGACAACTATTAATTTTAGCGGAATCAGCCGAAGGTGTGGGCGGCTCAACTAAAAAATATCAATAACTGCTGATGTAATAAATATATCGACACAGAATTTTGTATGATTCAGAAGACACTACTGTAAGTCGAATATAGAGTTTTACGGCCGTTTGGATTATTAAATCAGGAGTTTTGCAGGGGGGTGTGTTGTTTCTAAACTTTTAATCTGGACCCGGCTCTGCATTGGGTAGTCCTTTCCTTATCGTCAAGGTATATTGACAGATATGCCACTGTGACTGCGGTGCGCGCGGCTATGAGACTACGCCACTGTAACATATCAAATTATCTTCAGTTTTTTAAAACTCATGTTATATAAATGAATAAAACAAACTTATTTTTGAAATATTGTCTATTCCACTAAAGATATATATATATATATATATATATATATATATATATATATATATATATATATATATATATTCATAACTAGACCTGACGATGGTATAAAGCCGAAACCGGTAGTTGTATATATATATATATATATATCTTTAGTGGAATAGACAATATTTCAAAAATAAGTTTGTTTTATTTATTTATTGCAGGTTAACACAATATGTCCGCGTTCCTCAACTTAGATCATGTTATATACTATAAGTTCCTCAATCTTTGTAACTCTGCTAAGGATGATTTCTCATGGAAAAAATGTATTCCCTTTTAAGATTTATTTTTGTTTTTTTTAATTTAATAATTTTTTTCGTAATTATATTCAAAACAAATTTTTGTCAAGAACGTATAGAACTGTGTTTTTAAATATTGTCAAGTACACTACTCCCGGATTCCCGTTTTGTGAACCATGAACACACTGTTGAATATTCAAAATGTCCCTCTTGAGATCTGTTTTCTATGTTATACAGCTAATATTCATTATTTTAAGTGTATTACTGTTTATCTGTTTAGCTATCACTGGACGAGAGACTGGCTCCAACAAGCAGACAGCCTCTAAGAGTTGCGCTCTAAGTATTGTCCGACAGTTGTACCATCTGGGTGTGATTGAGGCCTTCTCTGGAACTCTCAAGAAAGCGGCCACAGAGCAGATCAAACCCTACCCAGTCGCCATTGATCCTGATCTCTATTTGAGGATTCAAAAAGTTCTTGATGATTTGGAAATCAAACCTCCACCTGTGGTATGTTTTTATGTATTCATTTTCATTGGAGCAGGTGGAACATTATTAATTAAAGAAAAAAAATATATATCACAGAGAAATGTAGTCAGATCAGACAATGAAGGGTTCCGTAATGAATAATGCTTTCATGTACTAATGGGATGTGATGTACGTAGGACACGGTGGCCACTTTCTGGAAAACCGGAAAAAGTCAGGGAATTTTTTCATACTTAATTTTCAAATTATATTCTCATGAAAATCCCATGCTAGCTCAGTCAAAATGCGTTTAAATTCGGAAGTTCTTGAGTTAGGAACCGATTTTAATGATTTTTGTTTTAAATACGCAGATCAATGGGCTGCTGAAATATGCAAATCTTTATTTGTTGCAATAAATATTTATTTTAAGAACATTTTATTTTTCATCCTTTTCACTCAAATATCTCGAAAAATACGCTTCGTTTATCGAGAGAAATATCAAATTGCTTTGCAGAATCGTTAGGAAAAAAAATTGATTTTGAATCAGCCGAATAATTCATGAGATATTAATTTTTTAAGTTAAATAAATTTCAATAAACCCTTTAATTTACACAGATTGAATAAGAATGGCCAATGAAAAGACAATGCGAGAATGAAATTCTCTCCATTTCTATATATGATTTTGTCACGGTAATCCTTTCTCTGAGAGGATTTTCAGTAAATAAAGAAATTGTAATTGTCAACTTTCCCAAGCAATCTCTAATTACGCAAAGGCAAGTGTACGATGCAATTGTATATCATGGCGGGATACAAAAATGGAAATACTAAAAAACGTATTCATGCTGATCGAAATGCACATGATTTATATCAAGATACAAAGTATACAAAATAGAAACGTAAAGCTACAGATGAAATATGAGAAACTAAATACTAAAAAACAAAATTAGCAACTATTATAAGATACTTTTAAATGTTATATTTTAGTCAACTATTATTGAAGAAAAAAAATGTTATAATGTATTCTAAATAATTCATTAGTTATTAGTTTTCATGTATTCTAGTCGACTACTTTTGAAAAAAAAAAAGTTATTGATATATTCAAAATATGTAGTACATCAGTCATTAGTTTTCGCAACGAAACTGCCATTTATTGTCGAAAAAGGTAGTCTGCATCGTCCTTCCATACGTATGTAGGATATATGTATGTATATATATTCTCATTTTGGCGCTTACCCGTTTTTTTTTTTGTTTTTTTTTTTTGCCGAATATTTTTTAGACGAAAACGGAGAACGATGAGCCCATCTCGCTGCTGTCCAACTCTGTCATTGCTGAGTTTGCCAACCGACCTGCCGTCCCTGCTGGAGTGGTGTCATGGTCTCCTCCAATACAGAACTGGAACCCTTGGACAGGGTGCAACATAGACGAAGGACCTCTTGCTACCGTAATCACTTTTTTATATATTATATATATATCAAACATTGAAAGAAATTGCACTCCGAAATACTTGAATAATATCCTTCTTTTGGTCACATTAATTTTATTTTGTTTTAATAACCAGAAGATTAAATTTGTTTTTATTTGATTACAGGCCAATTTGGACGATCTAAGCGACAGTTTGTGTAGCGGGGCTAGAGAGAAGCTTCAATCGGACACAGGCCTTCAGAAGATGATATCAGAACGAGAGACCCTCCCAGTCTTCGCCATGAAGAGACAGATCATGGACGCCATTAATGACAACTCTGTTATAATCATCAGAGGGAATACAGGATGTGGTAAAACTACTCAGGTCTGTTCATTTATTATATTTCTAAACTAGCTGCAATACCCGTATCATTTTGGTGGCGGTTCGGGGCAGGACAAAGTGGGGATGAGATAGGTCGGAATAAAATCAGCGAAGGACTTCGGTGTAAACGATGTTGGAAGTTCTACCTTCGGGATGGTGGAGAGCAGGCGACGTACAGTTGTCTGTGTGAGAAACATTCATTTTGTAATTCTATAGCGGTTACTTTTAGGGTTTGTCCCTGGGCCTTGTTGGTAGTGATAACGAAGCAAATGTTGATAGGAAACTGCAACCATAGGACAGTTACTCTATCGCCATACCGCTGGTAGACCCAGTCCCGTCGCCGAGTTCGCAGGATATGTGACAAATCACATATTAATAAACCAAAATCTGGATTGAAAACCGAACGTAACTACTGAATGTATCAAAAGCACAATAAATGTGCAAAATACTAACGCCTCCGGATAGTAAAGCGTGATGATATGTAGCCTAAAGTCTTCGGCGGTGAAAAACGCATCGAAATCTGTTCACGGGTTCTGAAATTTATCGCAATTACACACAGAAATCGTATTTTATAGAAATAGAGATATTCACTCCAAACTGGCAGGGTACATCAACAAAAGAGATCTGGACTTAGACTACTCTGAAGATGATCTATATATACACTGGTTGAACTTGCACCTAGGGACCTAAGCATCCAATGCTCTTATCTCTTCCGAGAAACCCCTGGGCTTCCTCCTTACTACGTCTTGTCTTGCCTGGATCTGAAGATAGCCTAGTCCTTCATGAAGGATTTAGTCCCGTGGTCTAATCTAAGATCTTCCTCTATAATCATATCCCTACCGAAAATGTAGAATCTCGTTCTAGCATACCCCGGGCATCTACTCAGGAAGTGAGCTGCTGTCTCGACTTCTCCACATCTGTCAGAGGACCTTGACTCCTATAGTATGTAGGTATTCTGTTTTTGTCGAACCTCGCTCCTGTTGAAGATCAGGATCCAAACTCCCTTAACTTGGAGCCTCACTTTATATTATTGAATCAAGTTATGACATTTTAATTTGAACTGTTTCTAGGTGTGTCAGTTCATCCTGGACGACTATATAATGTCTGGACAGGGAGCCTACTGTAACATGGTGGTCACCCAACCTAGAAGGATTTCTGCAGTCTCTGTAGCTGACAGGATTGCTCAGGAGCGAACTGAAGACCTGGGATCCAGTGTCGGATACAGTGTCAGATTTGAGTCCTGTCTTCCCCGACCCTATGGCGCCATCATGTTTTGTACTGTTGGTAGGTAGATGCTGACCTTTGTATCTTTATATATTAAACTAAAACTATTTCAACTTCTAAGTTGGTAATAATAAATTAATAAAACTAATTAGTTTGCTGAGTGCGAATGATTCTTATATAACGGGTTGAATAGGGGGTTCTCAGAGAAACAGGCAAGAAACATTTCAAACCAAACAAATTCCTAACTGTGGAGTCAAGCGGATTTCTAATCTGAAATACATACTCCCCTTTCACATGTGATTTAATATCGGTTTATTCACCTAGGATAGGGCTCTTTAACGAGTACCTGACATCGTACAGGCTCGGGACCATCGCTTAAGGACGAGAAAAAGTCCCCTATCCTAGGTGAATGAAATGTAGGATAGGCAAAATTTCGGACTCCTATAGTAGAGTCGGGCTCGTGTCCATCGAAAGAGGGCTCTGATAGTAGGCAAAATGACCTCGTAGTTAAAGCCTGGGCATGAGTCATAATAACTAACTCGTCATATCACATGTGAAATTGGTATTTCAGATTATAAATCCGCTTGGCTATACAGTTATGATTTCTAAGTTGAGGAACGCGGACATATTGTGGAACTTATAATAAATAAATAAAACAAACTTATTTTAGAAATATTGTCTATTCCACCAAAGATATTTACAAAACTACCGGTTTCGGCCTTACACCAACTAAGTTTTAGTTCATAACTAGACCTGACGATGGTGTGAGGCCGAAACCGGTTGTTTTGTAAATATCTTTAATGGAATAGACAATATTTCAAAAATAAGTTTGTTTTATTCAGTTAGAATTTGGTTTGGTCTGAAATATTTTCTATCCTTTCAAATAACAGTAGTAAAACTGAAATTATAGTTAGTGATGTCATTAATAATCATTTTATTAAATGTACAAACATCATATCACATATAAATTAACTTAGGATTAATAATTATATCCTGTTATTAGACAGGGAAGAGAATATATCAGACCAAAGAAATTCTTATCAGTATATAGCCACGGGGATTCTTAAGTTCAAATTCCAACCCTCTTTCTTCTTGATGTATAAGAATGATTCGCATTCAGCAAACTGACAGTTTTATTCTTTTATTCCAGAGTTAAAGAGTCTTCCACCAGGGGGTGGGTGTGTTGAGACTGTACATTTTACTATACATGTTCTACTTGTACTAAACTCAGTTCTGTTTTCCAGGTGTACTGCTTAGAAAGTTGGAGGCTGGTCTCCGGGGAGTGTCCCATGTGATCGTTGATGAGATCCATGAACGTGATGTCAATTCTGACTTCTTGTTGGTCGTCATCCGAGACATGGTTCACACTTACCCCGATCTAAGAGTCATCCTTATGTCTGCCACTATTGACACTACTCTCTTCTCTAAGTATTTCAACAACTGTCCTGTACTGGAGGTCCCAGGACGAGCTTTCCCTGTTGAGAGTAGGTATTTTATTTATTTATTATTATAGTTATTGTGCTTCATGCCTAGGCTTTAACTACGAGGTCATATCGCCTACTACCAAAGATCTCTTTGGTCACTCTGGTGGACATGAGCCCCACTCTACTGTGGGAGTCTATTGTTGCCTACCTATGTTTAGCGTATCTGATATGTTTATAGACTGCGTTAATAGTTACATATTATCATGTTTGACTTATTTTTTCTTACAAATCTATTTTTTTTTACCGAATTTTGATTGAATTCTGTTTATTTTTATTCAGGTAATATATGTCGTTCATATTGTATTTAAAAATAGTTGTAAGTTATTTTAATGTTATAAGGTGTCGCACCTTATGTTGCATTGATGATCGTGTCTACTACTGTCTTTGCAATATAAAATTGGACATTTTGTATTATGTCGGAGTTTTTTTAATGTCTATTATTCACATTCCCATCCAGCATTGATCGTCTGAAGAAAGAAAAAATATATTTTATAGTTTATGGGTTCGAAACCCGACCGAGGCCCTTAGTTTATTTTATCTGGGAGGTAAAATAAACTTAAGTACGCCGTCCTTCTGATGGGACGTTGAGCGATTTTCCCGAGTCTGTTCGATGTCAGGTACTCGTTAAAGACCCCTACCCTAGGTGAATAAAAATTTAGGGTAGGCAAAATTTAGGACTCACACAGTAGTGTCGGAATCATGTCCACCAGAGTGACGAAAGAGCGCTCTGGTAGTAGGCGATATGACCTCGTAGTTAAAGCCCGGGCATGAGTCATAAAACCTAACCTAACCTATTTTATAGTTTTCAATGTAGTATAGTTAGTTATTATGACTGATACCCAGGCTTTAACTACGAGGTCATATCGACTACTACCAGAGCGCTCTTTCGCTACTCCGGCGGACATAGCGACTAGAAGGAGTCCTAATTTTTGCCTACCTAAGTTTATTTACTTATAATACCTTAAGGTCCCATTCGAAGGACGTGCTCAAGGTTTTTTCACTCCACAGATGAAAAACCTAAGCTAGGCAAGTACGCTATCTCTGGGCTACCAGCGCACTCTATTGAGAGATTTAGTCATTTAAAACTCAAAAATTGGGCTTTAATTTGGTAATTTTTGTGTTTTTGTAAACTTTAATTGGCTGCATCATCGAAATTTTTTGAAAGTTATTAGATTTTACGGAAATCGGTTAGAAAAATCAAAAGAAATTGAATCTGCAATTTTAATCAGCTATATGTCTACGTTTTATATGCAGAATATTAACATACCTCCACTGCATGGACAGTATTTATGTTTTACTTCGCCAGCTATACGAAATAATTGGTCAGAAAATTCGATATTGAGTTTTCAACGGAATTTCATGTTGTCCAACCCACATGATTTCAAAAATGAAAATATCATTTCCTGTCTGTGAACACGATGTCTCCTGATAGAATGATTTTATAGACCCGAAATTTTATATGTCAATTAATAACCTCATATGGACTATACTTATCAATTTCCAGCCATATCGGCCAAAGGAAAGTGGGGGATCAGAGAAGGGGGCCCAACTCAAAAAACCTAATAACACAATAATGCACGTATCAACATGAAATTAAGAACGATAAATTGGATATATATGCATTTTCTTTTCAGCCTACTTTCTGGAAGATTGTGTCGAGATGGTGAAGTTCATACCGCCTCCAGACACCCGTAAGAACAAGAACAAAGACAAAGACGAGGATGGTGTGGGAGGTGAAGATGATGAGAACATGAATCTGAAAGTTGGTTCAGACTACAGTCCAGGAACTCGGGCTGCAATCGCCAAGATGAATGAAAAAGATGTCAGCTTCGAACTTATAGAGGTAAAAAAGAGGTATACTCTTTTTTTGAGTTAATTTATTTTTATAAGCTGTTGGCAAATATTTGTGGTGCCAACTCCGACTGACAGCCAAAATGACCATAGTCTAAGACTTAGACTATGGTAACTTAGACTCTGTTTTTTTTTTTTTTTTAATTTCTTGGTATGATTTTTTATTCTTCTTATTTTAAATAAAAACAATTATATTTTATTCTTCATATAATTCAATTTTTAGGCCCTCTTGAAGCATTGTAAGGGACGAGGGATCCCTGGCGCAGCTCTTGTGTTCCTTCCTGGGTGGAATGTAATTTTTGCACTCATGAAATTTCTTCAGCAACATCCTGTTTTCAGTAAGTCATTTTACTCTTTTTTTCTTGTTACAAATTAAAAAAAAAAAAAATCTTTTTTAACACAAAAACCTATTTGTGTAAAAATAATGCTAACAAAATATTTTTGTTAGGTGGTTCGGGCTATGTGGTACTTCCACTTCATTCGCAGTTACCCAGAGATGACCAAAGAAGAGTTTTTCAACCCGTTCCTGACAATGTTATGAAGGTATTTATTTTGTGTGGAATCATGAGGAATCATCTGATCTGTCTCGATATAAATGCAATATTAAATTCGAAATACAACTCCCTCTACCAATTGGTCAGTGCTTTAGGGTTTCAGGAAAGCTATCTTTAATTAAACTGCCATATCAAAAAACTCCGACTTCTAGCTCAAATTCGTCTCCACAATAGCAATATAAATTTTAGTATATTACTTGGAGGGTTTAGATATGAGTTTTGTTCTGAAAGTGCCTGCAGGCTCTGTAACTTAGACGAAAAGGACGACCTCATACACTTTTTGTTCTATTGTCCCGCTTTGTGTATCCCCAGGCAAACATTTCTCCACAATTATCTCACCAATAATTTAAATAATTTAGAAGTCAGAAAAATTAACAATTTATTTTTATTTTTTACTGTTGCGTTGAAAATAAAGAATAATATAATTTAATTTGTAGCATGTAAGATGGATATATTTATTATTTTTTTTTATTTATTTATTGTTCATTTCATAGGTTGTAATCTTTTGTGGAATAAAAGTTAATCTATCTATTTTGTGTGATCGAATCGGTTCAAGGGAGGCTCAACACATAAACTTTAATAACTGTTGACAAGAAATTTCATATGTAAATTGAAAACCCCATAAGGACGACACCTATTAATTTTCAGCGGAATCAGTCGAAGGGGAGGGGATCCTCAACTTCAAAATCTCATAATTATGGGAACTATTAATTTTCCGCGAAATTGGTCAAAGAAAAGAAGGGGAGCTGGACTCAAACACCCTAATAATTGCTAGTTTTAGCTCAGACTGTCGTTTGACTTTGGGGGAAGAGCGAAAACTTACTTGACTAATTCCTTCTGGGGAAGTGATTCATCGATATAATTTTTTTTTTTTTTTTTCTTTACAGATTATCCTGTCGACCAACATTGCTGAAACTTCCATCACTATCAACGACGTTGTTTTCGTGATAGACACCTGTAAAGCTAAGATGAAGCTATTCACGTCACACAACAATATGACTAACTACGCCACTGTGTGGGCCTCCAGAACCAACCTGGAACAGAGGAAAGGTCGAGCCGGTCGAGTTAGAGCTGGGATGGCCTTTCGCCTACTAACCAAGGTGAGCACTCCATGGTTTAACATTTTGATACCTTATTTTTGTTGCGCCGGTAGCTCAGAGGTAGCCGGTTTGCTTATTGAGCTCAAGATCGCGGGTTCTCGTAGATACTCGACCCCTCACTGTCCCCTACCTCTCACTGAGCACTAAAGAGCTACCGGCTTTCAATATATTTGTTAACGTTAAGTTCCATTATTCTGTAACGAATTTGGTTTAATTATTGATTATTAATTAAATTTTCAATTTGTTATATATTTATTGATTTTTAAGGCAAGATATGAGAAATTAGACGAACATATGACTCCAGAAATGTTCAGAACTCCACTTCACGAGCTGGCACTCTCTATAAAACTGTTACGACTGGGCTCCATTGAACATTTCCTGAGTAAGGCTCTCGAGCCACCGCCTATTGATGCTGTGATTGAAGCGGAAGTCCTCCTCAGAGGTAAGTCATCTGAGAAATTATAATATAGTACATATTCAGACAAAAGTGTGACATATAATTATCATAATGTGTGACATATAAATATCATAAATGACATAATAATTCCGTAACTCACGAATTTTTTATGTATTTTTATTGCACATTTTATAATGAAGGAAACGCTAATACAATATTTTATTACCTCACGTAATGAAACGCAGATTTCAAAATATATTTTTTATGCTTGGATAAATATATGTACATACGTACGTACATATAATAAATCAATGTTCAGTATGTACATATTTGTCAATTTAATAAATGTTATCAACAAAATACATTCGTGTTTTATTCCTTAACTGACGTAAAAACACTTTTTTTTTTTGCTTTAATTGGTATATTTTTTCTTATTAATTGATGATTTCCGTCATCCGGCGTCACGTTGGTCCTATAAGGGTGAGATATATATATATATATATATATATATATATGTATATAATATATTAATCTAATATAAATGTAAAATACATTTTTGATTGGGAACAATTGGAATTTTTATTTTCCTGGTTATAACACGCTTCTCTCCTGTTCCCTAGAGGAGGAGCCTTATAGTTAGTTATGACTCAAGCCCGGACATTAACTACAAAGTTGGAGCCATGGTGGCTATTTTTTGAGATGGGAAAAGTGATACTGTAATAATAAATGTATTATATATTATTTATTTTCCTTCTAGAAATGAAATGTTTGGATAAAAACGACGAGTTGACCCCACTTGGTAAGATCCTGGCCAAGCTGCCGATAGAGCCCCGCCTTGGTAAGATGATGATCCTCGGCTGTATATTCGGAGTTGGTGACGCTCTGGCAACCATAGCTGCCAACAGTTCTACATTCCCTGAAGTATTTATCACCGGTGAGTACTAGTTGAATTTTAAAAAAGTGTTCGGTGAATCACCGCCTATGTACACTCCCAGCACCCCCTTCACCTTTTGGGCTAAAACTCAATATATGACGTACATAGTGGCTTTTGAATCCTCATATTAAATGTTGTGTTAATGCATTCACAGGATGGCCACTTTCTGGAAAACCGGGAAAAGTCAGGGAATTTAGGTAGTCAGGGGAAAAGTCAGGGAATTTTTTCATCCATAATATTCAAATTATATTCTCTTGATAATCCCTCAGTCAAAATGCATTTGAATTCTCGACCTAATCGGAATATCTTGAGTTAGGAACCGATTTTTAATGATTTTTGTTTTAAATACTCTGATGTGTTGCGTTATTTACACCATATAAAAACATAAACAACTTTTTTTTTTTTAATAGTTTCATGATATAACGTCAAGTCAGGGAAAAAATTCAAATATTACCTGGACAACCGGGAAAAGTCAGAGAAATTTGGTCTTGGGGAAAAAGTGGCCACCCTGATTCATTACATCGGTAATTATTATTTTTTTCAAGTTGAGCCTCCCTCTGTTCACTTTTTTTTTTCACTCTTAAATATTTACAATCGGTATAAACCATAAGTAAATTTGATGAATGACTTTAAACATTAAAAGAAAAAGAAAAAAATATAAATATATATGTTTATCTCTATATCAAAAGCATAGTTCAAAAAATAGGTAAAAAAAATGTATATATAATAAAATGATAATGGACTATATGCAAATAATATAATATACAAAGAGAAAATATTAAATTTAAATAATAATAAACATAAAACAATAATAATAAAGATGAAATAAAATCAACATGAAAGTCCTTCTACTCGAGACCCCTCGAAACACCCCCGGTTCTCTGTCATCCCCATCCCTCCAACTTAATGGGGGCAGCGGAGGCTCGAGTGATCCCCCCTGCCTTCTCGCCCCGACAATCACTGTCCAGCAGTGGAGGCAGGCAAAGAAGGTAAGAGGATTACATGAGGGGAGAATACTTCCTAAATATTTTTGCTACAGTAGCAGGTCTCTCGGCCAGCGCCGCCTCAGTCTTCAGAGGGCATTATCTGGATGGGAATGAGATGACAAGGGTGGAGCAGCTGGATTGACGTGCGAAGAAAGGTTAGAGTGGAATTTGGAGAAGCGGGACTTGATGAGGTCCCCTCCTTTCGTTCTAACTTAGCAAACTTAGCATGCCGTCCTTCGGATGGGACGTTAAGCGATGGTCACGAGCCTGTATGATGTCAGGTACTCGTTAAAGACCCCTATCCTAGGTGAATAAAAATTTAGGTTAGGCCAAATTTAAGACTCCCACAGTCTTATCAATGTCTACCAGAGTGACGAATTGGCGCTCTGGTTGTAGGCGATATGACCTTGTAGTTAAAGCCCGGGCATGAGTCATAATAACTAACTCTAAGGAGCGATTTATAGGAGGTTGTGGTTTCTTTCAGAGCGCAGACTTACTGGTATCCAGAGAGCCTTCGCAGGGTCCCGGTGCTCTGACCACTTAGCCATGTTGCATGTGTTCAACCAGTGGGCCTCAGCTTCCAACAGAGGCGTGGAAGCAGAACAGGCATTCTGTGACAACAAACAGGTCTCTCAGCCAACTCTCAGGGTTACCGCTGATGCTAAGGTAAACTAGACTATTTCAGTAGAATTTTTTTTTTTTTAATTTAATAACAGATATTTACAACTGTATAAAAATAAATACAACAAGCAAATGTGCTAATAGAGAGATAATGGCAATGTCAAAAATTGTCAAGAGGGGAGAAATCACTCAGTGGTGATACTCCCTAGTCAGATTTCCTCTCATTTGCAACTAATTTAAAGTAGATAATTTAATTAAGAATATTTGCTGTTTAAAATTTGTGACGTGGCCATTGCAGGACTTTCTTATACCAACCACGCTTACAGATCACTCTCTTTCCCCCTTCGCAAAATTATTTCATACTGGCATTACTGTGTATAAGAATGCTGGCCTGGGTTCAGTGTTCTTCTTGTTTTGGGTCATCCGTCTATTTCAACAATCAATCAATCATGGCACTACAACCCGGTGACGAGTCCTGGCCTCCTCCACCAACAGCCGCCAATTGTCTCGATCCTGTGCGGCTGCCATCCAGTTCCTGGTGTGGAATATGTTTCGGGCATCTTCTGCGGCCATCTCAGCTTAGGTCTCCCTCGCCGTCTTACTCCATGAATGGGCTCCATTAGCAGCTTCTTCGGCATTTCCTCAGCTTCCATCCTGGCGACATGTCCTGCTCATCTTAACCGCCCAATCTGCTTGACTTTCAGGATATCTGGTTCTCTATATAGTTCGTAGAGCTCCTGGTTGTTGCGTCTGCGCCATGCATGGCCTACTTGCACTCCTCCAAATATTCTACAATACACCAAAAGGCTCTGTTCGCTCATTTTTGAAGTTGTCCAGGTTTCTGAGCCATACAGAAGAACTGGACGGATAAGGGTCTTATATAGAACGAATTTAGTCTGCCTGGATATGTGGTTGCTTGCTGAGACCATAGTAGCACTTGTTTGCCGCAAAGATTCTCTTCCTTATCTCAGTTTCGTTAGCAATATTTCCTCAATATCTATGATAACCAAGCAGTTGAGTCACACTAGGCTCCAATGTTTGAGCTTCTTCTCTCTAGTCACTTCATTTCACAGCATCACAATATTTAATTTTGTAATATATTTTCAGAGTCAGCTGAAAGATCTGATGACGTCTTGTGGTTTCCCCGAAGAGACAATGCTGCCAATGTTTTATCAATTCAGTGATGAAGATGAAAATCTGGATATTATTACCTCCCTTCTCTGTATGGGCCTCTATCCCAATGTCTGCTACCATAAGGAGAAGAGAAAGGTAACTTGGAACATACAAGATACTAAATGAAAATTGAAGAGTATCGGGAGAAAACAAGGAATATGTCACAGTATCACTTCTCCCATTTATGTTTTTGAATTTAAAAAAAAAAAAAAATAGTAATTATAGTTTCGAGAAGTACTCCCATTATTAGTGTCTATAATTTATCTATTCTTTAGGTTAACTTTCTTCTGTAAATCAGAATCTTCTTTTTATAGAACATATTTATTGAGGCGACCTCTATATTCAAACACTAACATAAATAAAGACAGGTCGACTCAATAAATATGTTCTATAAAAGGAACATTCTGATTGACAGAAAAAAAAGTTAACATAAAGAACAGATTAATTATAGATACTGGGAAAGTGATGCAGTGATAAATTATTATATAAGATACATTATGTAATTGTTATATCATATAAATAATAATGAATTTTGATGCATTATAACAGTTTTATAATGAAAACTGGTTAAATGCTTGAAAAATTGTGGGGAAAAACGAGGAATATTCAATGAAAATTATTTCCTTATTAAATGTAGTTTAATAAGTAGGTATTATGACTCATGCCCGGGCTTTAACTACGTGGTCATATCGCCTACTACCAGAGCGCTCTTTCGTCACTCTGGTGGACATGAACCCGACTCTACTATGGTAGTCCTAAATTTTTATTCACCTAGGGTGAGGGTCTTTAACGAGTACCTGACATCGTACCATCGCTTAACGTCCCATCCGAAGGACGGCTTAAGTTTATTTTACCTCCCAGATAAAATAAACTAAGGGCCTCGGCCGGGTTTCGAACCCACGACCTTGAGCTCAGAAGGCAACCACGCATATCACTAAGCTACCGGCGCCCCCTGTAGTTTAATAATAATTACAATAATCTAAGTAAAATTACTTCTTACAAAAATATCACTTTTTGTTTATCACTGTTTTAGAAAACAGGTTATTTTAACTCCTGTTTGCCTTTTTTAAATTATTGAGGGGAGTGGGAGAAATAGAGTCTTGCCTTAACTGAACATTTACAAATATTTGAGTTGTCTATAATAAAATAAAGGAAGTAAAACAAAACATTTTTAGGAGATAGAAAATATATAAACATATTTTAAAAAATAAATGCACTCTGACGGTCATCTGAACAAAGGATTTTTGATTTTCGAATTATTTGTATATGTGTATTTTATTTATAAATAATTAAAGACTTAATAATAAAATAATTAAGAATTGGGTTTATAATAGAATGTATAATAAAATAAGAAGAAATATCGAAGTACAAGTAGAAAATAAAAATGAGAAAATACTCTTTATAATAAAAGTACACAATATAATTGTATCAACTTGGAGGCGTTAATGGCGCTAACAGGGGTGAGAATTTGAAGTGTTTGGTCGTTGAAACAATTGTGTAAATGTTATATTAAGGCAATAAATATTTTTGTTTATATTTTATTTTCCGTAGGTTCTAACAACAGAATCAAAACCAGCACTGATCCACAAAACATCAGTGAATTGTACCAAATTTGAAACAAATTTCCCATCACCTTTCTTTGTCTTCGGTGAAAAGGTATACATTTTTTGATAATAATTTTTAGTTTTTCAATAAAAATGAAAATTAAATATGAAACATATTTCAATTAATTTTGTGGTTATTTTACTATTTTAGATTAGAACGAGAGCTGTTTCCTGCAAGCAGACTACAATGGTGACTCCCATTCATCTTCTGCTGTTTGGATCGAGAAAAGTGGAACTGGTGAAAGATTCAGTCCGTCTTGATAACTGGTTAGATTCTTAAATAATATTATCCATTTTCCACTATTGCTACAATATAGTTATTGGGACTCATGTCCTCAGAGATTTACTATGAGGACATATCGCCTACTACCAGAGCACTCTTTCGTCGCTCAGATGGACATGAGCCCTGCCCAGATTTAGTTACTAAGGTATTTTAATGATTTTTTTAAGAAAGTATTAAAGGAACCTGACATCAGGCTCGGGACCATTGCTTAACGTCCCATCCGAAGGATGGCGTATTTTAGGTTTTTTTACCTACCAGATAAAACACCTAAGTGCCTATAACAATATAATACATTATATATATATATATAAAACAATACAGTTATACATAGGTATGTGAGATGTTATGTAATCGTTCAGAGATTCGTTGTTGAGTATTCCCCGCAATTTTATGTTTTCTGACCCTCTATATATTTATTTATTTTTTATTTAGAATTTGAAAATAAATAAAAATTGTGTATGCGAGAACTTTCATAATAAAATATGTTGAAACTTTTTTTCTAGTTCATTTAACGAGACACCGATACTGAGGATGGTAAGAGATTCAGTAAAACCTGGTTATAAGCTCATCTAGGGAACAGAAGAGAAGCGCTTTATAATTCGGGAAACACAAAAATCCAATTGCTTCCTTTCAGAAATGATTTTTCATTATTATTTGAATAAAAAGCAAATATGCAATAAAACAATCAGTCAGATAAGTGATAAAATGGAGATGCGATTAATTAATTTACATGTACATAATTAAGATTTCTTAAAATAATCATCAATCTTTTTTTGTTAATAAGACAATTACGATTTAAAACGAGAGCTTTCGAAGATATCAATTTTATCAAAAACGTCCCTGTCTACATGTCAAAAGTGACCTCATTGTCAACAGAATAATGTTTTTGGGAGCAGCAAAATTTTTTTGATTCATCCAGTTTTTTGACAGATTGTGGAAAGGTCTGAGTACTAATGTAAGATCAAAACCAGGTTTGCCGTTACGCATGAATTCCCTCAATGATCTAATGTTATGCACTTTTATTTATCTAACTTGAAAATGTAAGTGTCTACGCCAAAAGGGGGAGTTCAAAAATGTGGCTCATTTATGGCATATAACAAGTTCGGGATGCGAATTTATGGTGAAACATAAATTCAACTACTGGTAAGGTAAATAGTGGACTGTATCTGTGGAAACTTAATCTTGTAAAAGGAAACTGAATAGGACTTACCCCAGGTGGGAGCGAAATTCCAAGAGTCCCAAGTAGGTCTGGAGAGTTCTCCGGCTGAAAGGAAAAAACATTGGTCCCCAATACAGTCGAAGAACGTACTTACCTGATCTGCAAGAACTGAGACGTCTAGGGCAGCAGGAGGCAAAAACTATCCGGAACCTAGGAGGCTGGAAGAACAAGGAGAACCTTCTTGCTTGGAAGCGAGTGAAACAAGACTGGTAGTGGGAGGCGAAAATGATAGTCTAGCTAGAGAGATAAGCACTCTTTAGCGGTCAGGTGGCCAAACTAACGTAATTGGTTTAGCCAAAACCAAACAGGTGTCGCTACAAAATAATAGATATAAAAATACAATAAGCGTTATAACTGCATAGGAAAATAATACACAGAAAATCGTACAAAGGGTTCAGGGATGATGGAAAAGGAGCCCTATAGCCGGAAAAGCTCTATAACGAAGTTTTACAGTTGATAGTTTTATAGTTGATACAAATTACAATAACGTTCTAAATCAAAGTTTTATTTTTTTCTATTCTAAGATTACGGGCTTCGGTCTTGCTCGTTTCGTTGTCTCTCAACGCTTCACATCTCGGTTTCTATCTTCGTCTTTTCGGAGAAAATTATATCAAAAATAGAACTAGGATAAAGGTTGACATGCTGTATCTCAAGACTCATTCATACTAATTCTTATTCTGATATCTATTTTTTCAGGGTAAACCTTGAGATGGACCTTCCAACAGCAATGGGAATCCTGAGTCTTCGACCTGCTGTGGAGGGACTGGTGGTGAAAGCAGCCATGAACCCAGAATGGATTACAGACCTCTCAGAAGTGGACAAGGAGGTGATATCCATTATAAAGGATCTGTGCAGGATGAATGCAGGCCGTCATGGCCTCGATCAGTACTCATTGTAAGTTGACACTTAGTCTGTTTCAAAATCATTGGCTTCTTCCTCATTTTAAACTCGCGATTTAGAGAGAAGGTCTTAGCTGACCGACCATACTCGAAATATATGCATATATGAACACTCTGGTGGACGTGAGCCCGATTCTACTATGGGAGTTCTAAATTTTGCCTACCTCATTTTATTCACCTAGGATATGGGTCTTGTCGAGTATCTGACATCGCACAGACTATCGGAACAATCGCTTAACGTCCCATCCGAAGGACGGCGAGCTCAAGGTTATTTCACTTCCCAGATATAAAATCTATGGGCCTCGACTGGATTTAGAACCCGTGATTTTGAGCTCAGCAAGTATGCTACCGGAGCTCTCTCTCTATATATATTGTATATTGAAAAACAATGTATATATATTGTTTTTTTTTTTATGTACAAATACATATTTACAACTGTATAAAAATATATACAACAAACAAGTGTACAAAGAGAGTGAAGATGGCAATCTCAACAGGGGAAGAATCACCCAGTGGTGACACTCCTTAGGACTGAGTTGCTCCTTGATTTATTTGTTCTTATTTATTTTTTGTGGTCATCAGTCGAATTTCAGAAATGCAATTTATTGAATCAAAAAAGTAAAAAAAACAAAATTGCATTAAAAAAAAAAATTTGTATAACATATCAGATTTTATGTTTCATTTATGTATTAATTAATTACCGTTTGGTTCAGATCCGGGAATCAAGATCTCTTCAGACTTTGTACACTTTTTAAAACCAATATAATCATAGTTTAAGTTTTTTTTGAAAAAGGGACATATAACCTCTGCAAATATTGTTTTTGGCACTTGATATCTTTTAAATGAATCTATGGAGCCTCTAGATGAGTCCAATTTAAAAATGGAGCTTAGTTCCTTATAATTAAACATGGTTCATATAAACAAGGAAATGTGCTAACAGAAAGAAAATGTCAAGAGGGGAGAAATCACTCAATAGTGACTCTCCCTAGGAGTTATTCACATTTGTAACTAATCACAGTCACTGCTGCTGCTAAGGTGTTTGGGCCATTGACGCTTAATGCGTCTTTGGGGAAGTGTGGAAAAATGGAGGGCATATGACTATTGTGGGATTTAAAAGAGCAAAATCTTTTTTTGTACTTGGAGGTATTTTGGATTGAAGGGATTGGATGAGCTGAAGATTTGTAACTTTGACAACACCCCAAATTCACATAGGTTCTGTATAGTTGTTTTATTTTCAAAGTTAATTTAGATGTGTATTTATATTTATTTTTTTTAAATTTAAATTATACAATTGAAATGTTAATAGGGTGAGAAGGAAACGTGCTTATGAGGCTGAAGATGGCTCCACCCCACCAGAACCTAAATACTTCAGAGGAAGTTACAGAGGTGTGTATTACTTTGCCTCACAATATTAACTAAAATTTATTTTCTATAAAATGAATATATTGACATGAAATTTATTATAGTTAGTTATTTTAACTCATTCGCGGGCTTTAACTTCGAGGTCATATCGCCTACTACCAGACCGCTCTTTCGTCACTGGTGGACATGAGTCCGACTCTACTGTGGGAGTCCTAAATTTTGCCTACCCTAAATTTTTATTCATCTCGGTCTTTGACGAGTACCTTACATCGTACAGGCTCGGGACCATCGCTTAGTGTTCCATCCGAAGGATGGCGTGCTAAGGTTACTTACCTCCCAGGTAAAATAAACTAAGGGCCTCGGCCGGTTTTCGAACCCACAATCTTGAGCTTAGAAGGCAAGCACGCATACCACTGAGCTACCGACACCCTCTGAAATTTATTATATATTGAGACAAACCTAAGCAAGACACGTCGATTTTCAGTCACAGTTAAGAGTGACTTTTTGTCAACTAGTGCGACGAATGAGCGCTCTGGTAGTAGGCGATATGACCTTGTAGTTGAAACCCAGGCTACTACCTATATAGATCAAAAAATATTCCAAATGAAAATTTCTTTCCATATTCAGGATCAATATTACCTGAGAAAAGATGAAATAGCTGTCATTATTTATTAGATAATAGCAGTATTACCCGGCGTTGCCTAGGGAACTTTGAAATTTTCCCATAATATCTCTCATGCGAATCCTATGCATTCTTTCGACAATACATTCATGACTTTGCAATTTTCAATTATTCACATGGAATTAGGCATATAGTCAAGTCCCGCAAAAAATAGCAATGTTGTTTATTGTTTTGATATGAAAACTAATTTAAGACCGAGCAGCGGTGGTCATCGTAGCTAATAATAATAACCCGTGCAAATGTGCGAATGAACAAAATGCAGGGATGGGTATGGGGGTAAAGCTGAAATCTAAAACATTTTATGCCAATTCGTTCAATGATATTTGTTCCATAAGCGAATTCACGAACTGCGTGGATGGGGTCAGACTGGGATAAAACTATGTTCTAAACCTTCTCGATGACTCGACGAACATAATTGCTGAACACAAAAACAAAATCAGATCGAAGTTTAGGTGTATAAAACACAAACATACAGACTCTAGACTATATATAAAGAGATTATCAAAATGTCCACCAAAGCGACGATAAACCAGTCACAATAGCTAACTAATAACTACTGATTTATTTATTAACTACTGACAAAACCACAAGCAGCATGGTGTTTGAAGATACAAATACAAAAAATTCCGTTAATATGTCATTAAACTTAGATGCGACTGTTGCTTTCATATAAACTATCAACAGAAAGCTGAAACATTCAAACAGTATGGCGGGAAAGCGGCCAGTTACTTCGTGGGTCCTGTTACTCCGACATATTACATTATATGAAGGGCATAGACATAAAATAATGGAATAAATTTACCAACTAGAAATATTATTTGTGAATTTTGGAAGACCAGAACAGTTTCTATGTATTATAAATGAGTAAGCGATTTCCAAAACGAGCCATTTGTCCGTAAACAACTTTTGGGATAATCACCAAAAACTGATAAAAATTAACCGTTTTAAGTTGAAGTTCCGATTTTTTTTTTTTCATGGATGGGTAATAACTTTATCTCTCATCTTCAAACGTTGCCAAATATATTGTGGCTAGAAAATTTGCTATTTTTTTATTTAAGTTTTCTAATAGCTACTTTTGGCACTCAACATGAGAAATGGCTGGTTTTGGAAATCACCTACTCAAATAAAAACAATTTTTCATTAGGATTTTTTTTTTTTACAGGAAGTGGCGGTTACAGCTCTAACTATCGTGGCAACCGTGGTAACTCTTACAATGGGCGGTCTGGAGGCGGCTACAGAGGCAGTGGTGGCTACAGAGGGAGCGGAGGCGGCGGGGGTGGGGCTGGTTTCAGGAACCGAGGAGGCAACAGTGGGAATAGCTCCGGATTCTGGTCCAACTACTAATAATAACTATAACTTAGACTATAATACATAAAAACTAATGATAATATATAACGCAAATCCATTTTTTAAATTGTGATTTCAGTTTTATTAAATGTAATTTATTGAGTATTGTATTTTCGCCAGAGGAATATTGTAATTTTACCCTAGTAACTATAAATAATTTTTGTATTTAATATTATTTTTTAATGTATTTTATTATTATTTTTAAATGGTATTTGCACAGTAGTTAACTTCAATTTCAATTAAGTTTCTATATATGTCCTAATAAAAAAATTGAATAAAACGCTTTATTTATTTGTATAAACTTATGCAGTCTTTTTTTTTTTTCTTTTTTTCACCATAACTCTCATAATATTGGAAAGATAAAATTAATTTTAATTAACTGTATTGCGCCTTTTGCCAGGAATGAAATAGAGAAAACAAATTTTATAATTTTTAGGTTTTTCGTATGTTAACCAAGAAACTGCACTGTTTTCTTTTGACTGTTTCCATCAGCCCAATCAATACAACGTTGAGACTTCATACTTGCAATTTCTAAGTTGGGAAATGCGTTCATATTGTGAAAACGTATAATAAATTTGTTTCGCTTTATACGATGCATATTAGCCATGCCTTTGTGTTATCAAGTTATTTACGACATCCATGGCCCCGGAAGAGAGTTCTATCTACGAAGTAAAAATCACTCCCGGACGGGATACGAACCCGCAAACAATGGTGAGACCATGCGACCAAAGCCCTACGCTCTAGCCCGGCCACCATGGCCCAAGTATAAATTAAAATTTATCTTGATAGGATGTAATAATTTTATTATAAATTTAGTTTTATCATTGTTATTGAAAAAAGGGAAAGAAAATATTTCAGAACAACGAAATTGCTAACTGTAAAGACACGATAGTGTAACCCCAAAACCGATAGTTTATGTATAAGTGTCTTGTTGGATAGTTTTTTTCTTTATCTACTTCAAACTTCGTTTGTACATATATTGCGATACCCCGATTTCAGGAAATATAGGTACGAATCTCAGAAAAATCCAGCGCTGGAAGTATACGTATAAAATACAATAAGTGAGGTATCATTGAGGGTACTGAAGCTCTCAATATGAATCAAGAGTTAGTTTTTCAAAATTGTGACAATGCGTTTAAAGGCTCTAGAATGTATGACTTTTCGCCTGCATTTAGAACGAGAACGGTCATAAAATATCCTGCACCAAAAACGCGTTAAGGTGATACACTTCAAAAAATACCATTTCTAATATAATATTTTAATTATATAAATGGGAGTATAGTGTCGATTATATCAACAATTTCATAAAACATTTTGCTGGATTTATGCCCAAAATTTCACTACATAAGAAGACAGTTGGTGAATCACCGAAAATGTGATTCACTCTTCAGCACGAATTATTTTTTTAAGTTTTCGCTTTCCCCACAAAACCAATCGACCGTTTGGGCTAAAACTCAATATTTGACTTATATAGTGACTGCTGAAAATGGCGCAACCCGAAACCGGTACACTTTATGTATTTATTTTTTTGGAATAAGACAATATAAAATTACAGAAGTTTTTTGTTTTTATTTATTTTATTAACTCTCCACTATTTCGACACAGACTCAAGATCATCGCTTAACGTCCCATCTGAAGAACGGCATGCTTAAGTTTATTTTACCTTCCAGATAAAATAAACTAAAGGCCTCTGTCGGACTTCGATCATGCAATCTCAAGCTCAGTAGGGTAGCTTTTTCTATTTCATAAAATCATAAGAGAGAAAATATAGTTTTCTGATATGTTCTTAAATGGGTGTATTGATATGCGGGATAAAGATGTAGACTTAAAAAGTAGAAAAAATTGAATGAAGAGAGAACTATTGCTTTCATGTAAAAAAAAAAAGAAGTTACAATTACTTTGAGTATAGTAATGCATGTAAATGTATCAAACACGACTAATGTCTGGCTAAACTATCAGTTTATGCGCCGTTGTTGGGTTAGTAATCTAAAGTGTATTGTATCATTTTGTTCTGATAATTATTGTTCCGAAATTTAAGATAAATATCAAATTTCATGACAAACGCTAACAACTAACTAAAGAGCTACAGCATTTTATTTTTACGAGCTCCTCTCCCCCCCCCCCCCCCCCCCCCCATGAAAAAACCTCCAATATTTTAAAAGGCCACTTTGTGTATATTTTATAGGGGCTTTCAGGGATGCTACATGTTAAACATCATGGAAATCCGTTCGACGGGTAAAGAACTAGCTCTAATTTTGTATTTTACTAGCTCAGGTCCACCATATATGTGTCGGCTAGCTTGAGTCTCATCAGAAAGTATAGATTCTCTTCGCTTGGTAATAGTTTTCAAAACTTTTCGAGAACTGAAATATACATTATAAATATAAATTTCAAAATCAATAAATTCACAAATTGCTCAAGTATACACATTTCTAAAATACCTAGAAAAATAATCTTCAGGCAAGTTAGAAGTAGTTTAATTAATAAAATGTATATATTATTGATTAATTTTATGATTAGGTATGTTTTTTCTCAATTAAACATGTTTTTATGAGTCCCAGGGTTTTTGAAGATCATGGTGATAATATCGATAGTGTGAATACATCAATCATATAGCCAATATGCACAGTTTTGATGAGCCGATAGTGAGACATTATCAGAATATTAAAAATGAACCATGGTGCTCGATCATAGTCTAAATTATATTTATAAAGTATTTGGGACACAACTTCAAATAACAAACTTGAGAGAACTGTCCTTAAATATCAGAATACCCATCAAAAATTATTCAATAATTGTGGGATATCGTTAAAAAGAGTTAATGGAACTTAATAAATTTTAATTTTCTATAAGTTTTCAAAACTGTGAAAAATGTTTTGTTTTATTTTAATTTATAATACTTTTTTTAAAATCACGAATTTGGTAACACTGTACGACAAATCAGCTGGTTTCAAGATGGCTACGCAAATTTGATAATTCCAAGTTGTGTGTTTAAAAAATTAATTTGTAGTAATGATAGAGTTAATACACTCATAACAATGGGTGGATCTCACAGTTCAACACGATCGTTATCGATTGATAATGATTTCAAGGAAGCTGCAACCGTGATAAAAGTGTCTGAAAAAGTTGTCGATCGACTTAAAGCAGGTTGTACAGACGATGAAGAGGAACAAGTTCTTGATCAACAGGCTCAAGTAAGCAAACCACGATTTACTGATGGTAGTAATTCTACTAATTTAAATATATTTGAGGATGGAATACCATTTGTAACGGCACGTATGATACGACAGGAGTTGGAGAATGAACTTCAGAAGAATAATAAATACTGGGAGAGAAGAATTGCAAGATTACAAGATAGTCATGAAAAGGTCAACTGTATTATGGAACAAGAATACATCAAAGCTATTGAAGCTCTCAGAAAAGAACTACCGGTAGTGCCTCCAGAAAAATCTTCATTTCCTTGTCAAGACAAAAAGGCTGAAATTCTTCGATGTTATAAATCTCATCCAAAACGACCCTTACTTTGTTCTCAAGAAGTTGAGGCATTTACTTGTTGTATGACCAATACGAGAGTTAAGTTGCAGAATGATGGTAAACTTGGTTACTAAGCACAAGTAAGATTATTTTATAGAAGTAGTTCAAAAAGTGTTTATTTTTCAACACTGATATTCGGACTTGTAATTGTCTATTAATTTATGCCTGTAGAAAAATACATTAATTGTTAAAAAAAAATATTTTTATTTTCCTATGTGCTTATTTTAATATAAGAATACCACATAGTTCACGATTAATCGTAATATTGAGTGAACTGTAAATGGATTTTGTATGTACATATAAAATTCTATGTTCATACATTCATATTATATCGGCAGAACATTTTTTTTTTATATGAAGTGTCATAGTTCGGGGTCTGGATACACATAAAATTTTGTGTCAGCACATTTATTCTGTCGAGAGTTATAGATTTTGCTTTTTAAAAGCTTGCAATTACAAACGCTTAAGGAAGTGCTCCCGCCATCAGAATCTATAATTTATCTTATTTATGCTAACATTATTTATGTCGAATCAAATCTTTGTACAGAACATATTTATTGAGTCATCAAGACTTGATGTTTGAATATAGATATAGAGATTGACTCAATAAATTGTTAATTATTATGAATCATGCCCGCTTTAACTACAAGATCATATCACCTACTACCAGAGCGCTCTTTCGTCACTCTGGACGTGAGCCTGACTATTATGGGAATCCTAAATCTGTGTTCGAACCCGCGAACTTGAGCTTAATAGGCAAGCACGCATAGACTCAATAAATATATTCTGTAAAAAGATTTTGATTGACAGAAAAAATGTTAATATAAAGAACAGATAAGTTACATACTGATAATGGGGCTACTTCCTGAAACGTCTGTAACTGTTATTTTTTAAAAAGCAACTCTACCTCCTCATCAACAGAAGATGGCCAATAAGTTGTGTAGTAAAGGAGTCAACTGAAATTTATTTTGTTTAATTGTACAGTGTCATTCTGAGATAATTGATACGACTTTCATATCACACAATAACGCCAGTATGAAATACATTTGAGGGAAACGAGGTTGATCTTGAAACTCCAATGACCGCCGTTGTAATGAATGTATTGACATGAAATTTTAGATTTAAATTCAAAATCCCATATGGATTGTGCCTATTAATTTTCCGTGAAATCGATTGAAGGGAAGGAGGACCAGAGAAGAAGGAGTCGTTTAAATTACCCTATGAGGGGTGGGACGGTACAGCTGGAGCAGTGACGTCTCACCTAATCTCGGGCCGGAGCAGTTGCTACCTGCTCCATTGGTTTGAAATTACCGGTACAGTTTGGAACAGAAGCAGTGAACACAGGACCTTGGGGAGGGGGGGAGGATTTTCTCAACGATCTCTGCTCCTGTTCCGCTGTACCGGTACTCGGATCGAGATCGCCGTCACTTTCCAGTTTCCCCTCCTGTTTTTTTAGGATCTGTGATTGGACAATCCCAAACAAAATGCCGCTTGGCGGAAAAAGCGCGCCGATTTCAAAATCCCCTTCATCCTTGATTTTCCTTTAACTGAGTTTTACATTGAACATGCTATGACATAAAAAATCAATCCTCATGCGGTTATTCCTATATCAGTACCGGTACTGGTACTGCAGGTAGAAGGGAGGCATAATATAAATTATTAGAATAATATCTAGAAATAAATGTGTTATTATTATAATTATGTAGCAATAACTATAATTAAATTATAAGAGGTAGGTCAATAATTAGTAATATACACTCAGTTGTAATATAGAAATTTATTACAATGGAACTAAGAACATAAAATAAAATAACCAAAGAAAATAAAATAAACATAATATCATTTTTTATTAAAATTATGATTTAAAAATAACAGCATTCTTGCCTTCATTTGTGATAATTGGGTTCTGTGACTGTCACTGGACCGGTTAATTGTCACAGCGTCACTGGAGCAGTTGGACCTGTGACAGAATTTTCCCGGACCGGCACAACCCTATACCCTAGTAACTGCCGATGTAATGAATGTATCGAGACACAATTTAGTATGAGGATTCAGAAGTATGTAAATCAATTTTTGAGTTTTGGCTTGGTAGGGAGAGCGAAAACAATTGATTAATTCTCTTTGGGGAAGTACATAGCCGGTGATTCACCAACAAATTTTTCAATAAGTATTTGCTTAGTTGTAGTAAATAACTTGTAATAGGTTCTCTATTCGGATGTTTTGGGTTTTGACGAGTCATTTCGCGAATTCTTCTGTGGATGGTAACAGTTACAAAGAAAAAAAAATTGTGATATGGCGATTACAGGAACACCAACCATGCTTACAGATCACTCTCTCCCTTCTCAAAATTATTTCTTACTTGTTATAAGAAGGAGGGTGATCTATTCTTAAGTTAACGCTGTACAAAGAGACAAAATGAAAAGATCTGTAAGCGTTGTTGGTATAAGAAAATCCTGTAATGGTCACTCACATATGAGGAGTTTGGAGCCAGAGCGGACCAACCCACAATTTTTCGGAAAATGAGTTATTACCATCCTGATGTTGGCATAGGTTCCCTTTTTCAAAACCAGTGTGGATCACTTAGTTTCTTCACTGCACTGATAGATAGCAGCACTTTAAGTTTAGTCCACAAGTATTTTGTGCATATATTTTCAAAGTCACAATGGATCATACGGCCTTCAAAAACTTTATAGAACACAAAAAGGGATCACTCATCCAATACTATTCTAAAATTTCAAATATAAATAAATATTTGGGGCCCATTTATGGAGATAAACAAAATGTACTCATTTTTCAATTGCCATTTTCTTCCTGTTCAGTTTCAACCAGTTCGTCCGCTCTGGCTCCCAACTCCTCATATATGTGTCTTAATTTTTATAATTAAAAAAAAACACACTAATAGACATTTAGTTTTTTGTATTTATTTATCTTAAGCCACAACTATGCAAAAAATGCACAACCAGCGGCTGGGCTGACATATACTATAAAAATAAATATGACAAGAAAGGCTTGAGAGAGGAAAAACAGCCAGCGGTGAACCCTCATGACATCACTTCATAACTGGAGATCTCTATGCCAAACTCTCTTTAATCTTCTTGGGGTAAATTTGTATTTAAGATTTTGCGAACTTCCGGATTGGTGTGTAAGTAAATTTTGGTGTAGAAACGTTGGTATAAATGTTTAATGCTTGTGTCTATGGGTGTGATGTTCAACTATAACATTTTTCGTATTGATCCTATCTCAAATCTGAGAATTATTAGCAGTTGCAAATTTTATAAGGAACAATTTTTGTAGGTATCTATTTTTCAATATGACTAACCGTTTTCGTGTATATCAAGGAAACGTCTAAAAATATGTGTTTCAAAACTATATTTCAAGATGGTTTTCGGCATGTATCTCGAAAACCGGACGACCTATAAAAATTCATGTTTCATATAAATTATGTATTTCAGTATTTTCTACAACTATTACTTGAAAAAAATTTGATTAAGTCATAAACATAACTGTATCTTGTAAAATGTAGTTAGGTCCCGAGGGAAAGTGGTCTCATTTTTCCTTTGAATTCGGCCAGAATCTAACCAGATCTAAGTTAGAACATGTGAACACTTCATTCCAAATTTCAAGTTCATAGCTACAATCGTTTTTGCGGTAGAGAGCTCACAACTTACCAATCACACCTACATACAGACATCATCATGGGACCCTGAAACGGTGACGTGAAAATCAGTTGAATCCTCGATCTCGGTTATTCGCACGATTACAATAGGTACTTCCTTTTAGTATAGATATAAGAAATTAACAACTTAGGAAAATTAAGTACTCGTGATTAACAAAGTGGGTCCTCGTTACTGAACAAGTACTAACATTAGCCTCCAAAAAAAACCGAAAATGTTCACTTCAGCAGAGCGAATTAATAAACTACGTTTTTGGTCTCCAACTGAAACCAATTAAAAAATCAATAGGTGTCTAACTCAGGGATAATATCATCGTCCCACGGATAATTTCGTGTGGATACAATCGGCTTTAAACCGACACCACAATCTCAGCGAGAGTACCTGAGAGTTGGCGAACACGAGAGTGTGGAAGGCATTCTCGCCTCGCCTCGCCTGTTCTTCCCTCTGTGTCGGTATAGTGTCTCGTTTTCACTGCGAGACCACTCTCCATATTCTCGCCATCAGTTGCATGGTTGTTCCCCTTTAGGCCAGATGTGTCTTGATACTGCATTGTTTGCATACTGTTTTATGAACCTAATATGTTTTTATTAAAGTTAAATTTTGTATTTTTAAATATGATCAACTGGAACAACAACGGGAGTTGGAATTTTTAGAGATTTACCAAAGCGAGCCAGTGCTTTGGGATCCAAAACATGCAAAGCACAGACTTAAATAAAGTTCATGATACTTAGAGCCGTATAAGTGGAGTGCTAAACATACCGGTTGTTGATTTTAAAAAGAAAAAGGGTACGTTGATGGCAACGTTCCGAATGTACAGGAGGAAAATGAAGGAATCTGAAGTGACTGGATCGGGACCGGATGACATATACAAGTCCATATGGTTTGCGTTCGAACTCCTCTCTTCATATTCTGTTCCTATCTCATGTAAGCATATAATTGTAATGAGCACGTGGTCCATCCTCGACGAAGGCGACTTCACAACTGAAAGGGCGAAAATGTGGAGTGTACCTCTCGTTCTCGTGCATACTCGCCTTTCGGTCGTTTTGGCGTCAGAAAGACAGTATTATATATAGTTTTTATTTTTGAATCAGGGGGTCGAAAAACATGAGATTCCAATGAATCAAGTTTCTGACCGATTACATAACTTACTCTATACTTTATTTAGCTGGGGAAATAAAAAGTGGGAACTGTTTGTCATTAGAAAGTATAAGATTTAACATTAAATAAAATTGAAGAATTACAAAAATAATTACATTACTTCATAAGAAAACTCCATATATTCTCCATACAGTAGAGAAACGAGAAATTTTCTTATTCTAGATTAGATTACACTTTTTTTTTTTCAACATTAGCCTTATTTTTCAAAACATTATTTGGAGAACGATTACCTATTACAAAAACTATTGTTGTGTCAATGACCAATAATGCTTAACACTATTTTTTTACGATTTGTATAAAATCAGACAGGATAATTTGTAGAAAATTCGTAGAAAAAAAACGAAATGTATATTTGTGGGCACATCTATTTCATTCTGAAAAATGAACTAAGATCTGAATACAGGAAGGTTAAGTGAGACAAAATAGATAGATCATAATATGCGTCACTAATTCAGACAAATAATTTAAGTTACTTGAAGAGAAGAAAGAAATATATATGTCCAAATGAAATTATAAAAACAAAATTTAAACACTTCAGAAATGGCTTCAAAAACTTTTTATTTATTTAAATAGCAAGGCTCGAATGAGGTCCAGTGGTTCATCAAAAAAAGAAGAAAAGTGAAAACCCATGGCATGACTTGTACGATGGTGCTATCTATTGGGTTCACTGCGAACTAGGTATTTTTTAGGTTTTTCTTTTCAGAATTTTTTTTTTTTTATTTTTTTTTAGTTTGGAGTAGATTTTAAATACGAAGGTAAGTGAAGGGTAGAGTTTTGATAAATATTATTACATGAATTTTAACTTGACATTTTTATTGACAGATGGTAATCAGCTGTTCACGTTAAACAAAAAAAGTGTTATAAAATTGCTCTTCAAAAAAATAATTAATAGTGCGTTTTTACTGTGTTTGTAAAAACGTGAAACAGTGAAAAGTATCAGGGAGAGGACCTTTTCACCAAACGGAATGAGTTGCAGCGGGGCGCGCTCTTCCTGGGCTGAAGAGAGTGCACCAGTGCCCACGGCCAGCCACAGCCAGCCTAGTAACTTCAAACAGGTACCACACCAGCCCCTGGCTACAGCATCGATGGCCATTGACCCTCCAGGCCTTAGTGGCAAGAAGAGGACCCTAGACCAGCCTGACCAGGAGACACCCGCCTCACACCTCGCCGTCACCAAGAGGTATAAATCTTACAACTCACCAGTCATAGTTTCTAAAAGGTATTCCGCTCTAACCAATTTAGACACTTCCAAGCCCCAACCGGCCGATTCAAATTCCGAAAATAGTAAAAAAATTAAAATACCTCCAATTTTTATTGTAGGTTACAATAACCTAAAAGAAATAACAGCTGGCATATTAAAGGTGGCTACATCACCGTTTGAAACCAAACAATGCCTAAAAGAAAAAATTAAAATTCAAGCGACCTCGTCAGACGATTTTAGGGCCCTGACAAAATTCTACGATACGCATAAAATTAACTATTATACTTATGTTAATCCAGAAACTAAAAATGTATCGGTGATTCTCCGAGGTGTGCCATACGCGTTCAGTGAAGAAGACGTCAAAAATGAATTGCTCCCTCACTACCCAGTTATTTCGGTCACCAGGTTGCACAATAGAGACAAAATGCCCACGCCATTGTGCGCAGTCGAACTGACTAATAACGACCAGGGAAAAGCCATATTTTCACTTACGAAACTATATTACAGTCGTATCCACGTGGAGGAAAGACGCCGGTCCCTGCACGTTCCTCAATGCATGAACTGCCGAAAATTCGGGCACACCAAGAACTACTGCCGCCTTGAGTCGACCTGCGTTAAGTGTGCAGGGAATCACCATTATAAAGTTTGTCCTTTCCAAAAAACTGACAAACCGAAGTGCGCCAACTGTGGGGGCGACCATACCGCCAACTTTGGAGGCTGTCTGAAACGACCACCGAAACGGCAACTACAGTCAATTTCCGCAGGCACCACCGCAAGCCAAACATTTCACACTAATACAAATCAACCTCCGCAACACACACACGCACATTCAGCCAACACACCCAATACACCACCATACGCACCTACCTCCCCGGAGCCCAAACCACCTACGAACTTTTGGTTTGACAAAAATCGAAGTAGGCCAACACCACCGCAACCTAATACTGCAAACAATGGAATTAGCTCTGAGGCAACGACTGACCTGACTGGACTCATCATGAACCTCATCAAACCATTCATCCCCCACATCCAAGCTTTCTTATCCAATTTATTCACTAACCTTTTTTCGATGAATCATGGCAAACCCTAATCTGGGAACTTTTCAAAATTTAACTATATTAAACTGGAATGCGGACGCTTAAAGATAAGGCAACCGTCATTAACCAACTTTTTATCACGATATAATGTCGACATTGCATGCATAACTGAGACCCACCTCAAACCGACAGACAAACTCAAACTCTCTGGCTACTGTTCATATAGACTGGACCGACCGACACGTTTCGGTGGTGTTGGCATTTTCATCAAACGACACCTGAAACATTCACAGATTAACATTCCCCCTCTCCAGAACTTGGAGGCAGTTGGAGTCACCCTCACCACACTCTCCGGCACACTCAACATCATATCAGCATACCATCGACCGAACACAAGACTGGTACAGACTGACTTCGAACATATTTTCACAGGACTACCGACTATAATGATCGGGGACCTCAACAGCAAACACACGCTATGGGGATGCAGAAGACAGAATAACAACGGGACTAGACTACAATCCATCTCAGAAAACCTGGGGATACAAATATCGACACCTGAAGAACCGACATTCTACCCAACTCAACGAACATACCAACCCGACATACTGAACATAGGACTGATACACAACTTTAACTTGCCCCTGTTTCACGAGACACTGACCGACTTAGACTCAGACCATCTCCCAGCTATGTGCACCTTCCTAGCACGGCCACAGAAGGAGGAATATCTTCCAAGGTTGATCACGGGGAAGATCGACTGGGCCACGTTTGAAGACGGAATGAACTGTCTCGGGGTCCCCCATCATTATAGCACGACGGACGACATTGACAATGCAGTTAGGACGTTCACACAAACCATACACACCTCAGTACATGAAGCAACATACCGACATTTCACTGACAAACGACACCTATTCCACAACAAGACACCAACACATATAATGGATATGATCCGTACAAAGAACACACTACGACAACACTGGCAAAGAACAAGAGAACTGAGAAAAGAGAACTGAATCGCCTGACCCGACGCATACGATGGGAACTTGACAACGACAGAATCACGAACTATCGGAAATACTTGACTGACATGACTCCGGGCGACAACAACTTATGGAAAGAGACACGACGACTTCTAGACCAAAGGACACCCCTACCCATCTTAACTGACGGACAAATGACTGCCACAACTGACAAAGAGAAAACCGAATTACTGGCGACCCATTTGGAAAATAAATTCACAACGACAAACGCTGACGATCATGAAACACTCATCACAGTTCAATCATACCTCTCCAACACACTTCACACAGTCGAAGCATCCATACAGCATACCACACCATCAGAAATACACGCCCACATTACACGACTACACACCAAGAAGGCCCCCGGTGAAGACATCATCCCCAACCTGGTGCTGAAGAAGCTTCCTCCGAAGAGCATAGCCTACCTGGCAAGTGTGTTCAACGCCTGTCTTCGCCACGGCTACTTTCCTGCAGACTGGAAAAACGCCGTTGTTTTAACATTTCACAAGCCAGGAAAGGCAAAAAACGACCCAGGCAGCTATAGATCAATAAGCCTTTTAAATAGCCTCTCAAAGCTTCTTGAGAAAATAATTCACAAGAGGCTCCTCCGTCATCTGGAGACTGCAGAGACCATCCCTGCCCATCAGTTTGGGTTTAAATCAAACCACTCAGCAGTCCATCAGCTACAGAGAGTTGCTGAGACCATTGTGGGGGGCTTTGAGCGGAAGCAGTACACAGTAGCAGCCTTCTTGGACGTCGCAGCTGCCTTCGACACCGTCTGGCACGAGGGCTTGCTCTTCAAATTAAAACAGACCTGGCCTCCGCAATACATCCAGAACATCATTAGCTCTTTTCTTCGTGACAGAACATTCCAAATAAGGGTGAACAACACACTGAGCTCCAGAAAGAAGATATCAGCGGGAGTCCCACAAGGTGCGATCCTCAGTCCACTCTTGTTTGATCTGTTCTGTCACGACATGCCAGAACCAGTCTCTGCAACCCTGGCGACTTACGCTGACGACACGTTGATCCTCAGCCAAAACATAGCTCTGGAAGTGGCCATCGACTCCCTACAAATCCAGGTGGATGAGATCGGCCAGTGGTTTGGAAAATGGAAGCTTAAGTTGAACGGTGGGAAGACGGAGGCGAAGGTGTTCGCTTTACGCCGCTTCTCGATAGAATACCTCAGAAGGCTGCAAATCGACCAACTCCCAATTCCATGGAATCCTAAAGACCAGGGTGTGCGCTATCTTGGAGTGCATCTTGACACAAGACCAACATGGCGCCTACATATCAACATAAAACTCCAACAAGCACACACACGACTCAGGCTCATCTACCCACTCATAAACAGGAATACACCACTCAGACACACATGCACATCCTTACTTTACAAAACACTAATACTTCCACTCCTAACCTACGCTTGCCCCGTATGGTTCTGCACTAGCCACACTAACATAACACGATTACAAACATTCCAAAACAAAGTCCTCCGGATAGCGGTGAACGCACCCTGGTTTATCAGGAACACCCAAATCCATCGGGAACTGGGAGTTGCTCCTTTTGCAGCCCACATTGAGAAACTCACCCGAAGCTTCCATCAAGGTCTGCCAGCCTGCTCTGGTGCGGTTCACTACAGTCTCGGCCAGCCTGTAGCTCGCAGGCTGCAACCAAGACTGTACCAAGACTTTTTGTTTTAATTATAATTTTCATGTTTTGTTGATCATGTTCATTTTGTGTAAAGTACATATTTAGTACTGGTCCAAATAAAATGTTTTTCTTCTTCTTCTATTGACAGATATTTCTGGTATTTTTCTTTTATTCAATATCGTCTACTACCAGAGCGCTCTTTCGTCACTCTGATAGACATGAGCCCGACTCTATTGTGGGAGTCCTAAATTTTGCCTACCCTAAATTTTTATTCACTTAGGGCAGGAGTCTTTAACGAGTACCTGACATCGTACAGGCTCGGGACTATCGCTTAACGTCCCATTCGAAGGACGGCGTGCTTTTTATTTTATCTCCCAAATAAACTAAGGGCCTCGGCCGAGTTTCGAACCCACGACCTTGAGCTCAGAAGGCAAGCACGCATACCACTGAGCTACCGGCGCCCTCTTCTATTTTTATTCTATTCATATATATATATATAGACACATTTATTTTCGTTTATTTCTCCATTTTGAAGCTTAATTTAAATTGTTATTTATCTATTATTTATTATTGTCTAGTTTTTCTCCACTCTAGTATAAATTTATTTATTTTTGTATTTGTTTTATTGTACGGAATACTAATAGTTTATTATGAAAAAAATAATACAGATATTGTATAAAGGTACACTTAATAACCATCGTCGTTATAACATCCGTTGGAGTAGTCCAAAATCAGAGAAAAATGTAGAAGTGAGAAAACAGTTAATACACTAATTACAATCAATATGTTAATTCAAAAGGGGAACAAGAAACCTTTACATTAATTCTACACGATGATGGTACTATTATGGTAGGTATACATAGGCATAGAGGGCTGGACATAAATGTACTTTTTGCAGATGAGGCAAATGTGATACAAAACACACATGAAGGGTTCCGACATCTCAGGTATCCATCAAGCCGAACACTAACTTTTGGTTGAGGGCGCCGGGAGCGTCATAGCCTACTGAGCTCAAGGTCACGGGTTCGATACCCGGCCAAGGCCCTTTGGTTTTTTATCTGGAAGGTGAAGAAACCTTGAGCACGCCGTCCTTCGGATGGGACGTTATGCGATGGTCCCGAGACTGTGCGAAGTCAGCTACCCTAAGTGAAAAAACCTAAGTAGGAAACATTTAGGACTCCCACCTAAAGAGCACTCTGGTAGTAGGTGATATGATCTTGTAGTTGCCTGGGAAGGAACCACAATAACTAACTGAGGAAGGTTTCCAAAAGACGAGTTCAAGTGGCTATAATCACCCTGGATTTTAAGAATTTTGGAATTTGAAACATGCTTTGACATCGTATTTTCAAATCTATATTAATAAAGCTGAAATGGGGTTTGTATGTATGTATGTATGTATGTATGTTTGTTCCAGCATCACGCCCAAACCGCTGGACGGATCTTCTTGAAACTTCACATGTAGCATTCTTTTGAGCCCGATTGAATAATAGGCTACGTGGCGTCTCAAAATTTTGAACGGGAGGGGGGGTTGTAAGGGGGGCCTAAGTATATAAATAGTGCTAACACATTAACTAATGGTCGAATTGTCATGAAATTTCACACGTAGTCTTTTTAAAAGCCAAACAGGAAAAAAAGGTGTGTGGCGTCCCAAAGTTTTGAACGGGAGGGGGGGTTGTGGGGGGGCCTAAGTATAAATATAGAGCTAACTCATTAACTAATGGGCGAATCGTCATGAAATTTCACATGTAGTATTTTTAAAAGCCAAATAGGAAAAAAAGGTGTGTGGCGTCCCAAAATTTTGACCGGGAGGGGGGGTTGTGGGGGGGCCTAAGTATAAAAATAGTGCTAACTCATTAACTAATGGGCGAATTGTCATGAAATTTTACAGGTAGTCTTTTTAAAAGCCAAACAAGAAAAAAAGGTGTGTGGCGTCCCAAAGTTTTGAACGGGAGGGGGGGTTGTGGGGGGGCCTAAGTATAAATATAGAGCTAACTCATTAACGGTTGGTCGCATTGTCACGAAGTTTCACATGTAGTATTCCTGAAGACCAAATAAAAAAAAAAGGTGTGTGGCGACCCAAAGTTTTGAACGAGAGGGAGGGTTGAGGGGGGGGGGGGGGGGGGGGGGGCTAAGTATTAATATAGAGCTGGCTCATTAACGGTTGGTCAGATTGTCACGAAATTTCACATGTAGTATTCCTGAAGGCCAAATAGAAAAATAAGGTGTGTGGCGTCCCAAAGTTTTGAACGGGTGGGGGGGTTGTGGGGGGGCCTAAGTATAAATATAGAGCTAGCTCATTAACGGTTGGTCGCATTGTCACGAAGTTTCACATGTAGTATTCCTGAAGACCAAATAAAAAAAAAAGGTGTGTGGCAACCCAAAGTTTTGAACGGGAGGGAGGGTTGAGGGGGGGGGGGGGGCTAAGTATAAATATAGAGCTGGCTCATTAACGGTTGGTCAGATTGTCACAACATTTCACATGTAGTATTCCTGAAGGCCAAATAGAAAAATAAGGTGTGTGGCGTCCCAAAGTTTTGAACGGGAGGGGGGGTTGTGGGGGGGGGGGGGGGGGCTAAGTATAAATATAGTGGTAGCTCATTAACGGTTGGTCGTATTGTCATGGAAGTTCACATGTAGTATTCTTAAAAGCCAAATAGAAATATAGGGTGTGTGGCGTCCCAAAATTTTGAACGGGAGGATGGATTGATGGGGGCCTAAGTATAAGTATAGTGATAAGTCATTAACGGATGATCGGATTGTCACGAAATTTCACATGTAGTTTTCATAAAGGCCAAATAGAAAAATACACTATGTGACATCTTAAAAAAAATTTGGAGGGGGGGGGGGGGGGGGGGGCTAAGCATAAAAATAATGCTGAATGATTAAAGGGCAATCGGATTGTCATGAATTTCACATGTAGTAGTAGTAACTGTGTATTCGCTGTGGGTTTCACTGTTGCAAGACATTTACTAGCTGTGTTGCCCGGCGTTCCTAACTATGTAGTATCTATGGGGTCCGCTGTTACAAAACACTTACTAGCTGTGTTGCCCAGCGTTCCGAACTTCGTACTAGCTGTGGGGTCCGCTGTTGCAAGGCACATACTAGATGTGGTGCCCAGGGTTCCGAACTTCGTACTAGCTGTGGTGTCCGCTGTTGCAAGGCACAAACTAGATGTGGTGCTCGGCGTTCCTAACTTCGTACTAGCTGTGGGGTCCGCTGTTGCAAGGCACATACTAGATGTGGTGCCCAGGGTTCCTAACTTCGTACTAGCTGTGGTGTCTGCTGTTGCAAGGCACATACTAGATGTGGTGCTCAGCGTTCCTAACTTCGTACTACCTGTGGGGTCCGCTGTTGCAAGGCACATACTAGCTGTGTTGCCCAGCGTTCCGAACTTCGTACTAGCTGTGGGGTCCGCTGTTGCAAGGCACATACTAGATGTGGTGCTCAGCGTTCCGAACTTCGTACTAGCTGTGGGGTCCGCTGTTGCAAGGCACATACTAGATGTGGTGTCCAGGGTTCCTAACTTCGTACTAGCTGTGGTGTCCGCTGTTGCAAATTAATACAGCTATGTTAGTAGATAGGCAGCATCCAGAAACGAAGATGGTCAACCAAAGAAAGATTCAGATGTATCGGGAAAGTCCCATCCGAAGGACGACGTGCTCAAAGTTATTTTTATCTTCCCGATTAAAACATCTGACCTAAGTGGCTTGGCTAGATTTCTAAATGGCGATCCTGAGCTCGGTAAACTCCATTCTTCAAATTTCTCGCTTTTAAACGGTTTTTAGTTTTAATATTTGTTAAAACTGATGAACAACCGAATTATCTGAATCCTACACAAAAATCGAAATAAAAATGTTTTTCGAAAAAGTCGGGCGAAATCCCATTCATCAAATTTCTTGCTTTTTAACAGTTTTTAGATTTAATATTTGTTAAAACTGATATACAGATTCAGATATATCGGGGAAGTCCCATCCGAAGGACGACGTGCTCAAATTTATTTTTAACCTAAGTGAAATTTCAGCTACCCAGGTTTAGATACATAACATACGACTCATTATCCAGTACCTGACATACAAAAAGGCCCTCGATCATAGCTTGAAGTCCAATCCTAAGGACGATGTGCTCAAGTTATTTTTAACGTAAATGAAATTTCAGCTACCCAGATTTAGATACATAACATACGACTCATTATCCAGTACCTGACATACAAAAAGGCCCTCGATCATAGCTTAAAGCCCAATCCGAAGGACGACGTGCTCAAATTTATTTTTATCTTCCCGATTAAAATATCTGAGCTAAGTGACTTGACTAGATTTCTAAATGGCGATCCCTGAGCTCGGTAGACTCCATATGTATGGTAAAATAAGTTACCGTTTGGTTCCAACTAAAATTATCAAGGAAGAAATGTGGAATATAAGTGGGCTTTGGAGATGGTAGTAGGAAGTTGGTAGGAGTGTTGGGTGATGTCACGTACCCTATGTTGAGCGGAACGTTCAAGTCTATATTAATAAAGCTGAAACGGGGTTTGTATGTTTGTATGTTTGTTCCAGCATCACGCCCATACAGCTGGACGGATTTTTATGAAACTTCACATGTAGCATTCTTTTGAGCCCGATTGAATAATAGGCTATGTCGCGTCCCAAAATTTTGATCGGGAAGGGGGGTAGTAAGGGGGGCCTAAGTATATAAATAGTGCTAACTCATTAACTAATGGTCGAATTGTCATGAAATTTCACATGTAGTATTTTTAAAAGCCAAAAAGGAAAAAAAGGTGTGTGGCGTCCCAAAGTTTTGAACGGGAGGGGGGTTGTGGGGTAGGCGTAAATTTGAAGATAGTGATAGATCATTTACGGATGATCGGATTGTCATGGAATTTCTTATGTAGTATTCTTGATGGCCAAATAGAAAAATACACTATGTGACATCTTCAAAAATTTAACAGGGGGGGGGGGGGGGCAAAGCATAAAAAAATGCTGACTGATTTAAGGGTAATCGGATTGTCATGAATTTCACATGTAGTAGTAACTATGTATTCGCTGTGGGGTCCGCTGTTGCAAGGCATTTACAAGCTGTGGTGCACAGCGTTCCTAATATCGTACTAGCTGTGGGGTCCGCCGTCGCAAGGCACATACTAACTGAGATGCCCAGCGTTCCTAACACTAGCTGTGGGGTCCACCGTTACAAGACACTTACTAGCTGTGGTGCCCAGCGTTCCTAACTACGTAATAGCTGTAGGGTCCGCCGTCGCAAGGAACATACTAGCCGTGGTGCCCAGCGTTCCTAACTACGTACTAAATGTGGGGTCCGCCGTCGCAAGGCACATACTAACTGTAATGCCCAGCGTTCCTAACTTCTTACTAGCTGCGGTGCCCAGCGATGCCAAGTATTCACTAGCTGGGGTTTCCGCCGTTGAAAGGCGCATACTAGCCGTGGTGCCTAGGGGTCTTAAAAACTTACTAGCGTTACTATAGTTGAAGGACTATAAGCCTTATTCCGTATGAATAATCGAAAATTATAACATCATGAATGTGGTGTCGAAGGATTGAATAGACTTACAGGAGATATTGAGAGAAAATTCAAAGTTCCCCGGGCAACGCCGGGTATTACTGCTAGTATTATTATATAATTAATAAATCAAGTACCATTACCTTTTTTTTTTACAGCCATCCTGTCCTTAACCCAAGATCGCATATTCGAAACTCGGCCGAGGCACTTGGAATTTTCTAGAGGTAAAAAAAACCCCGACGTTAAGCGATGATCCCAAGTCTACGATGTCAGATACTCGTTAAAGATCCCTACCCCAGGTGAATAAAAATTTAGGGTAGACAAAATTAGAACTCCCATAGTAAAGTCGGGCTCATGTCCTCCAGAGCGACGACGAAGCGCTCTGGTAGTTGGCGATATGACCTCGTAGTTAAAACCCTGGCATGAGTCACAACCACTTTGAAAAAAAAAAAAAAACACAACTTTGACATTCATCTATACATTTCTCAAAGATCACATTTATTGACCTTGATAGAAAGTGACTTTTTTACCCAATTATCAATATTGTGTAAATATTTATGTATTAATTTATTAAACTGATATAATTTAAATATCGATATGTATAATTTTTTCTTAACTTTTCCTTTCAATATCGATACCCGAATTAGAATACGTAATATTTGTCCTTAAAACTAGTTGTTTTGTGAAGTACATAACTGATCAATGTCATACGTGTTGTATTGTTAAATACATAGTATAATTAGCACCCCAATAAATTATGTAATTTTATATTTTGAAAGAAATAAAATTAGAATTTTTATACTCACTGGACAATTATTGATAATTGTTTTATTTAGTCTGTCGTAAATATTCTTTTGTTTTGTTTTTTCACCGGCTTCAGAACACGTGAAAAATTGAAGTGATTTTAATATCACAGGTAAGAGCTTGATTTTTCACATTCTTTATGTATTCATTTCGGCAAATTAACTGCATATCTGAATGTTTTCGTTTCAAATAAGATTATTAAATATTTCTTGTACATTGATAATGTTAACTTAGCTGTAAAGATCAGCTGACATATTTATTGATGTTTTATTAGGTGAACTCAGTAATTTTGAAAGTTTTGAAAACACAATGCGGGACAAAGCCTACAGTGTATCGTATTTTAGACAATTTGCATTCCATCCACAGGAAAATAACCAATCAAGGCTGGTAATCAAGTAAGCACAATTTGGAAATAATAAACTTACATAAATAATAGTGTTATTAAACTAATAATTTCATTGCAAGTATTAGTTTAAATAATTTTTTTGTTTTTAATTTATAGAATTTCCAGTAATCATGTTTCGGCGTTCGTAAACAAAATACAATATTCTTGTAGCTTTGAAAAGTGTTCTCTCAAATTCGAAAAAAAAAAAAAATCAGTTTTTATTTAAAATTATATTTTCTTTTTGTAGTACCTACCTGAAATGTTTGTATCTGTCTCTCTTCTCCAACATGTCCCCTTTTTGTAATCCTATATTTTCTATTATTATGAGGAGGGGGGGGTGTGAATTTCGTGTTTAATTAATTACCTACTGATTATTTAGATGTGGAATATTACGCAAAAAATACTCGTTAAGGAATCTAAAATTATATTTTGCATTCCGTATAGTTTTTTACTTCCCTAGATGTACGAAGTAATATATGGGGTGTAAAGGAATTTTGTCTGTGGATCCAGAGCCACATAAGGACGACACATCGATTTCCGATAAAGTTAAGTTAGCATTTTATTTTTTCATAATTGTACGTAGGTACCTCAAAACTTTAAAAAATGTATCTTCTTCTTTTTTTAGTAAATTCACATTTATATTCGATTATAAATGTTTTTTTTAACGTTCTGTATATTAACTGTCTTGCGTTTCTAACCAACTTTTGAAACACCACTCACCAGTTATGTCTAATTAATGAAGATTTTTATTATTTCTCCAAATAACATTATTTTATTTGTAATATATTCATCACGTCATTGAAATTAAAATTATATGCTTTAAAAAAATGAGTAATTTATAAACGTTTCAGGAAGTACTCCCATCATCAGTTGAATGTATCGATTTATCCGTTAACACTCCTTAAATCAGAATCTTCCTGTTGCCGAACATATAATATATTCGACCAAATTGAAATATCAAGTCAAAAACTGTTTTTGATTTTGTGTTTCGACATGAAATTTTATATTTCAATTCAAAACCCCATAAAGACGCTCCACTCATAATCCCCAATAACTTATGTAATAAACGTATTGATATGAAATTTTATATTATTATATTTAGAGTCAAATTCCCACGAGGACTGTACTTCAGAGAAGAGTGATCAATCACAAACCATAATAATATCTATGTAAATAGATTATCAACACACAATTTAGTATGAGAATTTAGGAGTGTAAGTCAACTGTTGAATATTAGCGCAAACTGTCGACTGGTTTTTCAAGTGGAAGTGATGCGTTAATTGATTTATTCGTTCTGGGGAAGTACATAGTCTATTATTTACCGACAACTTCTTTTAATAGTCTTTGAAAATGAAATTTGAATGTCATTGTGTATCTAAATGTTGTTCAAAACATTGGAATGATTCAATTTTTCACAATTTAAATTGCAATTTCATGTTTAATTTTTGTGTTTATTTTCTTTTTATTATTTGTGTATATTTTCATCAGATCATTCCCATATCTGTATGACTTGTTATATATCTGTTATCTATGGGTTAAAGAACTATTTCATATCCCCAATTTTTTTTTTTTTTTTTTTTCTTCTCTTCTCTTTAATAGTTACGTAATGGAGTTAATAATTGCATTGTTGTATTATGCAACAATTCTCCATTTTGATTTGTTTCCAATTTGATGCATCAGAGAATATGTTTCAGGAATGTTTTGCATTAAAGTAAAGTCATTGAATCAGCGGCTATGTACTTCTCCTGCACGAATTATTTATGTTTTCGCTCTCCCTCCAAAGCCAATTGACCGATTGGGCTAAAACTCAATATTAAACTAACATAGTGGCTTCTGAATACTCGTACACAATTTTCGATACATTTATTGCATCGGCAGTTATTGGGGAATTTGAGTCAACCACATCTCTAGTCCCTGAAAATTAATAGGTGCTATCCTTATAGGCAGGGGCGTAGCCAGGATTTTGAGCAGAGGGGGGGGGGGGGGGGGGGGCAAAGTTAGGCTAAGACGGTGGGGGATATAGCCTGCAGTTTCCGTGGTTAGCGTTACAGACTTTTTGTTATTAATTTGGGAGACTCGGACCTCTAGAAGCTCCTGCTGAGGTAACCACTGACTGTAATACTTAAGTTGACTTTACATGAGCAAAGCGCAGCAGCAGCAAATGCACGATGTGGCTTCTGTGCTTTTAGAATTAAATGACTCACATCCAATAGCGTGCATTTGCTACTGCTGCGCTTTGCATTTTTACTGCGCATGTAAAATCAGCTTTAAGAGTATAAAGTATAACACAAATGAAGATTTTGAGGAAATGAAATGATCGAATTCATATATATTTAAATAAATGTAATATGACTTGTTTTTTACATGTACATTTATAACAGCTGATTGCTGATTTAGGAATCAGACGCACAGGAAATTTGAAGATCCTATTGGTAACTTGCAAGCAATCCATTTTTAATAAAAACAATTCTTTTAGTTTATTTAATTTTTATCTTGGTTTTTTGCTTTGGCCAGGGGGGGGGGGGGGGGGGGGGACGCGCCCCAACATTCAAATCAAATTTCTGACAGATTATATAACTTACCATGGTTGGGGAAGAAAAGTCCAATATAGTCAAATTTTTAGAAATTTGCGCTTGTGTGACAATAATTATTGATTGATTATCGCACCATCACGGAACTGTAACATTAAATCTGATTGAAAATTTGCGATAACCCTTGTTTTCTTTTAGAAAATATGGAAAAAATGTAGAAATAAAATAAAATATTGTCCTTGAAATTTATTTTAGCTTGGAGAGAGGGAGAGGTTCTTCCTATCTACACCATTCCTTATTAGCAGTACACATTATTATATTTATTTGAAAATATAATAATAATCATAGTTTGGATTATATGGTAGAGATGGTTTCTACATTTTTGCCCTATAGTTATTATGACTCATGCCCGGGCTTTAACTACGAGGTCATATCGCCTACTACCAGTGCGCTCTTTCGTAACTGGTGGACATGAGCCCGACTATACTGTGGGAGTCCTAAATTTTGCTTACCTTAAATTTTTATTCACTTAGGGTAGAGGTCTTTGACGAGTACCTGACATCGTACAGGCTTGGGACCATCGCTTAACGTCCCATCCGAAGGACGGCATGTTTAAGTTTATTTTACCTCCCAGATAAAATAAACTAAGGGCCTTGGTCGGGGTTTCGAACCCACGATCTTGAGCTCAGATGGCAAGCACACATACCACTGAGCTACCGGCGCCCTCTGCCCTATATATAAGGTCCAAATTGCCAGAATTTATCTTATACTATTCCTTTTAGGGTTCCGAGGACTCTATTCCTCTCGTAAGTTTTTTTAACTTTCCTTACGAAGTATAGGGTCAGTTATGTAATCGGTCAGAAAATTGATGCGGAGTTTTCAACTGAATTTCATGTTTTCCGAACTCTAGATTCAAATTATGAAACTACAAATTTCTGTCGTGTCTGTGAACACGATAAATCTCGATAGAATGAATAAATCCTCTAAGAATCCTCTAACGACTATACCTATTAATTTTCAGTCAAAGCGGTCATAGAAGAGGGATATTGGGGGGAGGCTTAACACAAAAACTCTAATAACTGCCGTTGTAATGAATGTATGGACACAAAATTTCATATGTGAATTCAAAGACCTATTTGGAGAACGTTAATTTTTCGCGAAATCGTTCGAAGGGAAGGGGGGACCAGAGAAGGGACTCGATTCAAATACTCTAATAACTGTCGATATAATGAATGTATCGACACATTTTTATTAATTGTTATAATGAATGTATTGAAACTAAATTTCATATGAGGATTCAGAAATGTCCAAATCATTATATATATTTTATTTTTATCCTTTTTTTAATAAAAAAAAATACCAAAATAAAAATATTTTTTAAAACTCATATTTTCAACTAAATCGTTAAATTGGTTTCTGATAGAGCAAGTACAATGCTGGAGAGTCACCATGATACATTACTTTGTGGTACGTTACTTTATGAGTATGGTACGTTACTTTATGGTACGGTTAATGTAGCACATGTACCTTTTGACGTGAAAACGTCTATTCGCTCGTTAAGCACAGTGATAGCCGGTCAAACTTTCTTGTGTTACAAAATACCGTCAGATTTCAATCGATAATAACTACGAGACTAATAATGCGATAACAACAGTTGAGGTCACAATGGATAGAGCATGTGTGTACGTGTTTGTTTTGCCTGTGACGTTTTCGGGCTAATGTGGGCGCCGGCATATGATTGTTTTGAGTTAGCGTTGTGTAAAATTAGAAATTAGTGTAGCGCGATAACGCTTTTAGATAGGACGTTGATTCGGGTGTCATTGTAAAGAGCTTGAGGAGCACTACTAGGACTCAGAGTGAAACAATAAAAATATTCGCCGAAACATATGTAAAAATTGGTATTAAATTGAAAATTGCAAAAAAATTAAAGATGTCTGTTATGAATCGTAAATATGCGCGGAATTATAGAAAACGCAAATCAGAGGAAAGCTCGCATCAAAAGGAATTTTAAAAACCTAAAAAGTCTAGTGCCGAGCAAATGCAAGAGCTACGGCAGCATCGAAAAGAAAATGAAAAATGATTTTATCCCGACGTTTTCACGGAAAATCTACAGCGTGGGACTTTTTTTTTTTTATTATTATGCCACTTAATATTTACATATATTAAAAGAATAAGCAATTACTACAGTCGGCTACCTCCTCCCAGAAGACAGTCTGTGTTTATCTATAGTAATTATATATCCATAATATAGTAATTAATAACCATAATATTAAGTAGATCAATTGAAGTGATAGTAATATTATAATACTAAAAACAAAAATAATGATAGAAATAATATAATATTTATAAAAATATCTAATAATATTTCTGAGTATGAAATTTTAATATGATGGACAGTCTCAGGGAGTGAACGGAGCTAGGATGTCACTAGTCAGAATAAATGGGGTAAATAAGAAACCTGTTTTCTACCTAAGGATAGTCTTCTGGTATTTGTCTCAGGTACTTAGATATTTCAGGTACACAATACGTATATAATTTATATCGTATGTCACTTTGACCCCTGTAACAAAACCTTTCACAGATTTTGTTGCAAAATTAGGTTATAAATAATACCACTGATAAAATATTGTTATTTTTCCATATCACAATTAATGTGGTTTCATTGTATTTAAAAGAAAAATCTAAATATAATTTTGTGTAATCTGTCAAAAATTTGATGCGGAGTTTTCAACAGAATTTCATGTTTTCCGACCTCCAAATTCCGAATATGAAAAAAAAATTCATGTCTGTCTGTGAACACGGTAACTTCCGATAGAATGAATGTAAAGACACGAAATTTTATATGTAATCTTGAACCCTCTAGCGACATCTATTGTTTTTCAGCCAAATTTACCAAAGTAAAGTGCCCCAGAGACGATCAATTGAAGTTGACAATTGCAATTGACAGTATCATCGAGCTTCAATCATCACATCAATCCTAGTTTCTGTGTTCACCTTCTGTTTCGTTCTGTTTTGACGTAGTGTTTCGCTGATATTTTAATTTGCTGATTATTTAAATTACATATTTTTTTTGGTAAGGTACATAAATAAAATTTCGTCGAGGTTAGGTTAGGTTTTATGACTCATGCCCGGGCTTTAACTACGAGGTCATATCGCCTACTACCAGAGCGCTCTTTCGTCACTCTGGTGGACATGAGCCCGACTCTACTGTGGGAGTCCTAAATTTTGCCTACCCTAAATTTTTATTCATCTAGGGTAGGGGTCTTTAACGAGTACCTGACATCGTACAGGCTCGGGACCATCGCTTAACGTCCCATCCGAAGGACGGCGTGCTTAAGTTTATTTTACCTCCCAGATAAAATAAACTAAGGGCCTCGGTCGGGCTACGAACCCACGACCTTGAGCTCAGAAGTCAAGCACGCTTACCACTGAGCTACCGGCGCCCTCAAAATTTCGTCGAGATACATTCATTCTATCGGGAGTTGTCATGGTTACAGACAGACTTTTTTTTTTTTACTTATTTGGTACCTATCGAGGATATGAAAACATGAAATTTCGTTGAAAACCTAACATCGAATTTTGTATAGCTGGGTAAATAATACATATGATGAAAACAATTATATATATTTTTCAAAAATAAAAATTATTATTTTTTTTTCTGATTATGATTAAAACGAGTTATACAAGTAGGTGAATGTTTTCAGATAAAATTATTAAAATAAAACATTTCTGTTACAGTTTATCCATCCTTGTTTTTTCTTCGTTTTTTTTTATTTATTATTATCATTCATTGTTTGTTTGCATTGGTGTTTTTCCTTCCTTTGACATTTATCCGAAAATTTCATTATATTGTGAATGTTTTTGATGTTGATTTTTTTAAACATCAAATTTGAAAATAACTATCTGGTTCTTGCTAACTAAAATAATTTTGGGGAGTGCGCAGGGGGGCGGCAAAGCAAAAAACCAAGATAAAAATTAAATAAACTAAAAAAATGGTTTTTATTAAAAATGGATTTTTTGCAAGTTACTAATAGGATCTTCAAATTTCCTGTGCGTCTGATTCCTAAATCAGCAATCAGCTGTTACATAAATGTACATGTACAAAACGTCATATTACATTTATTTAAATATACATGAATTCGATCATTTCGTTTCCTCGCTCAAAATCTTAATTTAAATCAATTCAATCTTCATTAAAGCTGATTTTGCATGCGTAGTAAAAATTCAAAGCGCAGCAGCAGCAAATGCACGCTATTGGATGTGTGTTTTTTTATTCTAAAAGCACAGCGAGCATTTGCTGCTTCAGAGCTTTGCATTTTTGCTGCTCATGTGACTTTACAACTTAACTATTACAGTCAGTGGTTACCTCAGGGTTCTAGGGGTCCGAGTTTCCGAAATTAATAACAAAAAGTCTGCAACGCTAACCACGGAAACAGCGGGCTATGCCCCCGGAAGTCTATACCACACCCCCGTAGCCTAACTTTGCCCCCCTGCTCAAAATTACATTAAATCAACATTAAATCTGATTGAAAATTTGCGATAACCCTTGTTTTCTTTTAGAAAATATGGAAAAAATGTAGAAATAAAATAAAATGTTGTCCTTGAAATTTATTTTAGCTTGGAGAGAGGGAGAGGTTCTTCCTATCTACTCCATTCCTTATTAGCAGTACACATTATTATATTTATTTGAAAATATAATAATAATAATAATCATAGTTTGGATTATATGGTAGAGATGGTTTCTACATTTTTGCCCTATAGCTATTATGACTCATGCCCGGGCTTTAACTACGAGGTCATATCGCCTACTACCAGAGCGCTCTTTCGTCACTCTGGTGGACATGAGCCCGACCCTACTGTGGGAGTCCTAAATTTTGCCTACCCTAAATTTTTATTCACCTAGGGTAGGGATCTTTAACGAGTACCTGACATCGTACAGGCTCGGGACCATCGCTTAACGTCCCATCCGAAGGACGGCGTGCTTAAGTTTATTTTACCTTCCAGATAAAATAAACTTAAGGACCTCGGTCGGGTTACGAACCCACCTTCTTGAGCTCAGAAGTCAAGCACGCATACCACTGAGCTACCGGCGCCCTCTTGGAAATTATATAAATAACATTTTATATGAATCAGTTTTTCGATAGGACTAACCGTTTTTGGGTAAATAAAGGAAACATCTAATAATATGTGTTTCAAACCCACATTTCAAGACGGTTTTCGGCATGTGTCTCAAAAACCGGACCTGCGAAAAGTCGCTTACATATAAAATATATACTTCAATGTCTTTTCTACAACTATTATTGGAAACGTTTTTTGATTAGGTCATAAACATAAGAGGTAACTTGTTTTTTTTAAATGTATTTTCACTGTTATGTATTTTATCACCTAACGTTTTATCACTTTTTAAATACATAATTCATTTATTATTAACTATTGACCTGAAATTTAATAGTTCGTAAATTCTAGTAATATTTTAAAAATATTAGGTTTATGTATGTTCAGATTGACCACCTGAGAATGGCAAATTTCCATAGTTGTGGAATAAAATAAAATTGTTGGACTGATATCTCTGTATTTTAATTTAGTTCAAGTGGTAGTAGTTCATTTAAGCATATAATGAAAAGCAATTTAGAAAAGGACCCGCCCAACATAATATATATATTTTCCGCCGAATTCTGAACAGTCGAAGTTAAAATTGCAAAATTAAAAAAATAAAATTATTATGTTGAGGTGGTTTCCAATTTCATTGGCCTAAATAGTTTTGATCATTCGAAATCATTAGGATGAAGTAATAACTGATAATTTTGTTCGTTACAACAAGATTAAAATGGCAAGTAGTTTGTATTTAATATATTTCAGAAGAGAAATTAACTTGTATTTTAGTTAATAATGTATTTAAAAAATTTATAATAATGTTTTCTACATCTTAAAGTATACAATTAAAACAAACAATTCAAATTAAACGCAAGGAACTAAATCATTGATTTGATTATTTTGAGAGTAGGTCAGAGTTGAGAATGGGAGCCGTGAGAGGCGCTAGGAGTCAGGTCACGTGACCCCGCCTTCATAAATAGACCAGCCCCATGCACTGTGGTCTCTTTTCCCTCATTGAATCCGATCGAAGTAGGTGACGAAGAAGTTTTTTTTTTTTTTTTAAATTCCTATAGCACCATGCCTGAGACGACTCCCTATATGAACGGATTTCAAAATGGACATACACCCCCAGAATTTCCGGATGGTGAGGTGTTCTTATTTACTTCAGAATCTGTTGGTGAAGGACATCCAGGTAATGTGTTTTATTTCAACATTTTTTACACCTATATTATAATTTGTGCCGGATGTAAACACAACCTCGTGGGTTTTTTTGTTTACAATATGAACTTTACGTATATTCTTTTGAAAGTTTTATTTATTCACTGTATACTTCTAATCAAATTTGAAGTTGAAATTGTTGATAAAAATTCACGCGGCTCCATATTGCTTTTGCTATGCGGTTGATTGAGCTTAAGAGGCGCGTGCTCAAATCGTATTTAACCAGCCATTAACCTTTTTTTCTATTTTAAATTTTACCACTAATAATTAATAACTTTTGAAATATTACCTGAATTATATTAATAGATTTGTATTAATGTCGCCATTTTTATTGTTAGGCCCATGAGGTTAACCGCAATTGAACTTAACGAACTTTTTTTTCTCTGTACATTTTGTACTATTTTTTGAACAAATAATATTTCTAAATGTTATAATTAATAATAATTGTATATTTTGCAGATAAAATGTGTGATCAAATCAGCGATGCTATATTGGATGCTCATTTGAGTCAAGATCCTGATGCCAAGGTTGCGTGTGGTACGTTTTTTGTTTTTCTGTATTTTCTTTCAAATATTAAATTGTTTCTTATTATCAGTAGTCCCATGATGAAAGTAACGATAAGACTGAATTATGTCATTGACCTAACCTCTATACAAGGCACGAGTTGGAATTGTAGTTCAGTGGAGTACAAACGGAGCACATAGTTGTTCAAATTTTTTCTCTTCGGGAAGGTCTGAGTTTAGGGTCATCTTTTTACCCTCAAGCCGGGGGACCCCTTCACAGGGGTGCGGGGAAGTAGAAAAAGCGGGTTTTTCCTTGACAATTTTAAAGAAGTGTGTTTTCTTTGGTTGAGACTAACCTGGTGGAAAAGCCCCGTGACCAGCGTTTTGAGTTCAATTACTACAGCGCAATTTTTATATTGCGTAACTCAATTCAGACTAATCTCCAAGTTGTGCCTGGGGTTAGGTCTAAGACTTGATGTCTTTCTTTTTAGTCTATTTGACTTATTGAGAAAGTTTTACTGAGGACTCATCTAATTTTTAGTTTATAATATGTAATAATTACTAGTAATATTATTTATAGTTAATAATATGTAATATTACTAGTAATACGGTGTACTAGTAGATGCATTATAGCCATGTCACTGAGTTATCTAGTTATTTACGACATCCATGGCCCCAGGAGGGAGTTCTATCTACGAAATAAAACTCACTCCCGGACGGGATTCGAACCCGCAAACCATGGTGAGACCATAGTATAAAAGTAAGTTCAATGAAGTTGCTTTTTATTCATTTTTTTTACTTCTCTAACGAAGTCTACGTGAAGTTATGTAATCGGTCAGAAATTCGATGCAGAGTTTTTATCAGAATTTCATTTTTGAAACAAAATTCTGTTTGTGAAAACGATAATTCCAGATAGATTGAATATATCGACCCGAAATTTTATATATGTACCCGGAACTCTTGAAGAACGCGACCTATTTGCAGCCAGAACGGCCAAAGCGAAGGGGGAGATTAGCGGATGGCTTTACACAAGAACTAATAACTGCCGTTGTAATGATTGTAACTACATGACAATTTATATTCAAATTCAAAACCCAAATAGGTTGGCAATTAATTTCCAGTTGAATTCGCTGAAGGGAAGAGGTAGACCAGAGAAATGGGGGTCCACTCAGAAACCTTAATAACAGCCGATATAATAAATATATCGATATATAATTTAGTGTGAGGAAGGATTCAGAGGCCACTATGTAAGGGTGGCTCCACACGCAAGGAATAAACCGAAGGCATGCCTCGAGGCGCAAGACCTCAAGGAAAACCTCTATGTGTGTAAAATTCTGTTGAGGTATTCCTGCGGATCTGACGCCTGGAGGCCGGAAATTTCAGTACAATATCTCATTCGTCTTGCCTCTGCTTATAGCGTCTCAAGGCCGATCGGACCGTGTGGAAGGGTGGGAGGTAGGCCTCGAGGGGATTCAGTTGTACTCTAGTTGTGTGTGAAAAGAGCACGTGTTTTATTAAATCCAGTTTTCACGTAAAACCATGGCCCGTGCAAAACAAAATCAAGAGGAATTTATAGCTCTGTTCAGAGATTTGCCGTGCTTTTGGCAAACTACATCAAAAGATTATCATGACCTGACAAAAAAGGAAGGTGCTTACCAAAGATTACTGGAAAAAATGAAAGAAGTTGAGCCTCTAGCTAACAAAGACTGTGTAATTAAAACAATTAATAATATGCGTAGCAGTTTTCGGAAAGAATTGAAAAAGATCAAAGAATCTATAAGACCAGGCAGTGGTGCAGATGAGGTATACCAGCCAAAATTGTGGTATTTTGAACAGTTACGTTTTTTGAATGACCAAGAAACTCCTCGACCATCTCTCTCCAATATAGACGAATCTGAGAATGAGGTAGTAAAAAAGCGAGTAAGTAAAAAAGCGAACACACAAACTGGAGTGCCTTAAGGCTGGCCTTCGTATATTCCGTAGTGTGTGGAGACCCCCATAAATTTAGGTTCGCCTCAAGGCCCGGCGCCTCAACGCATGCCTTCGGTTTTTCCGTTGCGTGTGGAGCCACCTTAAGACAACTATTAATTTTTTATCCAAACAGTCGATTATTTTAGCAGGGAAAGGGAGAACATAATTAATTTCCTGCTACGGAGAATACATTAATTACATATTTTTATAAATGTGCAGAATTTCTTTTAAATTCAGAATTTGGGTTAGATTTCGATGAAGGTGGTGCCTATTTTTGTTTCCGACCTTCCTTAGTTTTTGCTGTTACATTTTCCATCAGCTGTCATATTAGCGCTTAGTTCAGATAATTTATAATTTCGTTTAGCTATAATATAGTTGAATTGTATCACGAAAAAAAAAAAAAATAATAAAAACAACTATTTTTGTAAAATACTAATAATTAAAGTAAAGGACAATAAGTAGACAGGATGTACAAAAGAAATATGAAGGCGAAATGTTATTTAGTACTTTATAGGCCTTCCATTCACCATTGAACATGTAATCGCTGTTTGTAAACTTTAAAAAATCTTTTGACGTGAAAAGTATAAGAAAAAAAAATTAAAATAAAAAACATTTTCAGAAACTGTTACGAAAACTGGTTTGATTCTCCTTTGCGGCGAAATCACCTCCAAGGCAGTTGTGGACTACCAAAAGGTAGTTCGTGAAACCGTGAAGCATATTGGATACGACGATTCTTCTAAAGGTAATTTTTGTGGGTTTTAGCTTTAAATTATAATTTTAATTATTGTTATATATAATAATCATATATTTGTAAAAATTAACAATAGTTTGTGTGCACACAACTTTTTTTTGTTTTTAATAGGTAGGATTTCTTGTTAAAAAAAAAACAAAAACTAAGCACTGCTGTCTCAAGAGTATTTTATTTATAGAATTCCTCTGAAGAACACATATGTCTTTATAATTATTATCATTGAGAACCGAGTAAACTAATTGCCTTTCTTTTATTTTTAAAATTGAGTTGACAGAATATATATATCTATATACACCCACTGAGCTCAAGTTTGTGCGTTCGGAACCCCGCAGAGGCAAAATTTAGGACTCCCAGAGTAGAGTCGGACTCATATTTACCAAAGCGACGAAAGAGCACTCTGGTAGTAGGCGATATGACCTTTTAGTTAAAGCTCGTGTATGGGTCATAATAACTAATGTTCAAATTATATATTGTATATAATATATATATATATAGTATAGGGGAAGTTATGTAAAAACACCCAATAACTGCCGATGTAATGATTGTATCTACATGAAATTTTATATATAAATTCAAAATCCTTTTAGTTATGTAAAAAACCCAATAACTGCCGATGTTATGATTGTATCTACATGAAATTTTATATATAAATTCAAAATCCTTTTAGGGATAGCATCTATTAATTTTCTAGTAAACCTAAGGGGGGGGGGACTTGACTCAATAACCTTACTAACTGCCGCTGTAATGATTGTATCAACGCAACATTTAGGAGAGGATTCAGAAGCCACTATGTTTGTTTGTTTTTTACCTAGAAGTGTTATTTTGACCAATAAACCGGTTTTACGCAGTTACCCTTCATTCTGAACTTATTTTTGACGTCACCATCCGTAAGCTCGTTGAATTACTTATAAAAATTCTATATCCAATTCGACTGAAGTTTTAAACATATCTACTGAAAGGGTGGAAAAATAGTTTTATCTATATTTTCGGGAAATGTTTTAAGTACAAACTCACCACTAAGTACACTCAGAACTTGTCAAACACAATAACTTCTCCAATCAAATTACCTATTGTCTCAATGCTCAATTTACTGAGAACATTTAAATTTGAAAAACGTTTTTGAGATGGGCGCCAGACAAAGGAATGAAGGAAAATACGAAATTGTTCACTTTAAGATAATATGTAAAATTAATTCAACAAATTTTAATTTTAACTCCTAAATTAAGAAAGGCGGACATACCGGAAACTTGAAATAAATAAATTCGAAATATTGAGTTTTTCACGAAAATGAAATACTAAAACCTTTCCTTTCATTTTGCGTCAATAACCAATATTGTTATTATAATTATTATCAAAATAACATGAGACCAGTGCCTAGTTTTTTTTTTTTTTTAATACATAAATTATTTATTCTATGTACAAGGGTTAAGTATTAATTTACCATTTATTTATTTATTTTGTGTAGCAACTGTTTTAAACATTTTTATTGTTTTGTTTAAAACGATGTGTCACTTGTTTATGTGTGTTGATTGTCTGTGTAAGGTTTTGATTACCGATCCTGTAACGTATTGGTGGTGATCGATCAACAAAGTCCTGAAATAGCAGACGGAGTTCACAGCAACCGGAGAGAATCTGATATAGGAGCTGGGGATCAGGTTAGACGAAAAACAACAAAATTTGGACAAAAAAAAAAAATCTATGGAAATGCAAAAATTTTGTGGGGATGTTTTTGGATCATTGTTGTGCTTGTTTTCGTTGCTTCCTTGGGCGTAGATAATTTATATACTTACATTTAACCCAATATCTTTTTTTCAGAAAGTAACTAAAAACGTATCTATGTTTCCGGAGGGTATCCAATATTATTTTTATTTGATTTGTTCATACAATTTTTGAACTTTCATATCAAAGAATTTTGAGAAATACTCCATAATCTATCAGGAAAAGCTACATAATAATTGTATTATTAATTTTTGATTTTGATTGGATCTCTAACTTTTTTCAGTTTACTGATATTATTTTATGTTCGAAAACTTTTTTTTAACCTTATCTAGTTAACCCTTCCCAGTCAAATTATTAAAATAGTGATAGAATCCGATAAGCAATAGATCAATCTTAATTTCATTACAATATTTAGATTAGAAAGATTGGGAGGTCTGGTGTGTACAGCTAGGGATCTAAGCATCCATGACTCATGCCTGGGCTGACTACTTCATATCGCCTACTACCAAAGCGCTCTTTTGTCACTCTGGACATGAGCCCGTCACTACTATGGAAATCCTAAATTTGCGTACCCTAAATTTCTTTCTAGGGGTCATATTGTCAGGACAGGCTCGGGATCGCTTAACGTCTCTGCTTAAGTTCATTTTACCTCCCGAATAAAATAAACTAAGGGCCTCGGCCGGGTTTTGAACCCGCGATCTTGAGCTCAGTAAGCAAGTACGCATGCCACTGAGCGACCGGCGCCCTCTTCCTTAAAATATTACTATGGTTCTCATTCGGTCTAAAGTTCAAATTTTGAAAAATACTACTACCTAGCATTAGGAGTCTTTAACGAGTATCTGACATTGTACGGACTCGGGACCATTACTTTACGTCCCATCCGAAGGACGCCGTGCTCAGGGATTTTGAACCTGCTATCTACTATCAGGAAAAGCTATGTAAATTTTTATTAAATATTCTCATTTTACTGCTGTTTTTTTTAATGATATTATTTTATTTTTATGTATTTTAAGTTCGGAAACAATTTTTTTTTCATTATCTTTTTCTTTCTGCTCAATTAAAATATTTTCAAAAACGTTAAAAAAAAACCTACAGATACAATCTTAATTTCCTTACATATATAACTATGATTTTTATAATATATTCCAGAGTTCAAATGTTCAGGAATAATACTTTATATATGTATATATTTTTCATGATGGAAGCTTGACTTTTCTGAATATTTTTTACATTTCAATTTATCAGGAATTGAATATTTGATACAGTAAACAATTCATGTTACTATGATATCATCCACTAGAATAAAAAAAACAAAAGAGAAAGTTGTGTTATAGACTTAACTGAATATTTTTGATCTAAAATTTTTTGAAATCAGTGGGGGAGGGAGGTATGTACGCAATAGGTATTTTTGGACAAGTAGCTCTTTCGTCACTGGTGGACATGTGCCCGACTGTGGCAGTCCTAAATTTTGCCCAACTAACATGGGGGTCCGAGTATCTGACATTGTACAGTCTCAGAACCATTACTTGACGTCCCGTTTTGGAGGAAAAGCGACAATTTCATTGATTAATTGTTTTGTGGAAAGACATTGCTGTGGGATGAAGGTGCTGTATATTCCATATGTTCTCACGTTTCTGTATTATATTTTCGTTATTTGTGCGATGAACCCGAAGAACGTGGTAAATTAATACTTAATTGTTTGTGTACATCTTTTTTGTATTTCACATTGAATTGTAGATGGGTATTTTATTTTAAAATTTGTATAGTGAAGTTCATCCTTGTTATGGGTCAGTTTTCGTGGAAAGGTCCCTTTGTCTTGATAAATATAATCAATATGAGAGCAGTTAATAACTAAAAACATTATTAATAATTAAGTGTTTTCAGTTTGGTTAGTACTGACCTATGACAAAGACAACTCTCACTCTACAGTCCACATAAAGAATCACACGCTCCTTAGATCCACCATGGCGGTCCGTCATATTTATGGCGGACCACTGACTTTTGTGGTTGGCTATGCCTGGTGAATGAGTCATTAGCGTGTTACATTATTATACCTCCTCCCACAGATCATTGTTCAAGGTAGAGGAACTTTAATTAAGTACCTTATTATTATCCTGGGTGTCATCTGTGTAGGGGACAATAATTCGGCTAACATCACGAGGGGTGATAAGTGAAAAATAAATTAGAAATGTTATTGACTATTTATAATAATAGCATACATTGTGAAAATGAGCATTATAATTAAATCGACAGAAACTAATAGGAAAAATATAAATAATTTTCTTTTAAATTCCTTTATCTGGAGTGAAAGAAGTAGGTTTCAAATTGGAATGTATACTCGAAAGAAAATGTATGTTAAGTATTTTTCATCCAAATGCTTTCATCGATAGACTCAGAAAATAACCCGGTCAAGTATGAATGAACCTTCGTACGCGAAGGGATCCCTACATTAGTAACCTTCACCTACTTATCGTTAGCTATGTAAATTTTATCAGACGTTGAAAACCATACATCTCCTATAGTTTCACTTAATCTGCATAACCTTCAAAACATTTTCCAGTTCAGCTAAAAAGTTCCAAGACTAATTTTTTAATAAAATTTAATAATTTACAAAGTTATTGGACATTGTCCCCTTCAAAGTACTCCCCTTGGGAAGCTACATTTTTCCCACCGCAATTTTCACTTCTGGAAGGACCCTGAGAACACATCTTCAGCTCCTCCAGCAATTTTTCTTTAATTTCGATAGTTGAGTGAAATCTCTGCCCTTTTAAAGGTCTTTCGAGAGTTTCTGAAACAGGAAAAAGTTCGCAGGAGCCAGGACTGGCCAGCTTAGTTAAAACCCGATGTAAAGTGCATTCGTATTATAAATTTGTGCATATTAACCACAGATGATAAATTTCCCTCACTCACCTGATTTGTCTAACCTCATTCCCGCGTTTTCCTCCACCTCTCTCTACACGTGTACATTGTTCTCTCACTGTCTACTGTTTATCTTCGTTATTATTTCCTCTACTATACGAAATATAAAGGAAATTATGTAATCGATTAGATATTCGATGCTTTCACTATAGTTTCATGTTTCTCGACTCCCTTATTCCACACAATTTCCGGTCTGTGTGCGTGTAAACACAATAACTTTCGATAAAATGAATATATCGACACGAAATATTATATTTCCGCATGAGGACAACACATATTTTGAGTCAATCGTCACAAAGGCAAATGTGGGGGATTAGAGAAGGCTCTACACAAATACCCTACTAACATTTACTCTTAATATTCAATTTCCTAGTAAAATATTTAATCGATTAATAATAACGTATTTTCTCGCAGTTAATCTATACATCAATGACATGTTCGGCTAATAACCAATATTTATCTTAATTGTGTTTATCAATAAGATAGGCCGACTTTCTATCAGGAGCTCAACTTTCAATTTGTTTATAACTTAGGTTGAAATATTGAAAAGTGTTTGTCTGTTCTGTAGAGAATACTTTGTTGGTGTCAGGGGTACATTTCTGCGATTTGTGTCGATATAGTGGAAAGCTATTAAAATAAATAACTTGTTAACTTTTTTATTGTTTAATGCCAACAATACGAACAAGTTTTCTGTTTTTATTAATAATTTATTGGAACATATTGCAGGTCAAGGTTAGAATTTAGCGTTAGAAATGTTTTAGTTTTGTGACTCATGCCCGGCTCGGGAACATCGCTTAACGTCTCATCCAAAGGACTGCATGTTCAAGGTTTTTTATTTTTTTTATTTCCCAGATAAACAATCTAAAGCTGGGTTTCGAACCTGTGACTTTGTGAGTTCTGTAAGACAACACGCTATCTCTTGAGCTACTGGCTCTCAGCCGGTTATATTGACAGTGCCGATAGCTCAGTGGTATGCGTGCTTGCTTACTCAAGATCGCGGGTTTCAAACCCCATTGAGGCCCTTAGTTTATTTTATCTGGAAGGTAAATAAAAATTTTAGCGGACGTCTTTCAGATGGGACGTTCAGCGATATTCTGTAAAACTCGTTAAAAACCCCTCTACCGTAGGTGAGTAAAAATGTAGGACTCTCATAGTAAAGTTGGGCTTCACTAGAGTGACGAAAGAGCGCTTTGGTAGTAGGCGATATGACCTTGTAGTTATAGGCCGGGCATGATTCATAATAACTCAGATATCTGAAGATCACTACTACTATTCTTGATTCTTTTGTTTCCTCTTCTTGTGTTCAGAATATTTTACTCTATTATGTCTGTTTTCTTTATTTGTATCTTTTCTTGTGTAAATCTCTCTATATTTCTGTTCCTATTGTGCCACTCCTCATCTGCACGTGTTACTACACTAAACTCAACAGATTTTCATTCTTGGGATTCGTTTATTTTATTTGAGATGGCTCTGTTTCGCTGTCAAAATCACCAATATTACTATAATAAATATTCTATAATTACAATAATCTACTATAATTTTTATTATATTTATAACTTTTTTTGTTGTATGATTTGAATATTTTATAATAAAAGGATAATACTATATTATTCATAATAATATATAAATGTACATGTTCCCGGCATTATACCTAATTAAAAAGGAATGATACTTAACATTTTTGCAGAGATATTGTGAAACACTTGATAAAAATGAATAAAACGTATGTTTTTTAAAAAATATTGTCTATTTCACAAATAATATATAATATGGGAGTACTTTCGGTATTGCTACCATCTTCAGCCACGATTTAACAAATACTGAGTATTTGTTAAGTCGTGGCTGAAGATGGTAGCAATACCGAAAGTACTCCCATATTATATATTATTTGTGAAATAGACAATATTTTTTAAAAAACATACGTTTTCTTCATTTTTAAAAAGGAATGGTTTTAATTATATAATGTATTTCACAATAATATGCTTATCTTATGTATGGTTATTGTACATAAAATGTAATAAATTTAAGCTTCTGTATTTCCTCAGCTATTCATAGTATACGGGAAGTAATGTAATCAAAATTCAGTTATCTAGTTCTTATCGATTTATTTTTGTTTTTCAACACCCTAAGTAAAGAGAAAATTGAAGAAAAAAAATTATGCCGGTGTTTGTCTGTGCATTTTTGAACATAACTCGCAGTAAAATGAATATATCGATAAGAATGTGTATGGATTATCTCAGGAACAGTAGTTAGTTATTATGACTCATGCCCGGGCTTTAACTACGAGGTCATATCGCCTACTACTAGAGCGCTCTTTTGTCACTAGTGGACATGAGGCCGACTCTTGTGGGAGTGCTAAATTTTGCTTACACTAAATTTTTATTGACCTAACTAGGGTCTTTAACGAGTACCTAACATCGTACAGGCTCGGGACCATCACTTAACATCCCATCTGAAGGACGGCGTGCTTAAGCTTAAGGACCTCTGTCGGGTTTCGAACCTACGATCTTTAGTCAGAAACAGTAGTAACTCGGTAAATGGGAAAGAGGAGTCAACTCGAAAACCTTAATAATTGCTGATGTGTATTGAATATATTATCTCGGAATATCATATGAGGATTGATAAGTCCCTTATTAAGAGATTCATTCATTTAAGTCTGATCGGTGAATCATGTCCTGCGATGTTGCCAGTTGCTCTTGTCCCTCCCTGCTGGCCACCTATTTTTCTTTGGCCCCACTTCCCCCTCCATAATTTCTTATCCTGGCTTTGTCACATGCAACCACTCAATTCACTGTTTCAAGTTTTTCGTACAATGGTGTAATTTCTTATATTTCTTGGGAAATAATATTGATAATTTTCGACAAATAAAAAAACGGCAGCTATTAGACGACTGAGGAGCGTGAAGGGAGTGCAATGCTACAATAGAACGGCATCATGAAGCTCTTGTCGCATTCCTATTGGCCCCAATCCTCCCTTCCACTTGATAGACAATCCACCAACGTCACTATAATTGATTCCAACAAATTCGATCTGGGGAAGTGCAGTATGTGTGTCTTAGGTATTGCCGGTAACATGTACGCTAATTATGGAGGGCTTGTGGTCACAAATATATAGCTATATTGTGATTGTTTTGGAAGTATGCACTCATGCAGTAAATGTCATAAAAGACAAATAATTTAACATAATATATTTTTAATGTACCTATGGATATTAGCAAGTCGCTAGATGCAGCAGGTACATTACTTCCTTAAACTTATCATATGAGCTCTATATGCATCTAACATGCATGTGAAATTTAGTTATTTTTTGCATATCAACACCCCATAAGATTTGATTATTCAAAATACCCTCAAAACCACGGCGGTGCACTGAAAATACCGATTTTTTTCTGTAATATGAAATTTTTCAGTTATTATGTATGGTGTGTCGATATGCATATGTATTCTTTCATATTAACCATTTGATGGGCTTATTAATCTTAGTTTTTATACAATCTCAGGACAATATTATAACCTTTTTGGGGAATTAGTTTAAATTGTTTGTACTTATATCTATTGGACATATGATTTGGTGCATTGTATGTTGAATATTGGTTGGGTTCGATAACTATTACATCTAAAATATAATTATGAAATTCGGAATTTATATCCCTTCTTGAATTGTATTCTGTGAAACATTATGTGTTATAGTGAAGACCTTTAAAGATTTATTAAAAGCAATGTATAATTGTCTAGGCTTTAATTACAAGGTCATATCGCCTACTACCAGTGCGCTCTTTCGTCATTCTGGTGGACATGAGCCCCACTCAATTGTGAGAGTTCTAAATTTTAGCCTTCCCACGTTTATTCACCTAGGGTAAGGGTCTTTAAACGAGTATCTGACTCGGGACCAACGCTTAACGTCCCAGACACGCTCAAGGTTTTTTCACCAGATTATAAAGCCTAAGGGCCTTGGCCGGGTTTCCAACCCGCGATCTTGAGCTAATAGGTAAGCACGGTACCTCTGAGCTTTCGGCGCTTTCCGCTAAAGTTGAAACATAAATTGTAGGCAACGAACACTCTTATTTATAAAAAAAAAAAAATTTGAAGGAACCGGTGTGCTCAGATGCGATGATAATAGTCTTTGTATCTAGTTATAGTTTCATAAACAAACCGAAAATGTGCAATATTATGGTATAATTCGAAAAAAATGTATTTTCAAAAAATTCTCGTGGGTTGTCATATCGATGGTATTGAAGCGCTAAATTTTGAGTCAATATTTTGCCATTTACATATCATCCATGGTGATATAAGTTCTTCTTAATAGCTCTGGTGCTTCGCGGTCACATTATTTTTTGATAAAAAGATACAAGTATATTTTTTTTTTTTGGATATTCGGAAATTTTTACGTATCTGTAGATTTAGGAAAAAACGAAGAGCCAAGAAACGGGGGGGAGTAGCATCTGACTGTAGAATATATGACCAATGTCATTTTTTGTAATATTTGCCAATTCCATATGATATATATATATATATATATATGTTGGTCATGCCCGAGTTTTAACTATGAGATAAGGGTCTTTTAACGAATACTTGACATCATACATGTCGTTTAACGTTTTTTCAACTCCCAGACAAAAAACCTGAGGGCCTCTGCCGGGTTTCGAGCCCGCGGTCAAAATAAACGCTCGCTCTACCCCACTTATCTTCTTACAATGTGAATTGGCTCAAGGCTTTTTGATGACGATTTCGTATAAATTGACATTATCGAGTACTTATTGTTTTGCATTAGTTTTACTGAACCGTAACAGTTTTCAGCTAAATGAAACAGATAGTAATCAGAGAAAAATAAATAAATAAACTTAATTTATAAACTTGGTTCACAACTATTACATATAAACTATAATCCTATTTTTTAATGTGAAATTGCAAGAATTTGGATTGCATTTCGTAATATTCTTTACACTATTTCTCATTTTTCATGTGAACCGCTTACAAAACCAGCGATTTGTGTATTACGCCTATCGTGAGTGGTCTGTTGGAGTTTCGTCCTTCTTATTCCATTAATTGCATACTTCATTCATGTTCTCTTCGTCATTGATCGTCTCAAGTTTCAATAAAATTATGATAATGAGTTTGTGTTTCCCCGACTTCAAATAGGTTATAGTAAGTCATCGGATTTCATTTCCCTCGGAAAATTTACCCTTTCTGAAAGAGTTTTTGAGATACAATTTATAAGTAGAATATCGTGACTATAGTTCCCATCTCAGAGGAAGAGAAGAATGGGCGGGAGGAGGGGGGGGGGGGGGGGGGGAAGCTCTATTAATGAATGAATATTTCTCAGCCTTGTATTCTTAATGAAAACTGACATAATTGCAGAGATATTGTGAAATAATTCAAATGGACTTGAAAAATAAAATAAAACTGGTTTATTTAATATGTTGTCTAATTTCACTAACTATATATACATGGGAGTACTTTCGGTATTTCTACCATCCTCAGCCAAAAGCCTTATCTCTTATGCTTTTGGCTGAGGATGGTAGAAATACCGAAAGTACTCCCATGTATATATAGTTAGTGAAATTAGACAACATATTAAATAAACCAGTTTTATTTTATTTTTCAAGTCCACTTGTAGTACTCCTCGTCATAATTTAATCTCAATAAACCTATATTTCTAAAGAAACAAAAACAGGTATGCAAGTATTAACCATTTTAAAGTAGGTAAATTTTAGGTTAATGAAGAACAATAAAATATTAAACCTAAAAATATTTTAAAATGATATTTCATTGATCTGGTACTTCATTTATTTACAAATGTTACCAGTGGTTGTGATAAAAATTACCTTTATCTTAACTTTCTTGTTGCTATTTGCTTTTGATCTTGCACGGAATTGTCGAACACTTTCCGTTGAAGTTTTTGGCATTTTTAACTATTTAACACAGAATGCAACTAAACGTATTAAATTAATAATCAAACGCATAAATCGTATAAAAACACGTAGCACACAACAGCTGATGCATTGACCTCGACCTAAACTCTTATGCGCTACTCATCCCCCTCCTTAGCGTTTCATGTTTGATTTTTTATGTCGAGGCCATTCCAGTCATTAGTCTCGCTAAAAATGTTTCACTTCAATAACACCCATGTTCACATTATCCTTTAGGTTAACCGTGATTTTGCTTTATCCGTGGTAGCCACAACCCATTACTCCGGTTAATCGAGAGTAGAGTGTATAATATTATATTATCTCGTGGTATTCGATCGCACTCCCCCACATTTTTTTTGTGTCCTGAGGTTGTGTTTATTACTGAAGTAGACGGGATCTAACGTGTTTATGTCTGTTGTGCCTGGTTCGGATGACAGGTTTCGACTTCAAAACGTGCAGTGTGATCCTGGCCCTGGACCAACAGTCCCCCAACATCGCGGCCGGGGTGCATCAGAACAGAGATGCAGACGATGTCGGTGCAGGTGATCAGGTAACACAGCTTCGTCTTTATATTCTGCACTCGTTCTTTTTCCTTCTAGTGTTAGCTCCTTCCTCGTATCGATGTAACGCCACTCCGATTCGATCATTTGGACAAAAGAGGACTAAGTGTTAATGATTGATAGAGTCTACAGTATCTTTTCATATGTTGAGAGCAGTCGAGAGACCTCTTATAAATATAAAACTCAGTATTTGGCCAACGTTTCAGAAACTATTTATTTCCTTCTTCAGGTGCCTTATAATGACTTGAGTGGATGTGTGTGGTATGTGTCGGCACACACGGAGGAGGTCGGTATGAAGGAGGCTTATGTTCTATACAGAGAGCGCACTCACGGAAGGAAGCAGAGAGGAGTTGTATGTATGATGCAATTGCAGTCACCTTGCATCTTTATTCTCCTGCGATGCACTCTGTATGAAGAAGACTAGTGTTAATATTATATTCACTAGTATTGTATCAGCCGCACGAGAGCGTCTATCGCGTCCAACCAATCTGTTCGCTACCTAATATTTTTTTTTGTTTTGCATTTTGTGATGGTGTTTGATATTGACAAATTAATCACTGTAGTGCAGATGCACCAAAGTAGATTTGAAAATTAAAATGAGAACGATTCCATAAGTTTATTATTGAAAATAATAAACCAAAAAATATTATACAAAGATTTTTCACTTCATTAGTAACTTACTTGAGCGTCAATGACAGCCTTTCTCGGGGTGATATGCTATCACAGGAGTGGCCAACCCAAATGATGTTGCGGGCCACTTTGGAAATGCATTATAATCCCGCGGGCCGCATATATAATTATATATTCCCATATTAAATTTGGACCCACTACAAAAATGTTTTGGAGTGAAAATTTAAAAGAGAATGAATTATTATTATTGTTTTTATTATTATTCATACATAAAAACATAGATAATATAATAATGGAAGGATCGAATAATATTTAATTAGTGAGCTATTTGTTTCTCAACTCTTTCACTTAGCTTTTGCAAGTCGATCTCAATGCGTTTATTTGCACATGTTTTGTGCAAAAACATATTTTGTAAAATTGTGAAGAATCTCGCGGGCCGTAAAATTATTCAAGGTGGGCCGTGGGTTGGCCACTCCTGTCCTATCACGCATATTTGTGTCTTGCTTCTTGATCATAGTGTAAATTTTGTCAAGAAGCTCATCAAAAGAAGATGGTGACATTCTGTGGAAATTGAAGAATTTGTTTGTGTCTTCTTGTAATTCGCGATAAGGTAAAAATATAGCACCTTTCTCCGTTCTGCGCGCGTTTATAGGATTCATCCATAACATTCTGTTCGCTTTTCTTTTCTCCATCTTGCGAAGGAGGCACCGCAATGCTACGGCTTAAACTAAGCATATCTCAATGGGTTGAGGAGATGGCTTCAGGAAGAGGAAATCTCCTGCCAGAGTCTCTCATACCGATCTCCGTGCGTGCCGGCCTTAAGTGTTTGTGTCACCACCTTCAGTATGCATCCACTCGTGTCATTATAAGGCCCTGAAGAAGGAAATAGTTTCCGAAATGTTAGCCAAATACAGTTTTTTTTTAAAATTTACACGACAGAACCTCAACTTTCTTCAACACAGAACTGAATGTCTTGACTTTTCCCATGGATTTGTCCCCACTCGGAGGCTCTGGACACATCCCCTCTTACTTTTGCATATTTGAATTCAGGCTACACATACTCAATTGTATCTTCTCACCGGTTCAGAGCCTCAGAGGTGGGACTAGTTGAAAAAGACTCGAGAGCATGTCAGTATTCACTGGAAAGAAGTGCCAAGAGAGATCAGATCTATATGAGACATTTTGTGTCTGGCGTAAAGTAATGTCTTGTTGGTTGGCCAGTATCATGCATATTGCTCACTAGTTTGAAAGTAACTAACAATAAGTCGTTAGCTAGTTGTCGAGAGTTGACTCAGTTTTTTGTTGCGACGTGCTGGCGTTTCTTTTTGTCCAATCAGAGTTGCATTGCTTCGTGTGGAGGGGCGGTAGACATTTTCTTTACTTAAGTCATAGATCAGCAACCTTTTTGCAACTGCCGGCCCCAATATGTTGCTGGTTTTCACATGTGGAGCGCATCTCACCCATATTTATGAATAGATAACACAATCACTAAGATAATATAATGAGCACACAAAATGCCAAATACGTTTATATCTTGATTATGTATATCTACTTTTTTGACTATTTTTATTATTATGTGGGTAATAAATAAATGCTAGTACTTCCCCAGCTATACGAAGTATAAAGGAAGTTATGTAATCGGTGTTAATAATATTAATAATTAATTAATATTCGATGCGGAGTTTTCAACGAAATTTCATATTTTCCGACCTTCAAATTGCATCGACACGAAATTTTGTATATGAATCCAGAAGTCTCTAACGACGACACTTAGGTTAGGTTAGGTTTTATGACTCATGCCCGGGCTTTAACTACGAGGTCATATCGCCTACTACCAGAGCGCTCTTTCGTCACTCTAGTGGACATGAGCTCGACTCTACTGCGGGAGTCCTAAATTTTGTCTACCCTAAATTTTTTATTCACCTAGTAGAGGGGTCTTTAACAAGTACCTGACATCGTACAGGCTCGGCACCATCTCTCAACGTCCCATCCGAAGGACGACGTGCTTAAGTTTATTTTACCTCCCAGATAAAATAAACTAAGGGCCTCGGTCGGGTTTCGAACCCACGTTCTTGAGCTCAGAATGCAAGCACGCATACTATTGAACTACCGGCGCCCTCACGACACTTAATAATCTTCAGCCAAAAGCCTTCTTGGGGCAGCACCTATTAATTTTCAGTGGAATAAGCCGTGGAGGGGGGGGGGGGGGGGGGCGGGCTCAACTCAAAACTCCCAATAATTGCCGATATAATGAATGTATCGACATAAATATAGTATGAGGATCCAGAGCTCCTATTAAGTTAATATATAGTTTTAGTCCAAACGTTCCATCTGCTTTGAAGTGAGAGCGAAAGCGTAATTAATCAATTCTTTCTGGGGAAGTACATAGCCGGTGATCCTCCGACGACTTTATTATAACAATAGTTGAAAATATACTATCTACATTTGTTCATTATATTCCCGATAATTTTATGGTAGTTTCGGTTCCATAAATGAGGAGGTGGGATTCAAAAACAGGTTTCTTACCCAAGACAAAAATTTGGGAAATCAGGAAAAACGTTTTTTCTTTTTTTCTTTCAGGTTGTGACCCTTACCTTTTTTCAGAGGTGTACTTTGGTATTGTCTTTCTAGTGCCAATAGGTTTCAAAAATGTTTTTAGTATTATTTTTTAAATAGAGAAATGTTTAGGAGAAACCTGGTTATGATCCAAACAACTCCAAATCTGCATATAAAAATTTTCATTTGTCCTTTAAATTATTTTTTATGAGCAGCAGATAGACAATTCAGTTAGTCGACTGATATGGAATAGGAAATAAACAAGAACGTGCAAGTGAAAATTTCTGTTATTGTTTAAAAAAAACCTAAAATCATTAAAATAAATCTACAAAAAAGCAGCTAAACACGGACAGCCACCTCATGCTCGAGGCAATCGCATTCTTCTTTCTGGTGTCCATCATCCATTGAGAGAACTCTTCGGTAATACTCCAGACTAGATTCTTCAACATTCGTCTCCCAGTTTTTCACCAAACACGAGACACATCCTGCCTTTGATGCACAACTGTTGTTGGAGAAACCTACTTTTGAACCAAATCCAATTTTTTGAAGTAGTTTTACAATGAGAGCACTATTTTTGAATCATTAGAGTTACACATACCGATAGCTCTCAATGAGACGAAAAAAACGCCATATCAAGATAATTTTCTAAAAAAATGTGAGAAACCTGTTTTTGAATCTCACCTCCTCAAATTGACTTATTTGTCAAATTTGCTTCAATTTAAACATTTATTATTAAATTTTATTTTTCCTACCTTTAATGCATTCTCCCTTCTTGATAGCATGCTCTCTATTCTTACATATTTCTTCTTTAATCATATGAAAACTGTGTTTTTATAGTTTACTATCACAGTATCCTTATCCATATTAGTATGAATTTAGTTTTGAAATATCAGTTTTACAGCATTATACTAATAAAGTGTACACAAATTAAAAAATAGCGAAAACATTTAACTATACGGGGAGAAAATTCAAGAAAGAATATTCAGAGAGTCATCCGGTGTATGTATATTCAGTAATGAGGTTAATTTATTATATATATATATATATATATATATATATATATATACATATATATATATATATATATATATATATATATAAAATATTATAGAGAGAGAGAGAAATTTGCTACAATATACCTAAGTTAGGTTATAGGCGATAGATTCGACCTGTAGTTTCTTTAGTTAAAAATTAACAGAAAAGACAACATCTTGTTAATAGTTAAAATTGTGAAAACAAAAACGAGGAGGCAAAGATTATAGTTATTCTGACTCATGCCCGGGTTTTAATTACGAGGTCATATCGCCTACTACCAGAGCGTTCTTTCGTCGCTCTGAAGGACATGAGACCTACGCTACTGTGTAGTCCTAAAATTCGCCTACCAAATTTAACTACTTAAGGTACTTTAACGAGTATCTGACCTAACGTTCCATTCAAAGGATGGCATGCTCAAAATTGTTTTTACTACGATCTAAAAAATCTTCAAGGTATGTTCACCTTCTATATAAATAACCCATTAAGATCTTGCTCATTTTTTTTTTTTTTTTTTTTTTTTTTCAAATCAGTGAAATATCAAACTGTTCTACTTTTGTAGAATTTACTCAACACTTTGCATAAATTCCGAGAATATTTGTTCTTGACAACTATTTTATTAATTTGCATATTTTGAAAGCCATCACGTCGTGTTCTATATTATTCAGGTGTGACTTTCGTATATTTGAGCATTAATTTTCGTAAATTTTCTTTTAGAACTCAAGCGATTTATTAAACCCCTTAATATTGTACAATTATAACGACTCCCTAAATTGCACATCAAAGTTTGCAGTTTATAGTATCATAAGACCACAACTATTTCACTGAGGCTACCATTTTTTCATATATTCAATTAGATGCCACAGGGTATTTTTTACGTAACATCCATGGTTCCGGAAGAAATGTTTTATCTATGAAATGAAAAATTTTCCCTCGGACGGAATTCGAACCCAGGGCAGTGTTGGGTCCATGCAATTGAAGTCCTATACTTTAGCCAACAAAGTCCCAATGCTATCATACTGGCATGAAATTAAATGAATTGAATAATCGTATGATTTTTTGATACTCAAAATTCAATGGGATTAGCAGTGTTGCTACAGACGGGGGAAAAAATAATTGTATAAATGTTATTTAGTGAGGGAAATTCACTGATGTCCCTGATTTCAAGACCTTTTTTTTACACTTTTTGAAGTTATTACTTATTTTTAACTGTTGAATTCGTTTCTTTGGTGGCTTTAAATTTAAACAGTACATAATTTGGTTTTTTGTCATTTATTTTATATAATGTTATACATAGTTTTTGTTTATAATAAACATGTTAAGTACTGTTTTAAATTTTATATTTATATTTAATTCCTTATGTTGTTTTCATTATTATTTTTTTATCTTTTTCATTTCAGTCAGAGAAAACGTTTGTAAAAGTCGACTGTTCCGATTAAATAATATAATGTCATTTTTGTATTTAAAAAAAATCTAAATAGGTAGTTTTTGACAAATTATCATTCACATTGACATAACACCGGGAAACAAAAATGTGATGTCCCTTTGCTCTAACAACATGAGTTTTTAGATGCATGGTTCTCTGCTTCGATTTTTCATAAAATTAATTATAATTGAATGAATTTGTGTGTTGTTATTTGAAGTGTACTAATAACAGTCTGTAAGGTGAAAATATGTTTTTGAGTTTGGTAAATTCTACATTTTTTAGTATACTCCCTGGACCTACATCAACATTTTTTTCCTTCAGACTAATAAAAAAATTGTTTTTAAATTTTTGGATTCTCATTTATATTTTAACGAAATATTCTATTATTTGAGGAGATAATTATCTATGAAAATTATATATTTTAAATCTAATGTTTGTGAATTACTGACTTTGTTTCTTTTATTTTAGGGGCTGATGTTCGGCTACGCTACAGATGAAACTGAAGAATGTATGCCATTGACGGTGGTACTAGCGCACAAACTGAACGAGAGAGTCGCCGAATTGAGGAGGAGTGGAGAATTTTGGTGGGCTCGACCAGACACCAAGACACAGGTTGGTCATTTCTAAGTAGGCTTCTTTCGTAACTTAGTGAACTTCAATAGAAGTAGTAAGGCTGATGATGTTTTTAAGTATTTGCTACTACTGATGTTGACTTGATGACAATATTAAGTACTGAAGCCTTAAATGTTTTTTAAAGAGGGGTGAAAAAATAATAAAACTTGATACTATAGTATATAGAAAGTAAAACTTGATACTAAAGTGTATAGAAAGTAAAACTTGATACTAAAGTGTATAGAAAGTTTAGTAATCGATCAGAATACTGTTTTTCACTTTTTCGACCCCCTGTTCCAATAATTATGAAAACATTTCTATTTATAATATTTATTATTATATATTCATTGGAAAGTATAAATTATGTTCGTTTTTCTATTGTAGTTTATCAAATTTTGGTTAAAATCATTGTAATGATATAATTATGTTATTATTTCTGTATTATAACCCTCGGTATTATTATAACCTAAGCCTTTATTATAATTAATTTATGATCAGTGCCTTGATAAACACCTGAAAGTTTGTAAATTATTAGTATGGAAATGAAATATGCTGTAAGACTTGGTGTTGAAGGTTTATGTTAAATTTTATTCGTGAACGCGATAACTCCCGATAGAATGAATATATCGACACGAATTTTATAATGAAATTTCATGTCGATACATCCATTACATCGGCAGTTATTTGGGGTCTGATCCCCGCTTCTGCCGATGCCGGTAAAAATTATAATTTTCGTCCTTGTGGGGTTTTGAATTAACTTTTGAATTTAGTCTCCTCCCTAATCTCCCCCTTCCACTGGTCGATTTGGCTGAAAATCAATATGCGTCGTCGTTAATAGGGTTCTGTATTCATATATAAAATTTCATGCCGATACATTCATTCTATCGGGAGTTATCATCTATATTCACAAGCACAGACAGATAGACTTTTTTTCATAATTGGAATCTGAAGGGCGGAAAACATGAAATTCCATTGAAAACTTTGTTTCCATATAGGGAAGTAAACAATGAATTTCTATTTTCTCTCTTCCAGAGTATAACAGTTTGAGTTCTTAAGAATTAAGTACAAATTACAAGAATACGAGTATAGTCGATCTTCAAATTTTTTTAAGATGATCTCAAGTCAAAAAAGGTCGAGCTCCCCTGCCTTAGGGCATTGTTTCATTAATGACTGAATAATTGGGTTCACAAATATATATTCTAATATTTTTCATTAAATTATAGATAAATTGAAACAGAAGTTAAGGGTCATTTGATTATATATATTTATCGAAGATATGACATCTGTTCAAAATAAAAAAATGACAATAACTGTGTAATAACTGCATATCGGTCATACTTTTTTTTCCACTCATTAGAAAGATTTGGACTATGTAACACATCACAACTAGGTACCATGATAATAGAGATTATTTTATTTTATTTTTTTTTTTAATTCTCGAAATAGTCATATTCATTTGATTGCGAATTTTAAATTTGAGTGATTGAGGGCTGATGATGTTTTTAAGTATTTGCTACTACTGAAGTTCTGTTGACATACTGAATTTTACTGAAGCCCAATGCATCAAATTATAAATAGCCTGAGCTCGAGATCGCGGGCTTGAAACCCGCCCGAGACAATGACCCCGAGCCTATGCGATTTAAGGTACTCTTTGTAGAGTCGGGCTCATGATGAAAAAGCGCTCTGACCTCGCTGTTGGCGATATGACTGAGTTCGAGTCCGGCCATAAGTTACAAAACAAACAATTCCCCATCAATGGGGAGTATGACCTCTCACTGATCTGATGTCGCTTTTTCATCCATGTTAGCACGTTTTGTAGTATGTAAGGACCCCTCACTTCATGCCGTCATTGAGTCGACACCCATCGATTTTCAGTCAAATCGGCCTTAGAGAAGGCGAGTGATCTGTAAAAACGTCCTTTTATGACTTCTGAGCTCTTCGAAGTTGGTTTCGAAAACCGACCGAGGCCCTTAGTTTTTTTTAATTGGCTGGTAAAATAAACTTAAGCACGCCGTCCTTCGGAAGGGACGTTAAGCGATGATCCCGAGCCTGTACGATGTCAGGTTCTCGTTAAAGACCCCTGCCCTAGGTGAATAAAAAAATTTAGGACTCCCATAGTAGAGTCGGTCTCATGCCCACCAGAGTGACGAAAGAGCGCTCTGTTAGTGAGGCGATATGACCTCGTAGTTAAAGCCAGGGCATGAGTCATAATAACTAACTACTGTTCCTGAGATAATCCATATACATTCTCATCGATATATTCATTTTACTGCGAGTTATGTTCAAAGACGCACAGACACACACCGGCATACTTTTTTTTCTTCAGTTTTCTCTCTACTTAGGGTGTTGAAAAAGAAAAAAAATCGATAAAATTTAGGTAATTTTGATTACATTACTTCCCGTATACTATGCATAGCTGAGGAAATACAGAAGCTTACATTTATTACGACATTTTATGTACAATAAGCATATTATAGTGAAATACATTATATAATTAAAACCATTCCTTTTTAATTAGGCAAATTGCCGGGAACATGTACATTTATATATTAATTCTTATGAATAATATAGTTTTATCTTTTTATTATAAAATATTAAAATCGTACAACAAAAAGTTATAAATATAATAAAAATTATAGTAAATTATTGTAATTAGAGAATATTTATTATAGTATAATATTTATTAATGCCCGAACATGAGTCATAAAACGTAACCTAACCTACATATATATAATTGTAACATAATATTTCATCCGCAGGTTACTTGCGAGTACAAGTTCATCGGTGGGTCCTGTGTACCTCTAAGGGTACACACTGTGGTGGTGTCGGTACAGCACAGTGAGAAGATGGGTCTTGAGGAGCTGCGGCAGGCCGTCCGTCGGGATGTGATACATCATGTGATCCCTGCCAAGTATCTTGACTCTGACACCATCATCCATATCAACCCCTGTGGCGAGTTTGTGCTGGGAGGACCTCAGGTAAACAACACAAGAGACGGGGGGAGTTCATTGAAAGTATGACTTGTAATTGGGATAAAAATGATACAGTGTGTACATCATTTCCTATTTATCTGTGAGGCAGCCGCCTCATGGCCCCCGTTCATTATTTATTCTAGAAATTTCTATTGTTTTTTCTGGAAAGTTCGACTGCTTTCTATGAGTTACTAGAAAGTTCTATTCGAATTGTTGATATGTATGCTCTAAATGTTTCGATGGTTTCTATGATGTTCTATTGGATTTTTCTAGAAACTTTTTGCAATTTAGAGAAACATGCTGGAAAATTTCATGACATTCTATAAGATTCTAGAATGTTCTGGTGTATAACTACTAAAAATAAAGTTGAGGATAATATTGAAAAGGGTCCCCGGATGAAGTCTGCCTCAGGACCTCCGAATGTCTTGAAACGACACAGCCACTCTGTTAATAACCTATTAGATCGGTTTTAATGGGCGAAAAATTAAAATAAATGAAGGAGGGGTAGATTGTGTCCCCAGTATTTTTTTTTTTTTGCTTTGCGAAATTGGTCAAAGCAAAGGAGAAACACGGAAAGTAGGCAACTCAAATACTCGATAACTGCCGATGTAATGAATGTAACGACACAAAATTTAGTGTGAGAATTTACAAGCCACTTTGTAACTTAAATATTGAGTTTTAGCTCAAACGGTTTATTGGCTTTGGAGAGTAACTAAATATGTAATTGATTCATTCGTGCTGGGAAAGCACATAGCCGAACTTTTTTTTTTTTTTGGAAGAGATAAAATTTAAGAAGTTTGTTTTGTTTATTTATCACAAGTTTTGACAATATATCCACATTTCTTAACTTAGAAGATGCATTTATTTGGAACATTAGACAGGCTTTAATCGTAGATATTCTAAAAAGATGGAAAACACAATTTCGATAATGTATCGACCAGGCTAAGTAGTTGTCTGTTATTTGATTAGTAGGCACCTATCATAGTTGGTAACATCTTCATTGATATTGTCCTAAGGTATGGGCTACTAATAAGATGTGCGAGAAGACGAGACTTACATCTTGTATTTCTGAAAGGATTCACTATTTTTTGACAAAAGTTATATCAATTTTTTTTCTCTTACTTAACCCACACTTCTCTGACATCAAGTTTAAGAATATATCCATCGTACAGATACATAATACATATATTTTATTGTGTTTTCAGTGTGACGCCGGTCTGACAGGCCGTAAGATCATCGTGGACACTTATGGAGGTTGGGGTGCTCATGGGGGCGGAGCCTTCTCAGGGAAGGACTTCACAAAAGTTGACAGATCCGCTGCTTATGCCGCCAGATGGGTCGCCAAGTCACTTGTCAAAGCTGGACTTTGCAAGCGTTGTCTAGTGCAGGTGAGTGACTTCTAACATAAGTATAATGATTTTTAATAAATTTGCCAATCATTTTATTAATTGAATTTCAGTTTTATCAGGTCATTCCATAAGTAATGTAAATTTTTTTTATATTTTACGTTTTCATCGATGAATACATTCTGCGATCTGTGTCGATGTGGAAACCCAATAAATTAAATGAAAACGTAGAAATTGTTCAACTTTTATATTTTCTAATTCGACAAAAATATATACTTGAAGTATATATAGTGGTACCAGTTTCGGGTTACGCCATCGTCAGCACAACTCCTAAAAGTGACATTTAAGTTTGCTAGGTTCAGTTGATGAAGGTGGTTTGAAAACAAAGATTGGTTTTAGATCTCCCCAAAATATATTTATTTAATTTTTGTTAATTTTTTGCATATTAGGACATCAAAAGGGGCGAAACAATATTTAATAATAATCATAAGTGGTATGTTGTATATTGTACTTAGGCCCCAGAGTTAAGTAGAAAATATATCGCACCTTCAATAGAATAAAGTCTGTAAAAAATGAATGTCATTTTTGATATTGGAAATAGTAAGAAAAAAAAGGAATCTAAATATATTTATTTTATATTTGTATTCAGAATCCTCTAAGGATGGTCTATTGATTATCAGCCAAATCTGCCTAAGATGGGAGGCTTGACATAAAAATTCTAATAACTGCTGTTGTAATGAATGTATTGAAACCAAATTTCATTTGGAAATTCAAAGCCCTATAAGGACACCTATCAATTTTCAGCGGAATCAGCTGTAGGGGAAGGGGGGGCTCGACTCGAATACCCTAATAACTGCCGATGTAATTAATGTATCGATACACAATTTAGCATTGTAATTCAGAAGCCATTATGTTAGTCAAATATTGTGTTTAGCCCAAACGGTCGATTGGCTTTGAAGGAACAGCGAAAATGTGTTTGATTAATTCGTTCTGCTTTATCTGGGAAAGGTGAAAAAAACTTTACTCAATAAAGAGCCCTATCCTTGATGAATGAAACAGGGTACACAAAATTTAGGTCTCATAGTATTAAAGAGCTCATGTCCATCAGAGTGACGAAAGAGCGCTATTGTAGTAGACTATAGAACCTCGTAGTTGAAGCCCGGGCATGAGTCACAGTAACTCACAGTTCTGCCAACCGTATCTCAAAAAGGGCAGTTTACGAGTATATTGGAGGTGCGATGTATATATTCAAGTTATTTATCTTGTAGCTACAGTATCATTTTAAAGGAAGGTGATATAATAGCCACGACGGCATCTTAAGGTGGTACGTGCTTGTTTGCTGAGCTCAAGATCGCGGGTTCAAAACCCGGCCGAGGCCCTTAGTCTATTTTATCTGGGAGGTAACATGAGGGGGTTAGAAGCAAAGGGATGAAAGTGACAAATCAGCTGAAATTGAGATGTGTGTTAACACCTTCCTTGACACCTACCCTGCTACTCAGAACGATTGTTAGAACCAGTAATACTGTTACTAGTGGAAAATACCTGGGTAATATCTGAATTTACGATGTTACTATAACTTTGAAGGTAATTATCTCGAAATTACATTTTTGTCACTTATCTATCCCTTTGCTTCTAACCCCCTCAAATAAACGTAAGCACACCATCCTTTAGATGGGACGTTGAGCGATGGTCCCGAGCCTATACAATGTGCATCTGAGTGACGAAAGAGCACTCTGGTAGTAGGCGATATGAGCTTGTAGTTAAAGCCCGGACATGAGTCATAACTAACTATAATTCCCAATGTTCATTCTTGATTCTCTTGAATTACCCATGATGATTTATATTTGCTACTCTGTCAATCCTGATGACACTCAATACCACATTATCTGAGGCTTTTCAAACCTACAATTATTATTTATTTATTTTAAATTATTTTATTTATTATAAATATATTTCTTTGTTTAGGTTTCCTACGCTATTGGAGTTTCTGAACCTATTTCAATCACACTATTTGATTACGGCACATCGACGAGGACACAGAAAGATCTTTTAGCCATTGTCAAAAAGAATTTCGATTTGAGGCCTGGAAAAATAGTCAAGTAAGTTGACATTTATTTGTATTTTATTTACTACAAATAGTATATAATAATTTGTGTAATTAATCAAAATGATGATTCATATTTGCTACTCTGTCAATCCTGATGACACTCAATACCACATTATCTGAAGTCTTGTATTTATTATAGAGATGTAACTTAGAAAATAAACCATTTTTCAAAAAATATTCCTAAGGCTCGGTTCTCACGAATCAAGTTTAATTGATCTATTATAGTTGATCAACAAAAGTTGAATATGACTTGAATCAGTTGTTCACAACTTCAATAGAAACTGATCAACAGTTTCAGTTTTAAAATGGCGTCGAAAGCAGTTATACAGATAGTAACAGTTTTGTTAAAAGAAGAACTAGAAACAATTTTATTTAACATAAGCAAAAATCGTAAGAAATGTCGTTTTGCGTGAGGCAATGGATTTTAAGAAGAAATGGATTGGGAGCAACTTTGCTGGAGGAACTAGCATTAGAGGATATATAGATCATTTATAAGAATGTCTGAAGAAAAATTTGACGAACTGCTGTTAAAAGCATTGCATCTTGCATCTTTATTTTTATATTTATCCAGACGGTGGTTTCAAAGACAATCTTTTCGAGAATCAAAATTTTAGCAACACTATCAGAACACTTGAGGTTCATTTTAATTATTTTATATCTATAAATGCTTTTCAAAGAGGGATGAAAAAATAATGAAACTATACTTATGTCAGCTAGAACCATACCTCCATACCTTAAGTAAGAAAAATGTATTTTCATTTCTTTCTTTTACATCTCAAGCTATACAAAGTATAGTATAATTTCTAGTCGGTTAGAAATTCTATGTTGAATTTATTTTTACCAGAATTTTATGTTTTACCACACTCTGATTTCAAAAATTTAATCAAAAAAAAATTTACTTCAGGTAAACAATTTATTTTGACGTGAAAACGTCTATTCGCTCGTTCAACACAGTGATAGCCGGTCAAACTTTCTTGTGTTACAAAATACCGTCAGATTTTAATCGCTAATAATTACGAGACTAATAATGCTATAACAACGGTTGAGGTCACAATGGATAGAGCATGTCTGTACGTGTTTGTTGTGCTTGTGACGTTATCGGGCTAGTGTGGGCGCCGGCGGATGATTGTTGCGAATTAGCGTTGTGTAAAATTAGAAACTAGTGTAGCGTGATAACGCGTTTAGATAGGACGTTGATTCAGGTGTCATTGTAAAGAGCTTGAGGAGCACTACTAGGACTCAAAGTGAAACAATAAAAATATTCGCCGAAATATATGTAAAAATCGGTATTAAATTGAAAATTGCAAACAAATTAAAGATGTCTCATATGAGTCGTAAATATGCGCGGAATTATAGAAAACGCAAATCAGAGGAAAGCTCGCATCAAAAGGAATTTAAAAAACCTAAAAAGTCTAGTGCCGAGCAAATGCTAGAGCTACGGCAGCATCGAAAAGAAAATGAAAAATGATTTTATCCCGACGTTTTCACGGAAAAATATACGGCGTGGACCTTGACTACGCCTTAATGTTTTTTTTTTATTATTGTATTTCTCTTGCTATACGAAGTATAGAAGTTATATAATCTGTCAGAAATTCGATATTTAGTTTTTACTGAAATTTCATGATTTTGCCAAACCCCTGATTCCAAGAGTGAAAACAAAAAGTGGCAGTGTGTCTGTGTCACCCTATCAGGCCGACACATGTTCATTTTCAGTCAAATCGGCACAAGGGACGGGGGGATTTAGGGGATGCTTAACTCAAAAACTCTAATAACTGCCATTGTAGAGAATGTATCGACACAATATTTCATATTTGCCTCCCCCCTAATCTCCCCATTCTCTTTGGTCGATTACAGTTAGATATTATGATTCATGCCCGGTCATATCGCCTACTACCAGAGCGCTCTTTCGTCACTCTGCTGGACATGAGACCGACTCTACTATGGGAGTCCTAAATTTTTATTCACCTAGGGTAGGGGTCTTTAACGAGTACCTGACATCGTACAGGCTCGGGACCATAACTTAGCGTCCCATCCGAAGGATAACGTGCTTGTTCACTTACTTACCTCCCAGATAAAGGGCCTCGGTTGGGTTTCGAACGATCTTGAGCTCAGAAAGCAAGCATGCATACTCCTAATGGTCGATTACAGAATGATCGTATCGACCTAAAAAATATGTGTATCACACCTTAAGGACGACTTAAGAGAGAGAACTAAAAAATCCCAATAGCTGCCGATGTAATGAATATTATCAATGTGAAACGTTATATGAAAATTCAAAATTCCGTGAAGAGAAAAGGGGTATCAGAGAAATGCGCCTCGACTCAACTCGTATTAACTGTCAATGTAACGAATGTATTAATCAAAGTTAAGTGAGAAAGAGCAAGAATTTAGTTGATGCTGTCTAAATGTTTTTTTAAACATCTCTATTTACTACTAAATATTGTATAATATATATACTATAATTGCAAAATAATTTAATTTGTTTAAAATGTTTTTTTAAACATCTCTATTTACTACTAAATATTGTATAATATATATACTATAATTGCAAAATAATTTAATTTGTTTAAAATGTTTTTTTAAACATCTCTATTTACTACTAAATATTGTATAATATATATACTATAATTGCAAAATAATTTAATTTGTTTAAAATGTTTTTTTAAACATCTCTATTTACTACTAAATATTGTATAATATATATACTATAATTGCAAAATAATTTAATTTGTTTAAAATGTTTTTTTAAACATCTCTATTTACTACTAAATATTGTATAATATATATACTATAATTGCAAAATAATTTAATTTGTTTAAAATGTTTTTTTAAACATCTCTATTTACTACTAAATATTGTATAATATATATACTATAATTGCAAAATAATTTAATTTGTTTAAAATGTTTTTTTAAACATCTCTATTTACTACTAAATATTGTATAATATATATACTATAATTGCAAAATAATTTAATTTGTTTAAAATGTTTTTTTAAACATCTCTATTTACTACTAAATATTGTATAATATATATACTATAATTGCAAAATAATTTAATTTGTTTAAAATGTTTTTTTAAACATCTCTATTTACTACTAAATATTGTATAATATATATACTATAATTGCAAAATAATTTAATTTGTTTAAAATGTTTTTTTAAACATCTCTATTTACTACTAAATATTGTATAATATATATACTATAATTGCAAAATAATTTAATTTGTTTAAAATGTTTTTTTAAACATCTCTATTTACTACTAAATATTGTATAATATATATACTATAATTGCAAAATAATTTAATTTGTTTAAAATGTTTTTCTTGCAGGGATCTGAACCTCCGAAATCCTATCTACCAAAGGACTAGTGTCTACGGTCACTTCGGAAGAGACATTTTCCCCTGGGAGCAGCCTAAGGAACTCATTGAATAATCTGAGAAATCTCCCCACATTCCAAATATTTGTATTTTCCCATACCACTTTCTCACCCTGACTACTTATACACTTGTATATTATCTCTCCTTTTAGTTAGAATAAATTTAAAGGAACTCCTAGGGGGGTTAAGGTTTCCTGTAGGGGCCCCGCCTTAAGGTATAAAAGAAATGACTTATTATTTTTTTTTTTGAAAAATGGAAAAATGTCTGCCAGCTTTTTCTGGGTGTAGTGAAAACCCTGTCGAGGAAATAATATTATATATATATATTTATTTCTTTAATTTCCTATGGAAAATTAAATTTTGGATTAGGATAACGTAATTATTTATGTTAATTTGAATAGTCTCATATTTCGATCGGGCGATGCAGTGGAAGGTCGGATTAGGCACAAAACACTCCCCTTTTTAAAAATTGCACATCACATAAAAACCAAATTTCTACATCCCTCTCAAAGAGTCGGGAATCTCAGCGATGTTGTGGTACTTTTTTTTTAATATAGTTCAGACACATTTTTTTTCGGCCCCGCATCGCTGCAATGCCGTATGCAATTCTTGACTAGTTTTATTTTATTTTTTCAAAAGTGGCCCCATAAAAGTTGAGGCGAACAAAAAAAAAGTAAAAATAAAAATAATATAATGAAGATGTATACGGATTGTGTTGTGTTTACTTAAAAGAAACGGGAAAAGAGCTTTTTCGTGAACACTCCGATTCCTCGATTATCCAGTAGCCCATTCTCCGATTCTTTGTCTATTCAGACCACAATCCGATTCCTCCATTACTCACTTCGATCCTTCATATTTCTCATAGTCTCCACTTATCCATTTCTCCTCTCCCTTCAACAACTGTACATAACCTATTTGCTATTTGACTTCATCCTTTATTTTTTTATTTACTTTTTATGTATTAGATGTGTTTTTAAATGTGTCCTGTCCCACTTTTTATTATTTTTATTACATACCTAATGTATTTTCAAAAATCAAGAAGTAGTGTTTAGATAAACATTGTTAAAATTTGTGTCTTTAGGAACTGATGAATTTAATGTGATTTTTTTTTTTTTTTTCTATTAAAAATGCTATTTAAATAAGAATTTTTGTTTTGTTTCAAGTTGTGTTTTTTATTTTTTCCACTTTTTTGTTCTTTGATGTAAGGAAGTAATCGAGCGCAATTTCGAGAGTTTTCAACAGAAGTTGAACACGATTTGACCATTTTCGCTACCTTGTCTGTGTGTTTATATGATAGGCATTTTCGTGAAAGCTCATAATTCAGTAACGATTGTAGCAATGAACTTAAAATTTGAAATGAAGATTTCATAAGTCGTAACTTGAATTTGGACGAAAATCAGCTGAAATTTATATTTTTACTATTTCATTCTCGTTCAGCTGATAGCACTAAATGTACTCTAATAAACAATTATTTCCCATTTTTAAGGCTTTCATTGAATACGTTTTAAAATATGCAGTTAGTCTTAATATTATTTTTATTTTAGGTAAACATTGTACCGCCGTGCGGAGTTGCTGCGCGTTTTGTTGTGCCACGCACGACGGTGCGTTCGGTAAACTCTTATTCGCCGATTGACAGCAATCGTCGGAGTCCAAACTTTAAGAAAGCGTAATTTGAATCCGAATAACGTTTGTCTGGGAACTGAAGCTATCTATATCCTTGTCTTGACTGATGTTTTGTCTGTGGTAGAGTTATATATGAGTAGGTGATTTCCAAAACCATCCATTTGTCCGTAAACAATTTTTGGGTTAATCACCAAAAACTGATAAAAATTAACCGTTTTAAGTTGAAGTTCCGATTTTTTTTTGCATGGATGGGTAATAACTTTATCTCTTGCAAACGTTGCTAAATATATTGTGGCTAGAAAATTTGCTTTTTTTTTTTATTTAAGTTTTCTAATAGCTACTTCTGGCACTTAACATGAGAAATGGCTGGTTTTGATTCAGATTCGTCGGCCATATTCAAATTGACTTGTTTCGAAACTAGCTAAATTTTGTGTTCCGAGTGCCAAAACCAGCTAAAATTGCCTTTGCATGAGAAATAGGTGCATGCTGACTGTGAAGCTCAGAAAACACTCTGTTATACTTGGACAGAAGAGGAATACAAAAAGGGATCCAATCAAATCGGTTCGGCAATATTCCACAAATTATATAACACCAATTTTGAAAATATCACCACACTACGGCTATTTTCAGACGGATGTGGAGGCCAAAACAAGAACAAAGCTATACTATTCATGCTTCAATACTGGTTGCTATTAAAAGCCCCTCAACTGAAAGAAATTGTAATATATTTCCCTATAGTCGGGCACTCATTTATGCCACCTGACCGAGTTTTTGGCAACCTGGAACGACAGTTCCAAGTCAAATAATGAGATCGCAGTTCCAGATGAGTATCAAAAGTGATTGCGGATTTTGGTGAGGATTCATCTCGGAACTAGTAAAATTATTTTTACTTATCAATAAAGACTAGTAAGATTTATTAATGTTATCCTCTAGAACTGATGCAAAGATATATATTTGCATCCAAAATTGGGAAACACAATTATACAAAATGAAGACGTTATTTTTTTCATAAATATTTGTTCTACAACAGTGAGTAGATTAGTACCTAAATGCAAAATTATGCACTTCCCACCAATATCAGAGAACGTATCTTAAATTTATTGACAAGGTTTGTTCAAAAACCCTTGCATTTACTCATATATTAGTCTGATGAACACTCAATCCCACACAGTTGATTATAGAATCTTGTAATTTGACATAGACATGTAAGGTGGCCTGTAATGATAGATCAAGATAAATGATAGATCATTGTTTTACATAAAAATGTAGGCCATCATAATCTTAAATGACAATATTTTGAGTATGTTTCCTATCTCTTCTCTACAAACATTTTTCTTCTGTTCTAGTTCTCTGTTCTACTGTTCCTTCATTTTATTATATATTTGCGAATAGCGTCTTGTATCTTGCTTGTCCAAATAAATGATATTAAAAAAAAAAAAATTAAACGAAAAATGATCAACATTTAACAATCGGAAGGGGGCACCTACAATTAATTACTATTTTCAATAGCACATTTTGTACAAATATAGTAACAGAATTTGGTAAGATTACTGTTGAAATGTAAATACATAGATATTGATATTTAATTTTGACTTACATAGCGGTATATAAAATTAAATATGTATAAGCATTATTATGTAGGCAGTGCCCTAAGATTCAGCTCCAAATTTGACAGTAGTAACCACAGTAGTACCTTCTGCATGTCTTTTATTTAATCTTAAAATTCACAACCAAATTAAATTACATTAAAATTTAGTTTGATTTTAAGAAATTACAATAAGATGTGCGGGAGAACTGCCTGGTTAGTTATATCATGAAAATAAATAATTGAATCTATCTTTGTTTTACTGTTTTATGATTATTTGATTATTTTACTTGTATGTCTTAAAGGAAATATGAATAGTTTGCATTAGAAATGTTGAACTTTTTTTCTTCCTTCGCTTCTCTTCATTCTAATCTTAGTGCAATTATTGTTAATTTCAAAAATTCAAATCCATGATTTAGTGTTACAGAAAATATTCCATAAGCCTAAATGTGTAGTTGCAGATATTCTAATAATAAAATAGAAATTTCTCTAATCCGATTAATATATTAATTCGATTAATATAAACATAAGTTTCTAAAAATAATAGTTTTGACAGCCTCTTCATTTTATTTTCAGTTGTTTGTGCGAAGACCGGTACATTTGCGCCTCTACTTTTTACGATCCGACTAATGAAATTTTTAAAAAGCCAAACTGGAATTATTCTTGCAGTTTGACATTTTCTCCATCTGTGAATAAAGTACCTTCTGAGGTGACTCCTGTGCTAATGTGGAGTTCGAATGACCATTTTCCAGTTTTACAGCCAATGGTCTGGGGTTTGATACCACCATGGCACAAGGTAAGATATATTGGGGATTCGTAGAATATATACTTGTATTTATTATATTATATCTAGTTTAATTTTGTTCTAATTGTTATTCGATTCTAGGGTGACTATAAATCATTAAAATTGACAACGAATAACGCCCGTATTGAAAATCTCAGGAAGTCTCAGCTATATCGTGTGCCCCTGAGTCGTGGAAAACGGTGTGTTGTCATTTGCGAAGGATTCTACGAATGGCAAACTGTGGGCAATACTAAGCAACCTTATTTTATTTATAACAAACAACCAGATGGGGTAAATCATTTATTACTTATTATTTGTATCAGTAATGTACTTCCCCAGAACGAATTAATCAACTATGTTTTCGCTCTGACTCTAATCAAGTTTTGGCTAAAAATCATTAGCTGATCAATGGAGAGCGCTGATACGTATGCGTGCTTGCTTACTGAGCTCAAGATCGTGAGTTCGAAACCTGGCCGAGGCCCTTAGTTTAATAAATTTACTTAAGCACGCCCTCTTTCGGATGGTATGTTAAGCGATGGTCCCGAGCCTGTACGATGTCAGATTCTCTTTAAAGTCCCCTACCCTAGGTGAATAGAAATGTGGGGCTCCCAAAGTAGAGTCTGGCTCTTGTCTACCAAAGTGATGAAAAAGCGCTCTGATAGTAGGCGATATGACTTAGTAGTTAAAGCCCGGGCATGGGTCGTAATAACTAATAGCTGGCATGAGGACTTCTAAATATACTAAGTTTTCTGTCGTTACATTCATTACATCTTGCGATTCCTTTATGTGTTTTTACTGGGAAATGAAAAAAAAAAACTTTGAGCAAGTCGTCCTCCAGATGTCACATATTAATAAACCAAAATCTGGATTGAAAACCGAAAGTAACTACTGAATGTATCAAAAGCACAGTAAATGTGCAAAATTACAAACGCTTCCGGATAGTGAAGCATGATGATATGTAAAGCCTTTCTTGAAAAATATTCTTTTAGATGAAAACCGCATCAAAATCTGTTCCGAAGTTTATCGCAGTTACAAAAAGATAGCTGTACTCAGAAATCGTATTTTATAGAAGTAGAGATACAGTAGAACCTCTATAGGTCGAACATCAAGGGAGACGTCAAAAAAATCGAGTTATAGAGTTTTCGACTTATGGAGGATTTCGACTTAGGCGGATTTTGATTCGACTTGTAGAGGTTAAGATTCATTCTAACTAATTTTGAGATAGAGAGGTGAGATAAATTAAAATTCAAGTTACAGAGGTAACAAACATATTTATATTTATTATAAATCAACATTATTTCAAAACATCCTTAAAATAAAAAATACGTAGTATATGTAGGTATTAAAAAAAGTCAGTAATTTTTTTTTGCTTTAGATAATTGGTAATCTTATTTATTGTTCACTCCTAAATTGTTTTCTAAGAAACAATGGTGTACATTGTCGGCAAATTCTTAAGGTCGGTAACTTATTTTTCTTCGAGCTCTAGAGGTAATAAGTTTCAATTAATCGAGTTGTAAAGGTTGTAAAATAAAACATTGCTATGTTCGAGATATAGAGGTCCAATTTTTTTTTCGAGTTATAGAGGGAAAATATGTACCAAAATGGCTTGTAGGGACTCAGTGATTATTTCGACTAATAGAGGGTTGAGATTTCGAGTAATAGAGGTTTTGGGGCTTGAAGGGAAAGGAACAAAACTTTTTTTCGAGTTTTGGAGGTTTTCGACTTAAAGAGGTTCTATTGTATGTATTTTATCGTATGCTTAATCATTGATATTATAGTCCTTGAGATGGGTCAAGCAAATCGTTTACTAACTATTCTCAAAATATAATTATCACTGAACAAATTATCTGATTTCTTTAGTGGATGTTTTTGAAACAGAGATTGACTAACCCCCTCATACGGGGAACTATAACCTATTTCAAGGACGCACATTCTACTAAGAGATTGTTCCTGTTGTTTAGAATGGAATTGTGGATCCTTAATTATATATTTTTTAAAATATTTAGATGAGGGCGGAAGAACAATCTGATTGGAACGCAGGAGAATGGAGTGAGAATAATGGCTGGAGTGGTCCGAAACTTCTCAAAATGGCCGGTCTGTACTCAGAGTGGACAAACAGTAAGGTAAGCATCAATTTTTTTGTGGTTAGCTTAAAAAAAAAGTCCCCATTTAGGTACAATTTTAAGGTTTCAACTTCCAAGAACTTAATCTTTCACATATATGTTTCATGTTATCTAAATCTTAATATTATTATTAATTTTTATTTTTTATTTATTTGTATTTTTACTTATTTATTGGTTATTTTTCCATGTATTAGCCTAATGATATTGTTTTATGTAAATTTAGAAGTAAGTTTTGTTAGGAAATATTTCATGAGATAGCTAACGGTACAGCCGGGGGACTCCCAAGTTCTAATAGCACCCTTTCACCTGAAATGTATTTCAAGGGTCGCTCTCTGCAAACTAACTTAGTTCATAACTAGACCTGACGATGGTGTAAGGCCGAAACCAGTATTTATATATATATATATCTTTAGTGGAATAGACAATATTTCAAAAATAAGTTTGTTTTATTTATTTAATCTTTTATTCACAACTTCTCTGAACTCTAAAGTACGTATCAATATCTATCAATTATCATATATATAAAGCTGAAAATGTCTGTGCGTTGTACCGCTATAACTCACGAACGGCTTGATGGATTTGATTATTTTTTTTTTTTAATTTGTTCGTCATCGTCTGTGGAAGGTTATAGGCGTATTAGTACCTCAATATCTGGTCCATCCCAGCATCCACCCACGCAATTTTTGTAACTCAAAAACCACTGCAATGATTAATGAGGAATCTTTTTGAATAAATTAGTTTTAGCTCCAAAGCTAGCGTTACTACAGTTGAAGGACTATAAGCCTTATTCTGTATGAATAATTGAAAATTATAACATCATGAATGTACTGTCGAGGAACTGAATAGCCTTATAGGAGATATTGGGAGAAAAGTCAAAGTTCCCCGGGCAACGCCGGGTATTACTGCTAGTAAATAAATAAAGTAAAAACGAATGTTTTTTTTTTATAAATATTGTCTATTTCATAAAATATATACAATACATAAGAGTTCTTTTCGGTATTTCTAGTATCTTCAGCGACCACTTAACAAACAAGTGAAAGTTCAACAGGTCCACATTCTCCATGCTTGGAGCTTCTGCTTTCCCAGTATAGTAGTAAAAAAAATGGATTATAAATAAAATAAAATAAAATGTTATCTCTAAATGAGAAATCTGAATAATAATATAAATATTATTGATATGAATATAAAATTTTGAGAAAATAAGAGCATTACACAGACTGAAAGAATTAGGTTATTGGCGATAATATAATGTACTTAGCAATTGTTATTTTTCAGAATGAAATGATATTAAGTTACAGTGTTATAACGATGGAGTCCAATGAAACCCTCTCTTGGCTTCATCATCGAATGCCTGCTATTCTATCTTCAGAACGACAAGTTAAGGTAATAACGTTAGCAACATCTCGGAGCACTTTCAGAAGGTTAGTTCAGCTTCTCAAAGTGAGGGAGGGATATGGATCCTTTCTGTGGGGGCGTTGATTACTCTGCGTGTAACAACTATGTACACCGAAGTATTCGTGGCTGTAGCAGCCGGTTGGTGGCATCGCCCCACGAAGCGTCCGTGTCCCAGATATTATGAGGTCAGAGAGATTTAAACTTTAGGAGAAAGAACAACAGAAACTGTTTATGTGGTGGGCATCAAGACCTGACCAGGTCTGAAAAAAATGAAGAAAAAAAAATCTGTAATTGTGTATCTGTGAATACGATAACTCCCGATAGAGACCGAATATATCGACATGAAATTTTATATGTGTAACCAGAACCTTATAAGGACAACTATTAATTTTCAGCCGGAGGGAGGGGGGATCGGAGGAGAGGTGCTCATTTCAAATCTATAATAACAATCGATGTAATAAATGTATCGACAAAATTTAGTATTAAGCTTCAGAAACTACCTTGTAAGTCAAATATGTTTTATCCCAAACGCTTGATTGGTTTTAGAGGGAGAGCGAAAACTTAATTGATTAAATAATGCTAGGAAAATACATTGCCGGTGATTCACCGACTTTTTTTTTCATGTTATGGAATGTTAGTTTGAAATGTAGTTTCAGTAGTTTTGTAGTTTTAGCACGTAATGGGATAACTTTCTCTTTTAATCTTCATTGTATGAACTATTTTATTTTCTCGTTAGGACTGGTTGAACAAAGAAGATGTGAGTGATGAGGAAGAAGCACTGGGATTGCTGGAGCCTGCGTCATGTCTGTCCTGGCATCCTGTTTCCACAGCTGTAAATAATTCTCGCAACAAAGAGGCACACCTTAATCAACCCATCAACCTTAGGTGAGTTGACACTTATATACAGAGAAAATGTTACATATTGGCTGAGTCGACTCCACTTCATGGCTTCTAAAGCTACGTCTTCACTCCGCGGACTATAAAATAAATAAAATAGCTTTATTGACATTCTTTTAGAACAAAAGCCTATCCTTTTGGAGGTTTTGAGTCTACTGCTCTTTCAACAGAAGAAATCAGAAAAGAATTTAACGATTGTTCCTAAATTAAATTAAATTATTTCTTAAGTAAAAGTGAAAGTGTAAAAATGAGGGTTATTTCTTAAATAGTACTGTAACACATGTGTTCCATGTTTCTCTGTTGCTGGCCACTGTGCACCATCCATCCCCTATTCTCTCCACTATCTCGTCCCTCCACCGCAGTCCAGGTCTTCCTTCGCGGATTCCGAGACTGTATATAATAGCAGAGGCTAATCTCAGTTTTGTGTCGACTTGAGAATAACCGACAGTTGTGAGTGAGACTTCATGGATGAGACACTAGCGTTTATTATTGTGTGTAAACATTAACAAAAACGGAGAAAAAGAAAAGAGAGACAGTGTTGGGTCAGGCAATGAGTGGAACGTCGAAGTTAGTTAGGAGCTTGCTCAAAATAAGTGAAGGAATTGAGGATGGAGGATGCCCAACAGTTCAGGAATTTTATTAGAATGTCTGCTATGCAAATGCTGATAAATCACAAATATATACAAGAGAAAGTTTAATTGGCCAGCAAATTGCCAAGTTGTATGCAGTTGTGAATCTTGCGCTGAATCTCCTGCGAATCACACCCAAAAAATATACCGAGTTCTGAAAACGTTTCTGTAGTTTTCATGTTTTACATTCCACAGGAACTCGTTTTCTTCATATAAATTGCTAAGTTTAAATGTATTTTCGTCGTTCCACTCCATTTCGAATTCACAGGTCTCAAATTTTTAACAGTTTCCGAACTCTGAGAGACAGGAAAGAGCTTGTCGACTGGAGACACGCGCCCTCTCAGTCTTGTTGCAATTTGTCTCCGAAAATGCTCTCAGCACCTTATCCACTCACGAGCCAAGTCTCTAGATCATATTAATCTCAAGTGGACACGTACCCTTAAGAGTAGCCGCAGTCTCACAATTCTCTCGAAACATGAGTATCGGTGAGTCAGAGTACACTTGAGAGTTTTTCTCGAGATTACTCTCAAACCATTGCCCGTTTGAGAGAAGCCACAGTCTCACAATTTTCTCGATAGAATCTATGCATTCGGATTGTTTCAGATTTTTTCTCATCTGAATGTGAATTAAAAGTTGATTCTATATTAAAGTAGTTTTTTTTATTTATACTTATAATATCATTGACTTTTGATGTTCCGTCTATATATGTTAATTATTTCTACAATTATAATATCTTATTTTAATTGTTGCAGGCCAAAAAAACTCAGTGGCAGTAGCAAGCTGATGGAATCTTGGTTAAAATTTGGAAAACGAGACACTAAAACTGAACCAACAACAAGTAGCGAAGATAACCCTTCCAAAAAGATTAAAATTAATTAAAAATTTAGTTGTTTGAAGTATGATTTTTTCATAGATAAATCTATAATTTATTTATTACTATTGACCTATCCACAGTATGTATAAACGTATTTATATTTTAGGGAGTTTTTTTGTAAAATATAAATATATATACAGTAGACTCTCCCTTCCGGCGTTGCCGGGACCGACAATGAGAAAAATATATCAAAGCATAAAAAAAAGTGTTTTTAGGTGAGCTAAGGAATAAAACATGTATGTATTTTGTTGATAACATTTTAAAAAGATATTTTGAAATCTGCGTTTAATTACATACATATTTAAAACAAAATCTAAAATTCTAAAAATATTATTTGTTTAAAAAATCGGTAATTTTCTTTTGTTTCGTTAACACAACACTGTTCCGTGCTGCGTAGTCCCACCACTTGTTAATGTTAAGATGTCTGAAAAAGTGGAGGATGGTTGTCGTTCAACGTAATGAAGTGCTTTCTCTAAGGCCTCCTTACCTTCTTTGTGTGTCATATCATCAATTGTTTCATCTTCATTATTTTTATAAATGTTTGATTTTCAACTATGTATTTATTATAATTTATTTATAGGATATTAGTGAAGTAATAAAATATTGTATTAGCGTTCCCTTCATCATAAATACAATGTACATATGTATGTACAATAAAAATACATAGAAGATTCGTGAGTTACGGAATTATTATGTGCAATACACGTGGCTCATATAATTGATAATCTAATAATTGAATGTTTATTTTAGTTTAACAAATTTGATATTATTTTGCGAGCGCCGGATAAGGGAGCGCGCCGGTTAACAGAACGCCGGATAAGGGAGAGTCTACTGTATTGGTAATGTGTTATATATTTTATAAGAAATTACTTCCTTTTATTTTTTTCTTTAAGTTTTTATAATATTTATGTTATGACCAAGTGATTAATAAATATGTCTTGCTTATAATGCCCAGGCAATTTGAAAAATGACCAAAATGAGTAGACAATATGATAATAACTATTGAAAATGGTAAATTGACCTATTATGAATAATGTCCATATATTGGGCAGAGTAATAAAAAGATGTTTTATTAAATTATTTTATTGTCTGAATTATATTATAAAATCAAATGCATAATCACATTATCTTCTTTAACTGGTAAAATCAGTTTTTCTGTTTCTCCAATGGTCATGATGTCGAATCTTAACAAACGCTGACACTCTTCTGGTTTCTTTTGAATCATCTCTGCATAATTTAAGTTCGTGGAAAACTGAGTATTCTGATATTTTAATGATACTAACTCATTTAATCGCTCAACGAATCCGAGATGCATGTCAATTAATTTTGATTCATCCATGCTTTAACAAGAAATTATAACACACCAACAACCGTCAGTATCAGTTTTTAATTCAGGGGTGACCAACCCAAATGATCTTGCGGACCACTTTGGAAATGCACTATAATCCCGCGGGCCGCATATAAAATTATATATCCCCATATAAGATTTGGACCCACTACAAAAATTTTTTGGAGTGAAAATTTAAAACAGAATGAATTATTATTATTGTTTTTATTATTATTCATACATATAAACATAGATAATATAATAATGAAAAGATCGAATAATATTTAATTTATTTAATTAGTGAGAGATTTGTTTCTCAACTCTTTCACTTAGCTTTTCCAAGTCGATCTCAATGCGAGTACGTGCACATGTTTTGTGTAAAAACATACTTTTGTAAAATTGTGTTGAATACTCGCGGGCCGTAAAATTATTCAATAAGCAGGCTGTTTGGTGACAGCGAGTGAGACGCAGGCTCTGGTTGGTCAGCGCGTGTCACATATTTGTTCCTGCTACCCGCCTCTTGCTAAAAGTAACTTAATTATCAAATTGCACAGTAATCTCATAGCAATATTCCGGACACTAATAAATAATGGTATTTAAATACTTATTATTTTCATGGCCCGATTGTCATTATTCAAACTAGCATTATTAATAATGGCCTCATTAATCACTTGGTCCATAACATATATGCAGTTTCTATATGTGTATAACTTACAGTAACATAAATATGAGTAATATAGTAGACTAGAAGAAGTCTTTATTAATGTGATTATATTAGAATTCAGTATTATATATGTTTTTATTTATGTATTTTATTTATTGTAATTTATTCAAATGTTATTTTTTTATATAAAAACATAAAAAAAAAAAAAAAAAAAAAATTTATATATAATTTCAAAACTACTAATAAATTATTACTAATGGAATAAATAATATAGGGGTTTCCTTACGGTGAATAGTGGAGTTATCGTCAGGATTGTCCGGTAGAGATCACGAGTTAAGGATCTTAAAAGGTGGGTAAAGGAGATTTGTAGGGTACAGCCACTTCAAAAAAAAAAGTGATATGGCAATTACAGGACTTTCTTATACCAATCACACTTACAGATCACTCTCTCTCCCGCTTCTCAAAATTATTTCATACTGGCATTACAGAGTATAAGAATGTCTACTCTCAAAATAATGCTGTTCAAAGAGACAAAATGAAACGATTTCGAGAAGGGGAAGAGGAGAGAGTGATGTGTAAGCGTTGTTGGTATAAGAAAATCCTGTAATGGCCTCATCACATATTTTTTCTTATTTTTTTTTCTGTGAAAATTCGAATCAACATCGAATTTATGACAGATTACATAACTTCCCGTATACTCCGTGTAGCTTATAGTAAAAAACGTTATCGGTAATTTAACGGGTTAGAAAAATGTAATTTAAAAAAAGAGACAGTTGTGGTAATTTATTTACCATTCAATGATATAAAGATGTGATATCACAATAGAGTGGAGTTAAAATTAATAAATGGGTCATCTATTGTTTTGATATATAGATACATGTATACATTTATGTACAAATAAGTATGTATTTGAAAGCATCATTATATATATATATGTAAGTACATTCTAATTCATTTGATGGGGTAATTGTGCAAATGCTCTAAACACAAAATTATCAATTAAAAAACACATATTGTGTCTGAAATTGATTATATATTATTTCTTGCAATAAAAATATCAAGTTGTATTTATGTAATGTGATTTTTTTCTTTATCTTATAATGTATGAGTATATATTTACATTAATATGGTGTTTTTCATTTTAAAATTAAAAAAAAAAATATTTCATATTTCTCACTCATTCGTTACCCTTCAGTACTCAAACTCCAATAAATTATCCTGCTGTTGTAATATATGAATAAATAAAAAATTTATTTCTTACTAAAATTATACGTAATATGCGTTTATATAAAGATAACATAATACATTATAAGTAAATAGACTTTCTAGAATTATTAGCATACATAAAACAACGTTATGCAACAAAATTCCGAATATGCCACTATGGGTAATATTAAAGCTAAATTTTTTATGCAACTATTTTTGAATACCCCATACCTGTCAATAACTAAGGGTTTTACGTAAATACAAATTTCAATATTAACTAAAGGAATTTTTTTAATTTTAGAATTGTCTAAGATTATTTATTAACCCTGATGAGTTTCAAAAAAAAAAAAAAAAAAAAAAATGGGAAAAAACAAATGTATTTATTTTGTCTAGTAATATACTAATTGTTACATAAAATCACTATATTTTATTACTGTGCTTTTGTAATAATCTATGAACTACCTACCTTAAAAAGTACAAAAAATAAAAATTCATTTGGAGAAAAATCTCCTTAAAATTTTTGATATTCATTTGAACGCGAATATTTATTTATAAAAATAAACGTTCACTTGAAGATGGTTTGTACAACAAATTTGGCCTTAGATCTTCAAAATTATATATTTATTTCGTACTGTTATCGTTTTGCTCTTCCGACATTATTAAAACATTAATGATACAATTTAAATGAAATAGATTTTTTTAGTTATTATGACTCATGCCCGGGCTTTAACTACAAGGTCATATCGCCTATTATCAGAGCGCTCTTTTGTCAATCTGGTGGACATGAGCCTGACTCTACTATAAGAGTCCTAAATTTTGCCAATATTAGAATTTTTATTCACCTGGGGTAGGAATCTTTAAAGAGTATTTGACTACAGCCTCGGGATCATCGCTTAACGTCCCATTCGAAGGACAACGTACTTAAGTTTATTTTTTGACATAAATGCAGACATACATACCTACATTTAACAAAGGTACATTACTCAACTCACTGGAACAACTGGAAATAAACAGAGCACTACAAAAAGGAAATTGTATGAACGATCAGACAAATCTTAAATTTTCACCCCTTTTATCGCCAATAATATAATCCTCCAGTCTCTGTGTATATGTACTTACATTCTCAAAACTATATTTTTATTCATATATTTATTATAGTCATCTTTGATTCATTTCATGACGAAATTTTATTTTTAATGTTTTTAAGACTGTACAGGAGGATAAAGTACCGGGAAAAACCCCGTGGAGTCTGAAAAAGGGACAGTTCGAATTGTAAACTGGTTGAACTTCCATTTAGTATTTGTTAAGTCGTGGCTGAAGATGGTAGCAAAACCGAACGTACTCCCATATATTAAACATATTTTGTAAAATAGACAATATTATAAAAAACATACATTTTTCTTTATTTTTTATTAATGTTTAAATATAACAAATTCTGTTTAGTTATCTGTTTATCAAAAATATTTTTATAATGCAGGAAAGGCGAAACGTCAACAGTTTGAAATAAATATATCTGTGCTGTTTGGGTAAAGGGGTATATGTCAATTTTTTGTGAAAATGGGTAACACCTATCTAAGGCAAGTCATAACTTGCTTTAGATAGGTGATCTCTATGTTGGGGTAAAGAGAAATAAGTCAGAATCTTATGACATCATTGAAAAAAAAGGAAGTGAAAAGGGGGACAACTGAGAAACTTGGGAGTTCTCTGAAAACTGAAAACAGAAAAACTGACATATACCCCTTTACTCCAACACCACAGATATATTTTTTTGGAGGTCAGTTTTCCGAACTATCTTCATCAAGTGAACATTAAACAGGTCTCAGATTAAGGATATTTTCTCTCAACCTCAAAAATAAATGTTGATAATAAATTAACATAAATTAAATTATAAAATAAATTGAAAAAAAAAAAAAAAAAAATCCAATCAAATAGTAAAGCCGGGTGAAGGGTAATAATTGGGTGAAGCGAAATAAATTGAATAACATTTAAATACATTTATGTGAATATTTTCAAAGTTGAATGCAATTTTTTTAATAATGCTCATTTATTGAAAAATATACTAATTTAAACAGACTAAAAATACTACAAATAAATTCGTAGAATTTCATACGAGAATTTTAATATGGTTTAAGTTGAACAAATAACAACTGGTTAGCTAATAATACTATTTTCTTGGGGTCTTGACCAAATTGTAATTTTGAATAACCCATCTAAGTGAAAATTAGTATTGTAAAATGCCTGTTAACAAAATTAAAAACGATTATTTCTCGTATTAAAAAAATACATATATTTCTACTACAAATGTTGAACTTTTTGGTGGTGACACACAACCTTTCAAAAATTTAATTTGAATTTTTTTTTATATTCATGTTAAGTAAACTTATAGAATATGACAATGAAATCAATCCCAAGTGTTGTTTTTTTTTTTTTTAATAAAAATTATACTTGTGTACTAAAATTATTTGACACCTTTTTGAGATATATTAGTAATTTAAAAGAAGGAATTTAACATATATTTTTTTAAAAATTTGTTGCTTTTTATTAATTAATGTCATCTTAAATCATTTTTTTGTTCTACTCTGCGACTTAAACAAATGTACATATTCTGCCGGATGACCCAAAAAAAAAAAAATCATTTGAAGGGGAAAGACAGAGGTGCAGACATCCTTCACTTGTTATAAGGGTTTCGTTTATCAAACTATGAAAACCTAAAAAATATATATATAAATCTCAAAATATAAATTTAAGAATCCTACCACTATAAATGCACGAAATGAACGGAACTGATCAATAGTATATGTGTAATGTATTTAAAATAATACTTTTTAATAAAATTCCAGCAAGAGTTATATACTCTGCCTGAGTCAATCCGGAATTCATTTTATTCACTAACCCTTCTTTCATTGTATATATATAAACATTTAAGGGAAGGGAAAAATTATTTTCCTAAATAAGGTTCGCAACAAAAATAAAAATGAATCTTTCGTGAAAATAACGAATTGTTAAACTATAAAAAAACTAATAATATATTTTTAACAATAAATAAAGTTTATCGCTAAACAGGTAACAAATAAGTATCATCATCCTCGGCGCTACAGCCCATTGGCCTCCTTCAAAAATTTCCCCCAAAGATTCTTCTCCAGCGCAAGAGTTCTCCATCTCTTCCTGGGTCTTCCTCTTCCTCTGTATCCCTCTAGGATCACCAACATCAGCCTTCGCGGGGTTTCAGCCTTCTGCACATTGCCTGTACATAGAAGCCTCGCTAGTCTTATCATGTCTGTGACCTTGCGCTCCCAAAACTCTTCATTCTTCTTAATACTAAACTTGCTCTCCTGGATCCTCCGCAGAACCTTTCTTTCGAATATCTCGAGGCTTCTCTCTTCTGCTCTGGTAGGTCGCCATGTACTTCGGTCAACTTCCTTGGCTGCATTCTCGAGGGCAAGGAAGCCCCTCTCCAAGTCCCGCTTGTTCCTCTTGATGATGTCTATATCGTTCCTTTAGGCCAAGATTTGCACGGACCTATGACATATGTCCCCTTCTGTCTGCACTCATGACTTCCTCACTGCTGTTTCCAGTGCAATGTTGAACAGAAGGTACGCCAACGGATCTCCTTGCCTTACTCTATTCCTGATCCTCAATTCCTCAGAGAGATCTGCTTGGACTGTTATGCAGCTTATAACATCTGTCATGGTGAATTTGACCAATCTTATCAATTTTGCTGGGATGCCAATTTACAAATGATTAACATACAACAAAATTTAAGCATAAAAATTAAAAATTGATAAAGCTCCATAACTCAAGTCAAGGGTCGGTAATTTTTTAGCACTTATATTCCCATTCTGTTCGCGACAGACCCTGAACAGTTTGAGGACTTACCAAATTTTTGGACTTATTGGTCACACTAAACCGTAGATTTTTAAGTTCAGATCGAATAAGAAGTATCTCCAATTAGAGAAACTGTTGAAACCTACTTTTTGATGTATAAATAAAAGAAACCATTTAATAAAACTGTGACGAAAAACGGATGTATATCATGCGCAGGAAGTAACTGGTTCTAGCTCTCGGCGTCTTTAATTCGTTGTCGTGTTACGTTACTGATTCCAACTGAAGCCACACGAGGTTATAAACTATTCTAGCAAGTGTTGTGAAAATTCTTAATTATTGTCAACAATTTTTAAGTAATAATTGAGTCATACAATAATTTAATATTTTCAAAATGATACCAGATTTTCTAACTGTTATTTATAGTTAATATAATTACACGACTATCGTATTTCCAAAAAAAATAATCGTAACAAATTAATTATAAATGAATAAATCCTCGATGTGGAGACATATAATATATCTCATCAGATTATAGATATGTGAATATAAGGTTGTGACATAAGTTATTAATTTAGTTAACTTATGATATTCCGCAAGCTAAACCACTGAAACGATTTTCTGCGAGACAAATATCTACAAATGAACTCGCGACAGAAATATTTCGACTACCCGGTATGGGATGTCCGTCGATGAAGACTTCCAAAGAAAATTAGATATTTTAGAGTTTCAGTACATGTATCTTATTTAGGTTTAGGCATTATTAACCCTTCCTCACGCCACATCTAAGGACCAAGCAGTTACCGACCCCTGCACTTCAAATGAGACATGAGCTCAGTACTTAAACAGACATTTATGTTTATATTATATTACACTTAGAATTTCATTATAACATGTAGTTATAACATAAAACATATCTTTTTTAATTATTCTAAAAAGTTTAATAAACTATATAATTTTGTAAATTATACGAAGGGTAAAAAATAACACAAATACTTCGTTTTTTGGTTAAAAAAAAAATATGTTTAGAGTTTAGAAGAGGTCTATTCTCTAAGTTTATGCCATTCGGCTATTTGTCTTCTTGGTGAGTTCTTCACTTCGTTCCAGTGATGAAGGGCAGATCCAGCGGTCGTACCTCCAAGCTCCAGCCTCCCAATCACCTGGACAACAAACATTACATTAATAATGTACATCGATGGTCCCTAAGAAGATTATAAATAATTATATCACTATCAGATAATAATAAATATTTTTCTTCCCCTGAAGGTGTTGCCAACCTATGGTACATAGCGTTTTTGAATAACTAACTACCTTATTGATATGTTATTGACGCGCTTTCTGAATAACGACTTTCTTCTTAGGGACCATCGATTTATGGTCGTCCGATTGTAGAATTGGGCAGATCATGATGTGCCTGGGCATTTCATGATCTGCCCTATTGTCTAGCAGCCATAAAAATAAAATAAATAAATAAAATGGCTTTATTGAAATTCTTTTAGAACAAAAGCCTCTCCTTTTGGAGGTTTTGAGTCTACTGCTCTTTCAACAGAAGAAATCAGAAAATAATTCAACGATTGTTCCCAAATTAAATTATTTCTTAAGTATAACTGTTACTTCTTGATTAAAATAAAATAAAAATAAAACAAGATAGAACAAAACAAAATCAAAAAGTAAAAATGAGGGTTATTTCTTAAATAGTGCTGTAACACATTTGTTCCATGTTTCTCTGTTGCTGGCCACTGTGCACCATCCATCCCCTATTCTCTCCACTATCTCGTCCCTCCACCGCAGTCCAGGTCTTCCTTTTCCTCTTCTTCTGTCTCTAGGAATCCACTCCGTGCAGACTTTAGCCCATCGTCGACGATCCATCCTTGTCACATGCCCGGCCCATCTCCACTTCATCAAGTGTGCTTCCTTCTGGAGGCTTCTTAGCCTCACCTTCCGTAGAAACTCGCTGTTTCTTATCCTGTCACTTATCTTTATTCCAAGCATGCTCCTCATCATCCTAAATTGGTTTACTTCCAGACGACGATCCAGCTTCTGTATCTAGCAGCCATATCTAACCATATTACTTTGAGAGTCCTAAACTTTGCCTACTCAGGTTTTATTCACCTAAGGGATCTTTAAAAAGAGGGGTCTGACATCATACAGCCATGAGACCATCACAATCCCATTCGAAGGACGTCGCACTCAAGGTTTTTTCATCTCATATATAAAACTTAATAATATAAATAAACGTAAAACCTAATTAGTATAAATAAACCAGACACTTATATAATATAAGTTTGTCATGTCAAGCTTACTGAATTTGATATTTGTGACTTACCTCATTTTTCGTGACTCGGTCCCAGTCAAGAAGTAGAAACTCAAGATTGACACGATCCAAACTTTCCGCTCCTTGAGGGATCTCAAAAACAAAAGATTCGTTGAAGACTGGATTTAGAGTCCTCTTCTTAACATGCGTTTTCTTCTTTGCTATTCTCTGGCCATTACACATCAAATACATCTTTACGTACGGATCTAAAACAATAATAGAAAAAAATGCAAAATACAACTTACACAATTGAAAATTTATTTTTCAAAGAAAGTTAGAAATGTTACTCTGATAAACTTTACCAGTACTGTCAAACCTAATGAGTACAAATGTTATTACTTAGGCGTTATGAGTCATGCCCGGGCTTTAACTATGAGGCCATATCGCCTACTCCCAGAGTGCTCTTTCGTCACTCTGGCGTACATGAGCCTGACACTACTAAATTTTGCAAGGTTTATTCACTTAGGACAGTGGTCGGAAAACCGCGACTCGCGAGCCACATGCGTCTCTTTGGTCTCTTGAGTGTGGCCTCTTCCACAAAATACCACTTGCGGGGGCGCGCACGTACATTGAGATTGAAACTTCGTGATGACTGGTTTTCTTATTTCTATTTTTACATACTTAGTTGGTGTTTATGTGTCTTTATCTTTAGGAGAGTGCTCTGAAGCGACTTAATGAGAAAACATTTCCAGAAAGATTAAATGTCAACGCGTTATTAATTTAATTTTATCAATAAATAATATCGTTATTAAGTATGATATTAAGTTTTATTCAACGCACCTATAGTTTAACTAAGACTTAAAACTTTAAGTAAAGTTTATTAAGTTAATTTTAGTTGTGGAGTGAAAGAAGATGTAGTGTCGAGGATTGAGACAGGTATGCTGAGATGGTTGGACATATAGAAAGGATGAACGAAAGGAGATAGACGAAATAAGTATACAAGACAAGTGTAGATGGCAGAGTTGGAAGGGGTCGACCTCAGCGAACGTACCTCAATCAGATTGAGGACGTTTTTAGCAAAGGCCAGCTTAGGAGTACCCTAATTAAGTTAATAACAATGTATCTACCTATATAGTTCAAGATTTAAAAAGTTAGCTCACGAAAGAAATTTCAATCGTTGTACTGTTGATATTTAGCTCTCATCGCACTGGCTCGGGACAATCACTTAACGTCCCATCCGAAGGAAGGCGTGCTCTAGGTTTTTTCACCTCTTAGATAAAAAACCTAAAGGCCTCGGGCCGGGTTTCGAACCCGCGATCTTGAGCTCAGTAGGCTAGCATACTACCTCTGAACTATCCTCCGAATGTGTGTTATTATAACCATAAATCTCAATAATAGGTTCATCTCTTCTCAAATAAGGATATTTTTCCACTTTTGAAGAATCCTAATGATGAAAAATATATTCTATACATGATACCTGCGAGCCCTGTGACATCCATTTTCGGTAGATTCCTTGCTTTAAGTATGACCACACTGAGTCTGTTCGACGCCGGCTGCCAGCAAAGTGAGACCAACAGCTCTCCTCGCCCTTCACACTTTATCTGAAATAAATAACAAGTAAACATTTTATTATTATATAGTTAGTTATAGCCCTCATGCCCGGGCTTTAACTACGAGGTCATATCGCCTACTACCAGAGCGCTCTTTCGTCACTGGGTGGACATGAGCCCGACTTTGGGAGTCCTAAATTTTCCCTACCCTAAATTTTTATTCACCTAGGGCAGGGATCTTTAACGAGAAACTGACATCGTACAGGCTCGGGACCATCGCTTAACGATTTAACCTCCCAGATAAAATAAACTAAGGGCCTCAGTCGGGTTTCGAACCCACGTTCTTGAGCTCAGAAGACAAGCACGCTTACCACTGAGCTACCGGCGCCCTCAAAAAAATATTTTATTTACCACTTATATTTTTGACCTAATCAAAAATCTTTATGGAGAAAAGTTGTAGAAAAAAAATAAAAGGTAAATTTTATATAAAATATGATTTTTTGTAGTTTGAGTGTTTGCGAGGTACGTACATACTGAAAAATTTCCTGAAATGTTTTGAAACTATTTTGTTTAGACGTTTACTAGATTTACTCGAAAATGGTTAGTCCTATCGAAAATTTGGTTCTCACTAAAAATGTTCCTTAATAAATTTCCAATCGTTAATGTCTCATCTAATTTGAGATAGGACAATTACAACCAAATTATAGCGCCTCAAAGAATGTACAATAAATTTCATTAGGGAATATTTTGTGATCGCATAGCAACGAATTATTAAATATTTCAATAACTAATCCAGTATCAACTAATTCTTATTTGTTCAGTTTTAAGCTATGTCAACATTATGGCTCTTCATTCTTTATTATCTCGTATTTATAATAAATAAATAAAATAATGCCAATATGAAATAATATCGGAGTAATAAGAGAGAAAACAAGAAGAAAATCTAATAAAATAAATGTTTGCATACTATGTGCAATAAATTGTATATTGGAGAAAACAAAATCAACTAAAAAATTAATAAAAAATGAATAACACACTAATTGATTAACCTAGTAATAATAGAGGTGTGAATCGGAAATGACAATACATATTTTTAACAAGCGTGGAAGTTATGTAATCGGTCAAAAATTCCATGCTGAGTTTTCAAAGGAATTTCATGTTTTCCAATCTCTGTAGAGATTGTAAGTATGAAAAAAAAATTCTTTCTGTTTCTGTGAACACGATAACTCTCGATAGAATGAATGTATCGACACGAAATTTTATATGTGAATTCAGAACCCTCTAGCGACATCTATTGTCTTTCAGCCAAATCGAACAAATGGGAGGGAGGGATTAGGGGGCGGCTTAACATAAAAGCTCTAATAACTGCCGATAGAATGAATGTATCGATATATCGTTTTATATGTGTGACCAAAACCCCAATGGGACAACACCTATCTATTTTCAGTCAAATCGACGAAAGAGGAGAGCCTTAATGAAAGTATCCACAAGAAATTTCAAGAGCCTATAAGGACGACACTCAAATTTGAGCGGAATCGGCCAAAGGGAAGGAGGGTCAGAGAAGGGCTCAACTCATTAACCCCAATAACTGCCAATGTAATAAATGTATCGACATGAAATTTCATATTTAATGTCAAAACTCAATGAGGACATAACATGCCAAATTTCAGCGATATCGGCTGAAGGGAAGGAGGTTCAGGGGAGGTAGCTCAATTCAAAAACCCTAGTAACTGCCGATTTAATGAATTTATCGACACAAAATTTAGTATAAGGATTTAGGAGCCCCTACGTAAGTCAATTGATGAATATTGGCGCAAATGGTTGACTGGTTTTGGAGGGGGGTCGAAAAGTTAACTGATAAATGCGTTCTGGAGTACATTTTTTGACGTGAAAACGTCAATTCGCTCGTTAAGCACAGTGATAGCCGGTCAAACTTTTTTGTGTTACAAAATATCGTCAGATTTCAATCGATAATAACTACGAGACTAATAATGCGATAACAACGGTTGAGGTCACAATGGATAAGAGCATGTCTGTACGTGTTTGTTTTGCCTGTGACGTTTTCGGGCTAATGTGGGCGCCGGCATATGATTGTTTTGAGTTAGCGTTGTGTAAAATTAGAAATTAGTGTAGCGTGATAACGCGTTTAGATAGGACGTTGATTCGGGTGTCATTGTAAAGAGCTTGAGGAGCACTTACTAGGACTCAAAGTGAAACAATAAAAATATTCGCCGAAATATATGTAAACATTGGAATTAAATTGAAAATTCTCAATCGTAAATATGCGCGGAATTATAGAAAACGCAAATTAGAGGAAAGATCGCATCAAAAGGAATTTAAAAAACCTAAAGTCTAGTGCCGAGCAAATGCAAGAGCTATGGCAGCATCGAAAAGAAAATGAAAAATGATTTTATCCCGACGTTTTCATGGAAAATCTACGGCGTGGACCTTGACTAATGTTTTTTTTTTTTAATTATTTTTTCCACTGTATCGACACAGATTGCAAAAATGTATTAGGTTATTTTAAGGGCATGTAGGTAGAAAACGCATATGAAAGTCAACCGAAAATATCAATAAATAATATTATTATTATTTTTTAAGTAACTTTAGAACTTTGAAAGACAATGCTTTCAACTTGACTGCTATTAATTAAAAATATGACTTTAAAAACATTTAAATACCTTAAGACTGCGTGGTTGAATGTCTCTTGCCAGGACCAACTGATGATTTTCAGCCTGTGCTACATCCACGCTGTCCATACTGCAGAACACCTCACCTATTATATCGTCCCTCGAGTAGCGATCAAAGCTCAGAACGACGAAGTGGAGAGTCATATTCTATATCAAACAAAATACAATTAATATTAACAGCAAACATATAAATGTACATGTATATACAAATAATGAATGTATCTACACGAAAGTTTATATGTGAATCCAGAACCCTCTAATGAAGATACTTATTAATTTTCAGCCAAATCAACCAAAGGGCAGGGGGGAAGCTTAATAACTAGTTCAAAGTTCTATAAGGGCTCCACCTAATAGTCTGCTGCGGAATAAACCGAAAGGAATGGGGCGATCAGAGGGGGGGCTCGATCCAAATAAGCCAATAACTGCCGATGTAATGAATGTATCGACACAAAATTTAGTATTTTATATATATACTAGCAGTAATACCCGGCGTTGCCCGGGGAACTTTGACTTTTCTCCTAATATCTCTCGTTCTTAGGACCCCTGGGCACCATGGCTAGTACGCGCCATTCAACGGCGGAAACCACAGCTAGTGAGGTTGATTAAAACATAGACTTCAACCATCCTGGAGCTAAAACTAATTTATTCAAAAAGATTTCTCAATGGTTTTCGAGTTACAAAGATTGCGTGAGCGGATGCTGGGATGAACCAGGGGTTGATTAAAAAATAGACCTTAACCTTCCGGTAGATAAAACTTATCTATTCAAAAAGATTCCTCATTAATCATTGCAGTGGTTTTTGAGTTACAAAGATTGCGTGGGTGGATGCTGGGATGGACCAGATACTGAGGTACTAATACGCCTATAACCTTCCACAGACGATGACGAACAAATTTAAAAAAAAAATTAATCAAATCCATCAAGCCGTTCGTGAGTTATAGCGGTACAACGCACAGACATTTTCAGCTTTATATATATGATGATATACATATAATGTATCTGTGGTCACAGGGAATAAATTGGTAAGTCTAAATTGGTAACTTTTCAGGGCAGCACTTTTTTACTTTAGCATTAATCGTGTAAATCCAGTTTTTGGGAATAAATAAATTATGTTTGTATCATTATTAATTGTAGGAATGTTGAGGGTCAGTCAAAGATGAAAGAAAACACTATTCAAACGCCAACGTTTCGATATATTTTATATCAGAGCCTACAAACATGGGGTGGGAGTCAAGATTAGAATCACAATTAAAACAAAATTAGTGTGTTGATAAACATTACTGAACGTTAAAATAGACATTGTAACGAGTTAAAAATTGAACCTGACTTACTATGGATAAGTTTAATTAAAATTAAACATAGATATATTGTTAACCTAATAGACAAATAGGTGGAACATAATAAAGAGTAAAAATTAAACTGACTTACTATGAATAAGCAGGGTTGAGGAGAAGGCATCATTATTAACCATATACCTTCTAAATCTATAGGAGTGATTGAAAATGAATATTGTTAATCCTTTCTTGGATTTTCCTTAGTTACCTAATTATTGACCACAATTACCTAATTTTTAAACACACTTACCTAATTATTAACCATACTTTTTGAAATACTAGTGAATGATGTCTCTCTAAAGTTGAGCAAGTTGATTTAACCGAAAACACCCTATTCACTTGGAATAGTCTGCCATAGTGAATAAATGGTTAAATGCAGTTATCTCGTGAATGATTCCTTAAAGAAGTAGATTAAGTTGATTTAACCCACGTCTTTATAATTCCGAAAGTATTAGAGTCCTGAGCTCCCAACTTCTTCACAGTGCGCAGATGGCTTGAGAGATGATCACAGTACACTTAACTCATTTTAGCCATTTTTCGACTTACAACTTATTCCCTTTGACCATAGATATTCAGATTCACCAACGACCTTTTTATATTGCATAACCTAGACAAATTATACATTCACTGATACTCATAGCTGTAAATATTAGGACTGCACTAAACTGTAACTATTGATGATGGATCCACAATATCGATATTTGAGGTACTACCTTTAGATATGTAAATCGGCAATCCGCCATCCGGAGGCTGAGTGAGTAATGTGGCAAATCGAAATCTGCATGGGATCATCTGAGAGCAGGGTTGATTAGGGTACAAAGGGACTTTCATCTATATAGCTCTCTTGTATCCTGCAGACAAGCATAGTACGGAATTGCAGAATTACTTGTTGAAGGATACAGAGGCGAGTGTTCTCTCTAGCTTCCGAAATTTTGGAAATCCTTAACTCATAGTATAATGTGAAGATGGCTGATGTAGTGCGAAGTGATTATTTCACAGACTGCAGAATAAAAATATAGTCTGAACTCTCAATTTGGGGGAGAATCACTACATTAAAGATGGAAACAAATTATGCTTGATGCGTACTATAATGAAGCTTAGGGGACAGTTGCTATACCTGAATTTCAACGTGAGCAGGAGAGAAGAGCAATTCCTTTGTTCGCTCTGTAACCTGAGGGAGGTGGAGGACCTGTTCCATTTTGTTGGGGTATGTCCCGTCCTTAGAGAGGCCAGACAGAGGTGGCTGGGCAAACCTACCTTAGGGAGAGGGGAACTCATCGCTTTTCTGAATGGGAAAAACTGGAATCTGATCTATAACTACGCAAGGGCTGCATCTAAATATAGAAATATGTTAATTCGGCAATTTAATTTCTAGGACCCTCCTTCCTTCATGTAATTTATGACTATTACCATTTACCCGCCATGTTGTTTAGTTAATTTTATTTGGTTTTTTGTATTTATTTTATTTTCTCATTATTCGCATTATTATTTTTGTATGTTTTATGTTAACATATTTTTTTTTAAAGAATTTAACGATGATTATTTATTCTCTTAATTTATTTATATAAGATAATATTTTTTGTTTTTCATTATCAAATATCTGTAATGCCAACTCCGACTGACGGCCTAAATGGCTATAGTCTAAGTGGTTTTTTTTCTTTGTATATTTCTTGGAATGATGTTATTTTTCTTCTTTTAATAAAAACCATTCTATTCTATTCTAGTCTGAACTCTCACAATTTTTAATAATTTTGGAGTGGAGGAACATTTGAGGAGGGGCGACTCTGAATTCTTCCAACATCTCCAAACCATAGGATGTGAAGCCGGCTCAGCCTCTTTGTTACACCATATCGAGAAAAGTAGAAAGATGGACTTAATAGAAAATATAGAAATTAAATTGGAAAGGAGGAACGAAGAGTCCCGCCTCCTCATCTCTAGAGAGGGGATAAGTTGTCCAGTCTCACATATTCCGTTCTCCTAGTTGTGACTCAGATGGGGAACTGGAATAACATATCTGCTCCCATCCATTAAATTTCAAACAGTTTCATATATATTTATTTAAATTTTTTTAATCTTATTTTTTAAACGTTTTTGGATTATGTTGTTTTTAAAACTAGTTTATCAGATAATTATCTATAATCTGGGACTATCATCTATATATCTCTCTTGTATCCTGCAGACAAGTAAAGTATGGAATTGCAGAATTACTTGCTGAAGAAAACAAAGGCGAGTGTTCTCTCTAACTTCCGAAATTTTAAAATCTTTTTATTTTTAAATTGTTACAAGTCTTGATATAGATATATCTCAAACATTTTCTATTATTTGATCAGCGCTCTGAAACTTAGAGCATTCATTGTTAACGAGTCTATTGATATTCAATACATCCTCACTCCATATTTACTGTCCTTGTTACATTATTTTTATTATTAATTTGTAATTACTTATTTTATTTATACTTTTTTATTTATTTAGTTTGTTAAAGGTTCCTTTATATGTGTCATTATTGTTTTATATGTGTATTCCTTTATATGTGTCATTATTATGTTAATATTGTAAAAGTAAGAGTCACTGACTCCATTGCATAGGGGTGATACCTTTAAACAATAACAATTATTATCATTATTGATGAGGACTACTTCCCGAAACGTCTGTAATTGCTAGTTTTTCATAATACAGTCAACGCTCGATAAGTCGAAGTTCTAGGGACTGGACAAAATTGTTCGATTTATCGAGGTAATATATAACAAACGTACTGTAAAGTAAAAAAAAAAAAGTGTATTAAGAATATGTATAAATATACATTAATACATACAAATGTAAATAATTTGTCTGTTCCTTTAAAAAAGAGTCCCCAATGGTTTTTTTAAATATTTTTTTTTCTTTAGTTAGAAACATATTGGACACTTCATTTAGGTTGGTAAAAAGATGTTGGTTGACGTGGTCTCAGGTTTCCAAAAAGGCCCAAACAATGTTAAATGCATTTCTGTTTTCTCTAGATATAGGCGGTTCTTTTTCGGTCACTTCCGCCTCATCTTCATCGTCACTTCCGCCAGTGGGTTCTACTTGCAGCTGCCCTTCCGCTAAAATACTCTCGAGTAAACATTCAAACCAAAACATTATAAAAGTAAACAAACATTCAACGTAGTTGGACTCATAGCGGTAGAAGTTCCCTCACAGGGCCATTTTTCTCTGTTCGACTTATTTACGCATTGTTCCTGGTATTTGGGCCGAATTCGACTTATTGAAGTAATATTTACGTTACATGACAGAGAATTTGTCCGATTTAACTACGAATTCGACTTATCGAGAATTGACTGTAACTATTTTGTAAATATAGACAATATCTTTCTGAAAACATTAATTTTTCTTTTTTAAAAAAGTATCAATACCTGAAGCTGGTTGGGTCCAATTCCATAGAAAGTAAAGTCCTCATCATAGACAGGATTCCGTGTCTTCCTGAGGACTCTTGTCTTCACCTTGTGCTGTTTCTCTGGTAGCAGCTGTAGTTTGACATATGGATCACTGCTACCGACATTTGGATCCTTGGCAGGCAGCTCCCGGCACTTGACCACACTCACCACCAGGGTCGTTTTCTCTTTCTTGTATCTATCAATAAACAATATATAATTTAAAAAATAATAATTATTAATTAAAGTAAACAAATAATAAATAATATCACATTTTTGGCATATCCCTTGTGTGGAACGATTTCGCCAGAAAGCCCCATCATATTTTGGCAAAAGCTTCATGGGAGAATTTATTTATATTTAGTAAAATAGGGAGATAGGGGAAAATTAAAAAGATAGAATAGACGAAAGAAGGGTTAGCAGAACAATTAGTAGAATGAGAAAATGCCAGCCCAGTATGAAACATTTTGAACAATGGCCACAGAAAAAAGACTGATGTATTTTTAGAAAATTAGTTAGTAAGAATTTTTGTAAATAATTTAATTTTTTTATTTTCCGGTTATTTTTTTAAATTATTATTATGAAGGTTAATTATTAATAAATCCAAATTTTGTTCTCGATTCTATGCTATTCCTTTTTCCCTGTCAACCAAATAAGAAAATACCTTTGGATTGAACATTTTAGAAAAATTTGATGGCATTTCAGATTATATATATATATTTTAGAAGAAATCCAAGTGAAATAATTATTGATTGAAATTTTTAAATACATGCACTTTCTTCAAAATTGCTCGTTTTGAACTTTCGATATTTTTATTAGGGCCCTTCCGAAACTACGACGATAGCTCCTCAGTGTTATGCGTGCTTGCATACCGATCTCAAGATCGTGGGTTCGAAACCCGGCCGAGATATTAGTTTATTTTTTCTGAGAGGTAAAATAAACTTAAGCACGCCGTCCTTTGGATGGGACGTTAAGTGATGGTCCTGAACGATGTCAGGTGCTCGTTACAAATCCCTATCATAGGTGAATAAAAATTAGATAGGCAAAATTTAGGACTCCCATAGTAGAGTCGGGCTCATGTCCATCAGAGTGACGAAAGAGCGCTCTAGTAGTAGGCGATATGACCTGTATCATTAACATATACACACACATAAGACCCTTTCCAGACAGGATTAAACAGCTGACACCGCCATGAGCTGCAGGTTATGGATTAAATGGGACTCGTTGAAGAAGGCAGCACTGTCATCACCCAGAGCTTCAAAAACAAATTCCTTGGAATACTGTGTTGCTCTATGAGGTCTGTATACTTGATACCTTGGAAACTATTTTGAATTCGGATAACCTCAAATAAAATTTGAAAAAAAATAAGTTGAAAATTGCTCAGCAAGAAAGATAACGTGCAAAGAGAAAAAAGCTTTTTATATTGAAAATAAAATCAACCAAAATTGATATATTTCATGTCACCTTGTGCCATGCTAGCCATTTTGAAGCACTCTGAAAACCATTTTGTCATGTCAATCTGTCATATTCATACTTGTCTCTAGCTTATATCCAAGATAGCTTAGCTACGTGACCCAAATCCAAAACATTTTTTTTTTTTGTATTTTTATATTATTTGGCAGCATTTTATAACCAAAGCCATTCCAGAACGGTGATTCACCGAAAACTAATTAATTTGGTAACATAAAATTATCCATCGTGTATCATTTAATGGATTTGCATGCTAGTTATAAAAATTTCGTAATGCATTTTACATAAAACTATGGCGAGTGTATATTTTTGAACAATTTAGTATTAGTAGTCATTGGTTTTTGTTTGGCGCGCAACAGCCAAAGCGTCATAGCGCCGATCCAGTCTATTTTACAATATCTAAAGAAATAAAATTATAACAATAATAAAGAGGAAACAAATTAAATTTTTTTTTTCCAAACAAACAACAGCAACAAGCCTGTGCGCAGACTCAGTTTTAACATTTTTCATAAAAACTACCAATAATAAAAAAATATCCTATAATACGTTGCTGCGCGATAAAATTTATACATTTCTTACACAATCTTTTAAAATAAACGTTGTAGAGTACAATATAATTCGTAAACTCGTGGTTGGTATAAGAAATGTCTGTAATGGCCGCATGACAAAGAGTGAAGGGGAGAATGTACATGTACAAAACAAGTCATATTACATATGATTGCGGCTAGACTAGACCGGCTACTTACGACTATTGTATAGTATTTTGAATGAGCGTTCAAAGTTATCAACTCGACAAAAAATGAATTGTAACACCTACCTTCTCCAACTTATCTAGACTTATAATAATAATAATAATAATAGCCTTTTTATTTCATCCTTAGTATAATAATATAACAATAGTATTACTAGATATTTATATACATTTGAAACTAGGCCCATCTTTGGGCATAGGCCTCTCCCATTTTCTTCCATGCACTCCTGTCCCAGGCCGACCTGTGCCAGAGACTCCCCACTGTCCTGTCTAGATCGTCCCGCCACCGCACCAGTTGTCTTCCTCTTCTTCTCTTCAGGTATATCGGGTACCACTCTGTCATCCTCTTGGCCCATCTTCCTTCTTCCATCCTCGCCACATGTCCTGCCCATTTCCACTTTTGTTGCAGCACCACTTCCTTCACGTCCCGTACTCCTGTCTTTTTTCTTATTTCGGAGTTCCGTATTTTATCCTTTTTCTTAATTCCCAGCATGCTTCTCTCCATTGCTCTTTGAGTAACCTCTAAGCTCCTCAGCACATCTTGGGAGAGAGCCCAGGTTTGGGATCCGTACGTTAGACAAGGAGTGATGCAGCAGTCGAACACCTTTTTCTTCAGGTCCATGGCCATTCTGCTTTTGAAGATATATTTGTAGGACCAATATTTCTTCCATCCAAGTGCGATTCGCCGATTTAATTCCTTTTTTAGGCCATTCTTGAATGAAAGTAGTTGTCCTAGGTAAACGGCTTCTTCAACCCAGTTTAACTTCTTCCCGTCCAGACTTATTTCTTCCGTTTTCCCATTTGCCAGAATGACTGTTTTTTGGAAGTTTATCTCAAGTCCTGCCTTTTTCCCCGCATCATTCAGCTCACTCAGCATACTCGATAGCTCCTCTGGGGTATTAGCAAAAATAACGACGTCATCAGCAAATCGTAAGTTGGTAATTTTCGTTCCATTAACATTGACTCCGTATTTTTCCCAGTTGAGATCTTATCTAGACTTACGGGTTATAAATATATGATAGAGCCAAGCAGGGGCGTAGCCAGGATTTTGAGCAGGGGGGGGGGGGAGGGGGGCAAAGTTAGGCTATGAGAGGGTGGGAGGTATAGACTCCCGGGGGCACAGCCCGCAGTTTCCGTGGTTGCTGCAGACTTTTTGTTATTAATTTGGGAGACTCAGACCTCTAGAAGCTCCCCCTGAGGTAACCATTGACTGTAATACTTAAGTTGTCTTCAAATGAGCAGCAAAAATGCAAAGCGCAGCAGCAGCAAATGCACGCTGTGGTTTCTGTGCTTTTAGAATTAAATGACTCACATCCAATAGCGTGTATTGCTGCGCTTTGCATTTTTACTGCGCATGTAAAATCAGCTGTAAGAGTATAAAGTATAACATAAATGACGATTTTGAGCGAGGAAATGAAACGATCGAATTCATATATATTTAAATAAATGTAATATGACTTGTTTTGTACATGTACATTTATGTAACAGGGGATTGCTGATTTAGGAATCAGGCGCAGGGGAAATTTGAAGATCCTATTGGTAACTTGCAAGCAATCCATTTTTAATAAAAACTATTTTTTTAGTTTATTTAATTTTTATCATGGTTTTTTGCTCTGGCCAGGGGGGGGGGGGGGCACGCCCCCCTGGCTACGCCTCTGGAGCCAAGACTTCGAATATCAAAAGAATTTCAATTCAAAACACTCCGACATATCAAACAATGTCCACCACACGTTATTAGCATCATAACATCACCCCATAGCTATAAACATCAAACTTAAATACGCCGTCCTTCGGATGGGACGTTAGCAATAGTTCCCAGCCTGTACAATGTCCGGCACTCCTTAAAGACCCCTGCCCTAGGTGAATAAAAGTTTAGGGCAGGCAAAATTTAGGACTCTCACAGTTGAGTCGGGCTCATGTCCACCACAGTGACGAAAGAGCGCTCTGTTAGCAGACGATATGACCTGTAGAATCATATCAACATATTTATTGAGTCAAATAATATATTCAAACATCAAAAAAATAATTCCGTGAGACATGTCGAGAATGGTATGGCCCTAGAGGCGGAGCGATTCTCCTTATCAAAATCCTACAAAAGACAACAGTTTTTCTTATTGGTTTCAAATATGGTGCATATTAACCATGTCTATATATCGGTGTCATTTATTGGTTATGTGCACAACATACATGGCCACGGGAGGGAATTGTATCTATGAAATGAAAATGTTCTAGCTCGCACGGGTCTTAAAGTCAACTATTATTTAACATAGCTTCGTATTATCAGGTTCTGTACACAAGTTTGACAGGACGAACTAAGTAAGGAGAAGCAATGTTACTCCGGGTAAACTGTTAGTAATTATACATTCAAAATCAATAATTGTATACCTGATTTTGAAGATAAGCTGTCCCAATTTGCCAGAGGATGGTTGCTCCTCCAGTGGTATCAGCTCTTCATTCTGTGGACTGAGGTCCTTGGTCTCGTTCTCCGTGTGAACCCTGAAACAGACACGTCTTCAGGACATCCGGGGTCAAAGTTCCACTCACTAACCTCTACCTCTAGTCTACCGCAACTAGGATCTACTGCTAAATATAAACATAACCAGGAGAGGAACCATGAAGAACACAAGGCCGGTTCTTCAGATACCGAATATAGTATGACTACAATACATACTAGGTTCGTTCATTTAGAAGTGAACCATGCAAACGGGGAGATAACCATGAGGAACACAAGGCCGGTTCTTCAGGTACCGAATATAGTATGACTACAATACATACTAGGTTCATTCATTTAGAAGTGAACCATGCGAACCAGGAGAAGAACCATGAGGAACACAAGGCCGGTTCTTCAGGTACCGAATATAGTATGACTACATTACATACTAGGTTCGTTCATTTAGAAGTGAACCATGCGAACGGGGAGAATAACCATGAGGAACACAAGGCCGGTTCTTCAGGTACCGAATACAGTATGACTACAATACATACTTGGTTCAAAGTTCATTTAGAAGTGAACCATGCGAACGAGGTGCCAAAGCCGATGATACATTTCATAGTACTTAGGAAGGTAAGTAATCAGTGTTGATTTTCACCGGAAATCCATGTTTTCCGATCCCCTCATTCCAAAAAAAAAAAAAAATCTCTGTGAACACGAAAATTCCTGATAGAATGTATCCTCATGAAATTTTAAATGTGTATTCAGAAACCTCTAAGGACGACACCTATTGATTTTTAGCCAAATCGGCCAAAGAGAAGGGGGGGGGGGGGATTAGTACAGAAACTCTAATAACTGCCGTAATGAATGTATTTACATGAAAGTTGTGTGTAAATTTAAAGCCCTATAAAGACGACACCTATATTTTCAGCAGAAGAGGAGTGGATGAGAGGAAGGGGGAACCAGAGAAAAGGGATCGATTTAAGTACCCTGATAACTGCCCTTATAATAAATGTATCGACACAAAATTTAGTATGAGAAGTCAGAAGCCCTTAAGTAAATCAAATAATGAGTTATACTGAATAAAAACACTTAGAATAAGTCAAAAAATTCCACTATATTTATATAAAATACACAATATATTTCGCTAGTTAGAGCATTGTCAAGTGTACAGGATACAGACTTATGACTACTTATCCTGGATACTTGACAATGCTCTAACCAGCGAAATATATTGTGTCTTTTATATAAATATAGTAGAGTGCCCCGGTAGCTCAGTGGTATGCGTGCTTGTCTTCTGAGCTCAAGAACGTGGGTTCGTAACCCGACCGAGGCCCTTAGTTTATTTTATCTGGGAGGTAAAATAAACTTAAGTCCGCCGTCCTTCGGATGGGACGTTAAGCGATGGTCCCGAGCCTGTACGATGTCAGGTACTCGTTAAAGACCCCTACCCTAGGTGAATAAAAAATTTAGGGTAGGCAAAATTTAGGACTCCCACAGTAGAGTCGGGCTCATGTCCACCAGAGTGACGAAAGAGCGCTCTGGTAGTAGGCTATATGACCTCGTAGTTAAAGCCCGGGCATGAGTCATAAACCCTAACCCTATAAATATAGTGAAATTTTTTGACTTGTTCTAACTGTTTTTATTCAGTAGTATTTACAATAAACTTCCACAAGATCTCTGGCGAAAACATCTCTAAATATTGAGTTTTAGCCCAAACGGTCAATGGACTTTGGAGGGAGAGCGAATTAATTATTTTTTCGCTGGGGAAGCACATAGCCAGTGATTCACCGACGACTTTTTTCTTAGGAAAACCCTACATTTTTTTCAACCGATTTAGTTGAAAGTCAGTGTTATTTTAGTTTTTTGGAGTGCATAAATTTCTCTCCGAACCATGTTGACGTGAAAACGTCTATACGCTCGTTAAGCACAGTGACAGCCGGTCAAACTTTCTTGTGTTACAAAATACCGTCAGATTTCAATCGATAATAACTATGAGACTAATAATGCGATAACGGTTGAGGTCACAATGGACAGAGCATGTCTGTACGTGTTTGTTTTGCCTGTGACGTTATCGGGCTAGTGTGGGCGCCGGCGGATGATTGTTGCGAATTAGCGTTGTGTAAAATTAGAAATTAGTGTAGCGTAAAAACGCGTTTAGATAGGACGTTGATTCGGGTGTCATTGTAAAGAGCTTGAGGAGCACTACTAGGACTCAAAGTGAAACAATAAAAATATTCGCCGAAATATATGTAAAAATCGGTATTAAATTGAAAATTGCAAAAAAATTAAAGATGTCTGAAATGAATCGTAAATATGCGCGGAATTATAGAAAACGCAAATCAGAGGAAAGCTTGCATCAAAAGGAATTTAAAAAACCTAAAAAGTCTAGTGCCGAGCAAATGCAAGAGCTAAGGCAGCATCGAAAAGAAAATGAAAAATTATTTTATCCCGACATTTTCACGGAAAATCTACGGCGTGGATCTTGACTACGCCTTAATGTTTCTATCTAGATTCGGTCGAAAATTCATAAGCGGCTTACTTATGACATTTAAAATTCACATAGAAAATTGAATGAAGACCACAAACTCTGTTTTTTTTACTTTTTAAATCAGGGAGTTGAAAAACTCAATAGCGAACTTTTAATCAGAAATCCAAACAACCTCAACGTTAATTATTCAGACCAGTCAAAGTCCACTATCATTTGTCTGTAGTTAATGAACATGATGGACATTAATGAAAATTGACCTGTCAGTTTTCTTTATATCGAACTACTATCATGTCATGTCATTCATTAGTCTGTCATATTCGGCGATATTTGGTATTCAATTTAGATTAAATTCTATGTCAAATTAACCAATTTTATTTTGAAATTCTTTTGAAAAAAATGTCAATGAATCAACTTCCTCTGTACGAATTAATCAACTACGTTTTCTCTCTCTCTCTTCAATACCAATTGAGAGTTTTTTGCTAACAATTGTTCAGAATTCTCATACTGAATGCCATATCTATAAATTACCCCTCTCTGATAATGTCAATACATTCGTTACTTCGACAGTAATTATTTCTTGTGTTAAGCCCCTCCTTTAATCTCACTCTTTGGTCGATTTGACTGAAAATCAACAGGGGTCATCCTTATGGAGCTCTGGATACAGAATTTCGTGTCAATGTAATCTAGAAAAGCAATTAAAAATAAAATTTAATTGCTCTTTTTTTTTGAAAAAAGTACCTATCTCATAAAGCACTTAATTTATTTAATGCCCTTCCCCACTTCTTGAAGTCAATAGATACAATAAAAAAATTTAAATTTCAACTAAAAATGTTCATGTTAGAGGAAACCCTTTACACGGAAACGGAATTTTATTCTCACTGTTCAAAAAGAATAATATAATCACAATAAAGAATCGTGTTTCATATCCAAAAACATAATTTGATACAAAGCTTTCATTTTTATTTTTTGGGCAGAGTTCCTCCACACCTTAAAAGTCAGTCCAATGTACGTTATTGTTTTATTGATTCATTTATAATTTTTTATTTACTTAGACTTTTTTATACATTCATTTATAATTGATTAATCTATATATATATATTATATATATGTATATTATTTTTCATATATTGTTATAGTTACATTGTTTTCTTTGTTTTCTGTATCTCGCACATTGGGACCTGATGATGAGACGTAAGAACGTACCGAAACATCCTTGAGATAAAAACACTTCCGAAGAGTTAAAAAAAAAAATGGTTATCATAATTTTTATTAAATTGAAAAATGTGTCTATTTATTATAAACGTATCATGTATTAATTTTGTTTATGTACTCATATATTTTTAAGTATTTATTTGTTCAGTTTTTATCAATTTAATTTTATTTTTTTTTAATAGTTTTATTATTACTCTAATCATAGGTGTGTTAGACTCAAGTAGTTATAAATCTAATTTATAAGCTATCTTAATGTATAAATTCTTTTGACGTACCTATCCTATAACCATGTATTGGTTTAACGGAAATAAATTTATTATTATTAACTATATTCATTCTATCATGAGTTATAGTGTTCACAGACTGACAGGAAATTCTTTTTTAATTTTTGGAATGGTAAATATTTTCTGATGAATTTTTGACTGATTACATAACTTCCCCTATACTTCGTATTGCTGGGGAAAGCCACAAATTTTACTAGATAAAAAAAAAAAGAGCAGCTGTAGAAGATCATCAATGTGGCGGTGTCATAAGGAGTAATTCTTACTTTGTGGTAGTCCCGGGACATGTAGGTTGACCGGGATCTTCAGCAGTGGGGGAGGTTCCAGGCGAGCTCTTAGCTGAGTGGGGAAGTCCATTACTGGGCGAGTTGCTTCCAGAACCCTAAAAATAATAACAAATATTATAGTTATAAGTAATAATGAAAAAATAAATTGTTATAGAAGAAGAGTTTATTATAACAGTCACATTTACAGAGGTACAATAATTGTATAATTATTATACAATAAGGTTCCTTAACCATTACTCTTATACACTAAATACAAATCAAAAAAAAATCAGTTAAATTAAAAAATAATGCTACTGCTTAAGAGTCAATTTAAAAAAACTCTTAGACTCTTAGGTGGCTTTGAGAAATCAATGGGGCTTTCACACTGAAGACACAAATGTATCCAACAAATGTGTTGCTCCGTAGTGAAAGGACCTTAAAGAACAAATAAAAAACAAAACAAAAAAACAAATACAAAATAACTGAAATGAATAGAAAATAAATTAATAAACATTCAAAAACTATAAATTATAATTTAAAATCGTGAACGGATATTTTTATTTTTGTCCCTGAGTTTTCCCTATTTTCTTTACCAAAAACGTTTTGATTTGTGTCATATTTAGGTAAAACGTTTTTACTGAAATTTATTATGTAGTCCAGTAGGAGCTCAACATTTAGGTCTTCATGAATTTGGAGGATGGAGGTGTCCCTCGTGTAGCTACCAACCAATCTAAGGCATTTGTTTTGGGCCACTTGAAGAGTTTTCAAGTTGGTATTGCTTGCAAGACCGGCCCACACTGGCCATGCATACTTTATCACTGGCCGCAACAAAATCTATATGAGGAGTCTATTGGTTAGATTAAGGACTGAATTTCTGTGGAGTAACGTAATGTTTTTTGAAAAATAAATATGTGAAGTGGCCATTGTAGGACTTTCTTATACAAATAGTAATACCAATAGTAGTAATACCAGTACGAAATGATATTGAGAAGGGGAAAGGAGGGGGGGCGGAATGAGAGTTGTATAAGGGAATTTTGAATTTATATCAATATATATTTTTCTCATTGTTTTCACATTTATTTTTTTTGGTTTTACAACGTAGCAAATATATACATTTCTCCCATCATATCTATAATTTATTTGCTGATATTTATGGTAAACAATCTTTTCTTTATATTGATCATAATGAGGACGTGGATAGCTCAATGGTATATGTGATAGAGTTGAGCTCATGAGAGTGACGAAAGAGCGCTCTGGTAGTAGGCGATATGACCTTGTAGTTAAAGCCCGGGCATGAGTCATAATAACTAACTCATAATATTTTTTTAGGAGAACATATTATGTATATACAGAAAAAATTGTTTACAATACAGATAAGCAAATAAATTACAGACTGATGATGTATATTATATATAAATATATAATGTAGCGGAGGCCGCCGGTAGCTCAGTGGTATGCGTGCTTGTCTTCTGAGTTCAAGATCGTTGGTTCGAAACCTGACCGAGGCCCTTAGTTTAATTTATTTGGGAGGTAAAATAAACTAAAGCACGCCGTCCTTCGGATGGGACGTTAAGCGATGGTCCCGAGCCTGTACGATGTCAGGTACTCGTTAAAGACCCCCTACCCTAGGTGAATAAAAATTTAGGGTAGGCAAAATTTAGGACTCCCACAGTAGAGTCGGGCTCATGTCCACCAGAGTGACGAAAGAGCGCTCTGGTAGTAGGCGATATGACCTCATAGTTAAAGCCCGGGCATGAGTCATAAAACCTAACCTAACCTATAATGAAGCAAATCAATTATATACTGATGAGTACTTCCTTTGGTTGTAAAAACCAAAAAATAAATTGAAAAGTATATAGCTGTGGAAATACAATAGTCCCGCTAATCCGGGCCCCGATTATCCGGACATCCGGTTAATCCGGACGGGATTTAAAAATAGCGAGCGGTAAGTACGAAAATAATTCAAAGAGAGGGTTTGACTAATGACCTTGAGGCGCCTACAAGATCGTACTGCAAAGCGACGTCGGTCTTCTTTAAAGCAAAAAAACATTACGGACTTTTTTCAGTGAGTCTAAAAATATTATTCTTGTTTTCATTACGTACTGTACATTGTTTCATTTTATAGTCCTGTTTTTTGTCCAATTTCAATATATTTAATTTTGAGTGCGCCGGTATACATAGAAATAGCGTGTTGCTTACTGAGCTCAAGATCGCGGGTTCGAAACCCGGCTGAGACCCTTAGTTTTTTTTTATCTAGGAAATGAAAAAACCTTGAGCACGCCGTCTTTTGAATGGGACGTCAGGTACTTGTGTAGAGTCGAGCTCATGTCCAACTCTGGTAGTAGGCGATATGACCTCGTAGTTAAAGGCCGAGCATTTCTTAATAAAATAGGATGGCTTTAGACACCTAACGAGGGCTAGGTTTAGATTTATTGGGTGGGATGGTGTGTAGACCTAGGGACCTAAGCACTCATGGGGTAGTGAACATTGAAATACTGATACGCTCTTGACTTTAAACTTTTTTCATTTATTAATTATAATTAATCCTCATTTGCATTTCTGTAATTAGAAACACGATACGTGCCTTAGTTGTTGAGCTAAATCCTCTTTTAATAAACCTACAGTACACGTAGAAAAGCATGTGATACTTCAAAAATATGAAACATATGTTGGCATATTTTGTTAAAATATATGTATTTTTGAAGATTTCAAGCACTTTTTTTAGTATTAGATATCGTAATTCAATATCAATGGAAATAAATTAGTTTATTGCTGTCTCCATTTTAGCTGTTACGTTTGTTAGGTTTTTTTTTTAGTTAGGCCCTATCCTCTTTCCGCTCATTCCCCCACGCCTATGGTCAATTTAGCTAGAAATCGACAGGTGTCGTTCTCATGGGATTCTGGATACATATATAAAATTCCGTATCGATATGTTCATTCTATCGAGTTTGTTTCGAGTTATTTCTGATCGATTACGTAACTTCCCCTTGGGGGTCCGCATTGCCCGGTTCCAGGCATTCAACCTTTCCCATTGGTTAATATTCTGCAAAAGATAGTGACGATTCTATTGAACATACGTAAACGTACAAGATTATCTTTAGAGCGAAGCAATTTACAAAATTACTACCGATGTTTTTTAATTTAATCTTTTTTTATCTGACTAGGTACATAAAGTATTTTTCAGAAAAAAAAATGTGTGAGTGACGCGGTACTCACGAGAATTGATGTGTAAACATCTGCTTTAGTTTCAAAAACTTGCTGTCATATTCTGATTTTAATTAAAATTTGTTTTATAATGTTACAATAAGAAAAGTAGTATGAAGAATTAAACTTTCAAATTTATTGCTCTTCAATTTCTTTTGTGATAGCTGAAATATATATGTATACAACTGTGATTGTAGTGTCTCTGAATATCTCGAGAATACAGCGTCGATGGTAATTTTCGACTTTGTTGTTGAAATGCTTCGATTCGTATACATTTGTAGATTAAGTTTGTCAATTAAAAATGAATACGATGTTCGGTACCTTCTGAAATGGGTAGAAACATTATGTATATTATTTGTTGTGACAATATGACAACAAATATATTATTTATTGATCGATATTTTCAGCAGTTATTATTATTATTATTATTATATATTTTTAGATTTACACTGCTATATTATTTTATTTCGCCACAAATTTTATTTATTGTAACAAATTTAAGCTATCGAAGCATCTAAACTTAAAAGTTTCTTACCGAAAGATCTTATAGTTCGTAATATTGATATTCTAGTTAAATTCACTACAACCGTAAATGAGATCAATAATGTTGTAAAAATACAATAAAAATGCTCAAAAACAGCTGATATCACAAATAAAGAAGTGTGTAGTTGTGTGTGTGCGCTGCGCAAAAATCTGGGTGGCCCTGAAAATGAATTCTAAGAAAATGAGACTTTTCTGACTGTCGTCCCTTTTCGCCTTAATCACTTTCCTTATTTAGAATTTACTTTCTAAACTTATTTAGCAGCACTCTTACGAATATTTCATTTACGGTTTCCACTCCTATTTACAGATTTGTTCAATCGAAATTATGCGTTTATATAAACGTATATAAATTGTATTAATCTATATTAATAAATAATGGATTACTTACCAGAGGGCTAGCAGAAGGAGGTCTGGAGACGGGGGATGGGGACTTCTTAAGATAGTGGGTAGTGTTGGCAGGGGAGCGAAGTGCAGAGGTGGGCCGGCGAACGAAGGCAAGCGGGCGGCGAGGCTTGGAGCGACCCCGTCTGTAGCAGAGACAAGTGACAGCAGAAAGAGTGACCAGGAAGACGGAGCAGGCGAGAAGAACTGAGATGAGGCCAGGTCCACTCACTGAAACAATAAATAAAAATATATCATTAATTTATAATATAATAAAGATATATGTGATATATAAAGATAACATATATAGTGATGTATACGTTAAGCGATGGTCCCGAGCCTGTACGATGTCAGGTACTCGTTAAAGACCCTTGCCCTAAGTGAATAAAAATTTAGGGTATGCAAAATTTAGGACTCCACAATAGAGTCGGGCTCATGTCCATCAGAGTGAAGAGCTCTCTGGTAGTAGGCGATAAAGTAGTTAAAGCCCGGGCATGAGTCATAAAACCTAACCTAACCTGCAATAAATTAAATTAATTTGTTTAAATTAATTCGAATTTTTGCCAACTTGCGAAATGCCTAGAAATGATTTTCACCATTGACATATGATTCTTCCTCCACTTTTTTAGCTATGACACACTAAAAATTACTTCCTAATTTTAGAATTAGTAGAAAAACAACATATTGTCACGGGCTTACAAATTCCAAGTATACTTGATCATCCACTGTATACTGAGTAACATTATTCACTACTGCAGATTGCCGGGAATAACTTAAAACAGGTTATTAGTAACATTAAGCAGGTTATTAACTACTTGTTACTAAGCAGGCAATGGTATTACTATAGTCAGTTATTGTGACTAATGCCAGGGCTTTAACTACGAGGCCATATTTCCTACTACCATAGCGCTCTCGCGTGAGTCCTAATTTTTGCCTACCTAAGTTTATTCACCTAGAGTAGCGGACTTTAACGAGTACGTGACATCGTACAGGCTCCTATCCGAAGGACGGCGTGCTCAAGTTTTTTTCACTTTTCAGATAAAGAAACTAAGGGCGCGGCCAGGCTCCAAACTTGCGATATTGAGCTCAGTAGGCTAGAACGCTACCCCTTGAGCTACTGCCCCCCTTTGTTGTTATTATTATATTAAACCAATTTATAATATAATTGGTAATAATGAAAAATAAAAAAGTAATGTAAATAATTAATATGTTATATTATTATACCCTATAAAGCTACCAATAAATCCACTTAATTATTTTGTGGAAAAACAGTGCTAATTAGGTGTCTCTTCCAATTACCAATTATTGCAGAACTCAAATTATTTATTTATCCTGTTATTGGAAAATTGCTGGGTCTATATGTGAGGGCCAATTTCAGGTTTTTTTATCTGGAAGCTCAAAATATTGAGCACGCCGTTCTTCGGATAGGACCCTTAAGCTATAGTCCCGAGTCGAACTATGTCAGCTACAAATCAAAATGTAAGATTCACATAATAGAGTCGGGCTCATGTCCACCAGAGCGACAAAAAAGCGCTCATGGAAATAAACGATATGACCTCAATTAGCCCGGGCATGAGTCACAATAACCAAATAACTTTCTGTGAGAACTTTTCATAATATATTACAGTATTTCTATAATAGAATAATTATTGAAAATATAAATCCTTGTTAGGGAAGTTAAATTTTAGTTAAGTTTTAGTACTCCAGCTATACGATGTATAGAGGAAGTTATGTAATCGGTCCGAAATACGAATTTTGATTTTTCACAGAAATTTCATGTTTTCCAACCGAATTTCTGTCTGTCTGTGTGGGTGTGTCTGTGAACACGATAACTCCCGATAGGATGAATGTATTGACACGAAATTTAAGTTGTGTATCCAGAAGTCTAGAAGGACGACACCTATTGATTTTCAGCGGAATCAGCCAAAGGGGAGGGGGGTTTGGACGAAGAGCATTCCAGAACACATAATAACTGCCGATGTATATAAAATTTATATACGATACGACCTCGTAGTTAAAGCCCGGGCATGAGTCATACAACCTAACCTAACGTTAAAAAACGTTTTTCTGAGGTCTACAAAAAAAAAACATTCAGTTCATAAATCGAAGCAATTAATATTCATGGTGGAGACAATATTTGATACACAAAAAAAAATATAAAAACATCGATTACACTCTCGGGAAAAATGATATTCATTAATACAGATAACGGAGAAGATATCAAATAACTATTACTGGTGATGACAGAAACCAGATATTTAATATCGATATCTGAAAACAAAAAGTGGAATATCACAATTCAAATTTAGGATTAGGTTCTTTATCAGGGATGTGAAAAAATCTTGAGCACGCCGTCTTTTGGATGAGACGTTAAGCAATGGTCTGTACGATGTCAGGTATTCGGTAAAGACCCCTATCCTAGGTGAATAAAAATTTAGGACTCCCATAGTAGAGTCGGGGTCAAGTCTTCCAGAGACGCGCGCTCTGGTAGTAGGCGATAATGAATAATAAATTAAAATAGGACTTTCTTATACCAACAACTTTAGTACATATCTCCCTCTCCACACTCTCAAATTCATATCATACTCGCGTTACTGGATATATGAAAGTGCTGATGACAGTTTCTTTGTTTCATTGTATAGAGTATTGCCATCTTAGCTGCTGCTGAATCTTCCATACATGCCTCGTTCACATTACAACACCATGTTACTCAAATTGAGAACTGGTGCAACATTTGGAAAATTAAACTCAACACGAACAAATCATAACATATAACATTTACATTAAGACGAGATACATGTCCCGCCGTTTTTATCTACAACAAGCCCCTCCCTCAGACTAACACAGTAAGATATTTGGGACTTACTCTGGACAGAGGACTGATATGGAACCCACATACAAGCCTCATACGTAATACATTAAACAAACGACTTAAAATGCTTTATTCTCTTCTGCACAGACATTCAAAATTACCCTTAATACAAAATCGTAACTGCTACACATTTCTACTAAAGCCACTCTGGATGTATGGCTCACAAATCTACGGTTCGGCTAAAATATCTAACCTGAAACGTATCCAGGTTTTCCAGTCAAAGACACTCAGACTCATTACACAATGCCCACCATACGTAAGTAACAGAACACTTCACAATGACCTCATGATAAACACAGTACACGACACAATTCAGGACCTTTACAGATGTTTCCATAGCAAATTGCATTCACACCCAAATCCTTACATCCACTCACTTCCTTCACCACACTTGCCACACAATCCTCCCAGAAGATTGAAGAGGAGATGGAACCGTGACAATATAATCCCAAATTACAACCCCCCACTTCTTAAAACAAAATCATAATATCCCTATTCATTGATAATAACCATAATATTCATTGTTTTAAATTTCGCCCTGAGGAGCTAACGCTGGGTGGCCTTCCTCTCTCACGCCAATCAAGTCATCCACATTCAGTGAAGAGCTTGGTAGCTGGTTGTTGCCGCATGGTAACAGTTGCGACCAACATTATAAAGACAAAAAAAAAAAAATTGTAGAGTAATTATGAGAGTGACTTTCTTATACTCAGAAATGCCAATATAAAATGAATTGGAGAGTGGGAAAGGAGAGGGAGAATGATTTATATAAAAGAGGTTCGTATAAGAAAGTCCTGTTACGGACAGCTGCAAGCAAAAACCTTGAGCACGTCGTCCTTCGGATGGAACGTTAAGCAATGGTCCCGAGCCTGTATGATGTAAAGCCCCCAATTCCCAAGTGAATAAAAATTTGAGATAGGTAAAATTCAGGACTCCCACATTACAGTCGGGCTCATGTCCACCAGAGTGACGAAAGAGCACTCTGGTAGTAGGCGATATGACCTTGTAGTTGAAGCCCGGGCATGATGAGTCACAATAACTAAGTTCATTTCTGAATTTCAACTACATATACACACAGAGATCTAAGTGAAAATGATCAAAAATGTTCAGGGCACCATGAAACGTGTAATTTCTTTGAAAACTCGATCTCGAGTTTTCGCACTATTACAATACTTTCTTATATTAAAGGATAAGAAGGTAAAAAACGGATAAACTCAGAAAAATATAAACAAATTAAAATAACGATGCAATCTTGTTTACCGGGCTTGAAAAAAACTTTTATACATAGTAATTCGCCAATATAAATAAATAATCGTAAATGTTTATATAGAAAAAAAAAAATAATAAAATGCTTCAATATTTTGATAATTTTCTTATTGTCGTTTAAACAATTTTTTAGGAATAAATAAATGTTCTATGAATAAATTACCGTCGTTTCCTTTCTTGAATGAGAGAGGCATTTTTTATTAGTTATTTTTCAAAGTCATTAATAAAAGAAAAAAAAAAGTATACCACTTATAAAACTCCCATTTTATTTTTAATATCCTCTTTAAAGATCAAAGAAGAATATTTATATTTATATCTAAAAGAAAATGAGCCAAGTTAAAGAAATTCTTCAATTCAAAAGATTAAATCAGAAGTTGAGGCTTTTACAACAGAACTCAAAATTAATAAGATAATTTGCTTTTTGAAAAGTTAAGTACCTAAAGGGAAGAGATTGTACATTTTTAATAATATTCTGAGGCACTTAGGGAAGTAAGTCATTGTCACAAGCAGTTATTAAAGTTTTTGAATTACCCTTAATCCCCTTTGGTCGATTTCGCTGAAAAGCAATAAGTGTCGTTGTTAGAGGGTTCTGAATTTACATATAAAATTTTATTTTGATACATTCATTGGCAGATCAATTGTGGACTGTGGACAACGTGTTTTCCTTAAGGCAGATGTTCGAGAACAAACAAACAACAACAATTATTTGGACCAGCCAGATATGTGCTATACACAAATATACATATATAAAATTAAGGGTCACCTCAGAAGGTATTTTATTCACAGATGAAGAAAATGTCAAACTGCAAGAATAATTCCAGTTTGGCTTTTTAAAAATGTCATTAGTCGGATTGTAGAAAGTAGAAGCGCAAATGTACCGGTCTTCGCGCAAACAACTGAAAATAAAATGAAAAGACTGTCAAAACAATTATTATTAAATAAAATGTACTTACATTTATTTACAATAATATTAGAACGTTTTCAGCAACTTATGTTTATTATTTTTTTGGCCTTATCTACGATGCATATTAGCCATGTCTCTCTAAACAGTGTTTAGTTATTTACAACATCCAATGCCCCGGGAGGGAGTTCTATCTACGAAATAAAATTTTCCCGGACGGGATTCGAACCCGCAAACCATGGGAGACCATGCGACCAAAGCTTATGTTTATATTAATCGAGTTAATATATTTATCGGATAAGAGAAATTTCTATTTTATTATTAGAATATTTGCAACTACACATTTAGGCTTATGGAATATTTTCTGTAACACTAAATCATGGATTTGAATTTATGAAATTAACAATAATTCTGCTAAGATTAGTATGAAGAGACGCGAAGGAAGAAATAGTTAGTAGGAAGTTCAACATTTCTAATTTAAACTATTCATATTTCCTTTAAGACAATTAAATAATCATAAAACAGTAAAACAAAGATAGATTCAATTATTTATTTTCATGATATTACTAACCAGGCAATTCTCCCGCACATCTTATTGAAATTTCTGCAAATCAAACTAAATTTCAATGTAATTTATTTTACTTGTGAATTTTAAGATTGAAGAAAGGACATGGAGAAGGTACTACTGTGGTTACTACTGTCAAATTTGGAGCTGAATCTTAGGGCACTGCCTACATAATAATGCTTATACATATTTAATTTTATATACCGCTATGTAAGTCAAAATTAAATATCAATATCTATGTATTTACATTTCAACAGTAATCTTACCAAATTCTGTTACTATATTTGTACAAAATGTGCTATTGAAAATAGTAATTAATTGTAGGTGTCCCCTTTCGATTGTTAAATGTTGATCATTTTATGTTTAATTTTTTTTTTGTTTTTTCAATAATATCATTTATTTGGACCAGCAAGATGCAAGACGCTATTCGCAAATATAAAATAAAATGAAGGGTTTAAAATAGGAAGTCCTGGTACAGTCTTTGTTTGAGTCGTCTCCCAGGAGTAGGCGCATCTAGACTGTAGTGTACAGCCCCGAAACAATGCACAAGGCCTTCGTGGTGATTTTTCACAAGCTTCTCGATGTGAGTTGCAAATTGAGGAACTCCCAATTCTTCGTGGATTTGTGATGAAACCAGGGTGCGTTTGTTGCTATTCGGAGTACTTTATCTTGAAATGTTTGTAGTCGTTTCATGTTAGTGTTGCTTGTACCGATCCAGACTGGACAGGAAGTAGGAGTGTCTTGTATAGCAGAATAGTACATGTGTGTTTGAGTGGCGTGTTTCTGTTTATGAGAGGGTAGAGGGTGTTAAGTCGTGAATATGCTAGCTGTAGTTTTCTGTTAATGTACAGTTTCCATGTCAGTCTTGTAAGAATGACTCTGGGGGGCTCAAAGTGTCGGGTGAAACTGCAGAATAAGACATTACAGTTTGAGGTAAGCAATTGACTGAAACAAGGAGACCCAATCTCACCTGTTCTGTTCAACCTGACTCAAGAATGAGCTTTTAGGGCCATCCGGACAAATCCGGGAGGGTATGCTCATGAAATGGTGGTCACAACACGCACAATAGCAGCATTGACCGGGGCTTTACAGGAATTCGGAGGAGAAGCAGAGAAATGTGGTCTTCATTAGATATGGACAAGACGGTGCACATGAAGACCCCACGGAACCCTGTGCAAGACGCTCCTGAAGTAATTTCTATCAATGAGCACCAATTTCCAGGAGTCAGAGAATTCAAGTATCTGGGGCTCTGACTTTGAAGTATACAATAAGTAGTAATAAGTAAGTTACCTCAATTAAATAATCCTATTTTTTTTTTTTCTGCAAATCGGTCCAACACTTTTTTAGCTGAAACTGATTTTTTACTATTCATTCTCGTTTAGCTGATAGCACTAAATGTACTCTAAAAAACAATTATTTTCCCTTTCACGGCTTTCATTGAATACATTCTAAAATATGCAGTTAGTCTTAATAATATTTTTATTTTAGGTAAACATTGCACCGTCTTGTGGTGTTTTCGGGAGAGATTTTTAAATTGCCGCGCGTTTTGTTGTGATACTTCGTCGATTGGCAGCATTCGTTGGAACTTTAAGAAAGCGTAATTTGAATCTGAATAACTTTTGACTGAGAATTGAAGCTTTCTATATCCTTCTAATGTCGTGACTGTAGTGTTTGTCGACGTTATGTATTATAATTTTTTTAAATTATCATTAGATCACACTTTTTTGGGGAGGACACCGAGCATTCTGGGTGGGGGGGGGGGCGTGCCCACCCCTGCGCCCCCCCCCCTCTAGCTAAGCCGCATTTTTCAACTTAGAATTTTTAAATATTCTTCATCAGAGTTTAAATAACAGAGAACAGTTCGCAACACTAAACAAACACTAGAACTCACTGAAGGTTTAACTAACTCTTTGAACAGATCTGAACTAGGAGTAGCACCATGGAACAAAAGAAAAAGGTAAGAACAGCCTCTTCAAAAGTTAAGACTCTTTAAAAGACAAAACTAACAGAAACTGGGAGACGCCCTTAGTCTAGAGTGAAGACCCTTAATCAAAAATTTTTTTGAAGAAATTAGACTTTTTGAACATATACATGTGTTAATATTAACACACTATCATGGCCTTTCGGTCTCTCTAGTATAGGGGAAGTTATGTAATCTGTCAAAAATTCGATGCTAAGTTTTCAACGGAATTTATGTTAACCGACCTCCTGATTCCAAAAATGAAAAAAAAAAATCTGTCTATGTTTCTGCGAAAACGATAAATCCTCATAAAATGAATGCATCAAGGCGAAAATTTACATATATGTGATGTGGAAAGCGAAGAGGGACCTCTTGTCGGAAATTTCGATTTTGAATTTTTGATATTTTCTAATTTAACACTAAAAAATAGAAATTTTGCAAAAAAAATGGAGTGGATATTTCAAAAATTACGGATTTTATGGAATTTTTAAAATGTTATTAGTAAAAGTGGCTTTTGTGGGGAAACACGCTTGAAAATTTTGAAATGCTACAAAGTTATGAATTTTCATACTTGAGGAACGAACTAGCTACACTTATTTTTTTATTTTACTTTTTTTAAACAACTTTCACAGGTAAAGGAGATAGTAGAGTATTATAATTCATAAAAAACAGAAAATGCCATTTTTTGACGCCAACACCTTATTTTGATTATACTGAAGATTTCACTCTGCCAACAAGAGGTCCCTCATCGCTTTCCACATCACATATAAATAATAGGTGTCATCTTTAGGGGTTTGTGGATACACATATATAAAATTTTGTATCCATACATTCCTTCTATCAGGAGTTATCATGTTCACAGACAGACGCAGACATACATTTTATACGAAGTATAGGGCTAGGAATTCGATGCGGAGTTTTCAACTGAATTTCAAGTTTTCCGACCTTCAGATAGAAATTTGAAAAAAAAAAAATCCTGTCTGTCTATGTCTGTGTACTCGATAACTCCCGATAGAATGAATTATCGAATGAAATTTTATACGTGAATCCAGAACTCTCTAACGACGACACGTATTGATTTTCAGCCAAATCGACCAAAGGGAAGGGGGATTAGGGGGGAAGCTTAACACTAAAAATTTAATAACTGTCGAGGGCGCTGGTAGCTCAGTGGTATGCGTACTTGCAATCTGAGTTCAAGAACGTGGGTTCCAAACCCGGCCGGGGCTCTTATTTTATTTTATCTGGGTGGTAAAGTAAACTTAAGCACGCCGTCCTTCGGATGGGACGTTGAACGGTCCTGAGCTTGTACGATGTCAGGTACTCGTTAAAGACCCCTGCCCTAGGTGACTCCCACAGTAGAGTCGGGCTGATGAGTAGATAGGGTTTGCCGAGTCTGGAAAAGGAAGTGACGTCATCTGATGGTGATGGGTGATTCGAAGCTAGGGAGGAGGAGGTGGTGGGCGGAGGATGAGCCATCAGAATGAAAGTATCGACACTCTATTGTATGATTTGAAACCTATAAGAACAACATCGATTATCAGTCAAATCGGTCAAAGGGAAGAGGGGGTTTAGGGGTGAGATTTAACGAATATATCAATATGAAACTTAATCTTTGAATTTAAAACAACTCAATGAGGACACAACCAGTAAAATTTCAGCGATATCGGCCGAAAGGAAGAAGGGTTCAGGTATGTAAGTCGCTGGTAGTATTTTCCTCACAGACAAGTCCAACTCATCAGCCATTATCGTAAAAATACTCAAAAACTCAAGAGAAATCGACAAAACAATAGCACAAAACGGACAACAACAAAGAGCGAAATGCGCTTTTCTCGGTCAAGATAACCAACTGATAAGAATAGCACGCAGAGCTACCAAACATCAAACAAATAATTCTATTTATTTCCTTTTTTCCTGACAGCACAGAACAAGAAAAAAAAGTGGTTTCTGTATGAAAAATATTGTGAGAAACGGGTTAAACTTCTAGTTGCAAGAGGACAGACTGAGTTTTGGAACTCTGAAGTTAAGGAGCATGTCTAATAGCAACAGACAGAGTTTTGTTTCTGGTTGGACGAAGTGGATTATGGAACTGTAAAGCCCTTTGACAAAGTGAGTTTTGGAACTCAACCCACATTTCATCAAATTTTTTGAATATGACAGAGTGAGTTTAGCTAAAAACCGATTTCACCATCATATTTTTCGCTATCGTTTAAATCGATACCTAACAATTAATTTTTTAAATTGACAGTGTCCTTTGGAAATGAGCGGTTCAAATATTAGCGCAAAAGTTCGACAGGTTTTGGAGGGGGAAAGAAAAGTTAATTGATTATTTCGTTCTGGGGAAGTACATCAGATTGTCGGGAAACGTAACGTTATATACATAAGTTAAGACTCAACATCGACTTTTTAATCGATTTAATCGATTACATAACTTCCCCTAAACTTGTATAACCATGGAAGTAGAATTCGATAATATTTTCAAAACCTGCTATGAGCAAAGTATGCAAGATAATAAAATACGAATATTAAATTTTTTTGTCGTTTCAATTTATCAAATGTTTGACCCGAAAATGGGTAACCGTTAATCATGGGTCGGTTGTGAATGGTTTAAGGTCGACAGATACCTCCCTCCCGTTCATATGTGATAACTCAGGCCAGTCGGACGTGGTCGTAATTGGACTCCGGGGGGGGGGGGGGGGAGGGGGGGGGGGGGGGGAAATTGAAGTCCTAACAAGAAATGAAAGTAATTTGTACAATATTACCCTATCCATTACATGTAACAGTTTGGACAAATTTCAGTCATATTGTAAGTACAGTAAAATAAAATTGAAATTAACCAGGAATTGATAATTAAAATACTCAATTTCTTTGTCAAACTTCACTATGTATTCTCAAATACTCAACTAGTTTCGCCGTGTTAAGGCATTATCAAGAGTCACTTATAAATTGACAGAATTGGTTGACAGGGTAGAAGGTACAGTTATGGAGGGTTTTTTTAGGTAGTGACGGGGAATCCCTTGTTTTTGTTACTCTATACATTCTAATAAACAGATATTTACAAGATAATAATAATTATAAAATAAAAAAGAAAGAAAATATATATATATATATATATAAAATCTAACGAGGGTGCCGGTAGCTCAGTGGTATGCGTGATTGTCTTCTGAGCTCAAGTTCGCGGGTTCGTAACCCGACCGAGGCCCTTAGTTAATTTTATCTGGGAGGTGAAATAAACTTGAGCACGCCGTCCTTCGGATGGGACGTTAAGCGATGGTCCCGAGCCTGTAAGATGTCAGGTACTCGTTAAAGACCCCTAACCTAGGTGAATAAAAATTTAGGGTAGGCAAAATTTAGGGACTCACACAGTAGAGTCGGGCTCATGTCCACCAGAGTGACGAAAGAGCGCTCTGGTAGTAGGCGATATGACCTCGTAGTTAAAGCCCAATATGTGTCGTCCGTAGAGGGTTCTCGATACACTAATAAAATTTTGTATCGATACATTTATTCTATCTGGAGTTATCGTGTTCACATAAACACAGACACACATTTTTTATCCGATATCGCTGAAAATTAATAAACATGTATTATCAGCCCTCCTCCTCCCTTTGTAAAGTTTGGCGACCACTGGTATATCGAATGTTTGACCGATTACATAACTTCTTCTATACATCGTTTAGCTGCGGAAGTAAAGTAAATAAAGGCGAAGAAACACTGAGAAAGAATACACGGAAAAGAAATTATCACTAAAAGTGAGGAGAAAAGGCGAGGAGTTGGCTTTGTATCAATGGATCCAATTTCGTTTTGTTATTTACAATATATTGTTATCTGATGTGATACAGGATCTCATTTTTAGAGGGCCTCTCTATTCAAAGCTAACCTGATCGCAACACAAGGATCTTTATCACATGACATTCATTGTTAAAAGGGTGAATAAGAAAAAAAATGCTCAAAAAATGTGAAGAAATATCGTATATGGAGGGCGTCGATAGCTGAAGGGTGCTATGAAACCCGGCCGAGGCTTTTAAGTTCTATTTTCTGGGAGATAAAAGAATATTGAACATGTCATCCTTCTACTACTATCAATAGTCGGACAAACTGATAGTATCGATAGTTCTTAGAAAAATTCAAGATAATAAAATAGAAATCAAAAGTTAGTAGAAGACCAGCTATAATTTCTACCGAAAATGTGGTTGTTTTTATTTTTATTATTTATTTAATTTTATTTAACACCATTTATTTAATTATCACAATAATATTACCATTTTTTTTGATTTATCGAAAATAAGTATTATTATTTTAAGTTAATATTGTTGTTTTTTTTCCAAGCCCATAATTAAGTATTAAGTGCAATCAAGTCTACAAGTATTTTGTTAAAATTTGCCCTTGTGGTGTTGCCAGGCAAGGGTTGAAGTGAGTAAGGGAGATATAAACCCTTCTAAAGTTGGAGACATTCTGCTCTAATTATTTTAAATACTTGTCATGTCTTCAGTCGTCTAACTAGTTTTAATAAAACTCTCCTCCAGAGAAAATTAGAGAGAAATGTTCTTACAAATGACCAGAATCCATCTCAGGTAAACAACACTTCATCTTCCAAGAGTGCCGGTAGCTCTACTCAGCTCAAGATACCGGGTTCACAACCAAACAGAGGCCCTTAATTTTTTTTTTTTCTGGAAGGTGAAAAAAAACCTTGAGCACAGAGTCCTTCGGATGAGACGTTAAGTGATGGTTCCGAACCTGTTAAAGACTTAAATTCTAGATGAATACATTTAGATAGGTAGTCAAACATTAAGGACTATCACAGTAGAGTCAGGCCCATGTCCACCATAGCGACGAAAGAGTGCTCTGGTGGTAGGATATATAACCTTATACTTGTAGTTAAAGCCCGGGCATGAGTTACAATAACTAATTATTTTCTAATTTTATAAAATAAAACTAAAACTATAATTAATAAGTCCGACATTCTCAAAAAAAAAAATATATACAGTAGAACCTCGATTATCCGAACTCACAGACTTTTTTTTTTTTCACGCCACGCGCTCGGCCGGTGTGCGGGAAGAAGTGGGAAAGTTTAGAAGAAAACTAAAAAGGGCTTGGAATAAGTTATTAAAAAAATATTACGGAGATCTCAATGGGCCTACAGATGATCTAATAGCTCTGAACGAAGGACATGAAGAAGCTGAACTAGTGACTCAAGTGCTTGACACACTTGAATCTCTCAAAGTAAGAGAAGACTGTGATAGAGAGGACGTGCTGAACTGGTTGAATTCTGATGACAACGAACAAGGATACTCCATTCTGACTGATGAAGAAATGGTTGAGGATGTTCTTCCGATCCCCAATGTGAATGACGAGGAAGAAAACGTCGATGACTGTGCCTTGGAACCTCCATCAGGCCCACGACGAAGCACTAAAATGCATTGATGTTGCCTTTCAATGGCTTGAGAGGCAAGAGGAAGCACAAGTGGTCCAGCTATTTCAATTTTTAAAAAAATAAGGGATTTAGCTTTGACAAAAAAAAATGAAGATGGTAAAGCAGAAGAAGATTGGTGATTTTTTCAACAAAATGTGTTATGTACATAATATGTTCGTTTATACATTGTACATACTTGTAATTTTTATTGTAAAAATATACCTTTAAATGAGGGCGCCGGTAGCTCAGTGGTATGCATGCTTGCCTTCTGAGCTCAAGATCGTGGGTTCGAAACCCGACCGAGGCCCTTAGTTTATTTTATCTGGGAGGTAAAATAAACTTAAGCACGCCGTCCTTCTCATGGAACGTTAAGCGATGGTCCCGAGCCTGGACGATGTCAGATACTCGTTAAAGACCCCTGCCCTAGGTGAATAAAAATCTAGGGTAGACAAATTTTAGGACTCCCATAGTAGAGTCGGACTCATGTCCACCAGAGTGACGAAAGAGCGCTCTGGTAGTAGGCGATATGAACTCGTAGTTAAAGCCCGGGCGTGAGTCATAAACCTAACCTATACCTTTAAAGTAACATTGGATACTTAATTGACTTTTTTCCTATTTTTTAAATATTTTTTCAATTTTTTAAAAATTTAATCTCGATTATACGAACTTTCGAACCTCTGGTCCCAATTAGTTCGGATAATCGAGGTTTTAGTGTATATATATGTGAGGTGTCCATAACAGGACTTTATTTTACCAACCACTTTTGCGTCCTCCTTATATAGCGTAATTCTCAAAATGTGATCTTGTGGTCTTCTTAACGTGAAAATCTTGGCCTCACACTTTTGTGCATTCAGTGTTATGCCCCATTTATTGAAGTACATAGACAGCTCGTTGATAGTGTAAACATAAAATATATATGAAAATTTAATGGGAATGAAAAAGTGACTTATCTATCCTAGATATTATCATATTTTGATGTAATTTGAGTATGATCCTTGATGTGAATGGTGTGAGTGATGCTGAACCTTCATTACCTCCAGAGACCCGGATCTAAGGCTCTTTGTGTCTCAGTCAACAATATGTCGGAGATATTACTTGCTACCAGCCACGTTACCTTCTCAACCGATCAATATGTCACAACACACTATCTGGGGAGGGGCCCCAGTAGCTGAGTGGTATGCGTGCTTGCTTACTGAACTCAAGTTCGAGGGTACGAAACCCGGCCGAGGCCCTTAGTTTATTTTATTTGGGAGGTAAACTAAACTTAAGGACGCCGTGCTTCGGATGGGACGTTAAGCGATGGTCCCGAGCCTGTACGATGTCACGTACTCTGCCTGTCGTGTTACGGACACATCACCTATTTTTTCATTCATTCGGTTTGATGCAGATTATATAAAGTTCTTTATCCACTTCGCTCATGCTTTGCTTTTAATCAATTCTTATCACCCATAAAATTTTTTTTGATTCCTCTTTTCCTTGTTGAATTCTTCTAATCTTTTCCTTTATCTGTTCTGAATCAAATTCTGTTTTCCACTTCTTACCTGATATTCTATCTCCAACTTATCGTTCTCCTCCACTGTTATCACCTACATCAGTTCTCTATCGTTCGTTCTCGTTCATTTTCTTGTCTATACGTAATTCTGCTTTCCTTTCCAAATCCTCAGCTTCTCGTTCCAACGTTTCTAAGATAGCAGTACCTTGACAATGAAAAAAAAAATAATAATACAATTATAAATTTAAAAAAAATAATAATAAATGACATTACCTTATATTATATTTTGATTTATACAGTAATTTTCTTCTTAATTTTGAAGAAAGTGTACGTATAAAAAAAAATCCATTTGTTATTATTTTATTTGGATTCTTCAAAATATAATTCGGGGATGCCAGCAAATTATCTAAATTCGCAAAATTTTCAATTGTCTAATCCAAAGATATTTTTATTTAGTTGACAGGGAAAAGGAATATAATATAATTGAGAACAAAATATTGGATTTATTAATCCTAACCTACATTATAACGACAAAAAAATAAATTTGAAAAATAAAAAAAAATGTTACTACTATTTCTTAAAATTATATGGGTCTTTTCTCTGTGGCCACTTTTCTTTGAACATATATAATTATTAAAGAGGGCGCCGGTAGCTCAATGTTATGCGTGCTTGCCTTTTGAAGTTAAGATCGTGGGTTCGAAACCCGGCCGAGGCTCTTAGTTTATTTTACATGGGAGGTAAAATAAACTTAAGCGTCCTTCGGATGGTCCCGAACCTGTACGATGTCAGGTACTCGTTATGTGTCATGTCTCAAACGACACTGTGTGTCTCGGCCGGCTTTTGTCTTGTCTCGACACATCCATTGTCTCTTCTCACTTCAAACAAAAGCAAAACTAATACTGTTTTTATATTTATAATCACAAAAATAATTCCTAATTTCTTTAACAAATGTTTTTGGTTTATATGGAAACAGTGTTACCTCTTCCTTCAGCAAAATTGTTTCCATAAAAATTCGAACTTTTTCTTTTCAAAAAATAAAAAATTTTATTAATATTTTAATATTCACAATGTCACTTTTTGTACATCACGGTGGAATAATACATAAAATAAAACTGAAAATAGTATAGAATATTGATAATAGGGGGGCCATGGTGGCCGTGCGGGCTAGAGCGTAGGGCTTTGGTCGCATGGTCTCACCATGGTTTGCGGGTTCGAATCCCGTCCGGGAGTGAGTTTTATTTCGTAGATAGAACTCCCTCCCGGGGCCATGGATGTCTTAAATAATTATATATAACCCATTGACATGGCTAATATGCACCGTACATGAAGCCAAAAAAAAAAAAAAAAAAAAAAAAAAAAAAAAAAAAAATATTGATAATAAAAAAAAATAAAAGTTAGGTTAAAAATAATTATGAGGACTATCATTATAATTATATATATATTTTATTGTATATTTCGACCATTACTTTAAGTTAATTTCACAAAAGGATAGGAAAATTATTTCTATAAAACGAATAAAAGTGAAGGTTTATTGATCATGAAATAATTAATGGAAATTGTTTAATTAAAAGGGAAACAGCTGGAGGAAAATAAAAGCAGAAAATTGAATTAATTTAGTTACTTTTTCATTCATTTTAACATTTATACATGGTGGCCGTGCGGGCTAGAGCGTAGGGCTTTGGTCGCATGGTCTCACCATGGTTTGCGGGTTCGAATCCCGTCCGGGAGTGAGTTTTATTTCGTAGATAGAACTCCCTCCCGGGGCCATGGATGTCTTAAATAATTATACATAACACATTGACATGGCTAATATGCACCGTTCATAAAGCCAAAAGAAAAAAAAAAAAAAAAAAAAAAAAAAACATTTATACTGGGAAAAGTTATTCTCAGTTTTATCTGGTTCTATGGTAAGACAAAAAAAGAGAGAAATTTACAGTGAAAAAATAATAATTAATTGTAATTGTGAGTTTTCAGTTTAGAGGAAAGATTAGGGCACGAGTTGAAATAAGCTGAAATGTCCATGCAGATCATTAACCATTAGGCAAAGCAATAAAAAAGTGAATCACCGGCGGTGTAATTATCCGGAATTAATTAATTAATTAGCTTTTCGCTCCCCCGCCAAAACTAGTCGATAGTTGATTTATAGGGACTTCTAAATCCTCATACTAAATGTTGTGTCGATAAATTCTATACATTGGCTTACATACCATTGAGGCTTACATACCATTGAGGCTTACATACCACTTGAGGCTATATATATACCTTCTTGAGGCCTACATACCACTTGAGGTCTATGCATCCCTTGAGGCCTACATCCTCTTGAGGCCTACATCCTCTTGAGGTTTACATACCTTCTTGAGGCCTACATATTTTCTTGAGGCCTACATAACACTTGAGGTCTTCATACCCTTGAGGTCTATATACCCTTGAGGCTTACATACCACTTGAGGCTTACATACCTTCTTGAGACCTACATACCACTTGAGGCCTACACATCTCTTGAGGCCTGTATACCTTCTTGAGGCCTATATACCATTTGAGGCCTACATACCTTCTTGAGGCCTACATACCTTCTTGAGACCTATATACTATTTGAGGCCTACATACCGTTTTGAGGCCTACATACCTTCTTGAAGCCTACATACCACTTGAGGCCTACATATCGTCTTGAAGCCTACATACCACTTGAGGCCTATGTACCCCTTGAGGCCTAAAAATACATTAGAGGCCTACATACCACTTGAGGTTTACATACCCTTGAATCCTACACATCTCTTGAGACCTACATACCTTCTTGAAGCCTACATACCACTTGAGGCCTAAATACATTAGAGGCCTACATACCACTTGAGGTCTACATACCCTTGAATCCTACACATCTCTTGAGACCTACATACCTTCTTGAAGCCTACATACCACTTGAGGCCTATGTACCCCTTGAGGCCTAAATGCATTAGAGGCCTACATACCACTTGAGGCCTATGTACCCCTTGAGGCCTAAATACATTAGAGGCCTACATACCACTTGAGGTCTACATACCCTTGAAGCCTACACATCTTTTGAGACCTACATACCTTCTTGAAGCCTACATACCACTTGAGGCCTATGTACCCCTTGAGACCTAAATACATTTGAGGTTTACCCACCCCTTTGTGGCCTACACATCTCTTGAGATCTACATACCTCTTGAGACCTACCCTAGACGCCTTCATTAATTATTATTTTCCCAGAATTAGGCTCTTCACCCGCTATTTCACGGTTCATGGAATTTTCTCGTAGCTATTGATTTAGTGCGGACATCTGTTGAGTCCCTAATAAAAAATTCATTGCAAGAAGCTTCCTCCGTTTGCTGTTGTGAAATTGTTAATGAATGTGAAATTCTAAATAGGTAATGCGAAATGAACAAGGTGACTGACTAGAAACCTAAAACTTCATTGCTAAACCAAGGCTATTAATACTCAAGTACATTCATTGCTCAGTTGCTATATATAAAAAAAAAAATATTTCTTAGAAAAATTCATTCATTCATTATAATAAATGTGAATAACTTAAAAAAAATTAAATTGTTTACAAAATTCGAAAATTCTTACGAACTATCTTCTAAAACTACTTTAGTCGCTTTTCGGTGGCCACTCTTCTAATTTTTTATACTGGGCTTATATATAAATAAATAAAAAGTACTTTCTTTTGTAGTTCACTCTTTATTTGTCCTTGGCTCATCTCCATACTTCAACTATGTTACCCATAACACTTCTCTCTCTTGACTGTTTTATCACATGATACGTCTTGTTTCATCTCTCTCACTCGACTGTCTTAACCCTAAATCAACTCTTCTTTATTGTGCTTGTCTATATAAAAATGCTGATGGCCGGCATTTGTTCTCCATTCGTTTTTAAACAAAAGCGAATGGTTCAGTCTTTGTATATATTTATATTCATTTTTTTAATTTATAAATGTCCTATCAGCTTTTTTTATGAAAACTTCTGGATTTTAGCTGTTTTTAGAAGAAAAATCAATACTTTTTCGATTATTTTCTTAAAAAAATAATAATTAATTATGGAATATTTTAATAATTTAAATGTGTGTATTTTTTACATCACAGGCCGTGCGATTTGCCTTGGGCTCATCCCACTTTTCGAAGCTTACCAGACAAATTATATATACAAATACATAAAATTATGTATTAAATACATGAATTTTATAATAAACATTGGAACGGTTGGTATGTGTATTGAAATAGTTGTGAATAGAGGGGATGGTTCCTTTGTAGAACAGAGTTTGATTGGTCTAATCAGGTAGACGAAGAAGATCTCATTAGAAGGCTTCTGTGTTAATGATCTCCAATGAGGATCATCTCTGTTTGTTTGTTCAATGTTAGGAACCTTTGTGCATTTGTGCGCAACTGGTCTTTACACAATACACCTCAAACAGCGCATGAACACATTTTGACCATATTTGTGTGTGTGATAGGAACTTTGTGAAAAACGATTGTAGCAATCAACTTGAAAATATGTCATATGTGCTAACTTTAGATCTGTTTAGATTTTTTTAAGACACTATTTCGCTTATAGTTAGTTATTGGGACTCATGCCCGGGCTTTAACTGCCAGAGTGCTCTTACGTCACTCTGGGGGATCTCTAACGAGTAACTGACATCGTACCTTCTCGGGACCATCGCTTAACGTCCCATCCGAAGGATGGCGTGCTCAATGTTTACTACTTCCCGGATGAATCCTAAAACCGCGATCTTGAGCTCAGGCCAGCACACTACCTCTGAGCTACCGGCGTCCTCAAATTTCGCTCATTTTTATGATCTAATCAAAAAAACACTCCAAATAAAAATTGTAGAGAACTCAAAAAAGCGAATTTTATTTTAAATACATTTTTTCGAAGGTCGCTTGATTTGCGAGATACTTGCCAAAAACCACCTTAAAATGACGTCTCGATACCATTTTTTTAGACTTTTGCTTGATTTGCGCAAAAACTGATAATCCTATCGAAAAATTGATTCTTTTCAAAAATGTTACTTAATGAATTTCCAACTAAATATCAGCCTTCAGATTTAATAAGACCACTACGAACACAGTTATAGTGCTCCAAATCCAAAGAGTGTATAATACATTTCCACAGGAAATAGTTTTAAGTAATGTTTAAATTGGAACAATGATGAATTTCCAGTAAAAAGAGTTGAGTAGCTCCTTCAATGAGCTCGTTAAGCAACTTACTTTTATTACTTACTTTAGGCCTCTTATTTATAATAAAAACACAAACAATCTCTAACTTATTTTTTTAGAAAACTAATAAAACAAGATAAATGACAACAATCCTTGGTCGGTTATATTGGAACTTCCTTTAATTGCCACTTGGAGCGCTAGTTATAACAGTTATTTAACAATTAACAAAGGGGGTGTTCATGAATTTCTGTCCCTGTAAATTTTTATTTCGATAACATTTAACACCTGACACACATTATGAATACCCCTACTTTCAGAATTAAACTGTTCATTGAAACAAAGGAAACCGCTGACACACGTAACTTTTTAACCCAGTTAATAACATTATAGTGTATTTGAGAGGGAAGAGAGTGAATTGTAAAAACGTTGTTGGTATAAGAAATTTCCGTTATGACTACATAAAACATTTTTTAAAATTATGTTTCATAAAACTCGATGAAAATGTTCAGTTAGTTATTGTCTCATGCCCGGGCTTCAACTACGAGGTTAAATCGCCTGTTGAGCTCGAATCTACTACGGGAGTCCTAAATTTAGAGTACCTGATCCCACAGGCCCATCGCCTAAAGTCCAGTTACATATTACCTTCAGGAATGAAACGTCTAAACAACTTTACACGACGGGCTCTAAATAACGTTTAAATACAACTTACTGCGTTTGCAGTGCCTTCCAAATAGTTAAGAAAAGTTACCATCTTCACATAAATGAACAATTGCCATAAATAAAAACAGTGGAAAAACTTTCAACACTTTCTCTTATTAAAATGCCAAGAGAAAAATATATGTAACAATAAATTTTTGTTATCGTGACTTGGAGTATAAACTTAGTTCAGATTTTGTGTAAAGTTTCCCCTTAACATTCTCCAAGAGGGAAAAATGTAACAATGTTTTTGATTTTTCTCAGTAGTTTGCCAATAGGTATTTCTTAATTGCAGCCAATTTAGATGCACCGACAGTAAAGAATATCGCCTACTGCCAGAGCGCTCTTTCGACACTCTGATGGACGTGAGTTCGACTCTACTCTGGGAGTCCTAAATTTTGTCTACACTAAATTTTTATTCACCTAGGGCAGAGGTCTTTAACAAGTACCTGACATCGTACATGCTTAGGACCCATCCGAAGGACAGCGTGCTTAAGTTTATTTAAAAAAAACGTTGGGGACTATTTCAAAGGCACTGAAAAATTATTTACATTTGTATGTATTAATGTACATTTATACATATTCTTAATACACTTTTTTTTTACTTTACAGTAGGTATATTATATATTACTCTTCCATATGCCCCTTTTTAATTTGATAAATCGAACATCGACCTCGATAAGTCGAATTGTAGATAAGTCGAACAATTTTGCCCAGTCCCTAGAAGTCCTCCTTATCGAGAGTTGACTATATTTGACTTATATAGTGACTTCTGAATGTTTGAAGAGTTAGCTAGTTATTATGACTCATGCCCGGGCTTTAACTACAAGGTCATATCGCCTACTACCAGAACGCTCTTTCGTCACTCTGGTGGACATGAGCCCGACTTTACTATGGGAGTCCTAAATTGTTATTCACTTAGGGCAGGGGTTTTTAACGAGTAGCTGACATCGTACAGGCTTGGGACCATCTTAAGTTTATTGTACCTCCCAGATGAAATAAACTAAGGGCCTCGGCCAGATTTCGAATCCACGATCTTGAGCTCAGAAGGTAAGCACGCATACCACTGAGCTACCAGTGCCCTCTAAATGTTTAAAGATATCTCAATATTGTTTAAAAACTGCTATATTGTTGATCGGTATTTGTTGAAGAAAATGTTATTTTTGCTAATATTTTTTTGTAGGTCCGCGTCCTAAAGAATCGCTTCTCAATTGAAAAGAGGTGGTTGGAGTGAAGTGGTATCAAAACCAATATAGAACCCTTCAGTCAACCTCCCTTTCTCTGTAGGATCTAGACAAGCCCACTTATATTGACACAAAGCCTATCTGTCAGCTAAGTCTGGGCTTCTTTTTTTTATTTTCAAGAGTCTTCAGCGCCCAACTTGATATTTTGTAACAAGAATTTTAAGCAGAAATTATGTATGCAGGGTTTAGCAATTTTTATAGATTTATTCTCTAAATTTGCGATCTAGGAAAATATTTGTAATATACCAACTTATTTTTTGACAAGGAAGCTATAAATTAACCATGAAGAATATTTTTCAAGTATCAGGCATACGGAGAGACGAATTCTGAAAATTGATTTCAGATCAACGAACCACCAAGACACCAGACACCAGGCCAGCCCAACAACCACCAGCAAGCCAACAGACACCAGGCCAGCCCACCATTAACCAACCAGCAAGACAACAGGACACCAGGCCAGCCCACCTTCAACCAACCAGCAAGCCAACAGACAGCTGGCCAGCCTACCATCAACCAACCACCAAGACTCAGGCAGGCCTACCATCAACCAACCACCTTGGGCTGGCCTGGTGACTGGTTTCTTGGTGGTTGGTTGATGGTGGGCTATACATATAAGTAAATAAAATAAAAAAATAAAATAGCTTTATTGACATTCTTTTAGAACAAAAGCCTCTCCTTTTGGAGGTTTTGAGTCTACTGCTCTTTTAACAGAAGAAATCAGAAAAGAATTTAACGATTGTTCCTAAATTAAATTAAATTATTTCTTATGTAAAACTGTTACTTCTTGATTAAAAATAAAATAAAAATAAAACAAGATAAAACAAAACAAAATCAAAAAGTAAAAATAAAAATAATATAATTATTAGAATAGAATAATCTTATAGAATTATTAGATAAATTAGACAGGAAAATAGATAAAATAGAGAACAGCTTCAAAGGACAGGTAGATAAGATTGCGAATGAGAGGTGAGGGAATTGAAGAAAGAAGCAGAGACAAACAAAACTATGAGAGATCGACAAAGAAGAAACTACAACATATAAGTATTCAATAAATAAAACAAACTTATTTTTGACATATTGTCTATTCCACCAAAGATATTTACAAAATTAACGTTTTCGGCCTTACACCATCGTCAGGTCTAGTTATGAACCTGACGATGGTGTAAGGCCGAAACTGATAGTGTAGTATTATTTACTCACCATCAGGACATCAGCCACCAGACCAGTCTACAACCAACCAAGCCCTAGGGATGACCGATAGTCGGCTACTATCGATAGTTTTCCACCGATAGTATCGGACTATCGATAGTAGCCGACTATCGATCATCCCTAGTGCTTAGTTGGTTGTGGACTGGTCTGGTGGCTGATGTCCTGATGTGGGTAAAGAATACTTACATTTCTAAGTTGAGGAACGCGGTCGATAATTCATTTATTAAAAAATGAATTGCCAATTGACGAAAAATACTTTTGTAAATCTTTATAGAAGAGTGTAGAGTTAAATAGAAAGGAAAATGGAAAGAAGACAAATAATAAGGGGAAGGAGTTTCTTTGAAGAAGGTCCGTCATAGAATCATAATAGACTTATCTTTCTGCTTTAGCCCTCTGTACTAGGAATTGGATTGGTTTTGTGTTCACAAGAGGCAAGCGTTCATTCAAAATATTCAAATATTTTTAGGAAAACAATCTGTTTTCGAGGTAAAAAAGTTACGCAACTTTTTAAAAATATTTATGAAAATTTTGTTAAACTTTTTTTTTATACAAATATTTTTTTTTAATAAATAAAATTTAAAGTAAAAGTTCTTAAAAATACCTTTTTCAAAATGTATCCTTTTTGATAAAGGAAAATACATATCGATAGTGCTATCGAGTATCGCCCATCCCTACCAAGTCACCAGTCAAACCCACTATCAACCAGCCACCAAGACAGCAGTGCACGTAGGCTCCGAAGTGAAGAGGTCTTAATTTTCGTCCGTTTTCGTCAAAATCCAATTTTGAGAACTCAACATTAAATTTTTGACCGATTACATAACTTCCACTGTACATATAGTTGTGAAAGTAAAAAATAAATTAGATTTATGTAAGCATGAGAATCAGTCACGCAAACTAATTTCAGCGTTATCTTGTTTAAGTTATCGGTGTAGGTAGCTCAGAAATTATTAGAAACGAGACAATTTTAAGCATGTACAGGCATAAATAAATAAATAATGTATCCTTGTTGTTGAGATTAGGTATAGATGAGAGAAAAAAGAGCCACAGGGAGTGTCCCCGAAGGAATTATGGGAATAAATAAATTATCCAGGTTTAAATTTATTCTTTCCTCGAGGGAACTGCGGTCGTCTAGTTTTTTTTTTTTTTCGGTTTCCCCAGGAAGAGGGTGAGGACGGGGAAATGAGGCTGTTTAAAGGCAGGAAACCTTCCTGGAAACAAAGGATAAATTAGATAGGCTGGTTCTTGGAAACTGATCCTGGGTTTGAAACTTGAAACTTATCTTGAGCAACCTCAGGTTCTTGTTATCTGCAAAGGGATGGAGGGAGGTCGGAATCGATCGGCTTTCATAAGACTCTCTGTCTGCAGAAACTCCACAAATAAACCTTTAGTCCACAAAAAAAAAAAAAAAAAAAAAAATCGTGCACGCAAAAAATACGTGAAATTAGTAGAATATTACAATTTTTTTTGGTAGGTTTCACAATTTTTTTATAGAGGAAAATATGTAATCAGTCAAAAATTCGATGTTTTCATCGGAATTACATTTTTTTCGACCCCCTGATAAAACAAAAGGTTGGTGAATCACTGGATATGTACTTCCCCAGTACGAATTAACCAAATACTTTTTCAGCCTCATCCAAAACCATTCGACCATTTGGGCTCAATATTTGACTTATATAGTGGCTTCTGAGGGCGCCGCACAGTGTGAAATTTATGAGCCCCCGCTCAATTTTTGATCAATTTGGATGAAACTAGCTGCAAAATATTTGTGAAAGCTGGTTTTTTGTCAGGTAACTGCGGGTTTCACAATGAAGGTGTTATATGCCAAATGACAGCTGCCAAAACACCGTGAAAATTTAAAAAAAAATTTAATTTTTTTGTCTAAGTTTTTGTTAACGGATTTTTACAACTTAAATGAATGTTTTTTGGGTAGCTGATTACGAATTCAATATTTATTTTAGCCAAAAGTGGTCCTAATGTTGTCATTTTGGCCTAAAGTGGTCCAAATTCAATATATTGGCTATTTTTGTCACTGGGATATAATACCTTGATTGTGAAACCCGCAGTTATCTGATAAAAAGCCAGCTTTCACAAATATTTTGCAACTAGTTTCATCCAAATTGATCAACAATTGAGAGGGGGTTCGAATTTTGATAATCAAAATTCATAAATTTCACACTGTGCGCCGGTAGCTCAGTGGTATGCGTGTTTGCCTTCTGAGCTCAAGATCGTGGGTTCGAAACCCGACCGAGGCCCTTAGTTTATTTTATCTGAGAGTTAAAATAAACTTAAGCACTCCGTCCTTTGGATGGGACGTTAAGCGATGGTCCCGAGTCTGTACGATGTCAGGTACTCGTTAAAGACCCCCACCCAAGGTGAATAAAAATTTAGGATAGGCAAAATTTAGGACTCCTACAGTAGAGTCGGGCTCATGTCCACCAGAGTGACGAAAGAGCGCTCTGGTAGTAGGCGATATGATCTTGTAGTTAAAGCCGAGCATGAGTCATAAAACCTATAGTGACTTCTGAATCCTCATACTAAATTTTGTATTGCAGCTCTCTCCTCTAATATTTGGCTGAAAATCTATATGTGCTGTCCATATACGGTTTTTATAAATTTTTTTATACATTCAATTCAATTGGAAGTTATCGTGTTCACAAGCACACAGACACACACACACACACTTTTTTTTTCATACTTGGAAAAGGTCGGAAAGCATGTAATTCCGTTGAAAGCTTCGCATCGAATTTTTTTTTTTGACTATATAACTTTTCTTATATCTCTGGTCACAGGGAATAAAATGGTAACTTTTCAGGGCAGCACTTTTTTACTTTTGCATTAATCGTGTAAATCCAGTTTTTGGAATAAATTAATTATGTTTGCATCATTATTAATCATATACCTTCTAAATCTATAGGAGGGAATGCAAATGAATATTGTTAATCCTTTCTTAGATTTTCCCTTAGTTACCTAATCATTCCCCATCACTTACCTAATTATTAGCCATACTTTTTGAAATATTCGTGAATTATGTCTCTCTAAAGTTGATTTAACCGAAAACACCCTCTCCACATGGAATAGTCTGCCGTAGTGAATAAATAATTAAATGCAGTTATCTCGTGAATGATTCCTCAAAGAAGTAGATTAAGTTGATTTAGCCGAGAACATTCACAATTTTACGAGATACCAAGAAACCCACATCTTTATAATTCCGAAAGTATTAGAGTCCTGAGCTCCCAACTTCTAGTGCGCAGATGGCTTGGGAGATGATCACAGTACACTTTACTCATTTTGGCCATTTTACTATATTGATTGGTTTCAATAAATTCAAAAAATATGTAACGGAATTTTGGAAACGCTTTTGAACCTGCTCATATATATATATATATATATCCCCAAATCTCCAAATCCAATGAATATCTGTATGGGTTCTATCAGAAGAGGAAGGTCCCTTAAGACAAGCTGTTTCTCAAGTCATAGTGTTCTCTTGGAGCTGACAGTCTATTCAAGATCAGTCTGGGACTGTCCTTCAAGTCTCCATTGAAGAGAAGCATTCTCGAACATTCCCCAATCCCTCTTCAGAGTCTGACACTGAACCAACGAGTTCCTCTTCATAATACACTTGTACCCGCCTTTGTTCCTATTATTCTCTGTCTCTCTGTGTCTTGGCTTAATTTGGGTTACAATAAGAGCAGAACAGCCATAACTTTAAACTGAAATAATCCCTGTATTTATTGGACTTCGTAAGTTACAAACTAAAAGGATAAATATAATATAAATAAAGTTACGAACTGACCAATAATTTATGTATTTGTATTCTACTTTGCCAGCTATGCGAAGTATAGATGTCTGAGACTGTACATTACATTCATTAAATCGGTAGTATATCGAAGCCAGTTTTTCTTTAACTGCTACGCTGTGCGAGTAGGGTAAATGTACGACTGATGATGACGCTGTTGCGTTGGAAACCGGTTCTGGTAAAAAATAAAACAATGGGAAGACAACGTCTTTTATTTCTATGAGAAGTATAGATTTATCTGTGAATACGATACTCCCGATAGAATGAATGTATCGACACGAAATTTTATATATGAATCTAGAACCCTTAAACATCGACACCTATCGAATTTCAGCCACATCGGCCAAAGGAGATGGGAGATTAGGGGAGAAACTAAACACAAAAACTCGTAATAACTGCCGTTGTAATGAATGTATCGACACGACATTTTGTATATTAATTCAAAGCCCTATAACGACGACACCTATAAGTATTCAGAGGAACTAGCCGAGGGGAAGGGGGCTCAACTTAAAAATAATAATAATAACCAATAACTGCCGATATAATGAATGTAATATATTTAAATTCGAAACCCCATAAGAATGGCATCTATTAATTTTGCAGAGGACCAGAGAAATGGAGCTCGACTCAAATACCTTAATAACAGCTGATTTCATGAATGTAAATAGATAGAGGTTAGGTTAGGTTTTATGACTCATGCTCGGGCTTTAACAACGGGGTCATATCGCCTACTACCAAAGCGCTGTTTCGTCACTCTGGTGGACATGAGCCCGACTCTACTGTAGGGGTCCTAAATTTAGCCTACCCTAAACTTTTATTCACCTTTAACGAGTACCTGACATCGTACAGGCTCGGGACCATCGCTTAACGTCCCATCCGAAGGACGGCGTGCTTAAGTTTATTTTACCTCCCAGATAAAATAAACTAAGGGTCTCGGTCGGGTTACGAACCCGCGAACTTGAGCTCAGATGTCAAGCACGCATATCACTGAGCTACCGGCGCCCTCTGTAAATAGATAGATAAACTTTTATTGCACCTCTATGGCAATGAGTGGGTTTTTTATTTTTTTTAATTTTTTACAAAATAAATATTCTTATAGTTAAGTATATAACATAAAATAAAAGAATTGTACATAATAAGCAATATAGCAACTAAATAAAAAGATACCAATAATAATGAAATAGTAAACATGGACATGCTCTTTAAATATGAATAGTGCAAGCAACCAGAACAAAAGAAACAATTCAAAAATTATAGGTTAGGTTAGGTTTTATGACTCATGCCCGGGCTTTAACTACGAGGTCATATCGCCTACTACCAGAGCGCTCTTTCGTCACTCTGGTGGACATGAGCCCGACTCTACTGTGGGAGTCCTAAATTTTGCCTACCCTAAATTTTCTAAAGTATCTGACATCGTACAGGCTACGTCCCATCCGAAGGACGGCGTGCTTAAGTTTATTTTACCTCCCAGATGAAATAAACTGAGGGCCTCGGTCGGGTTACGAACCCACGATCTTGAGCTCAGAAGTCAACAGGCAACAAATTAAATTATATTATTCTTTATTTTCAAGGCAACAGTAAAAAATAAAAATAAATTATAATTTTTCTAACTTCTAAATTATTTAAAATATGCACAAATGTTTCTGAGTAATATTCTGGTCTATTGGTGAGATAATTGTGGAGAAATGTTTGCCTGTGGATACACAAGGAGAGACAATGGAACAAAAAGTGTATGAGGTCGTCCTTTTCGTCTAAGGTACACAGCCTGCAGACACTTTCAGTCTTTGTTTTTCGCACAGTACTTTCGACCGTATCCTTCCTATAGAAAAAGCTTCCATTTTCCGTTATAACTGGAAAAACTTTCTTTTCATTTTTTACAATTTTCTTACTTTTTTAACTTCAAACAGCTTTGAAAAAGTTCTTATGCAGTTAAATTAAACTAAAATGAGAGGGGATGTAATTATGTTACTTTTTTAAATGGAAAAGTTGACAATAACCAACTGAAAATGCTTTTCTAGAAAACTTCTATTAAAAAATAATTTTTCCGCTCTTTATTAATTTGCTTTTCCTTCAATGAAAAAGTCCAGAAAATGATTATCTTTTCAAAGATTTTTTTCTTACGCTACTTATGAAATTTAATTTCTTCATTATATGAAAAAAAATATATTAATTATATATATTCGAATACATTATTAAATAAATCTACCGTACACAGAGGGGTGTGGCATGAAACTAAATAAAGGGAGGCTATACTCACCCCCGAGAATATACAAAGTCAATGTTTTGCATATTTTCGGCATCCGGATAAACGAGTCCTTGTATTCTCCATCAATGTTTTGCATATTTTCGGCATCCGGATAAACGAGTCTTTGTATTCTCCAATCAGACAAAAAAAAAGTTGTAGGTTAATCACCGGCTACCTACTTCCCCAGCACGAATAATTCAATTACGTTTTCGCTCTCCCTCCAAAGCAAATTGACGGTTTTGACTAAAACTCGGTCATATCGTCTACTACCAGAGCGCTCTTTCGTCACTCTGGTGGACATGAGCCCGGGAGTCCTAAATTTTGACTACCTTAAATTTTTATTCACCTAGGGCAGAGGTCTTTAAGGAGTATCTGACATTGTACAAGCTCCAGACCATCGCTTAACGTCCCATCCGAAGGACAGCGTGCTTACTAAGGGCCTCGGCCGGGTTTCGAATTCACAATCTTGAACTGAGATGGCAAGCATGCATACCACTGAGCTACCGGCGCCCTTAACTCAATAGTTGACTTAGTGGCTTCCGAATCCGCTATAGTTATTTGATGGCTGGTTCCGCTGAAAATTAATAGATGTCGGCCTTATACGGTTTTGAATTTTCATACGAAATTTCGTTTCAATACATTTATTATAACGGCAGTTATTAGAGTTTTTTTGTTTAGCCTCCCCCTCTAATGCCCCCCCCATTTCCTTTGGCCGATTTAGCTGAAAACCAATAGATGTCTTTAGAGAGCTTTGAATTCACATATAAAATTTCATGTCGATACATTCATTCTATCTATTATTAGGGCATTTGAGTGAAGCCCGCATCTTGTAAACTTAGGTCTTGGAATAAAGTTCAATTATCGTCCGATTTCGGCCAAAATTTAACCAGATCTAAGTTAGCACATGTGACTCCTTCATTCCAAATTTGAAGTTCATAGCTACAATCGTTCCCGATGTAGAGAGCTCACAACTCGCGCGGAGAGCACGTTCAAGAGAGTCACGCGTTTTTCGTGCCCCATTTACTAGGAAGCCATCACATTCTGATGAAACTAAGTTTATCGCAAGGATAAAAGTGTCCTCTATCGAACGTACTTTGAATTTTTTTAAATATTAAAATTCCGAAAAATGGAAAACGAAAAACGCGTGACTCTCTCGGACGTGCTCTCCGCGCGAGTTCATAATCGCAATCAGCGACCCCAAAAACCCCCGAGTACGAATTTTCCGTTAATTTTGATGATTATATTAGGAGATATTGCATTTATTCATTAAATTTGTTAATTCTAAATTATTTAAACTCCGATTACAACAATTAAAAATTATTTGCGCAACTTGGGATGTTGTGCATTCTTCTTAAATGGTCTTTCTGAAGCGGATGCAAAATGTTTCATTAAAAAACTTCCTTGCTCAACGAGATTCATGTTTTCCCAAATTTTACTAGGCCAATAATTGGCCACAATTATTGTACCGTTTCGTTACACTATAGGTATATAAGTTTTGAGGGATTAAACAGTAATGTCAAAAATGTTATTTGTTTAGAAAGTAATTTAGACGCGAGAAATATTGTGTAATACATAAAAAATATTGTTCGTTTTAATAAGACAAGATAAATTTTAATTTTTCTAATTTACTATGCAATTTCGAAAGAAGAATATATCTTGCATTTTGAGTGTTGAAGCCACGAAAGTTCTCATTATTATGTAAATATCAAATAAATTTCCCCCGGGATGTAGGACACCCTATCATATTTCTTCAGAGTTATAAATAATGGTGTACAGGAATGCTTACTTAATATACATTATCTACAAGTTATTAACTTTTCTTTTAAAAACTTAACTTAATTTTTATTTAAAATAATAAAAATTTATAATACATAAATTGGGGTAATAAAAAGTTAATTAAACACTAGTACTTTCTTAAATATGTGATGTGGCCATATCAGGACTTGATTATACCAACCAACCTTTTACAGACCGCTCTCTTTCCCCCTCCCAATTGTCAAAATCATTTCAAACTGGAGTAACAGGAGTAACTGTTTTCGAATAAATCAAGAAAACGTCTAAAAATATGTGTTTCTTAACTACATTTCAAAACAGTTTTCGGCATATATCTCAAAAACCGGACGACCTACAAAAAATTTTATTTCAGATAAAATATGTATTTTAGTTTTTTCTACAACTATTATTTGAAAGTATTTTTGATTACGTCATAAATAGAAACGGTATCTTATAAAATGTAGTTAGGCCCCGAAGTAAAGTGGTCTCATTTTTCTACCGATTTCTGCCAAAATCTAACCAGATCTATGCTAGTACATTTGACATCTTCATTCCAAATTTCAAGTTCATAGCTACAATCGTTCTTGCGTTAGAGCACTCACGAAGTTCCAATCACTTAAACACAGATACAAATGGTCAAAACGTATTCAGGGGAAATCCGTTGAAACTACGATCTCAGATTTTCGATCTTGATTTGAGTAAATATTTGCAACATTAAGTAAGAAAAACTATATTAGTAAGAAAATATTAAACAAAAAATCTCTATTATTAGTAGTAATATAAATATTTGTATACAATTGATTTTTATTTTCAATTTTCTTTTATAATGTAGGTTAAGTGTTCTTTTCTCGATTATATTCTATTCATTTTCCCTGTCAACTAAATAAAAAAATACCTTTGCATTATATTTTAGAAGAAATTCAATGAAGTAATTACAAATTGAAATTTTTTTATATATGTGCACTTTCTTCAAAATTGCACGTCATAAAGTTTATCTATTTTTTTATTATTATTTTTTACAAGAAATGTGATAATATTTATTATTACTAAATAATATTAATGTTTTGTTATACTTTTTATTATCACAATCTGGTAACCTGAGAATTGTATAAATATGTCAACCTAGCAAACTTAAATGTCAGTTTGAACTTGGTACTGACGATGGAGTAAGCCAAAACCGGTACACTTCAAGCATTTTGGTGAATTAAACAATAAAAAAGGTAAATAAATTCTTTGTTTTTATTTATTTAATTCTTTAAATTCATCCTTTTATTCCACCGAATGCATTTTTACTATATGAAATCATACAGTTTCATGTAGAAGTTGTGTACTTGAAAGAAAGTAATATTAAGTATTTGTGTTTTGTTGAAAAAAGGTCAGGTGGATTTGACCAAGGGACTGAAGCACTCTGCTACGGTTCATCGGTCAAAGGACGAGACCCTCGTCTGGTCCATCGGTTACAGCCCTTCCTCTTCACACAAATATGTCTTCGTCGCTCAATACACGTTTTAATAATACGTTGACATTCACTTCTACATCATTTAATGTTTATAATAAGAATGAAAATATGTCTTCATCGCTCAATACACGTTTTAATAATAAGTTGACATTCACTTCCACATCATTTAATGTTTATAATAAAAATGAAAATATGTGTTTATCGCTCAATACACATTTTAATAATAAGTTGACATTCACTTCCACATCATTTAATGTTTATAATAAGAATGAAAATATGTGTTTATCGCTCAATACACGTTTTAATAATACGTTGACATTCACTTCCATATCATTTAATGTTTATAATAAGAATGAAAATATGTCTTCATCGCTCAATACACGTTTTAATAATAAGTTGACATTCACTTCCATATCATTTAATGTTTATAATAAGAATGAAAATATGTCTTGATCGCTCAATACACGTTTTAATAATACGTTGACATTCACTTCCACATCATTTAATGTTTATAATAAGAATGAAAATATGTCTTCATCGCTCAATACACGTTTTAATAATACGTTGACATTCACTTCCACATCATTTAATGTTTATAATAAGAATGAAAATATGTCTTCATCGCTCAATACACGTTTTAATAATAAGTTGACATTCACTTCCACATCATTTAATGTTTATAATAAAAATGAAAATATGTGTTTATCGCTCAATACACATTTTAATAATAAGTACACTCCATGAAAGACTTGGGTCAGGTAGTATAAGTTAGTATAAATATAGGCATGTAGGTAATATAATAAGGGGGAAGCCAAGCGCTTCCAGGGAAGGGATAAAAGCACTGAATGCTTAGGTCCCTAGGTGTAATGCACCAGCTCACCATAGATATATGTATATATTAATAATAAGTTGACATTCACTTCCACATCATTTAATGTTTATAATAAAAATGAAAATATGTGTTTATCGCTCAATACACGTTTTAATAATACGTTGACATTCACTTCCATATCATTTAATGTTTATAATAAGAATGAAAATATGTCTTCATCGCTCAATACACGTTTTAATAATAAGTTGACATTCACTTCCATATCATTTAATGTTTATAATAAGAATGAAAATATGTCTTGATCGCTCAATACACGTTTTAATAATACGTTGACATTCACTTCCACATCATTTAATGTTTATAATAAGAATGAAAATATGTCTTCATCGCTCAATACACGTTTTAATAATACGTTGACATTCACTTCCACATCATTTAATGTTTATAATAAGAATGAAAATATGTCTTCATCGCTCAATACACGTTTTAATAATAAGTTGACATTCACTTCCACATCATTTAATGTTTATAATAAAAATGAAAATATGTGTTTATCGCTCAATACACATTTTAATAATAAGTTGACATTCACTTCCACATCATTTAATGTTTATAATAAGAATGAAAATATGTGTTTATCGCTCAATACACGTTTTAATAATACGTTGACATTCACTTCCATATCATTTAATGTTTATAATAAGAATGAAAATATGTCTTCATCGCTCAATACACGTTTTAATAATAAGTTGACATTCACTTCCATATCATTTAATGTTTATAATAAGAATGAAAATATGTCTTGATCGCTCAATACACGTTTTAATAATACGTTGACATTCACTTCCACATCATTTAATGTTTATAATAAGAATGAAAATATGTCTTCATCGCTCAATACACGTTTTAATAATACGTTGACATTCACTTCCACATCATTTAATGTTTATAATAAGAATGAAAATATGTCTTCATCGCTCAATACACGTTTTAATAATAAGTTGACATTCACTTCCACATCATTTAATGTTTATAATAAAAATGAAAATATGTGTTTATCGCTCAATACACATTTTAATAATAAGTACACTCCATGAAAGACTTGGGTCAGGTAGTATAAGTTAGTATAAATATAGGCATGTAGGTAATATAATAAGGGGGAAGCCAAGCGCTTCCAGGGAAGGGATAAAAGCACTGAATGCTTAGGTCCCTAGGTGTAATGCACCAGCTCACCATAGATATATGTATATATTAATAATAAGTTGACATTCACTTCCACATCATTTAATGTTTATAATAAAAATGAAAATTTGTGTTTATCGCTCAATACACGTTTTAATAATAAGTTGACATTCACTTCCACATCATTTAATGTTTATAATAAAAATGAAAATATGTGTTTATCGCTCAATACACGTTTTAATAATACGTTGACATTCACTTCCATATCATTTAATGTTTATAATAAGAATGAAAATATGTCTTCATCGCTCAATACACGTTTTAATAATAAGTTGACATTCACTTCCATATCATTTAATGTTTATAATAAGAATGAAAATATGTCTTGATCGCTCAATACACGTTTTAATAATACGTTGACATTCACTTCCACATCATTTAATGTTTATAATAAGAATGAAAATATGTCTTCATCGCTCAATACACGTTTTAATAATACGTTGACATTCACTTCCACATCATTTAATGTTTATAATAAGAATGAAAATATGTCTTCATCGCTCAATACACGTTTTAATAATAAGTTGACATTCACTTCCACATCATTTAATGTTTATAATAAAAATGAAAATATGTGTTTATCGCTCAATACACATTTTAATAATAAGTACACTCCATGAAAGACTTGGGTTCAGGTAGTATAAGTTAGTATAAATATAGGCATGTAGGTAATATAATAAGAGGGAAGCCAAGCGCTTCCAGGGAAGGGATAAAAGCACTGAATGTTTAGGTCCCTAGGTGTAATGCACCAGCCCACCATAGATATATATATATTAATAATAAGTTGACATTCACTTCCACATCATTTAATGTTTATAATAAAAATGAAAATTTGTGTTTATCGCTCAATACACGTTTTAATAATAAGTTGACATTCACTTCCACATCATTTAATGTTTATAATAAAAATGAAAATATGTGTTTATCGCTCAATACACGTTTTAATAATACGTTGACATTCACTTCCATATCATTTAATGTTTATAATAAGAATGAAAATATGTCTTCATCGCTCAATACACGTTTTAATAATAAGTTGACATTCACTTCCATATCATTTAATGTTTATAATAAGAATGAAAATATGTCTTCATCGCTCAATACACGTTTTAATAATACGTTGACATTCACTTCCACATCATTTAATGTTTATAATAAGAATGAAAATATGTCTTCATCGCTCAATACACGTTTTAATAATACGTTGACATTCACTTCCATATCATTTAATGTTTATAATAAGAATGAAAATATGTCTTCATCGCTCAATACACGTTTTAATAATACGTTGACATTCACTTCCATATCATTTAATGTTTATAATAAGAATGAAAATATGTGTTTATCGCTCAATACACATTTTAATAATAAGTACACTCCATGAAAGACTTGGGTCAGGTAGTATAAGTTAGTATAAATATAGGCATGTAGGTAATATAATAAGGGGGAAGCCAAGCGCTTCCAGGGAAGGGATAAAAGCACTGAATGCTTAGGTCCCTAGGTGTAATGCACCAGCCCACCATAGATATATATATATTAATAATAAGTTGACATTCACTTCCACATCATTTAATGTTTATAATAAAAATGAAAATTTGTGTTTATCGCTCAATACACGTTTTAATAATAAGTTGACATTCACTTCCACATCATTTAATGTTTATAATAAAAATGAAAATATGTGTTTATCGCTCAATACACGTTTTAATAATACGTTGACATTCACTTCCATATCATTTAATGTTTATAATAAGAATGAAAATATGTCTTCATCGCTCAATACACGTTTTAATAATACGTTGACATTCACTTCCATATCATTTAATGTTTATAATAAGAATGAAAATATGTCTTCATCGCTCAATACACGTTTTAATAATACGTTGACATTCACTTCCACATCATTTAATGTTTATAATAAGAATGAAAATATGTCTTCATCGCTCAATACACGTTTTAATAATACGTTGACATTCACTTCCATATCATTTAATGTTTATAATAAGAATGAAAATATGTCTTCATCGCTCAATACACGTTTTAATAATACGTTGACATTCACTTCCATATCATTTAATGTTTATAATAAGAATGAAAATATGTGTTTATCGCTCAATACACGTTTTAATAATACGTTGACATTCACTTCCATATCATTTAATGTTTATAATAAGAATGAAAATATGTCTTCATCGCTCAATACACGTTTTAATAATACGTTGACATTCACTTCCATATCATTTAATGTTTATAATAAGAATGAAAATATGTGTTTATCGCTCAATACACGTTTTAATAATACGTTGACATTCACTTCCATATCATTTAATGTTTATAATAAGTTTGGCTTTATGTACGGTGCATATTAGCCATGTCAGTGTGTTATATATAATTATTTAAGACATCCATGGCCCCGGGAGGGAGTTCTATCTACGAAATAAAACTCACTCCCGGACGGGATTCGAACCCGCAAACTATGGTGAGACTATGCGACCAAAGCCCTACGCTCTAGCCCGCACGGCCACCATGGCCCCCAATTCCTAATATTAATAAATACAATAAATAATTTTTTTTTAATTAAAAATATTTTGTATTTTGTTTTTCAAGAAGAACTTCCACGACGATTATACTCCCTTCTTCAGTTCACAGAAATCGAAATATTTAAAAAATCATATCGCCTACTACCAGAGAGGTCAGAAAGCATGAAATTTCTTTGAAAATTCCAAAATATCTATAAACTAAAGGTCAACGGGAAAATATTTTTCCTCTGACATTTTTCTCGATTTTCCATCACTGACGAGATTTGCAATTGGGTCACTTTATCTGGGACACCCGGTATACAATCTTTCCAATTATTTTCGTGGGATAATAACAGGAAAAGGGGGTAAGTCTCTTTCAGTCTATTTTCATGGGTCTAAGCACAAATTTCAAGCTTCAGTATTCTCATTCCCTTGAACAACTCAACAATTATTTTTGCTTTCTTATACCTATAGTACAAGAAAGTATTGTAATCGTGCGAACATCTGAGATCGAAGTTTACTAACTAACTAACTAAACGTCATCTGGCAAACTTTCTGAAATTCCAATAATTTCCTCATTTGATTTGTCTAAAGATAGGTTAGGTTTCATGAATCATGCCCGGGCTTTTAACTACGAGGTCATATCGCCTACTACCAGAGTGCTCTTTCGTCACTCTGGTGGACATGAGCCCGACTCTACTGTGGGAGTCCTAAATTTTGCCTACCCTAAATTTTTATTCATCTAGGGTAGGGGTCTTTAACGAGTATCTGACATCGTACAGGCTCGGGACCATCGCTTAACGTCCCATCCGAAGGACGGCGTGCTTAAGTTTATTTTACCTCCCAGATAAAATAAACTAAGGGCCTCGGTCGGGTTACGAACCCACGATCTTGAGCTCAGAAGTCAAGCACGCATACCACTGAGCTACCGGCGCCCTAAAGATATATTCGTGCTATGTTATATTTTCGTGCATATGTTGGTTGAACAGTTTCAACAATATCGATGTCTGAGGTCGAAATTATACACAGGCAATTTCATCGACCTTTCGAGAGTACCTCACCATCAATATCGATTGGATTAAGTTCCATTGAATCGAAAACATATAATTTTAATTAAAATTTTGAAGAAATCAATGTTTTTGAAATAAAATATCTCCAGAAGCGCCAAAAGATTCTAGAAAATTGTAAAAGAAAATAGAACTCAGGAAGAGACGAATCTGTTGATGGTATGAATATCGATGTACTCACATCGATCCGAATTCTCATATAACGGTGGTCACAAAAGCATAATTTATTTTTTTTGAACAAAAAGAAGAATTCCCCTAAAAAAAAACTAAAAAAACTTTTCCTAAGAAAAATATTGAAAAAAATTCCCCTAGATCTGGGGGAAAACCCCCGACTTGGCAACACTGCAAGTGTAGTGTGGAATCATGAGCTTGACAGAGAATAAACCCATGAGGATCTGACAAACCTAGTCCCGACGCTAATTGAGTGACGTCAGTACAGACTCCAGTTTACTTACAGATTCTCTTGGTGTCTCTATCGAGTTACTCTGTTTCATTTAACGTCTCCTGAAGGAACTACACTAGTTCCGATTTTCTAGGGTAGATCAACATTTTTTTAATTTAACGGGGTTGCGTTCGTAGAAGCGTGATTGTTATGATAGTTTGTTTTCTTTCTTTTGAAGTGAAAACTTCTTAAGCACCGTTGTGATTTGAAACACGATGAAACGAAAAATGTACATAAATATAACAGTTGTTTTATTTAGTCATCTGTTTGAATTACTAACATAAGGACTTCTTGTAACTGAAAGTGAAGAGAAAAAAAGTTTCCGATAATGCTTCTTCTCTAGTCTTGCGACACAAAAAAGATAATCATGAAAAATTCCATCGCCTCCTCCTCGCCCTCCAAAAAGTTTGGAATTGTGAATGTTTTTTAGACTTTTAAGAACTTATTAAGGAAACATTTATTTCATACTTTAGTTACCATAAGCCACTCGTGTCATTTGTTGAAATTAAAAACATGGAGTTTGAATAATAAAATATAAAATAATTTTTAAACTTGGTACCAATATTATGGGGTATAATTATCCCAATCCTGATACTGCATTCGTCTCTTTCTCTCGCAGTTTCGTTTTCTGAATGTTTTACTTCTACCGCGTGTGAATTGCACACATGTTTTTTTCTACATTTCGCACATTTTCGCACCTGATAAAGAAACGCAAGAATGTACCTAAAAACATCGTGAAAAAACCAATTCCGCAAGGGTTACAAAAAAATCATCAGCGAATGTACTTCCCCAGAAGAATTATTCAAGTAACATTTTGCTCTCCCTCCAAAACCGGTTTGCGCTAATATTCAATAGTTAACTTACAAAAGTTAACTAAATCCTCATACAAAAATTTTGTGTCGATAAACTCATTACATCGGCAGGTTTATTAGGGTTTTTGAAATGAGCCCCCACCCCTGAACCCCCCTCCCTGCAGCCAATATCGCTGAAAATTAATATGAGTCGTTCTTTAAGAGGCGTATAGACACGCGAGCAACGAGCCGAACATTAGTCAGTGCGCATGCCTGGGGATGAAGTGCGCAGGCGCTAGACGAACAAGGTAGGCTCGGGGTCTGCTCCACCTGTTGTCGGTTGTTTGACGAACCATCAAAGGAGTGTTCGGCTCGGGCTGCGGTGTGTGTGGACTGGTACCAAGCCGAACCGTCCCGAGCACTGTTGTTTATAACCAATATTATAACCTTCTCAAATATTTAGGTTTTTGGAAGTGCACGATCTTTTTTTTTTTTTTTAAATTAAATATATATTTAAATATTATTCAATAAATTATATTTTATTATGGCTTCTGAAGACTGGTCTCAGGAGCTTCAAATTCAGTTTGCTCAGGCTATGAGACAGTACCCAGTCATATGGGATTTAAAACACAAATTTAATAAAGTAGTTAAAGCCCGGGCATGAGTCAAAAAAAAAAAATATATTTAGTTGACCCGTGTGTTCTAGGATCTTGTCAAGTCTGATCTCTACGATCGATACTAGTGGTCGTTTCGTATTTTATTTGGTTCTGTTTGGATTTGTTTTTGTATTTGGGTTATATTTTAAGTTTATTTATTATGTGTGCGTAGTGATTACCTATTTTACCTACGTCAGTTTTAAAGTTTATTGAGTTATTGATATTTTTAGTGATGTAAATTGATTCTATTGCTTTTCTTAATGACGTTTTATTTTCTGTGTTAAGGATGGTTGTATTTTTGAAATTAAATTTATGTTGTGTTCTTATACTGTGGTTGGCTAACGCGGTTTTATTAATATTTTCACTGCTGCCTGATTATAATTAAATGTGAAATGAATGTTGATTTTTAATTTTTATATAGGGATAACACTTGTAAAAATGAGCGAACGCTCGAAACGTCAGGAATAATATAAGAAGGAAGTTAAGTGCTGTGTGAACCCTTATTTAATGTTACAACACTTCCTCAACACATACAAAAATTCAATGAGATTTGCGCACGATTACAACAGTTCTTTATACTAAAGATATGAGAAATTAAAAAAAAAAAATACCAATGTTTCAAAAAGTATTATCTTTTGTATAAAGGAAGTTGTCTAGTGTTCATTTGTTGGGCCTGATGAAAGGGCCGGAGATAAGCAAGGACCGTGTTGAGCGTAAAGCCAACCTGAAAACCATTTCGTCATATCTCCCAGAACAGTCGGATTCTTCATTTGCCCTAGTCTACACTTTGCATTGTGCTTTAGGACTTATCAGTGCAAAGTTGGAGACAATAGAATGGAGGAAATATGAAACTTTAGCGTTAGATACAATTCTATGTGTATGTTGGTGTCTGTGCTCCGGGGCAGGAAAAACCAAGTTAGTCTTTTTTGGAAACGTTTGCTTCATTTACGCAAAAACTGTTAGTTCTATCGAAAAATTGGTTCTTCGAAAAATGTTCCTTATTAAATTTCCTTTCGCCAAAGGGTCCTCAAATTTGAGAAAAACTAAATTAAGAAAGTTATAGTCATATATAATAAACAAATAGCTCAGTGGTATACGTACTTGTTTTCTGAGCTCAAGATCGTGGGTTCGAAACCCGACTGAGGCTCTTAGTTTATTTTATCTGGGTGGTGAAATAAACTTAAGCACGCCGTCCTTCGGATGGTCCCGAGCCTGTATGATGTCAGGTACTCATTAAATACCCCTACCCTAGGTGAATAAACGTTTAGGGGAGGCAACATTTAGGACTCCCACAGTAGAGTTGGGCTCATGTCCACCAGAGTGACGAAAGAGCGCTCTGGTAGCAGGCGATATGACCTCGTACTTAAAGTCCGGGCATGAGTCATAAAACCTAACCTAACCTATAATAAATAAAGTAACGTTTAAATTGTAACGCATAGCAACGAATTAAAAAAAAAAAATCTGTTTATTATTGATAGTTGAGTCACTCAGAGAGTCTTAGTTTTATTTTTTACTTATTAGTCAAATGATATTGTTTTATGTAAATACGAAAAAAGGTTTTTGTTAAAATATTTCATGATGTAGCTAACGGTACAGCCGTGGGATTCCCTAGTTGAAGTGGCACCTTTCACCAGAGATGTATTGGAGGGGTCGCACTCTGCAAACTGACTTAGTTCACAACTAGACCTGACGATGGTGTGAGGCCGAAACCGGTAGTAAATATCTTTGGTGGAATAGACAATACCTCAAAAATAAGTTTGTTTTATTTATTTTATTTATCACAAGTTCCACAATATGTCCGCGTTCCTCAACTTAGAACATGTATTATAGATAAATATGGTGGGCTGGTGTTTTACACCTAGGGACCTAAGCATCCAGTGCTTTTGACCCCTTCCGTATAGATACTGATGATGAGAGTGCTTCCCAAAAAGTTTGTAATTGTTATTTTTTAAAAAGGCAAAAAAATAAATAGTTATGGCCACATATTTTACTTCACCCCCAGGTATACAAAGATAGGCGAAGTTAGGTAATCAGTCAGAAATTCGATGTTGAATTTTAAACAGAATTTCATGTTTTCTGATTTCAAAAATGAAAAAAAAAAAAAATAGATAACTTGCGAAAATCGGCACGAAATTTTATAAGTGTATCCAGAATCCTATAAGGACAACACTTATGAAGTCTCAGCCAAATCGGCCCAAGGGAAGGGTATATAATGAATTGATCGACCCAAATGTATGAGAATTCAGAAGCCCCTATGTAATTCAACTATTAATTTTTCTTCCAAACAGTCGATTGATGAAGACGACAACTTTTCCATCTATTGGCATTCGAAGAGTACCCTGAAAATAAAATGGAGTCCAACATCTGAAGAGTTTCTCCAAAAATGTGTTTGGACACGAGCCTTTTTACCCGATAATAACGTCAAAGTCTCTCTCCTCCATTACCTGCTTTTTGTTCTGTTTTTTTTCGTCCAAGGCTCTTTGTGAGCAAAGAGAAAACTCAAGAGAGACAAGAGAAAATCTTTTTAAGGATGTGCCCAATAAAATTTTCTGTAGAAATAAAAAAAAAAAAAAATGAAATTGTTCAATGAAAATTGTCTTTTTAGGAACATTATTAGTATAACCAGCTTCACTCCTTCAGTTCCTCTCTTCTCCTTTCGTTTATTGTTTATTTATGTATTTATTTATATCTTTTATTTATTTAGAATAAATAAAAGTCGTATTCACTCTCCCTTCAATCGACCGTTTGAGCTAAAAGTCTTTCACTAAATATACTAAATTTTGTGGCGATACATTCATTACATCAACAGTTATTAGGAATTTGAGTCGAGCCCTTCCCCTTCGGCTGATTTCGTTGTCCTTATAGGGCTTTGAGTTAGTTAATAGTTATTATGACTCATGCCCGGGCTTTTACTACAAGGTCATATTGCCTACAACAAGAGCGCTCTATCGTCACAGTGATGGACATGAGCCCGACTCTACTGTGGAAATCCTACATTTTGCCTACCGTAAATTTTTTTTCTGACATTGTACAGGCTCAGGGGACAGCTTTAACGTCCCATGTTGGTATTCCTGTGAACGAAAAAGCAGACATTGCCGCAAAAGACGCTGCACACTCTCCATTTCGGCCTCAACAAACAGTTAACACAGCAACACTGGAACAACGAATAGATTGAGATGGAGGACAACAAACTCAGAAGAATAAAATAAGAAAACAAGCCGTGGAAACCTCCAAGCACAATGAACAGACGAGACATGGTGATCATCACAAGACTAGACTGAGACATACGGAACTGACACATGGACACTTGAGCAGCCGACATGACCCTGCAACCAGGACTAGACAGAGCTGCACAAACCGGCATGTGTTTTACCGAATGAGAAGATCTCGTTGTATTTTTTTTTGTTTTTTACCCAAATTTCATAAAAAATATTTTTGCGTTGATTTGAGCAGTGAAATGATTAAAAAATTTAAAAAAAAACATTTTTTTTCTAAGAGAACATGGTCGGGGAAATTTTTTTCATTAAACTAATTTAAAATTCGTGTTTTCCATGTCAAAAAACTATTTAATACCGATTTTGGTTCAAATCAAAAATTATCGGATAATCAAAATCGGTTGATTAGATTCGAAGTTATAAGCGTTTAAGTTGACAGTTCAAAACTGGTCTCATGAAAATTGCCCAAAATTAATAGATAATTTTTGATTTGAACCAAAATCTGTATTCAATGGTTTTTCTGAAATGGGAAACACGAATTTTAAATTAGTTTTCATGAAAACAATTTTCCCAACCATGTTTTCGTAGAAAAAATAATGTTTTTCTAACATTTTTTATTTATTCACTGCTCAAATCAACGCAAAAATATTTTTTCTGAAATCTGGGTAAAAAACAACAAAAAAATGACATCGAGAACTCCTCATTCGGTAAAACACATGCCGAGAAAAAAAATAACGAAAAATGGCCAAAATGAAATTTTCAAAAATTAGTTGCGACCAAACCAAGACCCATTGGAACGAACCGTGAGACACGTGTCTTCTTATTTCCGCCCTAGAACATACAAAAAAAGTTTGATCGAAATCCGTGACCCCGACATCGTATCCTCTCCTTGTAAGACACAAACACAAACTGCCGACTGACAAGAAAAAACAACTCGAAACACCCACCAATACTACGGACTTATCCACATCCTTAAAGATACAAAACTCTACAAGGACATTTAGAGACAATAGTCATCGCTAATAACCCTGAAGTCGATGCGACAGTTAAACAAATTTTCTCTTTTTATTTATTTTATTAACTTTCCACTATATCGATATAGAAATGTATCTCGAAATTTTATGTATTTTTATATAAAAAAAAAAATTGTCGGTGAATCCCCGGCAATAAATTAAGCTTTTGCTCTCCCTCCAGAACCAATCGATCGTTTTGACTAAAAATCATGAATCATACAAAATTTTGTGACAATACATCATGGTTAGTCGGCAAGAATAAAAATGATAAATTTACATTACTGTTGGTGGGACTCGAACCCAGATCCCTTGGCTTTGTAGGAAAGGTCCCTTATGTCTCGGAACATGACCTTATTTTTTATTGATCGTCCGGTTTCCATTCAGTTCGATAATAACAAATTGACTTTCCCATGACAACCGAACAGGAAAGTGGAAAGTCAATGGTACGTGCTTCTTCATAATATTATCATGAATGCTTCCACATAATATTTTCGGGAATATTTTGATAATCCGGCATTCATCGGTTCAGCAAGGTTGATAGTCCGACCACCTTCCGACCGGCATTCCCGAACATTTCAGCAAATAGCAAATGTTTATTTATTTTTTCAAGATTTAGAAGATAGCAAGCTTGTCTACTGAGCTCAAGATCGCAGGTTCGAAACCCGGCCGAGGCCCTTAAAATTTTTATCAGGAAGACAAAAAAAAAAAAAAAATGGAACACACAGTTTTTTGAATTGCACGTTAGGTGATGGTCACAAGCGTATATGATGTCTAAGATCTCTCCCTACCTCAGGTAATCAAACCTGAGTAGGCAAAATTTAGGACTCCAATAGTAGAGTCGGGCTCATGTCCACCAGAGCGACGCAAGAGCGCTAGTAGTAGGCTATATGATCAGGTAATTAAATCCCGGACATAAGTCACAAAACTATTCAAAAACGTTTGGGGGGAATGGGAGGCATAAATATTCCAAAATTCGGGATATGCTTATAAAATGTCATTGATATATTATTATATACTATCAGGAGGTACATATTGTGTAAGATTTACTATTTAAATTATAGTTACTAAGAACTTTTTTTTTTGTTTATTATTTTTTTTTTTGACCAAAAAAGTACGATGCATGTCACTGTGTTATCTAGTGATTTACGACATCCATGGCCCCGGGAGGGAGTTCTATCTATTAAATAAAACTCACTCCCGGACGGGATTCGAACCCGCAAACCATGGTGAAACCTTGCGACAAAACCCTACGCTCCAGCCCACACGGCCACCAGTTAATAGCTGTTTGTGTATCTAATTTATAAGCTATTTTAATAATGTATACATTTCTACGAAGTATCATATTACCATGTTATGGTTTAATGGAAATAAATCTTATTATTATTATGATAAACATATGTTCAGCTCATGTTACCTTATCAATATGGAAACTCATGACTATGAGGTCTCCAACCTTCGGAACATCCCTCTCAAAAAAAAAAAAAAATGTAAATCAAAGAACTGCAAATAAGAAAAAAGGAACGCGCAGAAGAAATTGAAGGTATATTTTGGGGATGGGATGGAGCGTGGTTAGAATGAGAATGTCGTTGGGAGATTGGGCACGTAGCTCTGTCAGGACGGGGTGCTCGCGGACAGCCTATCTTATTTCTTCCGAGACAATCCGTTTCGGTACTTTATTTTATAATCTCTCTTATTATTATTCTTTGTGGCTTCTCCAACCATAATTACTTCTTCAGAGAGAAAATAAAAAAAATAAATCGTCAGTGAATCATCGGCAATGTAGGTACTTCCCCAGCACAAATTATTCAATAAGTTTTTGCTCTCCCTCCAAAAGCAATCGACCGTTTGATATAAAAATCTATAATTGACTTATATATAATATATTATATTATCTATAATATACTTATATACTTCCGAATACCCATACTAAATTTTACGATACATTCAATAATAATATGAAGATGGCTGATGTAGTGGGAAGTGATTATTTCACAGGTTGTCAAATTATATATAGTATGACCTCTCACAGATTTTTTATTTGTATTAGTTAGCCGGCTTTCGAGGTTGCCCTCAGCATCAGGCAGTCTACAAAAGAAACCATACTTAAGCAACAAAAACAAAAACCAAAAAACAGGTTCCGTTGGTAACAATCATAAAATATAAAGGCAACAAAGATTGAAATAAATATAAATACATTAAATTATAAAAAGTAACAAGTTGAGTTTGAAAACCATACCTGATAAACTTTTTAAAAAAATAATAATTTTTGAAATTAACCTAATTAAAATAATTTAGTAAATAAAATTAAAAGAGTCATTTTTTTTTTTTGGGGGGGGGGGGGGGGTGCTCCTGACCCCCTGGGGGGTCGGTCACATCACCCTGATTTGATCGACGGGGAAATGGGTAACCTTCCACCTTTCTCTGTTTAATTTAGAAAAACAATTGTGGTGCAGTGTACGACTGTGGACCGGCTCAATGGCTACGGTCCGCAGTCGTCCTTGTTTTTTGGACGCCTCTTTGCTCAGCTCCGCCCTGGGCCCGTCGTATAGAGGGCATTCGAGAACTACGTGTTCTGCAGTCTCGACGCCGCCACACGAGCAGGCAGGGCTGTTTTTCCTCTTAAAGAAGAAGAGCTTGGCGTTGAAGTCGCCGTGACCTGTTAGCACCTGTGACATCCAGTGGTCTGGTGGGGGAGTCAAGGCGCGTCCGGACGCTTCACAATCCATTCCTGGACAATGCCCCTCAGGTCTCGCCTGTTCTTGTAATCAACTATTGATTTTTAGGCTCGTTTCGGAGGCTGAGCGAAAATTTAATTGACCAATTCGTTCTGAGGAAGTATACTGCCTGTGATACACCGACGATTATTTTTAATTACATGTTTCTACAATTTTTCCTCCTAAAGGTAATTCGCCATTTCTGGAATTACTTTTTTTTTTCCGCCTCTCCTGGGAGCTTTGTATGGTTAATGAATAGGTGGAGAATTGCGCAGTTAGCAGATTAGTACAAGTGTTATTAAATGGGATCGAGGGGGCCACTAACGAACCTATTCTCCACTCCCACCCCCAACTGAACAAAAACCACCACCCCCGGAGGCGGCTAAATCCGAGGGACTCCAAAGAGTATTTCAGTCATCCTTCTAGAGCAGAGAGGGACAAACAATGGCCCGCTGAGTTTTTTTTTCCTTGGAATAGTTCATTTTGAAGAGACAAAGAATCAGCCATATAACCTTTCGATGTTTACAGGAACATGGTGGCCATGCGGGCTAGAGCGTAGGGCTATGGTCGCATGGTCTCACCACGGTTTGTGGGTTCGAATCCCGTTCGAGAGTGAGTTTTATTTCGTAGATAGAACTCCCTTCTGGGGCCATGGATGTCGTAAATAACTAGATAACACAGTGACATGGCTAATATGCATCGTGCATAAAGCCTAATGTTTACAGGAGTGACGTACCTCCCCAGTAAGGCAACTTTTTTTATTAATAACTAAACATTGCTCTTCTCTTTTTGAAAAAAGTATAACTCATAAAGGAATTAATTTTTTTAATGCCCTTCCCCACTTCTTGAAGTCAACAGATACAATAAAAAAATTTAAACTTCAACTAAAAATGATTTTTTTAGAGGGAACCCTTTACACGGAAACGGAATTTTTTTCTCATTGTTCAAAAAGAATAAAATGACTACAATAAAAAATCGTGTTTCACATTCAAAAACATTATTTGATACAAAGCTTTCATTTTTATTTTTTGGGTAGATTTCCTCCCTCTCCTCCTTATTATTATATTCAGAAAGAATATGTACATATTATTATTTTAAAAAAAATATTATCATTTTTTGTTTATTTCTTATTCGTATTATTATTTTATGAATCTATTAGTTTATTTATGTATGATTTTTTATATTTATTTATTCATTCATTTATATATTTTTTATTTATTCATTTATATTTGATAAATATATATTTTTTAATAAATTGAAAAATGTAGCTGCTTATTACAAATGTAACTATTTATATATTAATATTATCCTTTTTGTACTCTGTAATATCCAAAAATATGGAACAGACAAAAAAGTAAGAAAGAATATTTATAGGCGGACGGACGACAAAATGGAAGACCTAATTCGGCGAGAAATTGCAAGAAAAATATCTGGTATTTAGGCTTTGTGAAATTTCATATTGGTCAAAATTTTAAAGTAATGCAAATTTAATCCGAACCTAGTCAGGTCAAACAGACAGACAAACGGACGAATTAGAACATTGACAAAGACATGACAATAAGTTAAGTTAGTATTTTTTAAAATAGTTATTCATAATTATTATATGTTAAAATAAGTATTATTTCTATTTTATATACCTGTGTATTTTATATTTATGTCTATATACCAAGGAAGGGGTTAAGAAGTTTTCTTATTATTATGACGAGGAATGAGTGGATATAGATATGTTTTTTATGTTAATTTTCAGTAGGTTTTGTATTTTATATATAATTTATAGCAGAATATTCTAATAGTCTAGTTTGGAAAGAGAAGTAGAATACATAGAAGCGGATGAGAAACCCGACATTCGTAGAGTTGTTGACAGCCAGGTGCCATGTTTCCCAGATAGGACAGGATGTACCAGAGAAAGAATTCGATCTGATTCATTTCTGTCTGTCGGTGTGTGTGAGTGAACACGATAACTCCCGATAGAAATAATGTATTGATGTAAAACGTTATACGAACATCCAGAATTCTCGAAGGACGACACCTATTGGTTTTCAGCAAAATCAGCCGAAGGGAAGGGGAGATTAGGGGGGGAGGCTTAACTCAAAAATCCTAATAACTGCTGATGTAGGGAGTGTATCGATACAACATTTGGTATGTCAAATATTGACCAATATCACCAAACAGTCGATTGTCTATGAAGGGAGAGCGAAAACGTAATTTCGTTAAATACGATAAAAACGTAATTAAACTTGCTGGGGAAGAACATAGCAGGTGATTCATTTTCATTTTTGGAATCAGGGGATCGGAAAACATGAAATTCCGGTGAAAAAAATCAAAATTCTTATCTATTCAACTTAGAAAAATTACTTGGGGCCACGAAGGTGGGAGCCCCCGGACCGTGTTAGAAAAATTACTTGGGGCCACGAAGGTGGGAGCCCCCGGACCGTGAATCAACCCTCAACAATCCAATATAAACAGAGAGCTATTCTAAAGGTTGCCACCTCATCTATAGTCAGGAGAAATATCGTTTATGCAGTCAGGACTACAGTTGTTTCAAAATTACCAATTAAATTGCAAGAAAATATGCATTTGGTTTGCTAAAATCAACAAAGTTTGGTTAAAATTAATTTTCAATACGCCTGTTTAGAATATGTTAATTATTTAATTAATTAATTAATTTCAAATTTTATAAAAGTCATGGTTGTTGTTTTGTGCAAAAGAAGGGGAGGGGAAGAGAGAGCGATCCAGTACAAGAAAGCCTATAATGGCCACGGATGTATTATCTAACTGTGGCCAATGAATAAAATTTGAATTTAAATGTTGAAATAATTATTATTATTATAGTTAATCGTCTAGCTCCAGAGGAACAATTCCCTCGTAACTTTAAAAAAAACATTGGGTGAAACTGGACCGAAAATGGAGTAGAATGCCGCCAACCGCACCTTTCTATCTCAATCCGTTGCCGAGATATGATTTTTTAAAGGTTTTTTCGAGAAAACCACATTTTTAGCCATCAAGTCCCACATTTCTCCAATTTTTCTCAACTTTTGACTACATTTTCGGAATTAGCGATTTTCCTATCAGACTAGTGTACTTTCAATTTTGAAAATTACCAACTTGGAACCGAAATAACAGCTAAAAAGTTAACATTTTAGAAAAATTAAAATTTCGGGAAATACTTCCACTGGCCACACTTATGATCTCTAGATTAAAAATAAAAAAAAATAATAAATTTTGCATTTGTGACCTCCTTAGATTCGATTTACATCAAGTTTTTTCGCATTCAACCTTAAATTTCTCCATGAAATCGATACGGAATCGCAAAATTGACCATATCAATAGAAAGCTCATTAAAGTTGCAAGTTTTCTAGCCCCCTGGGCGGTTGAAGCGGTCCTTGAGTGGGAAAGTAGTTGACGTGGAAGTATTTCCCGAAATTTTAATTTTTCTAAAATGTTAACATTTTAGCTGTTATTTCGGTTCCAAGTTGGTAATTTTCAAAGTTGAAAGTACCCTAGTGATAGGAAATTTAACGCTAATTCCAAAAAGTGGTCAAAAGTTGAGAAAAATTGGAAAAATGTAAGACTTGATGGCAAAAAACTTGGCTTTTCTCGAAAAAAACCTTTAAAAAATCATATCTCGGCAACGGATTGAGATAGAAAGGTGCGGTTGGCGGCATTCTACTCCATTTTCGGTCTAGTTTCACCCCAATTTTTTTTTAAAAGGGAATCACCCTGTATATCATGTATTTAGGGGTTTAATAATAAGAAAATCTCCCTTCCTGAAGAGAGAGAGAGATCTGGTATGAGAAAGGCTATAATGGCCACATCACATTTTCTATTCTAACTTATACTGTTTGTCATGGATGTATTATCGATCCTGTGGACAATGAATAAAATTTGAATTTAAATGTTGAAATAATAATTATTATTATAATTAATCGTCTAGCTCCAGAGGAACAATTCATTTATATTATGTATTTAGGGGTTGATAAGAAAATCTCCCTTCCTGAAGAGGGGAGTTCTATGAAGACAAAGCTGATTTGAGGGAGTTTAGCGACAATTCTTCATCTAGAGAGCTGCAAGCCTCTGAAGGATGGAAATCCGGTTCTAGTTGACTTGCTAACTCAACGCTTTACTCCAACTTTACATATTAGAAACTTATTTGGCACCACTTCCCTTGGACTTTGGGACTTTGTCGGCTTCTTTACCGCAAACCCCTTAACTTTGCTCCAACCACTTGTAGACTCTGAATAAAAAATAATGACACAAAAAAAAGACAACTTCACAGGAGATTTAACACAAGAAAAAAAAAAAAATGAATCAACGGAAATTTTTTCAGGTATTAATCAATTAACTTTTTGCTCACTCCAAAACGCTAATATTCAATAATTGACTTATATAAGAGCTCCTAAAACCTCACTAAATTTTGTGTAGTTAAAGTCATTACATCGGCAGTTATTCAGGTTTTTGAATCCATCCTCAGCCTCGCCCACTCTGAACCCCATCTTCCCTTCACCCAATATCACAGTATGCTATTCATATCAAAAATGGTCGTTATTTAAACTCACATATTATCTATACCTCTTCACTTTATTTCAAATATATGACGGGGTTAGAAAATGGTCCAAGTGACATTTTTGAAATTAGTGCATAATCGGGTACAAAAATGGTAGTTCTGTTCAGGAAAAAAGTTGTATAAGTGAAATCCTAGCCAGTGCTAAGATCTAGTGGCAAATCACTTTTACCATTTTGGTGATTTGAACAAGTAACCTAAACATATCAATAGTGACATTGAAATTAAGATTTTTATTCAATTTTATGGTTTGCTAACTGCAACTTTCACCATAAAAGCAAAAGACAAAATATTTCCGGTTTCGATAAATTATAGATGAGGACGCCGGTAGCTCAGTGGTAAGCGTGCTTGACTTCTGAGCTCAAGGTCGTGGGTTCGTAGCCCGACCGAGGCCCTTAGTTTATTTTATCTGGAAGGTAAAATAAACTTAAGCACGCCGTCCTTCGGATAGGACGTTAAGAGATGGTCCCGAGCCTGTACCATGTAAGGTACTCGTTAAAGACCCCTACCCTAGGTGAATAAAAATTTAGGGTAGGCAAAATTTAGGACTCCCACAGTAGAGTCGGGCTCATGTCCACCAGAGTGACGAAAGAGCGCTTTGGTAGTAGGCGATATGACCTCGTTGTTAAAGCCCGGGCATGAGTCATAAAACCTAACCTAACCTAAATTATAGATTTTTTAAATCAGTTAAGAATAATGCACAGTTTCTTCAAAGTTTTAAAAATGCCACTTAGACCATTTTGATTCTAACCCTGTCATAAATAAGCTCATTCAACGCAGAATTTTATGTAATTCAATTTATGACAGAATACAATTTTCCGAGAAATGCATAGTTTGTGAGTTATTCGCAAAAAATCGAAAAAAGTCCAAATATTTCGAGGTTTTTGAGACATTCCACCCGCAGCACAAGCAGAAAATTGGCGCAAACTTCAAAAAACTATTTTACATTACCTTAATTTCCTGGCCTAATTGCTATATTGCAAAACTACAACTAAACCCAGGATCTTGAGCATAGTAGGCAAGAACGCTACCTCAATGCTATCATCGGATCTCTTATTACATTTTCAATATGTTTTTACTCTCTACCTAAAAGATCCCCGAAGTTACATTTGGTGCCGATAAATGATGTCTTTTAAAACATTTCTCAACTGTTCAGATCAAAAACTTTTTCCAATTTTAACTTTCAACGTTGAATCGTTGCTTCTCAACTTCTAAGAGAATATAATATCCTGATTTTTTTCCTTTCTGTACCCTCAGTAAGAGTTTCTTAGTAGACAAGTATGCTAGCTCTGAGCTACTGGCGCTCTCTATAATATAGAGAAACAGTATTTTAGGGGCTAGACAACCTTTTAGATACCACACAAAATTGAGATACAAACAATTTTAAATAATAAGCAAAACTAAATAAAAAGATACCAATAATAATGGAATAGTAAAAATGGACATGCTCTTTAAATATGAATAGTGCAAGCAACAATAAATTGTTAATTTTTCTAACTTCTAAATTATTTAAAATATGCACAAATGTTTCTGAATAATATTCTGGTCTATTGGTGAGATAATTGTGGAGAAATGCTTGCCTGGGGATACACAAAGAGGGACAATGGAACAAGAAGTGTATGAGATCGTCCTTTTCGTCTAAGGTACAGAGCCTGCAGACACTTTCAGGACAAAACTCATACCTAAGCCCTCCAAGTAATATTCTAATATTTCTATTGGTATTGTGGAGACGGATTTGAGGAATTATTTATAAAATAATTAATAACAACTATCTTTGTCGTGACCCGATCTGGTAGGAGGGCGCCGATAGCTCAGTGGTATGCGTGCTTGTCTTCTGAGCTCAAGATCGTGGGTTCGAAACCCGACCGAGGCCCTTAGTTTATTTTATCTGGAAGGTAAAATAAACTTAAGCACGCCGTCCTTCGGATAGGACGTTAAGAGATGGTCCCGAGCCTGTACGATGTAAGGTACTCGTTAAAGACCCCTACCCTAGGTGAATAAAAGTTTACGGTAGGCAAAATTTAGGACTCCCATTGTAGAGTGAGGCTCATGTCTACAAAAGTGACGAAAGAGCGCTCTGGTAGTAGGCGATATGACCTCGTAGTTAAAGCCCGGGCATGAGTCATAAAACTTAATCTAACTCCTGCTCTGGTTGATTAATGAGTAAGTTGTGAAAATATTATACAAAAAAATAAATCGCAACGTGCATGAGTAGGGTGTAAATAGGAGTCCTGGTCGATGATGTGGTCACAAGATGGCGGGCGTTGGCCTTCACAACTAGACCAGTGAGCGTTCTAGACTAGAATAAAGAGCCCTTGCTACACCCCCACCCCATCCTTTTGTAGGCCCTTTTAAAAATAATTGGGACATTTTACCCAACTAGTAACTTAACGCTCTTTCTTGTGACGTTAAAAAAAAAAAAAAAATTAACTACTTAAAAAATAGAACTGTTTCAGTTCCTCTATTTTGATAATTTTGAACTTTTTTGTATTACTAAAGGTGCGTTTTGCGTAGTGCGCAATACGTCCAACGTAATGCGCAGTGGATCCAACACAAAGAAAGTAATGGATTTGTTTTCCTATTGAGCGCATTGCGTTGTACGTCAGCATTTCACGTGCTGCGTGACAGGTGGACTGGCTCTGGTCGGGTCTATTACGCAGTACGCAGCTTAACAAGGGCCAGTTCTATTTCAAAATATGCTTTGAACCTCTCTTCGTCGTAATTTAAACAGACTTTCGTCCTCTCCATCCAAAAACATAATAATGATTGATTTCTTTCTGTTAGCATAATTCAGAAGAACGAAATCCTCTTCTTCAACATCCATCATGTGTTTAGCTAACAGGAATCCAAGCAGTTTCCTTTTCTTTTCTCCTAGGCGATTCATTATTGAGGTAGAATGATGAACGAACACGAAAATTGCTTGAACAAAGTTGAAGTAAGTTTTTAGTTTATGCGCCCGCGTTTTCAGGTGATTCAAAGAGGCTTATCCGGCTCTACGCAGTGCAAAAACACTGCAGCTAGGAAAACCCCGCTCTTTTTTTCACTACTCTATAATTTTCATTTCCACAACTATCAAAGTATAGGTTAAGTAATCGACCGAAATTTCTGTCTTTCAAGGGCTTGACTGAAAAAACCCAATAACTGCCGATGTAATGAATGTATCGCCACAAAATTTTGAGGAAGGCAAATATTGAGATTTGGCTCAAACGGTCGATTGGCTTAGAAAACGGAATTGATTAATTCATGTTGGGGAAGTACTTAAGCGCTGATTCGACGACTTTTTTCGGCTCCTCTGACGCTTCCTAGCCTAATAAAAATATGAGATGTTATTCATAATCACAGATTTGAGTATCCTGCATGAGACATTACCATTATAAAAATTATTATCGTGATATAATCCTGGGGACAATTGTATATAACACGAAATATTATCATTAAATCCACATAGAGAGGTGAAACATTGTTTGTCAGAATACCACATTTACCATCTAATTCAACCTATGCGACTCAAATTAAAGTCCTATTAATATTTTCAATTAAAACTTACCAACTGTCGCTAACACAAACCGCAACTTATTCTGTCAAACTTTTCACTGGAGTATAGTCCGAAAGTTGTAGCTTAGAATACATACCTGCACAGAAAATAAAATAACAAAATTAAAAACAGGTGAAAAATATGTATATCAAAACAAAATTCAATTCAAACTTAAAAGTTGAAAACTTAGTTTTTTCCCGTCAGTCTACACTGGTTAAAAATTATTAGATTATTAATCCACGTTGGTATTAGATCAATGAGAGTGTAAAATGTAGATTAGGGCGCGAAAGGAAGGAAAAAAGTCATCAGTTGAATCATTGGTTATGTACTTTCCCAGAACGAATTAATCAAATAAATTTTCACATTCTCTTTAAACTCATTGACCGTTTTTGATTAAAAATCAATAGATGGATGACTTAGAGAATTGTGTGTATATTGTAGCATGTCTACCCTATGGACAATTATTGTCATTATTATACAGCAAGGACCAGTGACACTACGAGCGAATCGAGGCCACTTGGAGCTGATTTGAAGAGGATTTCATTTACAAGAATATGCTCGGAACTAGCGATGCCTGCGAGTGAATCGCGATCGCTAGGAGCGAAACAAGGGACAAAGGATATAGATGAAAGGAAGGATGTAGATAATTGTTTACATCCGGGGTTGCATGAACAATCTGCTGTTCACAGAAGAGGCTTAGGCAACCAGTGATCGGTGATTGGCTGGAAGTAAATTGGTCGGGAACAAACAGCCAATGAGATGTCGGGATCCGTCCCCACCACCAGGAAAATCAAGAAGCCACCCTGCTCAGAGATCAGTTTACGTTGCTTCATCAGTCTACATGCATCTTCAAGTTGGTAACAGTAATTAATTATTATTAATTCCTGGTGACAACTACACGTTAGGAACTTGTAACCGTTCTTCCCGTGAGGAGTGTACCCAGCTATCCAAGGCATTTTTCTTGTTAAAGTCGCGATATAGAGTTCTTCGATTTTAATAAGTTTTCGTCATTAATTTTTTTTACTTATTAAATTCACTCACACACACTCTCTAATGTAGGGGGAAAGGTTATCAATATACAACTACCTTATTGAAGGAGTTTACATTTTTAGAGACATTAGATTATGTATGTAGATAGTACTACTGTCCAGCCGTTGAAATAGTCTGCTACGGAGAGGAGTGCAGCGTTGCCAAAACGTGCATCCGCTCCCTGTCTCTTCTATACTTCCTCCCACATTATTACTTTAAGTCTAATAATAAATAACTTCTAGTTGACCTGTGGTTTTCTTTCTTCTCTCAAAGTCTGTGCCTCTAACGGAAAAAAAAATGTGCTAAAACTGAATTAAAGTCCATAAGAAGTCTATTTGCTCATAAAATGTTATAAATAAGATAAAAAGTCACCGAAGGTTAGGTTAGGTTTTATGACTCATGCCCGGGCTTTAACTACGAGGTCATACTGCCTACTACCAGAGCGCTCTTTCGTCACTCTGGTGGACATGAGCCCGACTCTACTGTGAGAGTCCTAAATTTTGCCTAACCTAAAATGTTTATTCACCTAGGGTAGGGGTCTTTAACGAATACCTGACATCTTACAGGCTCGAGACCATCGCTTAACGTCCCATTCGAGGGACGGCGTGCTTAAGTTTATTTTACCTCCCAGATAAAATAAACTAAGGGCCTCGGTCGGGTTTCGAACCCACGATCTTGAGTTCAGAAGACAAGCATGCATACCACTGAGCTACCGGCGCCCTCAAAAAACCGTAGATTAAAATCTTCTATTACATTTGATTATTTAAGTAGATGGTACTACTATCCGGCCGATGAAACATGTCAGCTGAGGAGACGAACAGGGCAGCGTTGCCAACAGTACATCCCCTTCCTGCTTCATCTATATTCCTGACATTATTACTCTATATCTATAGAGTAATAATGTACTTAAGCACGCCGTCCTTCGGATGGGACGTTAAGCGATGGTCCCGAGCCTGTACGATGTCAGGTACTCGTTTGTAATGATTTGTTCCCTTTATAACTAGCCGTGGAAGCCGAGAACAGACATCAAAAACACTTGAGGGCGGAAATTCCAGTTACTGGACAAAAACCCTCGTGAAATCCCTATATTTCCGATTAGGAAAAGTCTGGAGTCCAAATGATCGCCACTTCTGCTGGGAAAGGGGTGAGAGAGAGAGAATAAGAAAAAGAGTTACAAAAGAAAAACGTGGAAATATAATCTTCGTAATAAACTCAAAAATCACTTCAAAATAACTAATAGACTGGTGAAATATCTAATACAAAGGATCCCCTCTAAAGAATAATATATATATATATAATAATTTCAAATATACTTCATTTACAATATACAGCACCTGGTATGTTCGCTCTCTGCGGAGGCAAGTTGGTCTCTCTCTAGCTCGTCTAGGAATCGAATGTATGCTCTAAGTTGATTGATAGCTCAACCTAGGAGGTGAGCGCTCCCGGTGTACAACCGTTCAATCAACATAGGTACATTTCCGAACGACTATCGATAAATGAGATGGGGTGAGTTCCATATGTGAACCATATATGTAACTTCGTTACATATTACCCCCCTCTTCCTCCTCAAGAGAGGCAGGAAAACAAATCCGGTGGCATTACTCAAATATACCAGCTCATGTATTCACCCGTCGCAAGGATAGTCTAGCCATATACTATGGGGTGGGGTGGGGGACCCTCCCTGAAAAGCAAGGGGGATTGTCCCTCCTATCGTCACCAAACATCCTGTGCTGGGACGGCAGGCAGAGACTTAAACCGAGCTAAGCGGCCTTGCTACTCCTAGGTTGCGCACAAGCTCGCCTCAGCTGGTGGAAAAATTCCCCCACCCCCTCAAAAATGCCGGGGTTCCCAGATGACTGGTTGCGTAAACCGACAACCCATAAAGAAAAAAAAATATCAAAGGAAAAAATTTTCCAGTCACCTAAACTAGAAACTAGACTCACGATGAGTGGGTAACCTCTAAGTTTAGGCTGCGGGTGAGTACAATGATAAACCCATGGCTGGTCAGTAGTCATAATAAGTAACCAAAACAAATATACATCATATGTACAAATTGCCACCGGTTTTGTCCAAAAATACTAATAACGACCATTGGTCTTTTCAAAATAAAAAAAATACTTGCCCTCCAAAAACAAAAAAATTTTCCCACATTATGGATACTTCCTATTAAAATTTATACAATAATTTCAATTTAACTCGAGAGTCAGCAGGCCTTGGTTATTTTACCATAAAATGCTCAGACTATTTCTGTTCTTCGCATTATCAGGAAAAAAGTAACCACAAACGCAAGTGTGATGGTGAACACAAATTTAATTGCGAAGGCAATTTGAGATCCTATGATCCCCAAAAGAAATGATTCCATCTCACTGTAAGGCGTTTGTAACCACATAAAAAAACCTGTAAGCTGATCTCGGTTCTATCCTTGAATTTAAAACACAAGTATAATTCAAGTATCCATTTATCTAACAATTAATGACAATTTCTTCCTAAGTCCGATATCATAATATACAAAAATTGACTTTCTTGGTTCAAAAGAGAAAAATTATTAAGACCCCATAATCCTAACAATCTTTTCCTAATTTACCAGTCTTCAAAAGTACGATATAGTAAAGAAAAAATGATATGACAATATTTACAAAAATTCTTCGTTGTCCCTTATCAAAAATTTACACAATTCAAAACAAATTAAATTGGGAACACATTTTCATTTTTCATTGAAGTTCATATAGGAAGGTTTTCAAATGCATACTCATTTTTCAATAATTATATGAAACAAAAAACAACATTGTAATGACAAATATTCAATATAATTTATGTTCACTATCCGTGATAAACCTTCTCATAACATCATCAAAATACATAATATTATATGGCCAATATATATATGTTATAAACCTGATATGCATATTTCCCAAAAAGAATTCATATGAACATAAAGACTGAGGATAGACAACACTCACAATAGGAAAAACATATACAGAATAAGGATATAGGTACCAATACACGTATAAACACATCAAAATATTGCGCAAATACAAATATAATAATAATCAAAAACAATTTATGTTCATCAAATACAAAATAAACCATAAAATATTATTTCGCCGTGGTATACCGTTTCAACTGTGAAACTTAAGCCTTCTTAGTCTAACGGGTGATCAGTCCGTCGAAAACAATAATAGACTGGCGACGTAAACTCTTACGCACGTCGTGCGCGCGAAGAATATTACTCAAGTATACCTTTATGTGCACACTATCATAATCAAATATCATTATTTACTAATAATTGTAAATTATTTACCTTGGTATTCTGCGTATTTACCGCTATGCGCGACTTTGATCCATTTGTCTCTCAGATATCCATCAAGGTTGGATCTGCGATCTACGCAGAATTCCAAACCTGGGAAATCTCGGCTGCTGTAATGGTTCCAGGGTGAGAGATCGTGACAGGACCTCGGCTATGTAGATCCTCTGACCTGAAACGTCTCGCACCTCATACCAAAATGACATGAGATATCAAGAAACCATACGAGGCAACCTTCCAGACAAGTGATCTGACTTTGTCAACGCACTCAAATCAGAATGATCATAATACCAAAACAATAAAAAAAGGTCTGTGCTCACAGAACCTTAAATCGCAACTACAAATTGCGTAAAAAACCAAAATATAAAAAATAACCATATACGTTATTATCAATATAAACCATACAACAATCATATCTCTTTCGGTGCACATAAAAAAAAAACACATAGTAGGTATCATAAGTAATCGAGTAGAAAACAATACATACATCTACAAAATTCACTTTGTTTAATCAAAACTCATTCATATAATCACAATTATCGTTAAAAAACCATAAACATACCTTATCAAAGCAAAATCGTAAATCCAAATCAATAATTAGGCCATATTCATTTATAATTAAACACTTTTATCAATTAAAACACACTTGGATTTCTTTTTCCTACTCGTTTTGCCATAAGAATTAGAATTACACTTGTTATTCATAATACATTCATTGATTAGACCTTTAAGCGAATCTCTACTTAAAGTAAATAATTGACTCTGTCCATTCGACGGAGAGGTTACTTTATCATTGGTTACATATCGACCTGCCTTGGCCGAAAATTGATTACCTTTGTAAACATAACTTTCAGAATTTCTATTTCCATAACCACCATTATCTCGCTTTCTGTAATAATTACCTTGTGAATTTCTATTCACATTGCCATTAGAAAAATTACCATTAAATCTATTGCGATTGTAACCATTATATCTAAAAAATCTCATATGATTACCTTTACTCCGATCAAAATGTTGATCACTAACCTGACCTTTACGCAACAACCTTTCCGTATAATTGGTTTCGAAATTAGAACCATTATAATTTTCGGAACTTTCAATCAAACACAATTTGTCTACCTCTTCTATCAAATTGTATAACTCCTTAAGATTGGTAGGCCTATTTTGAAAATTACAGAAACCTCTTGTTTTAGAGTTTATACCCTCTAAAACTATTACGACGATATCATATTCACTATTTCTATCAAGTATTTTGCAAAATTTCACCACACTATCAGCAAAATCACGAAAACTTTCGTCGACCTTTTGTACTCGATGAATATACTTAAATTCATATAATAGACGTACCTTGGGAGTGGTCAGTTCCCTAATAAATTTATCTCGGATTTCATTGAAATCGCACATATTCAATTCTACTAATTTCTTCAAAATTCTATTCGACGGGTCCTTATAAGACAATCTCTTAATTATGTCACTCATATATTGCTTCTCTATCAAATAACAATCAAATAAATTTTCCAAAAACACTATAACACTAGTAGGGTCATTAACGATTAACCTAGGAAATGATTCGATTCTCCTCTCAATATAATTAGGAATCTTAATTTTATTAAAAGTACATTCACTAACCTTTGAATCCATACTTAGGAATGCGCTATTCAAACCTTGATCAGATTTTTCGGGAACTTCCTTTTTTCTGGATTTCCCAAATTCGGCTGATAACTGGTTGAGGTTTTCCCGATCTGCTTGTACGGCAGTCGATAAATTATTCAACCCCAATTGGATAGCGGCCATTATTCGTTTATTTTCAGCCCTTTCTCCGACCAAACTATTTACTTTGTCGGATAAGGAATTAATAGTGTCTATTAATTTTTCCATCATAGAAGGACTAACTGTTTCAGTCGCCATCTTAAGATTGCTAAGAAAACTAAAGAAAACAAATTAACAAACAAGATCCTACCTAAGTCTATAATCCCCAAAGTGAATCACCAAGAGGTCAAAGTTCCAAGAACTATAGGATCAAGGTGCTCAACTGTTCAAATACTAAAACTTTCCACAAAAATCCAAAATCTTTCACAAAATATAAAACGGGATCCAGGAGACTACAAATGAATTAGCTTGCCCATACAAACCAATTCTAACTTGCCCCGACAACTACCCACGCTAGAGACAAAAGAAAAAGTCTCAGCGTCTTCCTAGGCAGACTTTCGAAAGAAAGAAAAATGACGAAAAAAAAGGACAACGACCTTAACCACGCTCTGCTACCATGTGTGTAATGATTTGTTCCCTTTATAACTAGCCGTGGAAGCCGAGAACAGACATCAAAAACACTTGAGGGCGGAAATTCCAGTTACTGGACAAAAACCCTCGTGAAATCCCTATATTTCCGATTAGGAAAAGTCTGGAGTCCAAATGATCGCCACTTCTGCTGGGAAAGGGGTGAGAGAGAGAGAATAAGAAAAAGAGTTACAAAAGAAAAACGTGGAAATATAATCTTCGTAATAAACTCAAAAATCACTTCAAAATAACTAATAGACTGGTGAAATATCTAATACAAAGGATCCCCTCTAAAGAATAATATATATATATATAATAATTTCAAATATACTTCATTTACAATATACAGCACCTGGTATGTTCGCTCTCTGCGGAGGCAAGTTGGTCTCTCTCTAGCTCGTCTAGGAATCGAATGTATGCTCTAAGTTGATTGATAGCTCAACCTAGGAGGTGAGCGCTCCCGGTGTACAACCGTTCAATCAACATAGGTACATTTCCGAACGACTATCGATAAATGAGATGGGGTGAGTTCCATATGTGAACCATATATGTAACTTCGTTACACGTTAAAGACCCCTACCCTAGATGAATAAAAATTTAGGGTAGGCAAAATTTAGGACTCCCACAGTAGAGTCGGGCTCATGTCCACCAGAGTGACGAAAGAGCGCTCTGGTAGTAGGCGATATGACCTCATAGTTAAAAGCCCGGGCGTGAGTCATAAAACCTAACCTAACCTCTATCAAGAGGAATACAATTAGATAAAACAAACTATGTAAATAAAACAAAAATATATGAATAACACTGGGCAAGAACTAGAGTTTTGGCTACCGTTCACCACCCCTAAAACCACAGCTGACAAGTAAATCGGTACAAGTATGTAGTTTAAAGACTATTTTTTAAAACTTAAATAAAAATGTGATAAACAATTAACTTTAAAAACAAGAGAAGAGTAGATGAGTTAAAAATTCCATAGTAATTATTTTTTCCTTCAATCCCGTAAATTAATAACCCCAATTTCTGGTCTTGGTAATTTAATTATATCTCCCCTGGGGTGGCTTCTTTCCATTGCATAATTAATTTAGCTAGTCAGTAGCCCTCAGACTCCGGCAGGGGTGGAAAATAAAAAAATATTATATCAGATTTTGTTTAAAAGGAAAACTGAGAAAAAAAAAAAAAGTGGATTGTAAGAATTGCTAAATACAGCACGACCTGAATTTTTTAAAAATGTTAATAAGAAGGAGTAAAATTACATTTTTTTTTATCTTGCAATTACAAAATAAATGATACAATTAAGTGTTAGCTTCTTTTCTTTCTGCTTTGAATATATAAAAAGTAGCCAGTGAAACAGCGATCATGTACTTCCCCAGGTCCAATTATTTGTAATCAACAAAGTCTTTCTTATAAAACTGTTGTAGTTAATATGCTTCCTTCTTATTTGTGTATGTGAAAATTAAATGTTCTTAATAAAAATGATTCTAAATGCTTCTAACTCTCTCTTACCTTTCTTTGGTGCGTGGGTCCGCCAAGACTAACAGTTATGAAAAATCAAAATGACTTGAGGTGCAAAATACATGAAATAAAAATTAGGCCATTCTTATTTGATTATATATATATTCGTGAATAAAAAAACATTCGTGACAAACTTAAAAATTATTGCTCAGAATCCTTGATAAATAAATCCTTAAAATAAATGTATATACTCTCAAAATACTCTCAGACTTTATCTTTATAATTGTTTATTGGATCACGGTATCTTATTATCTTTGGTTCAAAGCTGGTTGCGATGGCTGTTGGGTTCTGGCGTTCTGCAATGATCAGTCTCTGCTGTCTGTCTCAAAAGTTGAGAAGAGCTCCAACGCATCTCTCTCTATTGGTCAGGTGGGGTTCGCTCACAGCAATGTTCCCGCCCTCCGGGACTCTTCTGGGTGTCTATTGGTGGTTCAATCCCCCACACTTGGTTTCTCCGTACGGTTGTGGTCTTCCCGTGACTTCCTGCCTTTCAATCCAACTATTTTCACTTCTTTGTTCATAATTTATTTTAAAACAATTAATGTCCCTAATTTTGGGCATTACACTGTATAAAGTCGCGTGTTTTCCATCCAAACAGAGAGCATGACACAATGTCGCGCAACATTTCATAGAGTGTACATGTCCCGAGACAGTCGCCATCGATAGTTTTACACCCCTACAGTCTAGGGACATTGTATCGCGACTGTCTCAGATACAATGTTCCGAGACTTTGTCGCTAGGTGTTTACTAAGACTATGGGACTACTTTACCTCCGGAAGGAATATCAGGAGTTCATGGAGATGTCTGGATGATTGGACTGGGTTGAGATGATGAGAGAGGATAGCAGTATCAACATAAGAAGTGTGAAGTTGTGTTGATGAATGAGTGGGGTTATCAGCTGTGTATATTCTGTAGAAGATAGGACCCAGAATACTTACTTGTGGAACGCCAACTTTTTATGGAGAAAGGGCAAAACCCTGGTTTTCAGAAAAGGTTCTTCCTGAAATGTATTCTTCTTTTAAATATTTTCATATATTTTTCCCTCGTCAATGAAAGAGATTAAAAGAATGAATGGAAGACCAAAGCGTTCCGAAATGAGAAGTAAAGCGTTCATTAAGACCTCTTGTTTAAGATGTACACTCAGAGAATTAATTAATTGGTTGAGTCTACAATAGCAGAAAGTTGCTGATGCTCTCATGGGCCGCCCTAATTTACTCTTAATTAAGAAAAGCCCTTCGTATAACTTCTCTCTGTTCACACCCTTTGCCTCTTTAGGCCCTTAAACAAGACCACTACTTCCTTACTAAGTGCTAGATTCTTCTGTGAACGAGATACACTCTTTCGCAATTTGAAATGGTGAGAATGCATTAACTCAAAATATAGATTACGTTAATTTTTCGGAAATTGACCAGTGCAAAATGTTCAATGAAAAATATTCAAATTCTGATTCAATGATCTGTTCATTATCGATATTTTCCGGAAGAATGAATGTATCGATACGAAACTTGATATCTGTATCCAGAACCTCCAGAATAATAGTAACATAATATAAACAATTTCACCATACAGCCAGAGAATGTTTTGTTGTCATAAAATATAATAAGTAAAATAAAATAAAAATAAATAAACATTAGAGCTATGCCAGTTGTCTTTTAACCGCTGAGCTGTGTGGGTGGGGTAAGTAAGTTTATATTTGTTGTCTTGTTACTCTGTACCCTGATGCTTTAAGAGTTATTTATACTTTTCATTATTTGTACATTTTATTATTCTATCATAAATGAACCACTGACGATGACGCTGTTGCGTTGAAAACCGGTTCTGGTTTAAAATAAAACAGTGGGAAGACAACGTCTTTTATTTCTATGAGATACATCTTACTTTCATGACCTAGTTGTAGAGAATACTGAATCCACATAATTTCGAAATATATGCCTACTGAAATACATAATTTCGAGATATGTATATGCCGAAAACCATCTTGAAATGTCCCGATTCCCTGATTCCAAAAATAAATAAAAACAAGGACAACACTTGGAAAGTTAATTGAATAATTCGTCCTAACATTCATTTTACGGATTTTCATGTATACTAAAAATTTAGTAAATTTTTTTTATCGTGAAAAGCTGTCTGTAACTCGGAAGATTAGCAAGTTACGAAAAAATTGCAAGAGACAAAAAATATTTAGAAGGCCTCAATGCATACGTCTGAATTTTTTCAATTACATATTTTTAAGGAGCCTACAATTTCAAAAAACGGGTGGTTTTTCATGTTTTTCCGCAAAATTTCGGACAAAACGCACTTTAGAGAAAAGTTGCAAATAAAACAAAATCTTGTATTTTGATAATACATTCAAATACATTTTTTCAGAATTTTTCTAAACATTTTACATTTCCCCCCGCACTTTTAAAAATTTCGAGTGGCCATATCTCGAAAATTATGCATTTTTCGGATAAATTCAAAAGAGTAAAAACATTTTATTTTGGGGCCAAAGAGGTAAATATATTTATTTTTTCTTTAATTTTTGACCTAATTCTACAAGTTATGGAACCCCTGATAAAAGGGGTGTTTTCTACCCCTTCCGATCATTTCCTACTCTAATCTTTTTTTTAGAAATACTATTTACGTCATTACAAACACATTGCAAAAGGTTTCATCTTAATATAAAATTCATTCATTAGTACGCAATTCGGAGATGTTGGTCATTTTAGCGCTCCGTGGACTGTACTATCCTGGAGATGTAACAATACCGGTGGATTCATAGACAAATTTTTTTTTTCATTTATTTTTGGAATCGGGAAAAATTGAAATTCCAGAGAAAACAACGTAGAATTTCTTACCGTTTACAGAACTTCCCCTATACATATTTTTGGGTAAGTCATTAGGATATCATCCTCATAGGTGGATTTTTAAGAATTTTTCTAGAGTGACATACTCTCCTTATGACAAAGAAAAATTGTATAAGGTCTTATAAGCACGACATGGCGAAAGAGTGCTTCATCCAAAGACATGATAAATTGTTTGATATTTACCACCTTCAAAATTTTATGTGTTCCTGTCCTGTCTCTCTAAGGAGAGTTTCTTGTCTTACCTTCTTTCAGAATAATGGATAGTACTAAAAAAAACCCACTAAAGTTGGAAAATTTCAACCCATAAAAAACGACAACAAATTTTAATCATTCTAATGGAGATAAATATTTTATGCTGACTATATTTTCATATTTGAGGAAAGGTTTTTTGATGTAATAATCATTCATTTTACACTTCATATAATTTATGTTTCAAGAGTAGAAATATTATTTTACGAGCAACATCATTATTAAGTACACTCGGAATAATTTAATGGATACTTAGTTATATACGAGGTCATATCGCCTACTACCAGAGCTCTCTTTCGTCTCTGATGGACATGAGCCCGATACTACTATGGGAATCGGTCAAAAATTCGATACGGAGTTTAAAAAAAACAAAACAACACGTGTGAGTGACGAAAATTAGTATGAGAAATTAAACTTTCAAAATTTTTTTATACATGAAGTTATAGGTTTTTGATAGCTAAAATAATTATATATTTTTAGATTTGCACTGCTATATTATTTTCTTTTACCACAAATTTTATTTATTGTGACAAATTTAAGTTATCGATAGATCTTAACCTAAACGTTTCTTACCGAAAGATCATTCTATAGTTCGTAATATTGATATTTTAGTTAAATTCACTACAACGGTAAATATGATCAATAATGTAAAAATACAATACACCGTAAATCTGGAAACCATTAATTATTTATATCTAATCATGTTTTTTAGAGTTATTTTATTGTTATTGGTTTTATTATATATTTACCTTTACATTCGGGGGTCATGGCCTTGCGGGCTAAAGTCGCATGGTCTCACCATGGTTTGCGGGTTCGAATCCCGTCCGGGAGTGAGTTTTATTTCGTAGATATCGGAAGATGGAAGCAGACTGGGATGTGACTCGCCTCTAGACGCCGAATGACGTCCACACTGTCAAAATGTTGCGCAATGTGTCTAACGTTGCATGCGGTCTCCCATTCCGATCGGGAGACCCTAGACCTGCGATTTTTGGTCTCGCAACAGGCCCGTAGACGGGGATTGGTCTATAGACATGTCTATGTAGACAACCTGAGACACGTATCAGAGACCAAAATCGCGCAACATGTTTACTAGTGTGGACTAGGCTTTACGATCTGGCATAGCCCTTACCTTGAGCTAAGACGTTTACACATCAAAACAGTTTGTCTGTGAACACAATAACTTCCAATAGAATGAAAGTATCATTAAAAATTTTATATGTGAATCCAGACCCTCTGACGACGACACCTATTAATTTTCTGGCAAATGGACTAAAGAGAAAGTTGGGATTAGGGGGAAGGCTTAACACAAAAACTGTAATAACTGCCGATAGAATGAATGTATAGACACAAAATTTCATATGTGAATTCAAAGATCCATGAGAACGACATGTATTAATTTTCAGCGGAACTGGCAGAAGAGAAGGGAGGATCAGGAGAGGCGTTCAACTCAACAACCTAAGTCAAAACTCAACACACATACAGACAGAATATTTTTTTTTTATTTTTGTAATCATTTTAGGAAAACTTGAAATTTCGTTGAAAAATTCCGCATCGAATTTCTCTTCCCCCATATTTGTATCCCCTTCGTATAGCTGATGAAGTAAAAGAGAAGAAATTCGCCTGCTTTGAAATTTCCATTCATGACAATTTCTATATATGACAATTTCCAAATATGACAATTCCTTTTAACAGATGAATACAAGAAAACCCACATCTCTCTAGAGCTAGTATTATCATGGAAATCCTCATCAGTTTTGCATACATTACCATAAGTTATATACATTAAAATTCATTGCGTATTAAGATTTCAGATTGGATTAACTAGTATGAAATTTGAAATAGGAACTAGTAAAAACAGACTGAGAGCGAAATGTGAAGCGTGATTATCTGAAGGAAGCGGAGAAACGAAAAGTTAATAAGGTAGTTCGTTATATCCTAGAGGAAACGGAAATGAATGAAGGGTGGGACGACCCTTAGCCCAACAGCCGAGTCTAATCTCAGGACAGAAACCATCTTATATTCAACCTAGTATCGTCCATAGTGCACCGCTTCCCGCTTTATCACGGCGGGCGAGCGGGGGAAAAAAAGTATTGAAAACTTATTGGGGCGGTCATAGTGCACCTCAGTGGCGTATATAGGAAAAAATTTCGGGGGGGGGGGGGGGGGGGGGCACCAGGCCGATTTTATAAGGAAAAAAAAAAGTATCACCTTGTATTACCAGAGGTAATATCGTTAGCAGGATTGGCGGTCCCATAGGAACTTGTACCAAAAAAATTAAATTTTATTGTTTTTGTTTTTAACTTTTTTAATTTAATTTAAAGCTTTTTTAAAAAATAAACTAGCTAAGTATATCAGTTATTTGTAAGTATATGATAAAGACCAAAGAACTGTTTTTATGGGGGTTAAGAAATAAAATAAGTTTTTACGACAGACAAAAGTCAATATACAATTATAATATTTTTGAGTTATAAAAAAAAAGTGAATATATCAAATTAAAAAAATGGGTTCCTTTAGCTTGTTCTCTTTACAAAACAAAGTCCAGGTTTCTTGGGACACCTGCAAACTTATACAGAACGGCTTCATCGCCTATTTTCACATCTCCATGGATTGATAGTAACGCTAGACCATTGAGTCTACTTTCAAAAACTACTGTATAATAATATCAAACTACTATATACTTTTTATTTATTTTTTTTACTTGTATATCAAAGTAACCAGAATATCAAACTACTATATACTTTTTATTTATTTTTTTTTACTTTTATATCAAAGTAACCAGAATATCAAACTACAAAAACTACTGTATAATAATATCAAAACTACTATATACTTTTTATTTATTTTTTTTACTATTATATCAAAGTAACCAGAATATCAAACTACAAAATCTACTGTATAATAATATCAAAACTACTATATACTTTTTATTTATTTTTTTTACTTTTATATCAAAGTAACCAGAATATCAAACTACTATATACTTTTTTTTTAACTTTTATATCAAAGTAACCAGAATATCAAACTACAAAAACTACTGTATATTAATATCAAACTACTATATACTTTTTATTTATTTTTTTTACTTTTATATCAAAGTAACCAGAATATCAAACTACAAAAACTACTGTATATTAATATCAAACTACTATATACTTTTTATTTATTTTTTTTACTTTTATATCAAAGTAACCAGAATATCAAACTACAAAATCTACTGTATAATAATATCAAAACTACTATATACTTTTTATTTATTTTTTTTACTTTTATATCAAAGTAACCAGAATATCAAACTACTATATACTTTTTTTTTAACTTTTATATCAAAGTAACCAGAATATCAAACTACAAAAACTACTGTATAATAATATCAAACTACTATATACTTTTTATTTATTTTTTTTACTTTTATATCAAAGTAACCAGAATATCAAACTACAAAATCTACTGTATAATAATATCAAAACTACTATATACTTTTTATTTATTTTTTTTACTTTTATATCAAAGTAACCAGAATATCAAACTACTATATACTTTTTTTTTAACTTTTATATCAAAGTAACCAGAATATCAAACTACAAAAACTACTGTATATTAATATCAAACTACTATATACTTTTTATTTATTTTTTTTACTTTTATATCAAAGTAACCAGAATATCAAACTACAAAAACTACTGTATATTAATATCAAACTACTATATACTTTTTATTTATTTTTTTTACTTTTATATCAAAGTAACCAGAATATCAAACTACAAAATCTACTGTATAATAATATCAAAACTACTATATACTTTTTATTTATTTTTTTTACTTTTATATCAAAGTAACCAGAATATCAAACTACTATATACTTTTTTTTTAACTTTTATATCAAAGTAACCAGAATATCAAACTACAAAAACTACTGTATAATAATATCAAACTACTATATACTTTTTATTTATTTTTTTTACTTTTATATCAAAGTAACCAGAATATCAAACTACTATATACTTTTTTTTAACTTTTATATTAATATTTATTTTATTTCGGGGGGGGGGGGGGGGGCGGGCCCCTTGGCCCCCCCCCATATATACGCCACTGGTGCACCTGCCTACCTGCTTTAACCGGCTCAAACTGCTTCTACCCGCTTTAACTGGAATGAATTATTATTTCTTTTAGCGCTTAGCATGCCCGGTAAAATAGTTGTTAAAATAATAAATATGGACGTGCTCTTTAATATAAATAGTGCAACCAACTAGGAAACAAAAACAATACAAAATTATATAAAACAAGATATGACTTTTGGTGAGGGACAATAGTAAAACTGTAGTAAACATAACACAAAAATAAAAATTGAACAAGAGAAAAATATATATGTATATCTTATAAGCCATAAATTTATATATATTTTTCTTAACTTTAAGCCTTAGTAAAAAATAAATTGTTGATCTACATTATCAAAAAAGTACACAATTGGTTCTGAGTCGTATTTTGGTCTATTAAAGAGATATTTGTGGAGAAATGTTTGCCTGGGGATACACAAAGATAATACCATGTATTGGTTTAACGAAAATAAATTTATTATTATTATAGAAATATGTGATGTGGCCATTACAGGGCTTTCTCCTCTCTCTCCCCACCCTCCCTTCTCAAAATTATTTCATTTTGTCTCTTTGTACACCTTAATCCTGAGTGTAGACATTCTTATACCTAGTAATGCCAGTATGAAATATGTAATTTTGAGAAGGGGGGGGGGGGGAGGGGGGAGAGGAGAAAGTCCTGTAATGGCCACATCACATATTTCTATAATAATAATAAATTTATTTTCGTTAAACGTAATGCGTTTACATATCTCGCGAGCGGTCCTCTATAACCAGCACCAGCTAGAATCGCGCGGGTTCATCTCGCTGTTTGCAACTGGCGCGGTTTAAGCGGTGCACAATGGACGTACCCGTAGACTGTCTATCATTTTTGAACTAATATGAGTCTTTTACTATCCCAGTTAAAAAACAGAGATATGGAACACACAGTTATCAAATATACGGAATAGTTTAAAAGAGCATTGCTAGGTAGGGAACTGGAGTTCCACGATTCAGTTAATAGTTACTTACAGAGTGACCTACCATTGTCAAGTATTAGATTAATAATTAAACTTAGAGGTGAACTGTTGCATCTAAGCTATACACCTATCAATCAATATACCTCCGAAGATATGGACTTTGTATGTCCAATGTGTTATAGCCCCTGTAAAGAAGATCTATATCACTTCCTCATTACCTGCCCCAAATATGATGATTTAAAAAATAAAATATTTAAAAACAACATAGATACTTCATTCATGTTGGAATTATTAAATGGTAAAGATTGGCAACTACTGGTAAATTATTGCAAAAAGGCTTACGATTTCAGAAACTGTGAATTAAATAAATAAATAAATAAATAGGAACAAAGATATATTTATTTTTTTTTTTTATTTTTTTTTATTCTTTTAGTCTTTAACGAGTACCTGACATCGTACAGGCTCGGGACCATCGCTTAATGTCCCATCCGAAGGACGCCCTCTTTAGGTTTATAATTTTTAAACCCTACCCAATTGTGCTGAAAAAAAGAGTTATTTAATTTACAAATTAGATCCAATTTTTTTTCATTTGCAGAAAAACAATTAACGGCAGGATTATATTTTTTGTTGCACATTTTTGCACGTTTTTAAATTTTTTTGCTTCACGAAATCCGGTCTCTCGGTGTATAGGTAGAGAAGTGATACTCTGGGAAGCATGATAATAACTAGAAATATTCAGAAGGAATTTGTTCAAAAATTTTTATTTAAATAAATAACGTAGACTCATTAAGGTGTAATTAAATTCCTACTAAATACCGTAGTAGAGTGTTCTTCCTCGAATAATTTATCTGTGTAATTAGTTGATATAATTTAGAGGATACAAATTAGGTTCATCAGAGCAGGTAATTGGCTGCGCATAATGACAGGGAGGACAATGGAGCATTTTAGCGGTCATTAACTAAGATTTACTGGGGCTACATGGCCCTTCTCTCAGGCAAGTATACACCATCTGTAGTTCGCTTTAAGGGGGCGTCATCATAGAGGCATAGTATAAGTGCAGTTATGTAGTATATCAGAAATTTGAGGTTGAGAAAAAAAAAAAATACAGTAGACTCTCCCTTATCCGGCGTTCTGTTAACTGGCGCGCTCCCCTATCCGGCGCTCGCAAAATTATATCAAATTTGTTAAACTAAAATTAACATTCAAATATTAGATTACTAGCAGTAATACCCGGCGTTGCCCGGGGAACTTTGACTTTTTTCCCAATATCTTCTATAAGGCTATTCAGTTCCTCGACAGTACATTCATGATGTTATAATTTTCAATTATTCATACGGAAGGCTTATAGTCCTTCAACTGTAGTAACGCTAGCTTTGGAGCTAAAACTAATTTATTCAAAAAGATTTCTCATTAATCGTTGCAATGGTTTTCGAGTTACAAAGATTGCGTGAGTGGATGCTGGGATGGACCAGATATTGAGGTACTAATACGCCTATAACCTTCCAGAGACGATGACGAACAAATTAAAAAAAAAATTAATCAAATCCATCAAGCCGTTCGTGAGTTATAGCGGTACAACGCACAGACATTTTCAGCTTTATATATATATAAATCTCATATATATATATATGATTAATTATATGAGTCACGTGTATTCACGAGCACAATAATTCCGTAACTCACGAATCTTTTACGTATTTTTATTGTACATACAAATGTACATTGTATTTATAATGAAAGGAACGCTAATACAATATTTTATTACTTCACTAATATCCTATAAATAAATTATAATAAATACATAGTTGAAAATCTAACATTTATAAAAAATGTTTCCTAGAATAGAAAAACAAAGGTACCGTCCCGTCCTTGGCACAACAATATCGTCTTATCTGGAAATGAACACTTAACTAGTAAAGTCTAAGTTTAATTTTTGTCCACAGAAACCCTCTCCTCCTATTTATTTTTCCTTTACACCAGTTCTATTTTTCTCAGTTTTCTTTTGATTCTCATAGTGAAAAGAATCATTTTTCGTTACTGAAATTGAATGTTTAAAATTTTATTTTACTCACGAGCGACGTTTTTGTTTACGGACGTTTTGTATGGTCGTTGCAGGATAGTGAACAGATCAACTTTAAAGAAACCAAAATTAGAGGAACTTGACGAGGCAGTATGGATGTGGTTAGTGCAGCGACGCAACCTAGACTGCCCTATAAGTGATGTCATTTTAAAAGAAAGAGCCATTTCATTGAATCAAAACATCAATGGGGATCCTACCTGTGAAAGACATACGTGTTTTATTCCTTAGCTCACCTAAAAACACTTTTTTTTTATGCTTTGATATATTTTTCTCATTAATTGATGATTTCCGTTTTCCGGCATTTTCGGTTATCCGGCCTCACGTCGGTCCCGGCAACGCCGGATAAGGGAGAGTCTACTGTATATATGTTGGTGAATCAACGGTTATGTATTTCCCCAGCTTGCATTCATGAATTACGTTTTCTCGTTCCCTCCAAAGTCAATCGACCGTTTGTGCTAAACAGCAATATTTGACTTACAAATTTACTTAGAAATTCTCAAGTTTTGTTCTATACATCGGGAGTTTTTGAAATACAGTGCTTATTGTAATCAAACTGGCTTAGAACGGGCCCACGCAATACCAATGCATTGAAATTTTTCCGTTTATTGTTATCAATATTTCGTATTATTGTGATCAATGTTGATGAATTATTCTTTAACTAGTTGTTTTCAAAAATGACAAAAAAACATCTATTGCTGTTGTGATCTCGGACCTAGTTCATTGTCTAATGTTCTAGGAAGCAACAAGACTTGGAGCTAAAGTAAACATCCGCTTCTCCCACCACTAGCAGTTCTGACTCAGTGTGTTTTTTGTATTATCAATCGTTAAGTCTAATATCGTGCAAACTTGAATTGTTTTGTGAAATTGCCGAGTTCGGACTTACATAAACGAACAAATATCGACATGTCGTGATTTTGAAATGTGTTTTCCACCAAAAATAAATAAAAACATGGACGACACTTGGAAAGTGAATTGATCAATTCGTTCAGGGGACGTACATTTTTTTTTTATAATTAAGGCAGTATAAGAAGTCATATTTGAGTCTATATTCGTAGAAAATTACCAACATTTATCAAGTAACATTTTAAGCTATTTGCGGCTTTTTCCACCAGTTCTCACCATAGCACCATTTTGGTTACCTATATTGAAATCTGATATATGTATATATTGTAGTGTGTCGATTTGACCATTACAACACTTTATGTAAATTTATAGTATTTGGGGGAGGGGGGGGGGGGGGGGGGGAACTTGTCTAAAAAAAGTGATGTTGCAATTAATAAAAAAACTATATATCGATTGATTGAACGAATCAATCGTTATCAGGGGACTAAAGATAATGAAATTAATAAAAGTAAATGACATCTAAATAGTGTTAATAAAAAAATAAAAATATAAAAGAAAATAGAAATGGAGGAGTAGAATAAATAGATTCTTAAAAAAAATAAATAAACGATATAATAATCAAATGAACGGCGGTATAAAACAATGGGAGACGGAGAGTTGAGAGAACAAGGTGTGTGTGTGTGTGTGCTCGACCCAGTATAGTTAGACAATATGAGTGTTTAATGGTCAATATCATGAAGAGGTAGTAAGTTAAAAAGGGTACCAAGTCCATGGAAGGCTGGAAGATCTGTTCCTGGAATTTCTGTGAGGGAGGCAAGATGAGACAACCTGATATGAAATATAGCCACGAGGACAGTATGGTTGTACAAGCGTTGGGCTCCGCATGGCTGTACCTAGAGTTATTATGATCCAACATCATCACCCTCTCAAGGAATATAACCGCAAGTAGCAAATTCAATTTTAAATAACCAGTTATTAAACTTTAAAAATAAATCAAGAATTTGTAGAAAACTATTAAATCGTGGGTAGAGACAAGAAAGATAAAATTTCATAATTTTTATATTTTTAGATAAAAATATTAGTTGTTGTTTAATAGGTTAGGTTAGGTTTTATGACTCATGCCCGGGCTTTAACTACGAGGTCATATCGCCTACTACCAGAGCGCTCTTTCGTCACTCTGGTGGACATGAGCCCGACTCTACTGTGGGAGTCCTAAATTTTGCCTACCCTAAATTTTTATTCATCTAGGGCAGGGGTCTTTAACGAGTACCTGACATCGTACAGGCTCGGGACCATCGCTTAATGTCCCATCCGAAGGACGGCGTGCTTAAGTTTATTTTACCTCCCAGATAAAATAAACTAAGGGCCTCGGTCGGGCTACGAACCCACGACCTTGAGCTCAGAAGTCAAGCACGCATACCACTGAGCTACCGGCGCCCTCTTATTGTTTAATTTATAAATTGTTACATTGTTGTTATAGATATAGTAAAGGGTACAAATATATATTGAGGGGAACAAATATATATTGAGGGGTACAAATATATATTGAGGGGTATAATTGCCTTTTGTATAATAATTGCATTTTGCCTACCTCATGCATCAACAACGGATTCTGCTGCCCTGTTTAGTATATAAAAGTAATTTTGTACTACTAAAATTCATGTTATTACAATATATATATAACAGATTTGAATATAACCAAAATGGCGCTATAGAGAGACTGGCGGAAGTGTGGCTTTTCGTGCCTGATGGCCAATCAGCTCATCCAATCTCTTGGCAATTTCCGGACCACAGTTCCCGCCCCCGCCACCGCCCCCCAATTCCATTCATCATATCCTAATCTGTGTTCCCTAATTTGAATTTGTGTCCAAATTCGGATTGCAGTAAAAAAATTACTCGAATGAGATTGTGTTTAGCTCAAATCGAAAAATAAAAAAAGTGATCGGTGAAACAACGGATATGTACTTCCAGAGTAAGTTTTCACTCTCCCTCCAACAGTAATGGGCGCCATTTTATACAAAAGTTGACTTATACAGGGACTTATGAGTCCTCACACTAAATTTTCTATCGATACATCGGCAGTTATTAGAGTTTTTCCTAATCACTCCTTTCCCCTTGGCAGATTTGTCTGAAAATCAATGACAATCTAAAGTTACTTTTAGGAGTATTGTTGACTGTGTAACCTGCCCCAGTTTTTCTCCAGCGTAAACAGCTTTGGAATTTTCAATGAGAAGTGATATTTTTTATGACGGATTCAAACAGGAAAATGAATTCTAGGAACAATTTAGAGGAAGCACTTTTCTATTTTCTTTCATCCTGTTGGTGATAATCGCAGAAAACAATGAAAACGAGGGTTTACTTTTCTTCGAAATGAATGTTATCATAGAATTATCGTTAATCCTTTCAGTAAAACATGATAAAGGATTCATATATAGTTCATTGTTATGTCTCTCCTGGGCGCTGTACATCTGTAGCAGTGCTCGTAATGGCAGATTTCAACCATTTTGTTGACATCATACTCGTGTATGGAGAGTGAAGGACGAGGAGTAGTACTGCAGCTCGACTTTACGCCGAAAAGTTCCCAGATAGGCCTCATCCTTCTCGGAAAGCTTTCGCCAGGCTTGTAGAAAAACTGGAGCAGATTACATAGTCGACAATACTTCTAAAAGTAACTTCAGATTAGTCACTATCGAGCCCCTGCGTTTCATTTTGATATTCTCAAACGTATAACATTTACATGAGGTTAACTGAGACACATGGTATATTAAATTTCTTATCGATACGTATATTCTATCAGGAGTCTTGTTCATAGACACACAGACAGATAGAAAATGTTTTTACATTATTGGAATCAGGGGGGCTTGGGAAAACATGAAATTTCGTTGAAAAATTAACTTCAAACTTCTGACCGATAGCATAACTTCCTCAATACTTTGTATATCTGAATTATTTCATACTGGCGTTACTGGGTATAAGAAAGCAAAACCTTCAGTAATTTCCTTTGTTGAAGACCATAATTCTGAGAGTGACTTTTTTATATACAGTAATGCCAGTATTAAATAAAGAGAGTGGGGAGGAGGAAAGAGAGAGTTCTGTACAATTTATATTTTACTTTAGACATTTTTCCTACAGAATTTTATTTTATTTTCTTTGGAGGGATATACATTTGATTGTATTGGAACTACTTCAAATCTGAGGACGATTAACGATTGAAAATTTAGTAAGCAACATTTTTTCTAAGAACAAATTTTTCGGTAGGACTAACCGTTTCGGCGTAAATCGAGCCAACGTCTAAAAAAATGTGTTTCAAACATTTCAGGACGGTGTATGGCATACGAGTATATCTCAAAAACCAGGCGACTTGCGAAAAACTACAACTTTTGTTTGTAGAAAGTTATGGTTAGATTATGAATATAAGCGGTATCATGTAAGAAGTACTTAGGCCCTGGAGTAAACTGGTCTCAATTTTCGTGCGATTTTGATCAACGGATATTTGAAGTTCGTAGCAACGAGCAAGTTACAGCCTCACAAAGAAAATCGTCAAAACCGGTAAACCGAATGAAAGAAAATCGAACTCGGATTTTCGCAATATTACTCTACTTTTTTATACAATCATATATATAAAGCTGAAAATGTCTGTGCGTTGTACCGCTATAACTCACGAACGGCTTGATGGATTTGATTAATTTTTTTTAAAATTTGTTCGTCATCGTCTGTGGAAGGTTATAGGCGTATTAGTACCTCAATATGTGGTCCATCCCAGCATCCACCCACGCAATCTTTGTAACTCAAAAACCACTGCAATGATTAATGAGGAATCTTTTTGAATAGATAAGTTTTATCTACCGGAAGGTTAAGGTCTATTTTTTAATCAACCCCTGGTCCATCCCAGCATCCACTCACGCAATCTTTGTAACTCGAAAACCATTGCAACAATTAATGAGAAATCTTTTTGAATAAATTAGTCTTAGCTCCAAAGCTAGCGTTACTACAGTTGAAGGACTATAAGCCTTATTCCGTATGAATAATTGAAAATTATAACATCATGAATGTATTGTCGAGGAACTGAATAGCCTAGGGAGAAAAGTCAAAGTTCCCCGGGCAACGCCGGGTATTACTGCTATTGGTAGATAAGATGCCTCAGGCAGTGAAACGCTCCTAAAATATTGAGAGAATACTCGATATTCTTGGTTCCTTGACTGAAAACAAAAACAGACGGTTGACCTTTTCCAGTCTTTTTCTCTTTTTTTTTTTTTATTGCTTCATCGGAATGACAGAACAACCCCTCGAGGGCTTGGGATATTGGAGATCCCAGAGAGGGGATAAAACCAGACGACAAACAGAACAAAAATCCCCCATGGCACCCTTTCAGAAAAATACTATTTATACCAGTGTAATACGACTTCAAAACTAGGGATGGGCGATAGTTGGCCACTATCGATAGTTAGATACTTTCAGTGGACAATTATCGATAGTATCGATAATTCAATAAGTTGCCGCTTTTCATGCAAAATACTTTCCAATTCCAATATTATATTATAATATGATTATTTTATTTTTATTTTTTCATGTACATCTAACTAATTTGAATTATTCTGTGTTATGGATGATGAAAGCGGAATAAAAATATCAATCGAATAAGTAATTGTTCTTTCAAATCTAACTTTTATTTTATGGAAAATAATCGCATTAAGTATAACATTATCTGGCAAGAATACTAACACATTAATTAGAGTTCAAAAACACTTATTGTAGATAATCAAAAAACAATCAAGTAGGTACAATGGCATGAGATTCAACAGTTTTTATAAAACAATAGCAAAAAATTAATTACCAATTGACGAAAAATACTTTTGTGAAACTTTATGGAACAGTAGACAGTGGTGATGCAGCTTCTGCAGTGGGTTGTTTGGTCTTGGGTGCCGGTTTATAAGTTTCTTGGTGGCGTCTCAAGAGATGATCTCTTAAATTGGATCTGTTGGAGCTACTTTTGAATACAACTTTGCACAAAGTACATTTGGCACTTTTCCCATCATCGGAAAAGTTGACAGTTCTGCCTTCAGACAGTACATTGTCTCATGGTCATGATTTAAGTTACCTTTAAGAAGTCATCGTTATTACTTTATTCTGGTGATTATTGTGGGTACTCCATTAGCGCCTAAGATAAGAGATAGCTGCTTTTAGCAATTTTCGATAAAAATCTTAACATGGTTTCTAATGGATTTCTAAGTAGTCTCATTTCAATTTATCGCAGACACAATCTGTGACTTCTACACAAAATTAATGATAACCACTGAGGAAGACTTCAAAATATGCATTTTCCCTCATAGATTTCACTTGTCTCGTTATTTAATGGGTGAGAAAATCGATGTTGAGTTATCAGCGGAATTTCATGTTTTCCAATCCTTGAAATGAAATGAAAAGAAATTTTATTATTCTGGGACCGAGGTCCCCTAAGAATAAATACATATCCTTGAATCTTAAAAAAAAAAAAATCCTGTCAATCTGTATATTTGGGTTTTTGAACATGACATCTCAACGATAGAATAAATGTATCGACACGAAATTTTATATAGATAAGATAGATAGATAAACTTTTATTGCACTAAAGATTACATTTCTTGTCCAGGCCTCCTCTCTCTACAACTGCCTGCCTCCCCCAATCCGTCACTCTCCTTCCGTGGATTCCTTCAAATCTTCACTATTCCAATTCCTCTATCTCTCTTCCGTATTCTCTAATTCGTCAACCTCAATTATCTAATCATTCGAATTACTTTTCCTTTTTTTTTTTTTCACTCTCTCTTTTTTGTCTTTGTCATTCTCTATTTTTAATATATTTTTGGTTCATTTACACATTTATATATTTTTATCATACATTTATTTATTTTTTATGTTATCTTATTTTATTTTGACTATTTTTATTTTTCTTCTCTCTCCTCACTTCTCTATCTAGCCCCTACTGTCTAAAATTAATTTTATTTCAAACCTTGGCTGGGCATCCTCCCTTCTCTTTTATAATCAACCATCATAGTATTATGCTCGGTCGATTTTTATTATCAATTTTATTACTTATTCTCTTTTATTTATATAGATACTTTTATTTATTTTTTTTCATCATAATGAAGTTGTTAATTTTATGTTTTTTCCTGTTAATCTTTTGTTTATCTATTTTTTTAATTGTATAGTTTTTCTCCAATGTAGCACTAATTTTATTTACCTATCTTTTATTTCTTTGTACTGATTCTATATTTCATTGTTCCTGTTCTTTAATCTATATGTCTAATATTCTTAGGGGACCTCGGTCCCAGAATAATAAATTTCTTTTCATTCATTTCATTTTCATTACAACCTTTCTGGCAATGAGTTTTTTTTTTTTTTTTTTTTTTTTTTTTTTTTTTTTTTTTTTTTTTTTTTTTTTTTTTTTTTTTTTTTTTTTTTTTTTTTATACAAAATGCACATTCTTATAGTTATTTAAAATAAAATAGAAGAAAAAAATCTATACATATGTATATAGTATTGTGCATAAGCAATATAGCAACTAAATAAAAAGATACCAAGAATATAAAAATAATAAATATGGACATGCACTTTATTATAAATAGTGCAAGCAACCAGGATAAAAAAAAACATTCAAAAATGATATAAAACAAAATATGACCTTGATAAGGGAAGATAGAAATTGTTGTAACCATAATACAAAAATACGAGTAAAACATGAGTAAAAAATCAACTTTAAGAATCAACTCACGAAATTATATGTTATTATAATTTTTTTTTAAAATACAATATGTGTTTATTTGGTATATATGAGGAGTTTGGAGCCAGAGCGGACCAACCCACAATTTTTCGGAAAATGAGTTATTACCATCCTGATGTTGGCATAGGTTCCCTTTTTCAAAACCAGTGTGGATCACTTAGTTTCTTCACTTCAGTGATAGATAGCAGCACTTTTAGTTTAGTCCACAAATATTTTGTGCATATATTTTCAAAGTCACAATGGATCATACGGCCTTCAAAAACTTTATAGAACACAAAAAGGGATCACTCATCCAATACTATTCTATAATTTCAAATATAAATAAATATTTGGGGCCCATTTATGGAGACAAACAAAATGTACTCAATTTTCAATTGCCATTTTCTTCCTGTTCAGTTTCAACCAGTTGGTCCGCTCTGGCTACAAACTCCTCATATACAATCAGTTAAAATATAACTATAAGTAAATTTGATGAGAGTGAGTATAAAAAATAATAGTAATAATAAAAAAAATAATAATAATAAATACAGTGGCAATATAGATAGCAGCACACACAAATTAAGATAAAATAAAATACAAAATAATACAATCTGTAAAAAAAAAAATAATTAAAAGAAAAAAAGTGATGTTGTCATTTTTTTTTGCATTTATTTATCTTAAGCCACAACTATATAACAAATGCACAACAATGACATATACTATACAAAAAATAATAAAAATAAAATAAAATAATAAAAATAAATATGACATGAAAGGCTTGAGAGAGGAAAAACAGCCAGCGGTGAACCCTCATGACATCACTTCATAGGAGATCTCTATGTCAAACTCTCTTTAATCTTCTTGGGAGATTGTGGGGTAAATTGTGGGCCATTATAACATAGTTTTCTTATACCAACTACGCTTTTACAGATCACCTCTCCCCACTCTGAAACACTTATAAAATGATTTTGAGAAGGGGGAGGGGGAGATAGAGTGATTTTTGATTGTTTGAGGCTTTTGTCGTATCGTGTAAATCAAGAAAACGTCAAAAAATATTTGCTTAAAAACTACATCTGAGGAGGTTTTCGGCATGTATCTTAGAAACCGGATCTGCGAAAAATAATATTTTATATTGAATGTGTATTTCAGTTTTCTTGAAAAATTATTTCATTTGGTATCTTGTGAAATGTAGGCTCTAGACAGATCCAAGTTAGCACATGTGACTTCATTCCAAATTTCAAGTTTATAGCTACGATCAACGAAAGAACCCAAGTTGGGCAGACTCTGAAACATGGAACGAAGGGTTGCTTCACACAATCAGATTGCCTAACAGCCTGCAGATATGAGTAATAAACGTAAATTGCACTCCCTTTGACAAAACAATGAAACTGCTAACTCAAACAACAGTTAACGTCAAACTCCAACAACATAACTCAGGCATTAACAACAAACAGCAGTTACACGAAACAACCCGACCTGTATGTTATCTCACAAATAACATGATAAAATATCACATATTTCGTTTTGCCTTAAAAAAAAAAAAAAAATTATTTGCCAAATATATTTTATAAATATAAATGAATTCCGAAGTTGTGAACTTCGATCGCAAGCCGCGCTTTTCAGGGGACTGTCACTAGATAGTTTGGGGAACTATCACAGATGGCAGCGCCCGTCTTCTCTGTTTTGCGTGGCAATAGCTTTTAGTTCAGACTAGAAGTGTCCGTTGCGCCACAGTCTTCGGTCACGTACTTTAGCAGTACAGCGACACACTTGCCACCGCACATCCTCACAATCACTAGTGACAAATGTTGTCGTTGTGAATATATAAATAAATAAAAATGTTTTAGTTTTCAATAAAAGTTAAGAAGAAAAAAAAAAAAGGTACGTACCTACTGGCATTATGGCTTACACAAGCACATAAGATAAATATTTTGGATAATATTAAAATTACTTCTATACCGTCACACTTTTTTTTTGTACAATAAATAAGGTTTATTAAGCTGATTTTAGGTCTCAAATTCTTAATGTTTTCATTTTACAATTGCTTATTATGTCTGGGGAGAACTCCTGTACATTCTTCATATCTTTTGATAGTTTGACAAAATTCCTAATTTATTTTTAGATATTGACCATATTTTTACATATTCTTTATTTATTTGTGCATATTGGCCATATTTTTACATATTCCTAATTTATTTTTTCATATTGACCATATTTTTACATATTCTTAGTTTATTTTTGCATATTGGCCATATTTTTACATATTCCTAATTTATTTTTTCATATTGACCATATTTTTACATATTCTTAGTTTATTTTTGCATATTGGCCATATTTTTACATATTCTTAGTTTATTTTTGCATATTGACCATATTTTTACATATTCTTAGTTTATTTTTGCATATTGGCCATATTTTTACGTATTCCTAATTTATTTTTTCATATTGACCATATTTTTACATATTGGCCATATTTTTACATATTCTTAGTTTATTTTTGCATATTGGCCATATTTTTACATATTCCTAATTAATTTTTTCATATTGACCATATTTTTACATATTCTTAGTTTATTTTTGCATATTGGCCATATTTTTACATTACATTTTGTTACATTCACTTTTGTAATTTGTTTCGCTTTTCAGATGTCCCAGAAAAGTATGGGGTATTCAGCGAAGGATAGTGGAGTAAATTCCATTAGTAATCCAGAACTTCGATTGTTTTCTTTTTTTTTTTTCATTTGAAAAATAGTTGGTATACCTATATATTAATATATATTATTAGGTTTAGGTTTTATGACTCATGCCCGGGCTTTAACTACGAGGTCATATCGCCTACTACCAGAGCGCTCTTTCGTCACTCTGGTGGACATGAGCCCGACTCTACTGTGGGAGTTCTAAATTTTGCCTACCCTAAATTTTTATTTACCTAGGGTAGGGGCCTTTAATGAGTACCTGACATCGTACAGGCTCGGGACCATCGCTTCCGAAGGACGGCGTGCTTAAGTTTATTTTATCTCCCAGATAAAATAAACTAAGGGCCTCGGTCGTGTTATATATTATTATATTTGATTAATAAATTGTGGTGTTTATAAGGATTAATAACGACACTTTCTGAGAGAAATGTTTGTAAATCGTTCATTATAGATTTATAAATAAATATATGTTATTCTATATAAATAAATATAGGACTCCAATAGTAGAGTCGGGCTCATGTCCACCAGAGTGACGAAAGAGCGCTCTGGTAGTAGGCGATATGGCCTTGTAGTTAAAGCCCGGGCATGAGACCTGATAACTAAGTTGCACAGTGCAATTGGTGTGCAGTGTGAGTGCAGTACACAATGACAATCTGTAACTAGAAGGGTAAACAAAGAGGCATGTTTGCCTTATTGTCTTTTCCTCTTGTTATCCTGTTATATTCCTTTTTCTGTTTGCTTTGTTCTTTGTTACATTGTTTGCCCAATCATTGCTTGCCCGTCTATGTGTTGTCATCCTCACTAGTTGTCAGGAAAGCCAAGTTTCCACTGGATGACTTAATTCCGAATATCAACTTTATTTTTTCGAGATGACACCTTTCAATGTTTAGAGAGGGACGTTACCCAAGCCCGGGATTTAACTATGAGGTCATATCGCCTACTACCAGAGGGATCTTTCGTCTCTCTGATAGAGCTCATATATATGGATGGGAGTCCTAAATTCTACCTCTTAGGTTTGTTTACCTACGGTAAGAGTACCTCAGGTTCGGGACCATCACTTAACGCCCCATACAAAGGTCGGTGTGCTCAATGGCCTCTGCCGGATTTCAAACTCGCTCAGTACGACACCTACCGATTTTCAAATAAATCGGTCAGAGGGAGAACGAAAACGTTTTTTGTGAGAATTATTTCAGCCAAATCGGCCAAAGAGGACTTGAGTAAAAAAAAAAAAAAAAAAAAAGTGTAATCGGCACAACATTTTATACAAATAATAATAATAATAATTTTTATTGTTTAAAGGGATCACCCCTATGAAATTGAGTCAGTGACCATTACTTTTACAATATTAACATAATAATGACACATATAAAACAATAATGAGATGTATAAAGGAATCTTTAACAAACTAAATAAATAAAATAAGTAATTACAAATTAATAATAATAATGTAACCGTGAATATCAATATGATATGTAAGTTGAAATAGGTACATTATTCGTTAACAATGAATGATCTAAGTTTCAGAGCGCTGATTAAATAATAGAAAATGTTTGAGATATCATTCTTATTATGGGCCAGGAGTAATGTATGAAAGTTGGATCGGTCTATACAGGTGGTATACGTCTTCCAATTCGTTTTTATTGCAGACTGTACAAAGTTCCTAGGGATTAAGGGTGTATACATTATTTTTGTAACTGATTTTAAGATAGTACTTACCAGGTATTGGTATTTTATACGTATATCGCGAGAATAGTCAAACCATGTTCAGGCGATCTTGAAAATGCATTCTCGGAATTTTGCAAGACTACAATATTTACTTATACATTTAAAAAAAAGTAATAATATTAAATAAAGTAAAAATAATATAATTAGCCAGTACTAATTGTTAGTTAAAAAGTTGGTTGATGATCGAAAATACGTTTGAGAGAACTTTCGTTTTAAAAGTTATTATCGTTTTGACAAAGTGACTCCTAAAGTTCTTCTGAACAATTATCGTTCTCTTCCCAAACTAACCTTATTTGTACAACTTCGCCTTTTGTTCAATCCACATCCAATTTCACTTCCAGGAAACCAACTTAAAACAGAGAAAATTATTTGGCCTGTTGTGTTCATCTTGTAAGCAAAAGTATAGTTCAAAACGAGTGGATCGCAATTTTTGTTAAGTTAGTCATTTCGCCTATTACCAGAGCGCTCTTTCGTTGCTAAAGTCCTAAATTTGGGTAGGGGTCCTTAACGAGTATTTTACAGGCTTGGAACCGTAGCTTAATGTCTCATCTGAAGGACGTTATGCACAAGGTTTTTTTACTTTCTAAATATAAAAAAGTCGGTGGATCACCCTCCAAAACCCGTCGACCATTTGGGCTAATTATCAATAGTATCAAAACATAGGGACTTCTAAATCCTCATACTAAATTTTATGGCGATTTTGGAGTTCGTATAGCTGAAGAAGTCATTAACGTCACTTTATTATGAAATCTATCGATATAATGCATATATCGACATGAAATTTTAAATGTGTTTCCAGAACTGCCTAAGGACAAATCGTATTGTTTTTCAGCCAATACACTCAAAGGGAAGATAGGATTACAAGAGACGCTTTACACAAAAACGTTGTAATGAATGTATTGATACAAATTATTAAGATTCAGGAGCCACTAATGTTAGTCAAATAATGAATTTTAGACCAACGGGGCTTTGCAGGAAGAGCGAAAATTTAATAGAATAATTTGTGTTGGGGAAGTACATAGCATGTGATTCACCTTCATGGAGGTTTACAGATTCACACATGTTCTATATTTATAAGGAAGAATAGAGATGCTAACTTTACCATCTCATTTTCATACAAGGAACTTCGTAAGTGCAATAGTTCATCCATATGTAAAGACGAGATTTTGATTTTGAATTTCAAAAAGGACTTAAATTTAAAATTCGAAAGCCTCGGCTTTAGCGGTCGTTAGGAAATTTTTCTCCATTATTCATAGAGTGCAAATAGAGCAGTATATATATTTTTCCATATTTGAACTTTGTGGAGTTCAAATCTATGAGATGGGGTGGGATGAGAAGTTACAGAAATGAAAAGAGAATAGATTTTCTTTAGTGGTATATCAATTTGGTGCAATGTACACATCAATTCATTGCTTCTTATCATTTTCTGCTGAGATATTGTGAAACATTTATTTCTTCTCAAATATTTTTTCTCTTAATAATTCTAAACATGATTACGATACCAGGAAGAAAGATAATTTTCGAATAACTAAACATTACTTCTCTCTTTTTGAAAAAAGTATAACTCATAAAGGGATTAATTTGTTTAATGCCCTTCCCCACTTCGTAAAGACAATTAAAACAATAAGAAAATTTAAACTTCAAATCAAATCAAGTTTATTTCCATTATATACACCGTATACCGGAAATGTCACAAAACTACATTTAACATTATTTACAATTTTAATTTATTTTACAAAATTTCTATGTATTTAATACATATATTGTTTTTTTTTTTAATTTTTTAATGTACAGATCTTTAGACTGACAAAAATGCATCCAAGTCATACATTGGATTTTTCAGCAGCCATTCATAATTTTTTCATCATATTGTCGGGCGATTTCCTAATATTTAATGGTACAAAATTAAATAGTTTCATTCCAATAGCTTCAAATCCCTTCAAAACTTTTGATTTTTTGGTTATTACAGGTTTTTGAATTATAGTAGTGCAACTCTTTGACAGTTGTATAATTATCAATGTTACTTTTAATATATTTTTAAATAAGTGTTATAAATGTACAGAGATATTACATATAGTATTTTTAACTCGATAAACTAAAAACACTCTACGGACTTCTAAATAGACGATCAAAATTAGACATGACACAAAAACGGAACTGTTATACTTACTTACTTAGACCATTAAGGACATACGGATCACAGATATACGGTTCAGCAAAAACATCCAACATCAAACGAATTCAGGCATTTCAGTCAAAAACCCTCAGACTGATAACACAATGCCCCTCCATACATAAACAACAGAACACTTCATAACGATCTTATGATACACACAGTACCCGACACAATACAAACTATTTACATACGTTTTTTTAGAAAACTTTACACACATACAAATCCAGAAATACGTACTTTATCTTCACAACACTTACCACAAAAGCCCCCACTAAGGTTGAAGAGGAGGTGGAACCGCGACTTACTGCCACCTTAATTCCTATTCGTTCTTAATATTTTTATTTTTTTTTATTCTTTTACATTATTTCCCTTTACTTTTATCATCTCTCTCACCCATTCCATCAAAGTTGTCTTTCAATTCCTTTTTATTTATTTATTTAAATTATTATTATTATTATTTATTTATTTTTTTTTTTTTTTCCTTGTCCTTATAATTAATATAAATTTTCGTCCCGAGGACCTACCACTGGGTGGCCTTCCTCTCACATGCCATTCACGACAACATATCCATACCTACCAACATAGATGCTGGTTGTTGCCCCCTAGCAACAGTTGCATCTTTATGAATAAAAGCCAAAAAAATAAAATAAATAAATAAACTAAAAACGTTTATGTTAGAGAAAACATTTTTTTCGGAAAAGGAATTTTTTTCTCATTGTTCAAAAATAATAAAATAAAAATATAAAAAAATCGTGTTTTATATTCAAAAACATTATTTGATGTATAGCTTTCATTTTTATTATTTTGCAGAGTTCCTCCATAGATGTTATCCTTTAAAGACTGTGAAATCTACGTTTCTAATCATTAATTTTTATTATTTATATGCTAATTTATTTTTCTTGTTTTTCTCTTTTATCTATTTTTATTAGCATTTTGTTTATTTATTTACGTGTATATATATTTTATAATTGTTATTATTTTATTTTCTATGTTTCGCACAATGTGACCTGAGGAAGAGACGTGAGAACATCCCGAAATGTCGAGAAAAAGACACTTCCGGAAACGTTATCAAAAATTATTATCTTCATTTTATTTCAATTTAAAAAAGGTATCTAGTGTATTTATTATATACTTTATGTGCTGTATAATATTATTATTTTTGTACTCATATTTTCAAGTATTTATTTTTATTTTTTAGTGGTATTGATAATACTAATCCATGTGTGTCAGACTATAACAGTAAATATATGTTTATATATCTAAATTATAAGATATCTTAATGTATACATTCTTATAGGTTAGGTTAGGTTTTATGATTCATGCCCGGGCTTTAACAACGAGGTCATATCGCCTACTACCATAGCGCTCTTTCGTCACTCTGGTGGACATGAGCCCGACTCTACTGTGGGAGTCCTAAATTTTGCCTACCCTAAATTTTTATTCATCTAGGGTAAGGGTCTTTAACGAGTACCTGACATCGTACAGGCTCGGGACCATCGCTTAACGTCCCATCCGAAGGACGGCGTGCTTAAGTTTATTTTATCTCCCAGATAAAATAAAGTAAGGGCCTCGGTCGGGCTACGAACCCACGACCTTGAGCTCAGAAGTCAAGCACGCATACCACTGAGCTACCGGCGCCCTCCATACATTCTTATGACGTATCCTATTACCATGTTATGGTTTAAAGAAAGTAATTATTATTATTATTATCCTTACTCTTCCAGTGAGCTATAATGATGGAAGCTTTGCACAAAATTTCTATTATTAAAGATGAAGCTACTTCTGAAAATATTAACGCTAATTGTATGCTATTTAGATTGCACTACACACTAAGTGCTCATTAAGGAACCACTAAAACTTTATAAAGAGCTTTACAGACTTTTCCTACAGAATTACACGGGAACTTATACATTCAAGCCGCTTAATTATTCCTTTTAATGTTACTTAGACCAACTTAAACAATAATAACTTTCACGTCAAATTAGGGACGTTTAGAGAAATTTGAAGGTTTAAGAAATGTTTTTGGAAAATATCTACGAAGTACAGTAGAACCTCTATAAGTCGAACATTAAGGGAGACGCCCAAAAATTCGAGTTATAGAGTTTTCGACTTATGGAGGATTTCGACTTAGGCGGATTTTGATTCGACTTGTAGAGGTTAACATTCATTCTAACTATTTTTGAGTTAGAGAGGTGAAATAAATAAAAATTCAAGTTACAGAGGTAACAAACATATTTATATTTATTATAAATCAACATTATTTCAAAACATCCTTAAAATAAAAAATACGTAGTATACGTAGGTATTAAAAAAAGTCAGTAATTTTTTTTTGCTTTAGATAATTGGTAATCCTATTTATTGTATACTCCTAAATTGTTTTCTAAGAAACAATGGTGTACATTGTCGACAAATTCTTAAAGTCGGTAACTTATTTTTCTTCGAGACATAGAGGTAATAAGTTTCAAATAATCGAGTTGTAAAATAAAACATCGCTATGTTCGAGATACAGAGGTTCAATTTATTTTTTCGAGTTATAGAGGGAAAATATGTAGGGATTCCGACTAATAGAGGGTTGAGATTTCGAGTAATGGAGGTTTTGGGGCTTGAAGGGAAAGGAACACAATTTTTTTTCGAGTTTTGGAGGTTTTAGACTTATCAAGGTTCGACTTAAAGAGGTTCTACTGTATAGGGGAAGTTATGTAATCGGTCAGAAATTGGATGTTGTTTACACCGGAATTTCAAGTTTTCTGAAACATAAATTTGTGTATGTCTGTGAACATAAGTTCCAATAGGATGAATGTGTCGACACGAAATTTTATATGTATTTCTAGAACCTTATAAGGACGATATTAATAATTTTCATTCAAATCGGCCAAAGAGAAGGGGAAGGGAGAGATTAGGAGGAGGCTACATGGCCTCCTGTCAGACAACTAACCACCATGTGTAGTTAGCTCTTAGGGGCGCGACCATTGAGGCAAACTAGGCCACAGCAATAAAAAGTATAGGGGGAGTTATGTAATCGGTAAAAAATTCGATGCCAAGTTTTCAATGGAATTTCATATATTTCTACATATAGATTCCAAATATGAAAAGAAAATTATAAGTTACTGGTGTTAATGGTAACACGATAACTCCCGATATGATTATCAATACGATATTTTATATATGAATCCAGAACCTTCAGCCAAATGGATCAGGGGGAGGCATAACATAAAATCTCTAATAACTACCGATAGAATGAACGTATCGACACGAAATTTTATAAGTGTGACCAAAACCTCATAATATTTTCAGATATTATCTGAAGAAGTAAACAAGAAAAAAATTCAACGTTGAGTTTTCACTAAAATTTCAGGTTTTTATAACATTAAAAAAAAAAAAAAATTTTACTGAATGTGGTTCTCAGTGTGTCTGTGAACACTATAACTCCTGATATACTGAATATATCGACACGACATTTTATATAGGCATCAAGAACCTATGACGGCAACATCAATTTATTTTTTTTTTTTTTTTTTTTTTTTTTTATGGCATATCAACCACGACGAGGGTCATTGATGCCTGGCTGTTCAAATAAGTAGGAGATCCCACAGAGAAACTGGGGGGCGAACGGAGGGGGGACCCCGCACAGGACCCCGGGGCACCCAGTGAGCGTCCCAACCAGGCCAGGGGACAAGCAACGGCACAACCGGGCGTCTCTCTTTAGGCATTGGGCTTAGGCCCCGGTGTAGCTAGGCCTGTTAGAACACCCTCTCTTGTATGTGGCACCGACCACACCCTCCAAGCCCGGGACTATATCAGTCCAGAGATCCCAGTGGAGCCGACCAAGCCCCCCAGCCCAGCCACCGCCCGCACACTGAGACACCCCAGGGGCCCCACACAAGGCCCCGCCCCCGCCACCCCCCCGTCCCCAGAGGGATCACAGACGTAAGGGAACTGCGTTATCAGCTATTCTTCGGTCATTGATCTATAGAGTGGGACAGGCAATTTGGAGAGAAACTATGAATTACTGGGTGCTATAGATTAGTGGGACATTATGCAAAGAAACCGGGGGGTGTAGTAAAGTTGGAGCGGGTATTTGTTATATTTCTGTGATGAGTCGAGATTGGCGTAGGAACCTGATTACCAAGTGAATAACTGAGGCGTCGTCACCCAGCGATTCACAAAGCATCACTGGAAGATCTAGTACCTCTCTTAGCCTCTCGTACCTTCTACATTCGGTGAGCAGATGTTGCACGGTGAGCGGGGTTCCACAAGTGGTACAGTCCAGTGGAGGACTGCGGCTCATGAGGTGACCGTGAGTCAGACGGGTGTGTCCAATCCTCAGTCTGGTCAGAACAACTTCCTCTCGTCGGGCTGTTCTCGAAGAAGTTTCCCAAGCTCGGACTGAGGACTTTATCGTTCTTAACTTGTTGTCCCTTAACTTCAACCATTGCTGCTCCCAGTCGCTCCATACTGCTTGTTTGAACGAAGCACGAAGGTCCGAGGCTAATATTCCATTACATGGTTGCCCTTCTGTAGTGGCAGCCCTTGCCAGTTTGTCAGCTTCTGCATTTCCTTTGATGCCGCAGTGTCCTGGGATCCATAAGAATATGACTTCCTTCCCCTTCCCTCTAAGATCTCGGAGCGCCAGGAGGATCTCGTTGACAATTGGATTGGGGGAGAAAGCATCTTGCAGCGATAGAAGAGAGCTGAGGGAGTCCGTGCAGATTAGGATCTTTGGTTGTTCCGTCATCACTACCATCAGAGCTTTGTGGATAGCCAATAGCTCAGCAGTACAAACACCGCTCACCAATGGAAGGGAGAATTTGTAAGAGCGGCCTTCGACGTATATCCCGGACCCTACGCCTCTCTCCGTTTTAGATCCGTCCGTAAAAACCAGACAGCATGGTTTCAGGTGTTCTATGGTTTTTCTGTATTCGTTTTCGTATATGTAAGGATGTGTGTTGCTTTTAAGAAATTTGGTAAGTTTGAGATTAATTTTTGGAGGAGACAGGATCCAGGGTTCTATTACAGAGGGGAGACAGGGTATTGGATTCGGAAGGTGAAGCTGATATTTTTGGAGGAGTTGGATGTTTCTGTAACTGAAGGAGTCTGGTGCTTCGTTTTCTATTTCTACAGTTTGGGCTAGAAGGTTTTGAATTGGATTAAATGGGTGGGATATTATTCTGGATATATATGAAAAGAAAAGCTGATGTCTTCTATGAGAGAGGGGAAGCAGTCCTGATTCAGCGTGGATACTAGGGATGGGGCTAGATCGGAAGGCACCTGTTGCGAGGCGAATTCCGCTATTCTGTACACTATTTATTATATTGATTGTATTTGGTTTGGCCGATTCATATACAATGCTGCCATAGTCGAGGATGGGGAGAATGAGGGCTTTATATAACCTAAGCATAGTGTTCCTGTCGGCTCCCCACTGGGTGTTGCAGAGTGTTTTTAGGACGTTCATAGCTTTGGAGCATTTATTTTTGATGTACTTTAGGTGAGGCGCCCAGGTCAGCTTAGAATCGAATATTAGTCCTAAAAATTTGTATTGGCCTGAAAGTTGTATTGGAAGATTATTCAGTTGCAGAGTCGGCATGGTGAATTTTCGTCTTTTGGTGAATAAGACAGCTCTAGTTTTAGCGGGAGATAGCATAAAACCGTTTTCATCGAGCCACGTGCCTATTCTATCCAAGTTGTATTGGAGATGATTTTGGGCCCTTTCTAAGGAGTTGGACGATATATAAACAACTAAGTCATCGGCGAACATTAATGATTTGGCGGGGGCTGAGGACACATTGAGTAGTTTATTAATACCTATAATGAAGAGGGTTGCACTGAGAACACTACCCTGGGGGACTCCATTTTCCTGTAGGTGGGTATCAGAGAGAGTGACACCGCATCTAACCCTGAATTTACGGTCATTCAAGAAGTTTTGAATGAAGTGGACTAGGTTCCCCGACAGACCCCATTCTATCAGGTTTTGAATAATGAGAGGTTTCCAGATCCTATCAAAGGCCTTTCGTATATCGATGAAGGCGGCTAGCAAAAATTGTTTCTTATGGAAGGCCTTTCGAATGTCGTCCTCAAATAGCACCAGGTTATCGGTGGTGGACCTGTTCATTCTGAATCCGCTCTGGTTGGGAGAAATGTAGTTACCCTTCTCTAGATACCAAGTCAGCCTTCTAGAGACCATTTTTTCTAGGAGTTTGCAGACTGAACTAGTGAGGGAAATAGGGCGGTAGCTGTCTGCCTCTCTTTGGGCAACATCAATTGATATTCAGCTAAATCAGTCAAAGGTATAGAAGGATGAGGGGGCGGCACAACTCAAAAACTTTAATGAATGTATCGATATGAAATTTTATATCCAAAAACAGTCCGTAAAAAACGGCATCCATTAATTTCCAGCGGAATCGAATGAAAAAAGGGGTGAGGCTCGACTCAAAAACCTGTATAGATGTCGATGTAATGAATGTACCAAAAAAAATTTCATATGAGGATTCAGAAGTTTTCCTATACTCTGATGCCTTATATTTTATATTTTAAAACTATGTATTTATATTGTAGTTGTACTACTGAGGATGACACAACATTTTTAGTTTATAAAATCAATTGTGAGTAGACAACTTTTTGTTTCATTATATTTCATAATTTTTAGATCAGCGATCAATATTTTGAATGATTTTAGTAAGTATCTGTTCAAAAAATACGCGGACGGTTTGAATTGCGCGGCTCCAGTTGGTTCCAGGGGAATCCGCTTGGTATCGCTAGGTTTGTAGAGATCAGCTGATGTTAACTCTGTTTTCCGCTTGCAGATATCTTCATTTGTTGATTAGCTACGCGGTTTTTAGTGAAGTGCGATTTTTTCCGTTTGTCGGATTTCAGGATGAATGACGACTTGCTGTGAAATTTTGTGTTAAACTTGGGAAATCTGTGATTGAAACATTTGCTATGCTCAACACGGCTTACGGAGATGTTGCTATGAAGCGTACGGCATGTTTCAAGTGGCATGAACGTTTTAAGGGTGGTCGACAGTCGATTTAAGACGATGAGCGTCCTGGACATCCTGCCACGTCAACTGACAACCTCATATAGTTTATATTTTTTCTTCTTATCCTGAAGAATGTTACAAAATGTCTCATTATTAACGAGTTGGGCACCAGACAGACAAACTGAACATAAGATGTGCAGACAATATCTTCACAGTTCACAGTGTACTGCACAAAGTGATTAGTTACAAGGGTATCCATTCTTCACTGTTTGTCAAAACCTACAGAAAACCTCCCCTCTTCACTGTGTAGCCTTCACATGAGGTTCAAGAAGAAAAATGAAGAAATTCGAATTTGGGTTATACATACTTCTCCAACTAAAGGAAGTACATGGGATTATTTTGTAATCGCTCAGAAATTATATGTTGGTTTTTTACCGGAATTACATGTTTTCGACGACATTGCTTAAAAAAAAAAAAAAAAGTGTGTGCTTGGAACCAACCCCAAAAGTGAAACTTTTATTCATTTGTTAAATCAACATTATTTTTGTTGTTAGGAACATCAGATTTCAAAGTAGAGACAATGGTAAGAGAAATAAGAAATGTAGGTTTTTGAACGCGAGAGAATAGAGAAAGAGAATTGAGAAAGAAAAAAACGACGCTGTTTATGACGCCAGCAACGCTAAGCAAACGTATGTATCGACATAAAATTTTATTTCATTATCGACAACACATATTGATTTTTACTCAAGTTTGCGAAAGAGAAAGGGGAGATACAACACAAAAACTCTAATATGTACTCCAATGAATGTAATGACATAAAATTTCATATGTAAATTCAACACACCTTGAGGATGACACCTATTAACCAGGAAAACCGGCTGAAGGGAGAAGGGCTCAACTGGAAAACTGTTATAACCAGATGAAAAGTATATTATCAACTCAAGATTTAATATGATACAGAGATCCTGTTTTTATGACTCATGCCCGGGCTTTAATTACGATGTCACATCGCCTACTACCGGAGCGCTCTTTCGTCACTCTGGTGGACATGAGCCCGACTCTACAGTGAGAGTCTCAAATGTTTTACCAACCTAAATTAGGAGTCTAACGAGACATAGTGCAGGTTCGGCACCATCAGAAGGACGGCGTGCTCAAGGTTTTTTCATCTTCCAAATAAAAACTAAAGGGCTCGGCCGAGTTACGAACTTGTGAAAACTTAGTTGATTAATTCATGGTAGGGAAGTATTTTGGATAAGTTTTTTGGTGCTCGAAATGCGTGTAACTTATCAGAATGCGTGCTTCACACGACCGTGTAACAAATTCCCGACTTGCTGCTCGTGAAGCAGTCACGTACTTTTGGGATGGGACTTGTTCTGTATCTTCCATCCCCTTTCCAGTTTTGTCATTTGTTATAAAACTTTTCCTTGGGTTTCCTTTTTCAGATATTGGTCTCCACTAGCCACTAGTCAATAGAATGATAATGAATCATAGGAACCTTGAGCACGCCGTCCTTCGAATGGGTCGTCAAGCGATGAACCCGAGCCTGTGCGATGTCAGATACTCGTTAAAGACCCCTACTCTAAGTGAATAAACCTGGATAGGCAACATTTAAGACTAACACAGTAGAGTCGAGCTCTGGTAGTAGGCAATATGACATCTTAGGTAGGTTCAGAGAGCGCTGGGGAAGTACACTGCGTGTGATTAACCGTCGTATTTTTTTAATAAATAATACATATCTTGACTTTTACAAGAAATTCGCTTGGAAGAAATAGACCATCTTCCAGAATTCTTTCCTAATACGATTTTTTTTTTGTATGGAGGGCGGGTATTAGAAAACTCCATTGTCCATTAACTTGGCTCCTTTCCCCTCTTATATCTGCAGAGAAAAGAGGATAGAAGAAAATAATATAAAATTGGAACATCCCAAGTCTTGATATTGAATCTCTTTCAGGTGAGTTCAAAACTAAACAGATGTCACTAAGGAAATAATATAAAACTGAAAAACATTGTCTTGATATTGAATCTCTTTCAGGTGAGTTCAAAACTAAACAGATGTCACTAAGGAAATAATATAAAACTGAAAAACATTGTCTTGATATTGAATCTCTTTCAGGTGAGTTCAAAACTAAACAGATGTCACTAAGGAAATAATATAAAAATAAAAAACATTGTCATGATATTGAATCTCTTTCAGGTGAGTTCAAAACTGAACAGATGTCACTAAGGAAATAATATAAAACTGAAAAACATTGTCTTGATATTGAATCTCTTTCAGGTGAGTTCAAAACTAAACAGATGTCACTAAGGAAATAATATAAAGATAAAAAACATTGTCATGATATTGAATCTCTTTCAGGTGAGTTCAAAACTGAACAGATGTCACTAAGGAAATAATATAAAACTGAAAAACAATGTCATGATATTGAATCTCTTTCAGGTGAGTTCAAGACTGAACAAATGTCACTAAGGAAATAATATAAAACTGAAGAGGGCGCCGGTAGCTCAGTGGTATGCGTGCTTGACTTCTGAGCTCAAGGTCGTGGGTTCGTAGCCCGACCGAGGCCCTTAGTTTATTTTATCTGGGAGGTAAAATAAACTTAAGCACGCCGTCCTTCGGATGGGACGTTAAGCGATGGTCCCGAGCCTGTACGATGTCAGGTACTCGTTAAAGACCCCTACCCTAGATGAATAAAAAAAATTTAGGGTAGGCAAAATTTAGGACTCCCACAGTAGAGTCGGGCTCATGCCCACCAGAGTGACGAAAGAGCGCTCTGGTAGTAGGCGATATGACCTTGCAGTTAAAGCCCGGGCATGAGTCATAAAACCTAACCTAACCTAACCTATAAAACTGAAAAACATTGTCATGATATTGAATCTCTTTCAGGTGAGTTCAAAACTAAACAGATGTCACTAAGGAAATAATATAAAAATAAAAAACATTGTGAAATTTGAGACCATTCCTGTAGCTATGTGTGGATGTCTTTATATCCGTCATTCCTCTTATCTCGGAAACTAATAGATCGATTTCAACAATATTTGGTACACTGTACAATGGTGTTGTGAACCTCCATGGGGCCTAACTTCAAACAATTTCAACTCTTACTCTCCAGCTACTCGAAATATAGGGGACATCTATTAATTTTCAGCTTAATCGGCCAAAGGGAAGCAGGGGCTTAAATCGAAGCTCCAATAACTGCCGATGTAATGAATGTATCGACACAACATTTAGTATGAAGATTCAGATGTCCCAATGTAAGTCAACTATTGGTTTTTAGTACAACCCGTCAATTGGTCTTAGAGAGAGAGCAACAACTTATTTTATAACATTGAGGGGAAGTAAATTGTCGGTGAATCACGGAACTAGGGAGATACTAGGTTTCAGGGTAGCAGACTGACATATATGAAATTTTACTAATTATTGACAAAAATATTGTTGAATCTAGGTTTAGACAGGGGCCCACAATTAAACTTACTAATGAGTTGTTCCCTATATGAAGCCCTTCGAAGTAACAATTTCACACAACTTCGTTGTACATTACTTTCCCAGTTATACGATGTATAGGTGAAGTTATGTAATCGGTCAAAAATTCGATGCTGTTTTCAACGGAATTTCATGTTTTCCGACCTCTAGATTCTAAATTTGAAAAAAAAAAGTCTGTGAACAAGATAACTCCCGATAGAATGAATGTATCGAGACGAAATTTTTTATGTGGATCCAGGACTCTCTAACGACGAAATATTATTTTTCAGCCAAATCGACTAGAGGTAAAGAGGATTAGGGGGAAGTTTTAAGATAAATACTGTAATAACTGCCGATGGAATGAATGGATCATCACGAAATTTTATATGTGTGACCAAAACCCCGGTTTTCAAAATACGGTTTTCGGTACGTATCCAAGCAGTGTTCAAAAAATCGTAATTAATATAAAATATGCCTTTTTCATTTTTCTACAACTTTTATTTGAAGATATTTTTGAGGGCGCCGGTAGCTCAGTGGTATGCGTGCTTGACTTCTGAGCTCAAGGTCGTGGGTTCGTAGCCTTAGTTTATTTTATCTGGGAGGTAAAATAAACTTAAGCATGCCGTCCTTCGCATGGGACGTTAAGCGATGGTCCCGCCGAGCCTGTACGATGTCAGGTACTCGTTAAAGACCCCAACCCTAGTTGAATAAAAATTTAGGGTAGGCAAAATTTAGGACTCCCACAGTAGAGTCGGGCTCATGTCCACCAGAGTGACGAAAGAGCGCTCTGGTAGTAGGCGATATGACCTCGTAGTTAAAGCCCGGGCATGAGTCATAGAACCTAACCTAACCTAACCTAAGATATTTTTGATTAGTTCATAAATATAAGCGTGATCTTGTAAAATGTTAGTCATTGGGCCTCGAAGTAAACTGGTCTTAATTTTCGCCTTATTTTGGCCAAAATCCAATCAGATCTAAGTTAGCACATGTTACGTTGTCATTTTGAATTTCATTAGATAGGCCTACATGCGAAAATGGTCAAAACGTGTTTTGGGAGACCTGGGAACATGATAACTCAATCTCGGATTTTTGCACGAATACAATACTCCCTTGTATACTAAATGTACAAGAAAGTTAAAATTGATTAAATTCCAGGATTTCTCTCAATCCGTCAATGATACATGGTAATTTCTCAAGGGACCCCCTAAGGCTATATTTTCCGCTCAAGTCCCTTCTCACAACTTAAACCTCCGGGGACTTAAGTTTATAATTTAGTTGACAGTTGAGAACTTGGTGTACTCCATAATGGGACCCACTTCGGAATAACATATTAATGGGGCATAGTCCATTCATCAATTTGAAGGGTGGTTAAATTAAAAAAATAAATATTGTTTTATTCCGAAATCCCGAATTTGGGTTTCCCACTGATTTAAGATGAAGAATGGCGGAGTATTATGGCGTGCAACACGGGAAGAACCTGCTTGTTTTAAAAAATGTAATATATAATAATTTGTTTATCACCTTTACTCTCAGACGGTTCTTTGTTTATCACCTTCACTCTCAGACGGCCCATTGTTTATCACCTTCACTCTCAGACGGCCCTTTGTTTACCACCTTCACTCTCAGACGTTTCTTTGTTTATCACGTTCACTCTCATGCCCTCCAGTTCTGTTGCAACAATGTAACAATTCCTACTTCCAAGTCCGCTATCTTGGCTTCTACCTGGACAGCAAACCGATTTGGAACCCCCATACTTGATTGAAACGCCAAGAACTAAACTTTACAGACTCTTTAAGAGAACATCTTAACTGTCTACTGAGGACTTACAATATATCATAAGACCGATATGGAGCTATATATTGGAGCTGTGTGTCTCAGCCAAGTCATCAAACTTCAAGCGGATCCAATCCTTCCAATCCAAAGTCCTTAGAACCATTGTAGATGCTCCCTTTTTTGTTTCTAACCTTACAATCCATAACGACCTCAAAGTTCCTTTTGTCCAAGACCTCAGCAACAATAATCCTCTTGCCAAATCCTTGTCATCACAATCCTCCAAGAAGGCTGAGGAGGCGTTGGCCTCGAGGTCTACTTTAATTTGTATTTTTATTTAATTTTTTTTATTATTGATTTTTCTCAGGTCATTTTTTAAGAGAGTGCTGATGATGACCGGATTCTCCCCTCATACCTCTCAGTCCGCTCGACGCCCCGCCTCCTTGTCTTCCTCCACTGCTGGACAGTGTTGTCCTCGCTCAGATTCTTAGTTATTTTATTATTTTATCTCTTTTATTTCATGGTTTCTTTTTATTCATACCACCATTTATTTTGTACATATTTTATTTATTTATTTTTGTGTATGTTTGCGTTTCAAATATTTAGTTATACTGATGGCCCTATGGTCATTAAGAAGAAACCAGACTTCAGTTAATTTCCTCTGGATCCCAGGTCATTGTGGCATTGCAGGTAATGAAGCAGATAAGAATGCCAGGCGCGCCATACTAGGACTACTCACATCCGAAGTCCCTGTAAGTGACTTCGTTGCCTACATCAAGGATAGAGTCTGGATCAAATGGCAGATTCGGTGGCTCGGTATGACCGATAATAAGCTAAGGACCATTAAAAGCTCCACTCGAGTCTGGAACACTTCAATACGAGAAAAAAGGAAAGAAGAAGTAATTTTGATTCGGTTACGTATAGGGCAGACCAGGCTGACCCATGGATATCTGATGGCTCGGGAACCCCCTCCTCATAATGGGCATACCTAGGTATGCAATGCATTCTGCTAATTGCAAATATTGAGCGGAGTCGTGACTCAAATTGCCTATACCTTGAACTTTAAATTCATTAGCGGTCACTCGCTTCGCTTACGCCGTGAGCTCCCTCCATGCGACAAAACGTGGTTATCGTCAAGGAATATACTTTATTTACGAAAAAATATGGTCCAAAATAATTTTTTCTCTCGAAAAATTTGTCAAGGGCTTCGTCGAGAACTTTTAATTCACGCGCAGCACCGCAACAATGGTCTCAGTTTCATTGTTTTTTTCAGTGATTATTCCTCGATGCTACTTCCATTTTATATAATTATTTCCTCTGATTATTTTTTTATTATTATATTATATATTATTTTTTTAAACAAATCTTACTCTTGACCTCGACCTATGACCTCAATTTCATGCGCGCGCTTCATGCCATTGTCGATTGAGAAGAATTTGAACGTTTCGCATTGAAGTCTATGGATGAACATATTTTCGATGATTATTCCTCCGTGGTACGTCCAATTTTCGAAATTATTTTTTAACAACCTTCACGTGACTGACATCCATCAATATGCAAAAATTGATCAGGATCAGATAAACAGTTTTAATGCAGGAGGGGCACAAACGAAACACACGAGTCGTCTAAAGATTGAGCTACGCTCATTCTTCCGTTTCACTCCAGAATGAGCTCCGCTCAATAAACTAAGGACCATCAAAAGCTCCACTCGAGTCTGGAAGACTTCAATAAGAGAAAAAAGGAGAGAAGTAATTTTGATTCGGTTACGTATAGGGCAGACCAGGCTGACCATGGATATCTGATGGCTCAGGAACCCCCTCCTCTGTGTCAGTGCTGCGGGGTGGGACTGTCTGTCAGACACATTCAATGCATGGCATATAGTCCCCAGCATGAAAATTGCAACCTTACGGTGGATATTTCCGAAATTCTATCCAATAATAGCTCCCAAATTACTCAACTATTTCATTTCTTGCACTTCACAAACCACTTATCTAAATTATAAAACAAAATTATCTTCATCACGTAGCCTTTCTACTCCGTATACAGCAATCTCCTTTATTATTATTAATCTGCGCCTATCCAAATTAGCCCGCTAGGATCCCCAGAGACCTTCATCCATCAGGCATCCATGACCCTCGTGGTCGAAATGCCTTAAAGAAAAAAAAAAATTAGTATTACTTATCATTTTATTATTTATTCTTATAGTCAACACATCTGCTTATTGTTTTTGTACAGATTGTAGAATAAATAATTTAAAAAAAGTGTTTATTATTGATTATGAGGATATAGTAGACTTTTAAATAAATAATACAGAGGTATCCTCCAGTACAACAATATATTTTATCTACACAACTAGTTTCGGCAATATGCCATCATCAGTAAGTGAATCTAAAATTGGAGAAGAGCTAAAAGAAATTATAGATTCATCTCCGGATCAAGCTGGAGGCTGCATCCAGAGTTTTCAACAGAACTTCATGTTTTCCCGACCTTCAGATTCTAAATACGAAAAATTTTAAACATTTCTGTGAAGACGATATCTCCTGATAAAATGAATGTATCGGTATCGACACAAAATTTTATATGTGAATCTAAAACGCTCTAACGATGACATCTATTCATTTTGAGCCAAATCGACCAAAAAGAAGGAGTGAATTAGGGAGGAGACTTAACGCACTCTAATAACTGCCAATAGAATGAATGGATCGACACGAAATTTTATGTGTCCTAAACTCCATAAGGGCAACGCCTATCGATTTTTAGTCAAATCGGCCTAAGGAAAAGTCGTAATGATTGTATGGACACAAAATTTAGTATGAGGAATAGCGCAAACCGTCTGGTTTTACAGAGGTATATTACAAATTAAATATCAAGACGCAAAGTTATGCCCGGGCAACGACAGGTAAACCCTTAATACAAAAGAAAATGATCTGTGGGATGACAGAGTGGGAGATTGTATTGCCCCAAGAAAGTGGAATAGAATGAGGCCCACCTGGAAGGATATTGGCATCCCAGCTTTACGGCCAACCTCTCCAATTTTGACTTTATTAAACGTCCAATACTCCATAAGAATCCTACGAGAGTATTTTTTTTTTTTAAGAGTTTTTTGAGCTTCCATTATTTAAATATGAAATTAGGTGACCTGACATTTTTACTCCATGAAGGGATACCATCACTTCATCCGACAAAAATCTCCAGAACAAATTAATCAATTTTCCAGTAGTGGTTTAGACCTTATGAATATTTGAGGGGGGAAAAAAATGACCTTAATTTTCATGATGAATCTTACGTTTTACAATATAAATATAAACTTTGAAAAGCTATAGTTCTTTCTAATGACCTTATGAACTGCATATTAGTCATGCATCTATATCGGTGTTATTGATTATTTACCCCACATCCATCGCCACATCGCCCAACATCTATCTATGAAATAAAACTCACTCCCGGACGGGATTCAATATACAGAATGAATGAAATGAAATATTTATTCTAATACCGAGGTCCCCTAAGAATAAATACATAAAAAGTCAAAACGAAAAGAAACAAAGATACGAGTACTATAGAATAAAATATCACTAAGCCCTAAGTAATTATACTGCTGACATTATAATATTGGGCATGACCAAATGCACGTAATAATAATGGCCTATTTACAGTTGAAAAATGACTTTTCACAACAATTATGATTATATATTGATGATCGTTTCTGTGATGTATGAAAATGGCTCAAAGAAGCCGAAACGTCATGATGATGAAATAAATAAAATATAGTAGACCTTAAGAGGCCAACAAAATTAATTTTCGCTCAAATTAATCAATTAAGTTTTTGCTATCTCAACAAAAAGTTTATTTACATGTGAACTTTTGAATCCCCATAAGCAATTTTGTGTCGATACATTCATTATATCGTCAATTATTGGGGTTTTTGATTCGAGCCCTCTTCGTATGAGCGAAAAATTAATAGATACCGTACTTATTGGGTTTTTAAATTAAAATATAAACTTTTGATGCCATTACATCTGTAGCGATTGTATCCGAACAACGACGGTATCGCAGAAGCAGACAAACTTACAAATATAACCAAACAGATGACCTGCCAGCCAGCTGATAATTCAATTTTGTATATTTTTTTCGTTTGCTTTCTCAATCAATTTGTTTCATTATTTATTTATATTCATTATTGTATGTTTTTTTCCCACTATAGTAATATTACTATAGTGGGAAAAAAACATAAAGTAAAAATAGAAAAAAAGTAAAAATATTTATTTTTAATTTTTTTTCTATTTTTACTTGGGGCTTAGTGATATTTTATTCTATAGTATCTTTGTTGATGTATATTGAGGTAATTTTTTTTTTAAAATACTTTTTAAATAATTTTTATCGAGTATGTCAGGTTGTCATCCCTCCCTACCCTATGTGAATAAAAATGTAGGGTAGGCAAAATTTAGGAGGGAGGTAAAAGCGTTTTGGTAGTAGGCGATATGATCTTATAGTAAAGCCCGGGCATGAGTTACAATAACTAATTATTATTGGTAGTTTAATATACGTAAAAAGAAAAAAGTTTTTTTAAAAAGCTTAAAAAAAAACCCGACGAGGATGGGATTCGAACCCACGCGTGCAGAGCACATTGGATTAGCAGTCCAACGCCTTAACCACTCGGCCACCTCGTCTTCATTATTTACCTCGTGTAATAAGAAGTGTCGTAAGTCAGTCTGTAGTTATAAGAGATAAGACACGATCCGGCTGAACGCTCCGTTCAGAACAATCTAATCTAATTCAATGTGTTATCGAGATATGACGTAGTGGCTATTGATGGAGGAATACATTTTGAGTTTCCTATAGGTAAGGTTTTATGACATACCTGGGCTTTAACTACGAGGTCATATCGCCTACTACCAGAGCGCTCCTTCGTCACTCTGGTGGACATGAGCCCGACTCTACTGTGGGAGTCCTAAATTTTGCCTACTCTAAATTTTTATTCATCTAGAGTAGGGTCTTTAACGAGTACCTGACATCGTACAGGCTCGGGACCATCGCTTAACGTCCCACCCGAAGGATGGCTTGCTTAAGTTTATTTTACCTCCCAGATAAAATAAACTAAGGGCCTCGGTCGGATTACGAACCCACGTTCTTGAGCTCAGAAGGCAAGCACGCATACCACTTTGCTACCGGCGCCCTCTATATATATATTATTTTTCATATATTGTTATAGTTACATTGTTTTCTTTCTTTTCTATATCTCGCACATTGGGACCTGATGATGGGACGTAAGAACGTTGGGATAAAAACACTTCCGAAGAGTTTTTTTTGAAAAATAGTTATCTTAATTTTCATTAAATTGAAAAATGTCTCTACTTATTATAAACGTATCTTGTATTAATTTTGTTTATGTACCTACACATATATTTTTAAATATTTATTTGTTCAGTTTTTATTAATTTCATTTTATTTTTTTAAATAGTTTTGTTATTACTACTAATCATACGTGTGTTAGACTCAAGTAGTTATAAATCTAATTTATAAGCTATCTTAATGTATAAATTTTCCTGACGTATCCTATTACCATGTATTGTTTTAATGGAAATAAATTTATTATTATTATTATTATGTGCATAGGTGTCTAACTGTATGTGTATGTCTATGAACACGATAATTCCCGATAGAATGAATGAACGACACCTATTGATTTTTAGCCAAATCGACCAACGAAAAGGATTAGGGGCACATTTTAATATGAGGATTCAGAAGTTTTTATATAAGACTAACACTGAATTTTAGCCCAATTGATTAATTCATGTTGGGGAAGTACATAACAGGCGATTCACCGACAACTTTTTATTAAGGTTCTTTCGAAAAATAAATAAGGTAAAAGAAGACTAGTGAGAGAATTAAGGGCAAACACATTAAGTAAGAGGGTTGGACGGCTAAGTGAGCGTCACGTAGTGAGCGGATAAAAGGGGTTGATGACCCACCAAGACCTTTTGGTTAAACCAAAGACCGGTGAACCAGGGAAGTGCACTTTGTCATCATTCTGTACTAGCAGGCTTACTTGGCGTTGTCCACAAGTAACTTTGCGTGTTACTACTACATTATAATACATTCTCTCTTACATGAGGCGGTCGTTCTAACCACTCAACTCGCACTGATCCCTCCGCTTCCAAAAATATATGTATATTTTGAGTTTCCTATAGGTTAAGTTTTTTGACTCATACCCGGGCTTTAACTACGAGGTCATATCGCCTACTACCAGAGCGCTCTTTCGTCACTCTGGTGGACATGAGCCCGACTCTACTGTGAGAGTCCTAAATTTTGCTTACCCTAAATTTTTATTCACTTAGGGCAGGGGTCTTTTACGAGTACCTGACATCGTACTGACTCGAGACCATCACTTAAAGTCCCATCCGAAGGACGGCGTGCTTAAATTTATTTTACCCCCCAAATAAAATAAACTAAGGGCCTCGGTCGGGATTTGAACCCACGATCTTGAGCTCAAAAGACAAGCACGCATACCACTGAGCTACCGGCGCTCTCTGAGTTTTCTATAGGAAGGAGATAGCTCAAGAGATAGCTCGTGTTGAAAATGTTAGTCATATCAAATATCAAAAAATACCGAACTATAAAACGTATACTTAAAAAAAAAAAACGGTAATTGGCGGATTTGGCTGAAAATCAATAGGTGTCTTCCTTAAGGTGTTCTGCGAACACATGTAAAAATTTTAATGTAAAAATTCATTCTATCGGAAGTTACACACACATGACAAACATGAAAAGTGTTTTAAATTTCTGAAAATAGGAGGCCGGAAAACATAAAATTTCGTTGAAAATTCAACATCGAATTTCTGACCCATTAGCCATTATAGGACTTTCTTATACCAACCACGCTTCAATATCACTCTCCCACTTCCCCCTCTCAATTATTTCATATTGAGTTGGCGTCAGCTGCGCCGGTAGCTCAGTGGTATGCGTGGTTGTCTTCTAAGCTCAAGAACGTGGGTTCGCAACCCGACCGAGGCTCTTAGTTTATTTTATCTGCAAGGTAAAATAAACTTAAGCACGCCGTCCTTTAAGCGTAGGTCCCGAACCTGTACGATCTCAGGTCTTCGTTAAAGACCCCTAGTCAGGTGAATAAAAATTTAGGGTAGGCAAAATTTAGGACTCCCACAGTAGAGTCCCATGTCCACCAGAGTGACGAAAGAGCGCTCTGGTAGTAGGCGATATGACCTCGTAGTTAATCCGTTAAAGACCTATCACTATCTTTATATGTAGGCCTTCCCCCACAACCCCCTTGCCTTTCAAAGTTTTGAGATATCACGTAGCGTATTTTTCAATTTGGCCTTCAAGCATACTACATCTGAAATTTCATGATAATCCAACCCCCCCTCCCGTTCAAAATTTAGGGACGCCACAGAGCTTTTTTTTTAACTAAGCTTTTAAGAATATTACATGTGAAATTTCATGAAAATCCGTCCATCCGTTAATGAGCTAGAACTATTTTTATGCTTAGGCGCCCCTTACAACCCCCCCCCCCCCCCCCCCCTCCAGTTGACAGCTAGGAACTCTCTTCATAAGAACCTTCCTCGGACTTCAACGAATATTTGAAAAAAAAAAATAGCCGAATTGGTCCAGCCGTTCTCGAGTTTTGCGCTTAGCAAAATTAGGCATTCATTTTTATTGTATAGAAGATTACAAGTTTCCACAATATGTTCGCATTTCTCAACTTGGAAGTTATAACGATTTCGGAGAAATAGATCATTAATTATATGATCAAAATATAAGTTTGTAATATAAGTTGTAAGGACTTACCTGCAAAGTGGGAGACACTTGCGAGGACTTCTAACATGCTGAAGTTGTGAACATCCCATCATCTACAAGAAGAACTGTCTGCCAGGGTAACACCACTTATGGAGGGTCGGATACAAACAGCATTCCAAACAGGCACGCTAACTTTTCCCCAACAAAACTTAACTATAATTAAATATACAGATACTTCTAAGTACATTTTCAGAAATTGTGTTTACTTGAAATTTTTCTGACATTTTTCATCTTATATCTTTCATGATTATTAGAAAAAAATAAAAATAAAAATTGTGATGTGGCTATTACAGGACGTTCTTATACGAACCACGCTTACAGATAACTCTCTTTTCCTCTTTTCTTACTGGCATTACTGAGTATAAGAGTAGTCTCAAAATATCGCTATACAAAGAGACAAAATGAAATGATTTTGCGAGAGAGTGATCTGTAAGCGTTTGGTATAAAAAAAATCCTGTAAAACCCACATCACATATATTTCTCTTAATTTTTATAGTTTAGAAAAAAAAACTACCAATACAAAAACTATATTTTAAAGTGCGTTGTTACGAGTTACGATTCAAAAATTACTTAGATATATTCCTTATAGATATTTAGTTTACATTCTTCGGGGCGCTATAACTTTTGTCTTTAGTTACTTTCTCACATTTGAGAACTTTTATAAGGAAATTTTATAAGGAACAATTTTGGTAAGAATCAGTTTTGCGATAGGACTAACCGTTTTCGGGTAAATCAAGGAAACGTCTAAAAATGTGTGTTTCAAAACTACATAGCAAGATGGTTTTTGGCATGTAACTCAAAAACCGGACGACCTGTAAAAAATCGTATTCCATATACATTATGTATATGGTATTTTAGTATTCTCTACAACTATTATTCGAAAAGATTTTGGATAAGGTCATAAACATAAGCTGTATCTTGTAAAATGTAGTTAAGTCCCGAGGGAAAATGGTCTAAATTTTCGTTCGATTTCGGCCAAAATCTAATAAATCAAATTTCAAGTTCATAGCTACAATCGCTCACAACTTTTCAATCACACACATACACACAAACGTGAAAATCAGGAAATCTCGATCTCGGATTTTCGCACGATTACAATACTTCCACCATAGGTATAAGAAAGTAAAAAAAAAATTGTCGGTGAATCACCAGGATGAATTAATCAATTTACTTTTCGCCAGATTATCCACCAGGGGACCTTGAAACGTGAAAAAATCTGTTGAAACCTCGAATTCGAAGTTTCGGACTATTACAATTCTGTGTTGTCATGAGGACATTAAAAATGTACTCATCCCTAGGGTCCTGAGCTGGAGGTTGTACCGACCAATGTACATTGCACTAAGTTAATCGGAGTTGAACAAAGCCGAGAGGAAGGGGGCTTAACTAAGTTTCAGCTTTGATCCCGAAGCAGGAGGTAAATCTCAAATTTGTAATTGTGGAGAGTGGCCATATCCCTCTGTCCTTTGAGACGAGGCCACACTCTGTCTATCCGGCTAACAGGATTAACGGTGGAACCACTTCGTTTAATCTTACCTTAGCCTCGACACTGCTCTGTCTGATATGAAACAGATTCGATGTATTTATGGTTCTCATCGCTCAATGGTCATTTTACTTTCTCAGGTATATAGGAGAAGTTATGTAATCGATAACCTCCAGGTAGGGATGGGCGATAGTCGAAAGTTGGCCACTATCGATAGTCCGAAACTATCGGTGGAAAACTATCGATCTCATTTTCTGTCTAAAATAATCGCATTAAGTATAACACTTGGCAAGAATTTTAACACATTAATTAAAGTGCAAAAACACTTATTGTAGTTAATAAAAAAACAATTAATGGCTTTAGATTCAACTATTTTTATTTCAATCAACAACTTTTATAAAACAATAGCAAAAAATTAATTACCAATTGACGAAAAATACTTTTGTAAAACTTTATGGGACAGTGAGCAGTGATCCATGGTGTGGTAATCCAGTGGTTCTGCAGTGGGTTGTTTGGTCTTGGGTGCCGGTTTATAAGTTTCTTGGTGGCGTCTCAAGAGTAGGGTTGGGCGATAGTCGATAGTCAGCACTATCGATAGTCCGATAATATAGGTTAAAAACTATCGAATACTATCGATAGTTTTCCGATAGCAATTCCTTTTTTTCTAGATCTATTTAATAAAGAATTTCAAGAAATTTATTATAATTAAATTCAATTACCTACCTACCTATTTGAAACTTGCAGGATTATAAATTATAAGATAAGGGATAATTATAAAGATAAATGAAAAACGAATTTATTTGAATTTTCAAAAAGTATGTACATATTTACAATTACAATGAACAAATCAAATCATCAGAAAATAAAAATAACGAAATAGTTACTTTCCATCTGCCCCTCCAAGCTACTAGTAGCGTTTTGTAGCCATATATGTGCGTTTTTAGCATTTAAATCACTTAAAAATGCCTTCTTCTTCCACCTTGGGTCCAGTAGAGTAAACTGAACCAACATTTCCAACAATTACAAGAAAGAGGTACCAGGAAGAGTAGGGGAACGAAATGAAAATGCTATAAAAAAATTTCGAAGAATTGTAGAATAAGATCCCCAATTAAAGAGGAAGTTAGGATTATAAATACCTAGAAGAGCCAATGCCCAATACCGTGAATTTAGTTTGTTTGCAAGAGTGCGTGACTACGTCATCAACATCAAAACTTGTGAGTAAAAATTTTAAAAATATCAATAGTCAAAACTATCGATATTGGTACCGATAGGCGTGACCTATCGATATTGGGTACCGATAGGCGTGATCCATCGATATATCGATAGTAACTATCGACTATCACCCATCCCTACTCAAGAGGTGATCCCTTAAATTGGATGTGTTTAGCCCTCTGTACTAGGAATTGGATTGGTTTTTTGTTCACAAGTAGCAAGCGTTCATTCAAAATATTCAAATATTTCTATGAAAACAATGTGCTTCCCATCAAAGTTGATTAACATGGGTTGAACAGTTACGCAACTATTTTAAGAATATATATGAACATTTCAATAAATTTCGTCTTTTTATTTTATTTTTATTTATTTATTTTTTTATTCAAAACGTATCCCCTGTAATGAAGAAAAAATTAATATCGATAATAGCCTTAACTATGAGATAGTTCTCGTCTACCTATAAGTCTCTCTCCTCTGGACAGATTGTTACTCTTCTGTTTCATCCAGTTTTTTACAATTCATATATAAGTCATTATTGTTATCATGTTTCACATTATTATTCATACTTGTTTTTTCTAATTTTTCTATATTTATTTCTCTTTATTATTTTTCACTAGTTTATTATATTGTTTTACTCATTGCCTGTTTTTAAAATTTAGTATTTACTTCTAGAGACCTCTTTTATTTTATTTTGTATTTATTCTTTTCAACTGGCTGATACTTGTATACTCTTGTTTATTTTTTATGTTATTATTCTTAGCGGGCCCAGAATAAAGATTATTTTTCATTAATTTCAACTATCATGTCATGAGTCATGAACTATCGTTATATCGATAGTACTATCGACTATCGCTCATCCCTACCTCCAGGTTCCAAAGGCGGTGGTTTAACGCCAATATCCTTTCCCTCCAAAACCATGTTCCATTCCCATCTTCCAAGGAAGAAATTCCCTCTAGACCAATGCCCATTAAAGTAGAATATCCTCACATTTTTGGACGATTGGAATCTATTTAAAAAACAAAACTGTCACCCAGATATGAGCAGGTCCCAGGTATGATCCGGTCCCGCGAGTTAACTCCACCCTGGCCTGATCCCACATATGTCACTCGAAGACTGCAGTCTCCATGCTCCACAAGAACAGTTTGAAGCTTCGATTGTTCTTCCTTCTAAAGAACATTTTGGAGTTACAATATCCATGATCTGATAATATCTGAGACATCCAGTCCAACATCGACTGCGGAAAGTATGCATAAATCGTTCAGCTATTCGAACTTTGTGTAACCAAGAAGCATTCTATAAGAACATTCCAACATTATCCTCCGTCTACTTATGTTGTTCTGTTTTTCTTTTTCAACATATAGAAGGATAAACGACGAAGAGTTAAGCGGAAAAAAGGGTTAGAAGAAATGTAAATATAAGGGAAGGTAAGGTGGGCTGGAAAGACTGGAAAACGGGGATGCACAAGGTATTATGAATAGCAAGGGCTTATATACAATCCCTGGGGCCCACCTAAATATGCTAAACATTCAGGGAAAAAAGAAAATGGTCTGGAAACCAAGATCTCCTTTCTGCGTAAACCCAACCAACACGACCTCTGACAAATTCTTTTTTTTTTTTTTTATGCGAGCAGTTTCGTATATAACAACAATTATTTTATGTTATATTTTTACATATTCAAAAATATTAGTTTATATTTGAGGAGGTGAGATTCAAAAACAGGTTTCTCACATTTTTTAGAAAATGATCTTGATATGGCGTTTTTTTCGTCTCATTGAGAGCTATCGGTATGTGTAACTGTAATGATTCAAAAATAGTTTTCTCTCATCGTAAAACTACTTCAAAAAAATGGATTTGGTTCAAAAGTAGGTTTCTCCAACAACAGTTGTGCATCAAAGGCAGGATGTGTCTCGTGTTTGGTGAACTCTGGGAGACGAATGTTGAAGAATCTAGTCTGGAGTATTACCGAAGAGTTCTCTCAATGGATGATGGACACCAGAAGGAAGAATGCGATTGCCTCGAGCATGAGGTGGCTGTCCGTGTTTAGCTGCTTTTTTGTTGATTTATTTTAATGATTTTAGGTTTTTTTTAACAATAACAGACATTTTTCACTTGCACGTTCTTGTTTATTTCCTATTCCATATCAGTCGACTTATTGAATTGTCTATCTGCTGCTCATAAAAAATAATTTAAAGGACAAATGAAAATTTTTATATGCAGATATGGAGTGTTTGAATCATAACCAGGTTTCTCCTAAACATTTCTCTGTTTATTTAAAAAAGAGAAACCTGTTTTTGAATCCCACCTCCTCATTTATTGAAAGACGCCTGACATGGAATCCTCATACTAGACTTAAAAGACAAGAACTTAATCGACGATACAAACTCTTATTACGACATTTAGACAACAGATCGAAACTTACATTAAGTATTATCAGTCAGAAATTATTCACAGAAACACGGAAAACATGAAATTCGTGTAAATACTCAAAATCGAATTTCTGACAAATTAAATAATTTCCTCTACACTTCGTGTAGCTTAGAAATAGAAAATGTTGCTGAAAGAACAAAAGCTAATTTCTAAACGTAGCTTCTCTGCAAATCGATCCAGTATATATTCAGGTTTACCTTGATATTATTTTTTTCAAAGAAGGATACCTTAATTGTAAGTACACTACTTTGAAGAGAGTACTCCATTAATGAAATGAAACTTTATTACTTATAGAGATACAAATCTCATAGCAAGAGTTGACCTTACTAGCTCACACATAAATGTATATATATATATATATTGTAGCATATCTACCCTATAGACAATTATTATTATTATTATATTATTATTATACAGCAAGAACCAGTGACAGTACGAGCGAATCGAGGCCACTTGGAACTGATTTAAAGAGGATTTTATTAAGAAGAATATGCTCGGAACTAGCGATGCCTGCGAGTGAATCGCGATCGCTAGGAGCGAAAACAAGGAACAAAGGATATAGAGGAAAGGAAGGAAGCAAGATAATTGTTTACACCCGGTGTTGCCTGAACGGCCAGGCCGGGCTAGCAATCCCCCGTTCTCGGAATTGACTGATGCAACCGGTGATGTGGCTGGAAGTAAATTAGGTGGGAACAAACAGCCAATAAGATGTCGGGATCCATCCCCACCACGATGAACTAAAGAAGCCACCCTTCATAGGCATTATACGTTGAGAGTTGGGGCCAGACAGACCACGTCAGTTATATATTTCTTTTAGATTTTACAGTTGAGTTTTAAATATGTGAGTAAATCAACTCCTCTTCATGCTTGAGCCGTTGAGGCCACATCGAACTAGTCAGTGAGATATAGTGTATTTCGGACGGTGTAAAGCCAGTGAAAGATGTAACTTGTAGTGTGGCCTCGAAACCAGACAGATCTTCAAGGACTATGTGATTGGATGAATTTTGCGGGATGTCCAGATAAAGCTGATCGCACCGTCATCGCCAGGGATATCATTAAAGGTACCTATAATATCGATTCTAGGATAGATGTTTTTAGATACGATTCAGTCTTTCCGACATAGGCCCATTTTATTTGTAAATTATATTTTGTAAATTGTTTTGTAAATTTTGTTCTTATTAAAATAAATATGTTACAGTTCTAAGTTTGATTCATTCCATTCCCCCCCCCCCCCCCCCCCCCCACCACTCATGCTTCTTCTAGTTGGCAACAGTAATTAATTATTATTAAATACTGGTGACAACTACACATTAGGTAACTTGTAACCGTTCTTCCCGTGAGGAGTGTACTCAGTTATCCAAGGCATTTTTCATTTAAAGTCGCGATTTTAGGAATTTTCGATTTTTATATATAGAGGGCGCCGGTAGCTCAGTGGTATGGGTGCTTGTCTTCTGAGCTCAAGATCGTGGGTTCGAAACCCGACCAAGGCCCTTAGTTTAGTTTATCTGGGAGGTAAAATAATCTTGAGAACGCCGTCCTTCGGATGGGACGTTAAGCGATGGTCCCGAGCCTGTACGATGTCAGGTACTCGTTAAAGACCCCCTACTCTAGATGAATAAAAATTTAGAGTAGGCAAAATTTAGGACTCCCACAGTAGAGTCGGGCTCATGTCCACCAGAGTGACGAAGGAGACGAACACTTCATAACGATCTTATGATACACACAGTACCCAACACAATACAAACTACTTACATTACATTTTTAGAAAACTATACACACATAAAAATCCAGAAATACGTACTTTATCTTCACAACACTTACCACAAAACCCCCCATTAAGGCTGAAGAGAAGATGGAATCTCTCTTACCCATCCATCAAAATTGTCTTTCAATTCCTTTTTATTTATTTTATTTATGTTTTTTTCTGTTCTTGTCCTAATAATTAAGATAAATCTTCGTCCCGAGGACCTACCACTGGGTGGCCTTCCTCTCACATGCCCTTCACGCCAACATATCAATACCATCATAGATGCTGGTTGTTGCATCCTAGCAACAGTTGTATCTTTATAAATAAAAGACAAAAAAAAAAAAAAAATCCCCCTTACCCTGGATGACTGAAAATCATCGTCCTTAGAGGGTTCTGGACAGACGGTCAGACAGATATTTATTTTTTTCATTTTTGGAATCAGGATGTCGAAACATGAAATTCCGTTGAAAAGTAAAAATAGTTGATCAAGTTCATCTAATGATTGTCCATTCCAAGGTGAGCATGTGTGTGGTTCAAATAACAGTAGTGTAACCGTTGACTGGTTAAGCTAACAGTTAACCACAGGCTCCTCTACTGTCAAGTTAACCACTACCTCGTCATAGCCACTGTACACAGAGGAGGAACATGATGTTAATTGTCAGTCGGTGTTCCGCCATTCCACCTTCTCATCAGAAGGCAACCCACAAATTGAGTAAGGGCGTCGGTAGTTCTGAGGAAGTGTTCTAGCCAACTGAGTTCAAGATTGAGGACCCCAAAATCGGCCGAGGGTCTTAGGTTTTTTGTGTGGTAAGTGAAATAAAGATAATAAAATTCCTAGGTCTCCATATTGATATGAAACTAACATGGGCCAATTGTAAATATGCAAATAAAATATTTTAAAAATATATAAAATTTAGTTTCACATTTAGAATTTTGTATTTAATTTAATGGCATATCGTTTCGAGGTTTAGTCCATTAGGTGCAGTTTTAATGAAGCTAATCATCAACGGGTACATATTTAGCATATAAATGAGAATTGGGTTTCATTTGGGCAACCAATTATGCGAATGACATTATACATCCTGGAATCATATTTCAGGTGCATCCCTTGTCAAAAATTACCAGTTATATCCAGTGAGGAATCCATTCACATTTGGATTACAACAGGATCTACATAGATGCAACCAAGATTCGAATTAGACATTCAAAATCAATCGAGAATGCAGCATTTTCACAGAAGATCTTGTCACATTACTGCAAGCTATATTTAATTTTATATTTAATCTCGATTCAGGCGATTCGTAATTTATGGTCAGTTGAAAAAAGCATCCAAGAAATTCACTCTAAATTAATTGGAAACCAGAAGAATTAAAGCTAATTTGGATCGCGTCCCATGTTGGCATTCCTGGGAACGAAAAAGCAGACATTGCCGCAAGACGCTGCACTCTCCCCCTTTTTGCCTCAACAAACAGTTAACATAGCAACACTGGAACAATGAATGGTCTCAGATGGAAGACAACAAACTCTGAAGAATAAAATAAGAAAACAAGCCGTGGAAACCTCCAAGTATCATGAAGAGACGAGACACGGTGATCATCACAAGACTGAGGACTGTCGACATGGTACGGTTCACAGTACAACATACAGGGTGGCCCAGATAAGCGGGCCACAAGTGGAATAACTCCTAAACGGTTAGAGATATCAAAATTGTAAATAGGACTAAAGTTATAGCACTCGCCGAGAGCTATAGTATGGCGTCCTCGAAAATACATAAATGATCCTTTTAATGGCTCAAACAGCCCTTTGAAGGGCGGGGTTCCCTTTTGACCCTTAAGTTTCATTACATTTTATTAAAGTACTAAAGAAACAAGGAAGAACTGTGCAAACAGATTTTTGATATGTCTAGTAGTTCTCGGGAAAAAAACGTGCAACTTTAAACGTTTTTTTTCCGAGAACTACTTGACGTATCGAAAATCTGTTTGCACAGTTCTTCCTTGTTTCTTTAGTACTTTAATAAAATGTAATGAAACTTAAGGGTCAAAAGGGAACCCTGCCCTTCGAAGGGCTGTTTGAGCCATTAAAAGGGTCATTTATGTCTTTTCAAGGACGCCATATTATAGCTCTCGGCAAGTGCTACAACTTTAGTCCTATGCACAATTTTGATATCTCTAACCGTTTAGGAGTTATTTCATTTGTGGCCCGCTTATCTGTTCCACCCTGTATACTGACTGCACAAACTACACCACATTAAGAGACAAATACAATCTACCGACTGACATAAAAAAAATACTCCAAACACTCAACGACATTCGTAAGACAACTAAGGACATTTAGATACAATAGTCGTCACTAATGATAATAAAGTTGATGTGACGTTAAATAAAATTAAGAAAAAAAAAAAAAATTAATTAATTTCTGAAATTTGTCTTGCCATGAAACTCCTGGAGCTATTTGAATGAAATTTTAAATTTAAAGAAGTCGTTTGTGAGCTCCAGCTCGAAATATAATATATTTATATATTATACATAATATGTATATATAAATATATTACCTAAAGGTTAAATAGGTTTTCGCTCTTCCATCCCTTCTTCTCTTGGGCCGATATTGGCTGAAAATCAGAAGATGACTTACTCTAGGGACTTCTTCCAGTTATAAAAAGAGTGCGGTGAATACTGGCTTTGTACATCCCCAGATCGAATTAATCAAGTTTTGCTCTCCCTCTAAGAAATTTAATATGGTTACAATTCATTACTACCTACAACCGTTCCCATCATTCGATCGTCTGCAAACGATACCGACGATTCTATTGATCATCGGTGAACGTACAAGATGTCATTCTCTTCAGGGCGAAACTATCTACAAAATGACCACCGGCGATTTTTGATTTAAACTTTTTTTCTATAATTTGTTGCCATCTGACCACATAAAAAAACAGTTCACAACAATATTAATGACTTTTCGCATTTCTAAAATTGATTCTTCTTTCAATGCATTTTTCAGAGTTAAAAACAAAAAATGTGGGTAGCCAAGAAATGTATTATGAGATTTTTCTCACTCCTTTTCGCCTTAATACCGGACTGGAGATTTCAAAACTCTCCCCCAACTTAATGAATTAGCCAACAACGCTATCCACCTTACCACTATTACTAATTCCATATAAATATTATTATTTCCAAATAGAGTATTGTTACAATCAAAGTTATAGAACAACTTATCAATTGTTGTACAGTTTCAAACCTCAATATTGACAATTCGTTAACGAAGTTAAATTAAATTGACTGCCAACTCAATGTATTCCATTTAACAGGCTTGATAGTTAAATCAATTTCAGACAGAAACTGTTTACTTTGAACAAAAGGTCAAATACTAGTTGCTTGATTTGATCAAAATCACCTTTTGACCAAATCCCATTGAATCCCACATCATAAAATCTTCATAAATGTATTGAATCGCTTTGGATGAACTAAAAAAATCCAGCTCATAATCCGATTTGACAGCTATCAGAATTAGTTTTTTCACTTCTCTTGCTTTACGAAGTACAGGGGATGTTACGTAATCGATAAGAAATTCGATGTAGACTTTTATCAGAATCTAATATTTTTCGTCCTTCTGATTCCAAAAAAAAAAAATGTCTGTGAATACGAGAACTTCTGATAGAATGAATGTTTCGTAAATTAAAAACTACGGATGGGCAATAGTTGGCCACTATCGATAATCCGATACTATCAATGGAAAACTATCGATTGTGCCGATAATTCAGTAAGTAGCCGCTTTTCATGCAAAATACTTTCCAATTCCAATATCATTGAGCTGAGTTTACGAAGCTCTTTCTTAGGCGACTCATGTATTTCGTTGTACTCGTACTCCTCCTAAACCCCCGATCACAATGAAATTTGCCATGATGGTAGTGGACACGGTGACGATGGTTTACTACTAAAAAAATCGAACATACCACGGAGGAATAATCACCGAAAAACGAAATCCCCATTGAAATCAATTGAAAGACAAAATTCTCGCGCAAAATAGAATTTTTCGATTTCAAATGTAAAAATCTGGGCGAAGCCCTTTTCGGTTTACCATCGGACACCACTTCACACATTCTAACGTACAAAATTCGACTTTTTTTCGGTAATAATATTCATAGCTGTTGTCTACACTTTTTTTGATCCGTTTTTTTCAGTGTTGTAACGTACAAACTTCGACTTTTGAAAACCCTAACAAACCGGTTCATATGCCCCATTTCAAATGCACTACTTGTATGTTAAACTTGTATGTCTCTTCATGGTCATGATTGAAGTTACCATTAAGAAGACTTGTCGTTATTACTTTATTCTGATGATTATTGTGGGTAGTCAGTACATTTCGCACTTTTCCTATCATCAAAGTAAAAGTTCTAAAATAACTTTCTTCAAAACGTATTCCCTATAATAAAGGGAAATTAATATAGATAGTTACTTAGACTATCGATTGTACTGGAGATATATCGATAGTTCTATCGAAGAGAATCGACCGTTTGGACTACAAATCAATGAGTGTTCTGAATCCTCAATTTTGTGTCGAACCATTCCCATGTTTTAATTTCAATATAAAATTTCATGTTGATATGTTCTTTACAACGGCAGTTAAAGCCCCTAATCCCCCTCTTTCGGACCCATTACAATAACTTCCCTATAGGCTGGGAAGTTAAAAAAAAAGGGTGCTTTACACTTCATAATACCTCGATTTAATTTTTTTTCTTTCTTATATTGTACATAAGCGCAAAGTTATCATATATTATAGTTAGATAATAATTAAGTGTTACCTCACGCCAGTAGCAGAGAATGAGACAACTTCTAAGAGGGAATTTGATTGTATGTTATGTCAGTTTATGGAGAATTCATGTAATCATTATTTACTAGGTAGGTACTTCCTACATATATGACCTCTTGAGTAAATGGAGAATTATGAAATTGGGCAAAACAAAAAGGCTATGTGCAGTTATGGAGATTTATGAGAAAGTACAGCTCGTGAACATCGCCTAACGATAAGATACGTCTGAGCCACATTGTCTAAATATGATTTGTATAAAATAAAAGAGAGAACTTAAATTGTCTAATTCGTTAATAACTGATGTAGTATCAGTAGTTGACGTATACTGGGGCTCATGAATCCTCAAACTAAATACTGTGTCGATAAATTTATTGCATCGGTAGTTAATGAGGTGTCTCCCCTGAACCGTCCTTAAAGGGTTCTGGGAAAAAAGTAGAAATTAAAAGTCGGAGAATCACGTACTTCCCCAGCAAGAATTAATTACAGTAGAACCTCTATAAGTCGAACATCAAGGGAGACGTCAAAAAATTCGAGTTATAGAGTTTTCGTCTTATGGAGGATTTCGACTTAGGCGGATTTTGATTCGACTTGTAGAGGTTAAGATTCATTCTAACTAATTTTGAGTTAGAGAGGTGAAATAAATAAAAATTCAAGTTACAGAGGTAACAAACATATTTATATTTATTATAAATCAACATTATTTCAAAACATCCTTAAAATAAAAAATACGTAGCATATGTAGGTATTAAAAAAAGTCGGCAATTTTTTTTTTGCTTTAGATAATTGGTAATCCTATTTATTGTATACTCACTCCTAAATTGTTTTCAAAGAAACAATGGTGTTCATTGTCTGCAAATTCTTAAAGTCGGTAACTTATTTTTCTTCGAGCTATAGAGGTAATAAGTTTCAAATAATCGAGTTGTAAAGGTTGTAAAATAAAACATTGCTATGTTCGAGATACAGAGGTCCAATTTATTTTTTCGAGTTATAGAGGGAAAATATGTACCAAAATGGCTTGTAGGGACGCACTGATTATTTCGACTAATAGAGGGTTGAGATTTCGAATAATGGAGGTTTTGGGGCTTGAAGGGAAGGGAACAAAACTTTTTTTGGAGTTTTGGAGGTTTCCGACTTATCGAGGTTCGACTTAAAGAGGTTCTACTGTAATTAAAGTTTCGCTCTCCCTCCAAAACGACCGTTTTAGCAATAGTTGACTTGCTTGGTTGGGGCAGTTGGCTTGGGGGGGGGGGGGGGGGGGGGGGAGGGGGCAAAGTTAGAATTCCAATAGTTGGAATCTAGAGGCCAGAACACTCAGCATCTTTCTGGCAGATTACATAACTTCCCCTATACTTTGTATATCTGGAAAAGTATAAAAATGAGTTATGTTGTTATTTAGGTTTAACGTCGTCAAGTATCTACTCACAACATGGGCAGAAAGAACGATCACTACAGGAAGATTTCTGCATATAATATTGACATTGAAACGGCAGTATTTTCCAAAAGTATTTTTTATTAAAAATTAAATGAACAACAACAGACCATGTGTTTATGTATTTAGTAATTTTAACAGTAATGTAAAACTATAAATTTTATTCAAACTGCCTTTGGTGCATATAAAAATATCCAACATCTACATATTGAGGGCGCCGGTAGCTCAGTGGTAAGCGTGCTTGACTTCTGAGCTCAAGGTCGTGGGTTCGTAACCCGACCGAGGCCCTTAGTTTATTTTATCTGGGAGGTAAAATAAACTTAAGCATGCCGTCCTTCGGATGGGACGTTAAGCGATGGTCCCGAGCCTGTACGATGTCAGGTACTCGTTAAAGACCACTACCCTAGATGAATATAAAATTTAGGGTAGGCAAAATTTAGGACTCCCACAGTAGAGTCGGGCTCATGTCCACCAGAGTGACGAAAGAGCGCTCTGGTAGTAGGCGATATGACCTCGTTGTTAAAGCCCGGGCATGAGTCATAAGACCTAACCTAACCTAACATCTAAATATTAAATAATAAGAAACAATATATGAAGAAAAATATTGTTTCTTATTAACATGAATTCTTACAAACATGAATTTACATTTGAACCTTCATTCTATTCAGGGACGTAGCCAGGATTTTGAAGAGGAGGGGCGGGGGGGGGGGGGGGGGGGTAAAGTTAGGCTACAGGGGTGGGGGGTATAGACTCCCGGGGGCACAGCCCGCAGTTTCCGTGGTTAGCGCTGCAGATTTTTGTTATTAATTTGGGAGACTCGGACCTCTAGAAGCTCCCCCTGAGGTTACCACTAACTGTAATACTTAAGTTGACTTTGAGATTGATGAGCAGTAAAAATGCAAAGGGCAGCAGCAGCAAATGCACGCTGTGGTTTCTGTGCTTTTGAGCGAGAAATGAAATGATCGAATTCATTTAAAAAATGTAATATGACTTGTTTTGCAAAAAAGCACAATTTTCGTTTATGCTCCGAAAATCGTGAAAGAACTTCCCCTTAGAAGTGTTATCGATCGTTTATTTAATTTTTATCTTGGGGTTTTTGCTCTGGCACGTCCCCCCGCCCCCTCTCCCCCCCAGGCTACGCCCCTAGGTATATATTCACAATTTCATCAAGATAAATTCACTGAATCTTTCGACACATCATTTAGTATGATTCAGAAGACTCTATGTTAGTTAATTATTATGACTAATGCCTGGGCTTTAACTACAAGATCATATCGCCTACTACCAGAGAGCTCTTTCACTTTGATGGACATGAGCCCTACTCTACAGTCCTACATTTCATACACCTAGGGAGGGTATCTTTAACGAGTACCTAACATTGTATAGGCTCGGGACCATTGCTTAAGGTCCGATCCGAAGGACAGCGTGCTCTCTGTGTAATTCAACTATCTTAATTAATTCATTCTGGGGAAGTACATAGGTGTTTCACCAATGTTTTTTCCTTTTCAAAGCATCCTTTTCAAAAATAAAAAAAATAAAAGTTTTTTTTTTTTTTTTTTTTATTTACAAAGAGATATTTACAACTGTATAAAAATATATACAACAAGCAAATATGCTAATACAGACATAATGGCAATGTCAAAATGTCATGAGGGGAGAAATCACCCAGTGGTGACACTTCCTAGTCACTGATTTTCTCTCATTTGTAACTAATCACTGTCACTGTCACTGCTGCTGCTAAGGAGGTCTCTAGGCCATTGACGCTTAAGCCGTCGTTGGGGAAGTACGGCAGAATGGAGGGCACGGACCAGAGGATTATTGTGGGAACCAAGAAGGGAAAATAATTTTTTGTATTTGCATTTAGCGACTTCAGTAATGAAAGGTACATTAAGGTCAGTGTGAAGGGTTTTGTTGGAGACGTAGTAAGGAGCATTGGCTATTGTACGAAGGATTTTGGATTGAAGGGAAAAATAAAAGTAAAAAAAAAATTTGTTAAAATGAAGTAAATGATCAGCTGTACAACGTTGTTAACTTTGACTCAGTTTAATGAAGTGTTTATTCAAGGCAGAAATCATTCATTTTTCAAGTTGTCTCACTTTAAAATGCTTTCAATTTGGGGACTTCAACATAACTTTATTCAATAAATTAGAAAAAAAAAAAAAAAGAGATGGAGAAAAATGAAGAGGAAAATGTTTTCTTGGAAATAATTTTGTAATATATTTTTCTGATCTCGGAAAAGATGAATAGATGTTATATAATATAGCTGTTCTTTATCAAATGAGATTTCCCTGGAAATACATTTATGAATTACATTAGGTACAATAGGATGTAAACACTTTATGATTTTATGGAAAAGTAAAACCACCGGCAATGTACTTCCCCAGAACGAATTAATCAATTAATTTATCGCTTTCCAAAAAACAACAAAAAACTGCAAGGTTATCATCGCCCTTCAAATGTAGTCAGAAAAATGTAGTAAAAACTATTCAACAAATAGATAAATAAAACATACTATATGTTATAGTACAGTACGGACTCTTTGTTTGAGAAAGGGAATTAATTGTTCTGTAACAGATTCGGACCTCTAGAAGCTCCCCCTGAGGTAACCACTGACTGTAATACTTAAGTTGACTTTACTTGTGGTTTCTGTGCTTTTAGAATTAAATGACTCACATCCAATAGCGTGCATTTGCTGCTGCTGCGCTTTGCATTTTTACTGCGCATGTGAAATCAGCTTTAAGAGTATAAAGTATAACATAAATGAAGATTTTGAGCGAGGAAATGAAATGATGGAATTCATATATATTTAAATAAATGTAATATGTCTTGTTTTGTACATGTACATTTATGTAACAGTTGATTGCTGATTTAGGAATCAGACGCACGGGAAATTTGAAGATCCTATTGGTAACTATCAAATGCAAGCAATCCATTTTTAATAAAAACTATTTTATTAGTTTGTTTAATTTTTATCTTGGTTTTTTGCTCTGGCCAGGGGGGGAGCACGCACCCCCTCTGGCTACGCCCCTGTGTCTATCGGCAGTTATTAGAGTTTTTGTGTTAAGCCACCCTCTTAAACCCTTCCCCCATTTGGCTGAAAATCAATAGGTCTATCTATTAGGAGTTATTCTGTTCACTGACAGATAGACAACATTTTTTTTTTTTCATATTTGGAATCTGGAAGTCGAAAAACATGAAATTTCGTTGAAAACTCCTTATCAAATTTTCGACCGATTTCGTACCTACTCACATTCCAGGAGAAGAAAATTAAATTTCAGCGAAAATTCACCACTACTCCAAGTCATTTCACTTCTGAAAATATTGATTAAGAAAAGTAAAGAAATTCTACTGAAAATTAAATGACTTATCCAATAGGTCTATCTATTAGGAGTTATTGTGTTCACTGACAGATAGACAAACTTTTTTTTTCATATTTGGAATCTGGAAGTCCAAAAACATGAAATTTCGTTGAAAACTCCTTATCGAATTTTCGATCAATAACGTAACTACTCACATTGTAGGAAAAGAAAATTAAATTTCAGCGAATATTCACCACTACTTCAAGTCATTTCACTTTTGAAAATATTGATTAAGAAAAGTAAAGAAATTCTACTGAAAATTAAATGACTTATCCAATAGGTCTATCTATTAGGAGTTATTGTGTTCATTGACAGATAGACAAACTTTTTTTTTCATATTTGGAATCTGGAAGTCCAAAAACATGAAATTTCGTTGAAAACTCCTTATCGAATTTTCGATCAATAACGTAACTACTCACATTGTAGGAAAAGAAAATTAAATTTCAGCGAATATTCACCACTACTTCAAGTCATTTCACTTTTGAAAATATTGATTAAGAAAAGTAAAGAAATTCTACTGAAAATTAAATGACTTATCCAATAGGTCTATCTATTAGGAGTTATTGTGTTCATTGACAGATAGACAAACTTTTTTTTTCATATTTGGAATCTGGAAGTCCAAAAACATGAAATTTCGTTGAAAACTCCTTATCGAATTTTCGATCAATAACGTAACTACTCACATTGTAGGAAAAGAAAATTAAATTTCAGCGAATATTCACCACTACTTCAAGTCATTTCACTTTTGAAAATATTGATTAAGAAAAGTAAAGAAATTCTACTGAAAATTAAATGACTTATCCAATAGGTCTATCTATTAGGAGTTATTGTATTCATTGACAGATAGACAAACTTTTTTTTTCATATTTGGAATCTGGAAGTCCAAAAACATGAAATTTCGTTGAAAACTCCTTATCGAATTTTCGATCAATAACGTAACTACTCACATTGTAGGAAAAGAAAATTAAATTTCAGCGAATATTCACCACTACTTCAAGTCATTTCACTTTTGAAAATATTGATTAAGAAAAGTAAAGAAATTCTACTGAAAATTAAATGACTTATCCAATAGGAAGTATGGACACAGATATGGACACAAGCCACTCTCATTCCATTATGGTTCGATTCTCGATTCCAACTTCTTTTTTTTTTTAATAAAAATAAATTATTGGAATTCAAATTGAATTCTTTATTGGCTTACGGAGAAGAGACTGGATATAAGTTAATTCCGATAGAAGATTTCTGAATATAATTTATATTTCTTTAATATAAAACTTTTTCACTTTATTTAATTATTCGTATTTTTACATCTAAAATATAAGGTTGTATAGTTAGTATAATGTAGCATTTAACTCATTCAATGTAGAATATAGAAGAAATAATTTTATTATACTAACATTGAGAATGAAACTCTAGTAACTGTCGTTGTAATGAATGTATGGACACAAAAATTAGTATGAGGATTCAGAAGCCACTATATAAGTCAATTATTGAGCTTTAGCGCTAACGGTCCATTGGCTTCAGAGGGAGCGCGAAAACTTAAGTGATTAATATACTATATACTTATATAGGTACTTTATTTACAGATGCACTTACAAGTTCTTCTCTTTCTATGGACAGTATTGATAAGTCCGATAGCCGTACTTGTCAAATAGTAATTCTAAAATAATTGTTAATACGTTTTAATTCAGTTTAGGCTTGGCTTTTAACAATATGAATATGGATAACATTTTACGATTTTTTGCTTACGCATGTTGGGGCCCCTCTAGCACGGAGGCTCTGTATCGTTGCTACAGCGGTAGCTATATGCCCCTGGTACGAGTATAAGAATTAATTTCGTTCATGGCGAAGGTATCTACAAAATGAATACCGGCAATTTTTTATTTAATCCTTCAGTTCCCAATGCACCCTCCAGGTGCATACCTTTTTTATTTTTTTAAACCCTTATAATACAACTTAAAAAAAAAAATTGGATGAAACTAGACCGAAAATGGAGTAGAATGCCGCCAACCGCATCTTTCTATCTCAATCCGTTGCAGAGATATGATTTTTTAAAGGTTTTTTTGAGAAAACCACGTTTTTTGCCATCAAGTCCCACATTTCTCCCCTTTAAATCTCTTTTCTCAACTTTTGACCACATTTTCGGAATCAGCGTTACATTTCCAATCAGACTAGTGTACTTCCAACTTTGAAAATCACCAACTTAGAACCGAAATAACAGCTAAAACGTTAACATTTTAGAAAAATTAAAATTTCGGGAAATACTTCCACGTTACGATTTTAACGCTGATTCCGAAAATGTGGTCAAAAGTTGAGAAAAGTTGATTTAAAGGGGAGAAATGTGGGACTTGATGGCAAAAAACGTGGTTTTCTCGAAAAAAACTTTAAAAAATCATATCTCGGCAACGGATTGGCGATTCTACTCCATTTTTGGTCTAGTTTCATTCAAATGTTTTTTTAAGTTACGAGAGAATCACGCTGTATAGCTCATCAGCCAATGTTAGTGTAATTACTAGCTAGTTTAGGATCTAATTAACGTCTCTGCTTAGCGGGAAACCGGGAAATGTCATCACAGCAGTATTTATAACCATCCAAAGGTTTCATTACATGTGGTTTTGTTTTCAACAAGAGTTATAGTTAATTTTTTTTTATACCATGTCAAGAAAAGACAAGTAATCAATCAATATTGTCATATCTTATAAGTAGGATAGTTTATGTGTCAATTAAACCAAAAATCTTTAATTTCTAGTCAATAACAAAGTTTCAGAGGTGAGTTGAAGTTTGGCTTCCCCTGTAGGGTGCATTAGGCCCCCAGTCAACTATTATGTGTTTTATTTGTATTTACCTTTTTTTTTTTTTTTTTTAAATAAAATATGCATTGCATTTTTTGTTTTGTTTTTTATTAATAATAATTATACAATGTATATAGTACTGGAACGATAAAAGAAAACAGAGTAGAAATTAAAAACTCCGAGGGGGACATATTCGGGGGAAGTATGGATATCCCGCAAAGAAGCCCAGATCAATATTGAATATCCCAATATCTAAGGTAAAAAAACCTGTAAAATCATCTGCACATGAAAAAGTAGCTTGTGGTCAAAGAAGATGCTATAGTGTCATAAGAATAGGAGATTTATGTGCAAAGCATGTGGAGTGGGGTTACACGTACATTGTAGATAGAATGATGTAGTTACTCTACCTTACATGTATAAATAAAACATCGTTTGTAACCCTTAAAAAAAAAGAAAAAAAAAATGAAATTAAAGTTTTTGATTATTTTGTTGCCTTAACGGTCGTAGCGATTACAAGATAGCAGCAAAAAACACCAAATTTATACATTTACATTATTTAGGTAATGAATAAATAAAATTAATTTTAAAAACTATTTTTTTTACATTAGATTTTATTTAGGAAGTGGAGGGTTAAACTTTTTCTACTTTTTTTTTTTTTTTTTTTTTTTGCCATTTGACTATATAAAAAAAAATGTCAAAACGACAGGTAGCCAGGGAACGAATATGGGACTTATCTGACTGTCATCCCCTTTCGCTTTAAGGCCACTGTTCCGATAGTGAATAACTCTCGATGTCATAAATATAAGAATAGCACCAAATAATTTTCCGCGGAATCAGATTGAGGGAAGAATAGTTCTACTTAATAACTACCGATGTAATAAGTGTCGCAACACCAAATTTAATATGAAGATTCAGAAGACACAATGTAAATGAAATATGGAGTTTTAGCCCAAACGGTCGTATTGGCTTTGGAAGGAGAACGAAAACGTAATTGGTGATTCACAGACAACGTTTTTAGAATTGATATACGCCTAGACACAACTTTATTTATTGCTCTCTAATGTGTTGGGTGCACCTTGCGTTTGTGCAACCTCAGCCGTCTTTGTTTGTCGAGGGAGCTGGGGATCTGGCTAGTGCTTAAATAAGGCTAGCCGGGGGTGACCACCCGACCGGTTGGTCGACCACCAACGTGTGGCGATCGATGGTCGCCCCAGCCCACCACAACGCTTTTTTCTTCTCCCGCCAGGAGCCGACAAACCAGCTGAATACTGGGTAGCCGGTCTCCGTTACCAGCTGCCGCAGATCTAGTCCCGCGAATCAGCACTACCCTAGCCTGGTCATACAGCGGGCAATCGAGGAGACCACATGTTCTGCAGTCTCGATGCCCCCACATGAACAACCTACATAGACACGACTATGCGTACCCTTCCGTACATCGTTAATATCGATCAATACGAACCAACATTCAGAATCAAAAGAGAGGATGTTAAAAACGAGGTTGGGGGAAGGAAGGAGGTCCATAGAATTTGGCGGGAGTTGCCAGGAAAGGGGCGAGGGCGGGAATTGCCTGGAAAACCGCCAAAACTGCAAACCTCTTATCCCACATCCTGATTACCCAATTTGGAGATCCTCCTCACATAAGGTCCCCCAAAAAAGATTCCATCATCAGGATTTGATTTTGCTCGATGAAGGGGACGTAAGAACGTTATAAAAAAAAGTATTTCTTAATTTTAAGTAAATGAACAAATTTATTTATTGTATTAGTATTATTATTTTTGAAATCATATTTTCAAGTATTCATTTATTAATTTAATTTTATTTTTTAGTAGCATTATCCCATAAGGATGACACATTAATATTCCGCATTGCGCGACTAGAAGAGAGGTAATGAACAGTGACATGGAGGAGGTGAAAATGTTCTCCGATAGTCAAGCAGCACTCCAAGCACTTGCCAGCGCGGAAATCAGATCAAAACAGGTAAGGGAGTGCGCAAATCAGTTAAACACCCTAGGAAACTGCAAGAAGGTTGGACTCTACTGGGTTCCCGGACACTTGAGGATCCAGGGAAACGAAGAGACAGACCGACTAGCCAAGGAAGGTTCAAGTAAGCCTTTTATGGGGCCAGAGCCGGTGCTGGGAATATCTCGGGAGGCATACCGAACCTGGATTAAAGAATGGACTAAGGATCTTTTGGAGCGTACATGGAGAGATGCAGGCAGTCGAAGATGTTCCTGGGATGGGAGTCCAAGGTTCTCAAAGACGGGACCCTGAACCTCAAAAGGAACGAGCTTAGGCAACTGACTGGAGTTCTCACAGGACATGGTCCGTTCAATAGACACCTATACACTGTACGAGTCAAGGACAGTCCCACTTGTGGTAGATGTAGAGAAGAAGACGATACGGCGGCACACTTCCTGGGCATCTGCTCGGGATACGCGCGAACGACATTCCACTTCTTTCGTGAAGATGTAAACGCAGAGGAGGATTTTAGAAGATTGGACCACGAGAGCATTCTCAGGTTCATTAAGGAAACTGGAAGACTGAGCACTCTATGAAGGACTTGGTTTAGGTAGTATGAACATACAGGTAATAAAATAAGGGATAAGTCTAGCGCTTCCAGGGAAGGGATAAGAGCAATGGATGCTTAGGTCCCTAGGTGTAAAACACCAGCCCACCATATATATATATATATATATATATATATATATATATATATATATATATATATATAATATTCCGCAAAATCAGCTTAATAAATGAGGGGAATCAAAGTGTAAGGGCAACAAATAAATTTGTTTCAAAAATGTTTTCAAACTTTCGATTATATATCAAAGAACTGTAAAGGACCTAACAAAAGAAAGGGACTTAAGCCCTACATCTCGATATATAACATTATTTACTCAGAAATAAGAGGGCTTGTCAAATTTCCAGTCCGCTGGACCCAACGAGTCAAGTCCATTGTCTCCTGTCAATTCATTTCAGTCTCTCCTTTCAATTTTATTTAATTTAAAATATTCAATATGATATGGAAAACAATCACCTTTCTCCAAACGGAAATTTATTTAGAAACGAAAAAAGTTTTTTTTTTTTTTTTTTTTTTTTTTTCTTTTTGACAGTAGGTAAATGAAAAGCTATAGAAAAAAATTGTATACGGGAAAACCATTGACAACATTGGGAATATAATCCTCAACAAGATTCTAGGAACATGAAAAATAAAACTGAGTGGGAAGTGAACAAAAATATTAAATTTAAAAAATACTTCGGTCGGTGAATCACCGGCTGTGCACTTCCCCAGAACGAATTAATAAATTCATTTGTGATAGTAAGATGTTGTGAGATTTCTCATAGAAATAAAAGACGTTGCCTTCCCACTGTTTTAGTTTAGACCAGTCGGTTTTCGACGCAACAGCGTCATCATCAGTGGTTCATCTGTGATAGAATAATAAAATAAATAAATAATAAACATTATAAACTTACTTACCCCACCCACACAGCACAGCGGTTAAAAGTTAACTGGCATAGCTCTAATATTTTTTTATTTTTATTTTATTTTATTTATTATATTTTATGACAACAAAAAATTCCTTCGGCTATATGGTGAAATTTATTATATTATGTTATTATTATGTAGACACTTGTTTTAGTTATTGTATATATTAGAATGAATGGTTTTGTATGTAGAGAGAGGGAACCTAGCTATCCCCACGAGAAGTGAAGAGGGCGTTTTCGGTTAAATTAACCTTAGAGAGGCATCATTCACGAGTATTTCAAAAAGGATGTTTAATAATTAAGTAAGTGTGTATAAAAATTAGGTAAGTGTGGTCAATAATTAGGTTAGTGATGGGGATTGATTAGGTAACTAAGGGAAAATCCAAGAAAGGATTAACAATATTCATTTTCATTCTCTCCTATAAATTTAGAAGATATATGATTAAAAATGATGCAAACATAATTTATTTATTCCCAAAACTTGATTTACACGATTAATGCAAAAGTAAAAAAGTGCTGCCCTGAAAAGTTACGAATTTAGACTTACCAATTTATTCCCTGTGACCACAGATATATAAGTAGATGATTTTTCTTTTATTTTAATTTCTATAACTGTAACAATATGTATTTAGTAAAAAAAAACCACTCATTGCCATAAAGGTTATTGTCTTTAGTGTACCTATCTAAAAAGTCTTTAGTGTAATCTATCAATCTATTTATTATATCAGAAGTTGACTTAGAGGTAAGAAGGCTGTGTCAATATAGGTTAGGTTAGGTTTTATGGCTCATGCCCGGGCTTTAACTATGAGGTCATATCACCTACTATCAGAGCGCTCTTTGTCACTCTGGTGGACATGAGCCCGACTCTACTGTGGGAGTCCTAAATTTTGCCTACCCTAAATTTGTTATTCACCTAGGGCAGGGGTCTTTAACGAGTACCTGACATCGTACAGGCTCGGGACCATCGCTTAACGTCCCATTCGAAGGACGGCGTGCTTAAGTTTATTTTAGCTCCCAGATAAAATAAACTTAGGGTCTCGGTCTGGTTTCGAACCCACGTTCTTGAGCTCAGAAGGCAAGCACGCATACCATTGAGCTACCGGCGCCCTCTGTGTCAATATATATGGATATAATATAATATAACAGGATAGAATATAAGATTTGAGTTCGAAGGAAAGACAGCAAATCCTTATAAGTCAATTTCGGATTTTCCTCTAAACCACTCAACTCAGAACTTCCTTACGCCATTCTACATAACGTTCCCATCACTCCCAGTCAATTCTCTGGTTCAATCTCAGACCGATATGATCTACAAAACAGTGAATTACGTTTTGACTAAAAATCAAAATTTTACTTATAAAGTGGCTTCCGAATCCTGATTTAAATTTAACTTTTATCTAAAATTTATTTCGATACATTTATTACTTCGGCAGGTATTATGGTATTCGAATCGAGTCCCCTATCTCTGGTCCCGCCCTTCCCTTCGACCGAAAATTCATAGGTGCCATACTTATGGTGTTTTGAATTTAAATATCGACACATTTATAAATCGGCAGTTCTGGATACACATAAAATTTCGTCTGTACATTTATTTTATAGGGAGTTATCGTGTTCACAGACACAGACAGATTTTTTATTTTTATTTTTGGAATCAGATGGTCGGAAATTCGATGCGAGCACTTCTAACTTTTCAGCGAGATTCAAAGTTTTCGGTTTACGTTTCACAACACTCATTTTTTTTTAAACAATTTTATTCGTAAACTGTTGTAAAAATAGATGTGTATTGCGATAGAACCAAACTACTTCTGACAATTTGTCAATCGACAACAAATGACTTGCTTCGCTAAAGTTCAAATGAAATCAATAACAATATCCTTTATCATTTCTTAGAATTGGTAATCCTATTTATTGTATACTCCTAAATTGTTTTCTAAGAAACAATGGTGTACATTGTCGGCAAATTCTTTAAGTCGGTAACTTATTTTTCTTCGAGCTATAGAGGTAATAAGTTTCAAATAATCGAGTTGTAAAGGTTGTAAAATAAAACATTGCTATGTTCGAGATACAGAGATCCAATTTATTTTTTCGAGTTATAGAGGGAAAATATGTATCAAAATGGCTTGTAGGGACTCACTGATTATTTTGACTAATAGAGGGTTGAGATTTCGAGTAATGGAGGTTTTGGGGCTTGAAGGGAAAGGAAGACAACTTTTTTTCGAGTTTTGGAGGTCTTCGACTTATCGAGGTTTTCGACTTATTGAGGTTCGACTTAAAGAGGTTCTACTGTAATGAGTTTTAGCCCAGATTAATTCGTTGCGGGGAAGTACCTTGCCGGTGATTCACAGACAACTTTTACAGAGGATTTAATGTATACATTGTAGCAAACTCTATGCTTAAACATCTGATTATAAATGTTATTTCTAAATCAAACAATAGAAATCTCCCCTTCATCAATTTGAACTAAAAATAAAGGACACATAACAAAACCAAAAGAATGAAATCTTGAGTCTGAAAGGAAACTAAAGAGGATGGAAATGTTTCTGTTGAAAATTACGAAGCTTTATTCAGAAGAACTTACTAACAAACAATTTCATTTAAGAGGAAGAAACACCACTTTACAAGAAATGTTTCATTACAGAGAACACTTAGTGGAATTATGTCGGAAAATTGATTGGAAAACTGAGTGGAAACATGAATCTTAAACCAAATAATAGGTCTCTGAGAGGCATTCTTCAAAATGAGCCGCGGAGGTAAAATTTCAAAATAATAATACCTTTTTTTGGTTTTATGTAAGGAGATTCTTGATATATAAATATATTAACACAGCATCAATTCTCTCATTTATTTTTCGTCTTCCCTTCCCTTTGACCGATTTGACTGAAAAATACACTGGAAGAATTATAAAAAATATTAATAATATATTAAAATTCAATTAACACTGTATTTTTTATATCTCTTAGTTTTATATTTATTTTATTTTTCATAACTACTATTAATATTATGACTAATCACATGTGTGTCCGACTCTAAGATTTGAGGTTAGGTTAGGTTTTATTACTCATGCCTGGGCTTTAACTATGAGGTCATATCGCCTACTACCAGAGCGCTCTTTCGTCACTCTGGTGGACATGAGCCCGACTCTACTGTGGGAGTCCTAAATTTTGCCTACCCTAAATTTTTATTCACCTAGGGTAGGGGTATTTAACGAGTAACTGATATCGTACAGGCTCGGGACCACCGCTTAATGTCCCATCCGAGGACGGCGTGCTTAAGTTTATTTTACCTCCCAGATAAAATAAACTAAGGGCCTCGGTCAGCATTCATACCACTGAGCTACCGGCGCCCTCTCTAAGATTTGATAATTGTTATGTATCTAATTAATAAGGTATCTTGATACATTTTTATGATGTATCCAGGGGCGTAGCCAGGATTTTGAGCAGGGGGGGGGGGGAGGGGCAAAGTTAGGCTACGAGGGTGGGGGGTATAGACTCCCGGGGGTACAGCCTGCAGTTTCAGTGGTTAGCGTTACAGACTTTTTGTTGTTAATTTTGGGAGACTCGGACCTCTAACCACTGACTGTAATACTTAAGTTGACTTTACATGAGCAGCAAAAATGCAAAGCGCAGCAGCAGCAAATACACGCTGTGGTTTCTGTGCTTTTAGAATTAAATGACTCACATCTAATAGCGTGCATTTGCTGCAGCTGCGCTTTGCATTTTTATTGCGCATGTAAAATCAGCTTTAAGAATATAAAGTCTAACATAAATGACTATTTTGAGCGAGAAAATGAAATGATCGAATTCATATATATTTAAATAAATATAATATGACTTGTTTTGTACATGTACATTTATGTAACAGCTGATTGCTGATTTAGGAATCAGACGCACGGGAAATTTTAAGATCCTATTGGTAACTTGCAAGCAATCAATTTTTATTTAAACCATTTTTTTAGTTTATTTATATTTTATCTTGGTTTTTTCCTCTAGCACACGCCCCCCCCCGCCTCCCTGGCTACGCCCCTGGATGTACCCTAATATATTATGGTCTAACGGAAATAAATATTATTATTATATTGGCAGATAAAAACAAACATAAACAAATACATAGAAACAAGAATGCATACCCAAATTCACTTTTATTTATTGGGTCCAGAGGAAGAGTGGAAACTTAGTTCAGTTTCAACCTCAAGACACAGGAGACAGACGTCAAAAATAATTCAAATGTTTAATAATAGTTAAAATATGTATTTTGAAATTTGAGCAGAAAAATGTCAGAAAAATTATATTAAAAACTATGGTAAATAGATTCATATCTTTTCGGCAACTCTTGGAGTTAAAGAATCATGTAGTCATCCCGAAATGTCATGGGGAATTAAGGCGAAAAGGTACGACAGTCAAAATAGGGTCATAATAGTATATATTTCTTGGCTACCGGTTTTTTTTTTAATTATGAAAAATGCATTGGATCGTGAATCGATTTTGAAAATCATTAATATTGTGAAAAATTGTTTATATAATCAGACGGCAAAAAATCATATAAATTTGAATAAAAAAAACGTCGGCAGTCATTTTGTAGATAAGTTTGCCCTGAAGAGAATGACATCTTGTATGTTCACCCATGTCCGTCGTCGGCATCGTTTGCAGACGATTAAACAATGGAAAAGGTTGAATTCCTGGAACTAAAGGGGCCCTCACACTGGCAAAAATTTCGCTCAAAAATTTGAAGATGTCGGTTTTGTGCAAAAATATTGAGAGTGTGAGGACAAATATTGTGCAAAAAAAGGGGTATTCAATTGTGGGGCGTTCAAAAGTTTTCTGAAAGTTTAGAAAATGTTTGCGGATCTGTCAATATATTGTAGCATGAGAGCGCAGTGTGAGGAAATTTTGATAAAGTGTAGGTTCCAAGCTCAGTTCGCGAAGTAGGTTACGATGACCATGGGTCGGTCGCTTCTTCAAATAATTCCTGACCCACACTCTTTTCTTCTTATTATTTAAAGACTCCTTCAACACTGCACACAATACAACTACCCTACTTTCAACCTCCGGGTTTGCCCTGGGCAAAGAAACGTATGCGGCTATGGCTGACACTCAAATTTTGTGCAATATTTTTGTGTAGTGTGAGGGGTCCACGACCATTCAATATTTTGTACAAAAATAAGCTCAATATTTGTGCTCAAAATTTTGAGCGAAATTTTTGCCAGTGTGAGGGCCTCTTAAGACTTCTTACTGTCTTCCCCTTTCGCCTTATGACATCTTTGTAAGAGCTACAGAAAAAAATATGAATCTACAAAAGAAAGCTATGCCTAAGAAACACAATGTCTAAATATTTTCAGTTATTGAACCTTTATCTGATGGTAAGAAGACGTATAGAGATTATATAGCGACGTATAGTTAATACAATACAGAAGGACAAGAAAACACGACAAACGCCCCCGGCAAACTGAGGGTTGAAGAAGGGTGGTGGGAGGTGGAGAGTGGCCTGAGGGGTGGTGGGGGTGGTTCTAGAGTGGCGCACTCCCTCGGCATCTTTTATAATTAGTTTTCATATCAATTCAGGGTCTTTTGAACATATAGACCAAAATCTCTGTAAATGTCATGAATCTGAATTTTTTCGCGAGGGGGGCAGATACTCTTGCGAAACAGTTTTATGAGTACTGAACTATGTGTCTGCTCTCCCTCTGGACCCAATTGGTCTTGTAGTATGTATATTTAAATCTCTCATTCTTGGATTCTATCCTTGTACATACAGTTTGAAAAAAGTATACAACAGAATAGGTTCCTTTCAACTGGGAAAATCTCAAAAGAAATGTCATATGTCATCCTTTTGTGGGCATCCACTCCTCGCTCCATCCCACTGTATGAGTTATCCCACTGTATATGTGGCTCTCCAGCCTTTTGACCTCTTAAGTGATTTTTGGCAAGAAATCTTTCACACCTTTCTCAAACTGTTCAAAATTCTGTACCTATAGTCAGAGCCATGCAGACTCTACGGCGAAGGCGTGCGAGGCATATGGGCGGCCAAATTTAAGCCCATAATAGGGGTGGCCATTAGACCGGCCTAATGTTTTTTTTCCTTATTTTAAATCTATCGACATAGCCAAATATAGACAAGAGAACAAAAAGAAACCGAAACCAAGGGGAAAAGCTAGATAAATTCATTTGAAGGGATGGGAAAAAAAGGGAAATCAAAAGGCAGTCTGCTTTTGTAGAGAGACTGACGGACCTTTAGTTATCATCCACCGAAAGTGATCTCTTGAATTCTATCGACATAAAACGTGCTTTAGAAAATTTTGCTTCCATTAAAGCCAGAAAGAGCCAATACACCGATTAATTCCCTTGCTCAAGTATTTATTTGGAAAATAAAAATCATTAACTTATTCAAAATGTAAAGGGGAAAAACATAAAAACATTCGGGTATTTTAATTGTGGAGGGGGCGTTATTGCACACGGACGGCCAATACTCGTAGCACGGTCCTGTCTATAATGCACAACAAAGTCCTAATAATTGTCGAGACACCCTTCTATATTCCTGATCCCACCACAGTAGACACCCAGTTTGTATTTGAGGTGAAGTTGAAATAGCTTCTCTAGTAGTCTTTTGAGCTATTCTATCTTATGTTTAATCATTATTTTTCATTACTTATATATTAACTTATTTAGACTTCCCAAGGCCCTAGCTAAAGAGGTTATTAGAAGGAATGTGCTCTGGTTCCGACGGGTAAATAACTATATCTCGGACTACAATCTAGGAGATAGTCTGCCTGTTAATAACATCGAGATATGGAACCCACAGTTATCAAATACAGTAAAATCCGGTTATAACAATATTCAAGGGACCAAGAAGAATACATCGTTATATCCGAAACAAAACTGTTAGACCTACATACAAATGTATGGGCTTGTTAGTGAAAAAAAAGGTGTTTTACAATGATCATAACGAGAGAGTTTACATATTTTTATTTACTTTTTAAAATTTACATACAATTTACTTACATACATTTGTAACTGTATACATAAATTATGTACACACATGAGTATATATGTATTAATTTTCCACAAAAAAAATCAGTTATTTTAGTTTGCTTGCTTTTTTTTAAGATTAAATTTTTGCTTACATGGTTATGAAGTTCCGAAGTCACGATCCCTACGGAGGCAAAGGAAAGACTAATCTGAAACTAGGAATATACACACTAGAAGGGAAGAAGGGAGTTCGAAGAAAATTCAACAAGGGGGAAATGGTATGTTTGGAAATGGAATGACTCATTGTGTTCGGAAAGAATAAACAAGAACCGTGATTAAAACCCTTTTCTATAATGTTCGTATTTTTCATCCGTTCAAAACTCATACTGTTTTACCCAATTATGTATGTATGTGCGTATGTACATACATATTATATCGTTATAACCGGAATGAAAAAACAACTTTTTCTTAAGTTTTAGATCGTTTTATACGGAATATCGTTATACCTAACATCGTTATATCCGGATTTATTTCTTCACTTTTAATAAAATAAAATAGCAAACCAAACTAGATACGGGTTTTAGATCGTTATATCCGGAAAATAGTTATATCAGGAATCGTTATAAAAGGATTTTACTGTATTATTGTTTTTAGTAATATTTTAGTTTCTCTATATTTATTATTTCTGTTTGTTTATTTATTTTTTTTCCATTTTTACTTCACTGCTATACGATGTATAGGGAAGGTTAGTTAATCTATCAAAAATTCGATGCCGAGTTTTCAACGCAATTTCATGTTTCCGAACTCCTGATTGTAAAAATGGAAAAAAAAAAAAGTGAGTCTGTCTTAGAACAAAATAACTCTTGATAGAATGAATGTATTGATACGAAATTTTAAATCTTTAACGAGAACCCTCTAAGGGCGACAGCTATTGATTTTCTCAAGGTCATGGGTTCGAAACCTGGCCGAGGTCTTTAGTTTATTTTATCTGGGAGGTAAAATAAACCTAAGCACGCCGTTCTTCGGATGGTACGTTAAGCGACGGTCCGAGCCTGTGCGATGTCAGATACTCGTTAAAGACCCTTGCCCTAAGTGAAGAAGAATTTAGGGTAGGCAAAATTTAGTAGTCGGGCTTATGTCCACTAGCATGACGAAAGAGTGCTCTGGTAGTAGGCGATATGACCTCGTAGTCAATGGGCATGAGTCATAATAACTAAGGATATATCAGTCCAATACGGATATATCAGTCCAACATAGTAATATATTTTGAGGTGTCTTGAAGTAGGAAAACATTACCTGGGCTGAGAGTGTGCCCAAATATTTATCTAATCTCAACCAAATCTTAACACTATATTCAAGTTGAGAGTGCAGCACTTCTTAGTGGACCGATCGATACCAGACGAAAATAAGTACCACACTTCAGGTAGGGCGTAGGGCTTTGGTCGCATGGTCTCACCATGGTTTGCGGGTTCGAATCCCGTCCGGGAGTGAGTTTTATTTCATAGATAGAACTCCCTCCCGGGGCCATGGATGTCGTAAATAACTTAGTAAATTACACAGACATGGCTAATATGCATTGTACATAAAGCAAAAAAAAAAAAAAAAAAAAATACGTGTAAAACACTAGGTACTACTTTGTAAGGTACAAGAATGTTAGTGAACCGAAACCTTAAGCTTTCTTACTGGGAGTATTGTCGGGCTGAGGCAGAGAGGTAAGCGCATACATTGCCTATTCAGATGGCAGTGGGACCCTACTAAGGGCTGTGGGAAGGTAAACAAACAGTCCCTTAACCTCACTGAGAACCTATGTACCCTTTCCCAGAGGATTAAATTGAGGGAGAGAAGGGATGAGAGGGAATGTTGTGATTAGAGAGGCGGAACAGAGGAAGCCCTTAATTGGGTGACTAACAATTCAGTACTCATCCACTTAATGAAAATTTGGAAGGTGGCATCACAAGTGCTGCCCTCTCTACACTACAACTAAAAACATCACCTCCTCTCCTTAAACTTCATCACTTCATCACTCAAAATCAAAATAAAAGCTGTATTTTTTTATTGTATTATTCCCATCCTCACTTCATTAAAATATAGGTTAGGTTTTATGACTCATGCCCGGGCTTCAACGACGAGATCATATCGTCTACTATCAGAGCGCTCTTTCACTCTGGTGGTCATGAGCCCGACTCTACTATTAGTCCTAAATTTTGCCTAAATTCATTTAGGGCAGGGGTCTTTAATGAGTATCTGACATCGTACAGGCTCGGGACCATCGCTTAACGTCCCATTCGAAGGACGGCATGCTTATGTTTATTTGATCTTCCAGATTAAATAAACTAAGGGCCTCGGTCGGGTTTCGAACCCACAATCTCTTTCTTATAAATTCATTTTATACTGACATTACTAAGTATATGAAAGTATGTGTTGGCCTCAGTTGTTATCTTTGTTTCAGTGTATAGCGTAATTCTGAGTGTGACTTTCTTATAGGTTTAGGTTTTATGACTCATCCCGGGCTTTAACTACGAGGTCATATCGCCTACTACCAGAGCGCTCTTTCACTCTGGTGGACATGAGCCCGACTCTACTATGGGAGTCCTAAATTTTGCCTACCCTAAATTTTAATTCACCTAGGGCAGGGGTCTTTAACGAGTACCTGACATCGTACAGGCTCGGGCCCATCGCTTAAAGTCCCATCCGAAGGACGGCCTGTTTAGTTTATTTTACCTTCCAGACAAAATAAACTAAGAACCTCGGTCGGGTTTCGAACCCACAATCTTGAGCTCAGAAGACAAGCACGCATACCACTGAGCTACCGGCGCCCTCTGACTTTCTTATATACAGTAATGCCAGTGTGAACAACAAAACGAGGTTGGATTACAGAAAAATGACGCATAAATTATCTCTTCTTAACACAAAAACCCTAATAAATGTAGATGTAATGAATGTATCGATACAAAATTTCCTAACTGAATTCAAAACCCCATAAGGACGACACTTATCAATTTTCAGCGGAATAGGCAGAAGAGAAGGGGGGATAAAAGACACTACGATCACAGTTGTATATATCTTATTTTAGCTATCACAAACTTATAATTTCATGTATAAAAAAAATTGTAGAACAATGAATTTGAAAGTTTAATTCCTCAAACTACTTTTCTTATTGTAACATTATAAAACAAATTTTATTCAAAATCAGTGCACGATAATGTTACAATAAGAAAAATAGTATGAGGAATTAAACGTTCAAATTTAATGTTAGCTAAAATAAGATGTATATAACTAATTTATCTTGGTATATTCTTTTGTGTATTTTTTATTAAAAAAAAAAAAATTCAGATAACAATTTAAAAGTTCTACTTTTTTTTTTTCTATTTCTTATTCTTATTCTTATTTTATTGATTTGTTCATATATATATATAGGTTGGGTTTATTTATTGATTTGAATTTATTTCATTTTATTCTTTTATAATTGCTCAATATATATAGACTTGAAAAATAAAATAAAACTTGTTTATTTAATATATTGTCTAATTTCACTAACTATATATACATGGGAGTACTTTCGGTATTTCTACCATCCTCAGCCAAAAGCATAAGAGATAAGACTTATGCTTTTGGCTGAGGATGGTAGAAATACCGAAAGTACTCCCATGTATATATAGTTAGTGAAATTAGACAATATATTAAATAAACAAGTTTTATTTTATTTTTCAAGTCCATTTGAATTATTTCACAATATCTCTGCAATAATGTCAGTTTTCATCAATATATATAGGTTTATATTGTTAATATTATTTATTTATATTTGTTATTGTTACATTTTTTTCTTTTTTGTTCTATATCTCGCACATTGGGGCTTGATTAAGCGACGTAAGAACGTCCCGAAATATCGTTGTGATAAAGACTCTTCCGGAAGAGTTATATAAAGTGTATCTACTTATTATAAAGTTATCTATGTATTATTATTCATAATCTTGTACTCATCAATTTTTAAGTATTTATTTATTAATTTTTTAATAGTATTGCCATTACTAATCATATGTGTGTCAGACTCAAATAGTTATAAATCTAATTTATAAGCTGTCTTATTGTATATATTCTTATGATGTATCCTATTACCATGTATTGGTTTAACGGAAATAAAATTATTATTATTATTATTATTATGCATCGTACATAGGACCAACAAAAAACCATTAAGTATTTTATTATTAATTTTTTTTATTTCCTTTTTTTTTTTTATCTTATATCTTATATCCACTGGAAGAAGAGGGCGGCGCGCCGGTAGCTCAGTGGTATGCGTGCTTGACTTCTGAGTCAAGGTCGTGGGTTCGTAGCCCGACCGAGGCCCTTTTGTTTATTTTATCTGGGAGGTAAAATAAACTTAAGCACGCCGTCCTTCGGATGGGACGTTAAGCGATGGTCCCGAGCCTGTATGATGTCAGGTACTCGTTAAAGACCCCTACCCTAGATGAATAAAAATTTAGGGTAGGCAAAATTTAGGACTCCCACAGTAGAGTCGGGCTCATGTCCACCAGAGTGACGAAAGAGCGCTCTGGTAGTAGGCGATATGACCTCGTAGTTAAAGCCCGGGCATGAATCATAAAATCTAACCTAACCTCCACTGGAAGAACTGTTTCATCTAATGTAACTTATCTGCCAAGAGGGTGAAGAGAGAAACCTCTTACTAAGAGGAGAGACTGCACTACCAATGACCATTAGTATCTGAAATGGATACGGTTGTCTAGATACTGGGTTGGATAGCGGGTTACTTGCATTTAGAGTACCTGCCGGACCAAGTAATAGAATATTGTTGCTTAACACCATTTGAACTTCTGAGAATCAGATGAGGTGTCAATGGTTTACGCTTTGAAATGATTGCACAAAACAATGATCATTTTCATAAGCTATTTAAAAATTTATTGGATAAATTATGAAAAATACACTTTCAATCTGAGTAAGAAATACATGAAGAAGTCAGATCAAATAATTAGACGTATATATGTAATCCTCAATTTATTGTAAACACTGTATGGATTATGAGACATGTCAATTACTTTTACCTTCTTTCTTCACTAAAACCATAATATTGCTACACAAGTATAAGGGTCATGTAATATAATATTTTATCGTTTGAAAGCTTATTAAATGCACAAGTTTTATAAATAAAAACTAAGATATACAATAAGGACATTTTTTGAAAAAACGTGAGCTACAATTTGCCAAAGAATTTCCGAATTACACAGTCCTTTCGTTTATGCTGCCTTTAAACTGTCAAATTCTTGTAATTGTAATAATAAAGTGAACTTATTTTAAAGGTAATTTACCGTTCTTTATGATGGTATAATTAACTTTGTGTTAGCTCTTATACTTAAGGAGGAATATGAGAATTTATGCAAAAAAATAGTGCTAAGTACAAAAATTGGAAGATGTTAATATTTCTGAAACGGTTCCGAATCGGACCTATGTTTATAGGAAATTTTTTGTTCAAAATTAAATTTCCTTTAAGACCTCAAAGTTTTTTACCTCCATGCTGGGACACCCTGTATATTAAACTTACTGTATTAACCATCTCATAAAAAATAAAATATTAAAAAAATATCTAATGTTGCGAGAACCAGACATTTTTATACCAATCATGTTTTTACATATCACTTTTCCCTTCTCCCCTCTTTTATATTCGTTTCAAACTGGTTTAAAAAAGTACTGTGTTGTCAGAATTTTCTTTGTTTCATTGTACAACATAATTTTGAGAGTGACTTTCTTATACCTAATAACGCCAGTTTGAACTGTAAAAATTTGGTTGAGATAAGAAGGTTCTGTAATGGCTATATCAAATTTTTTTCTTTATTTTTAAACCTTTTAAAAACAAATAAAAAATGTTTTAAATTTGTTGCCATGGAACTTGAAAGTTTAAAGTTTTCAACTAGCAATAATCGCCCCTCAGGAGGCCTTCCATTGGTTACGATATTGCCTCTGCGCAAAGTTAGGGGGCGCCTGTAGCTCAGTGGTATGCGTGCTTGCCTTCTGAGCTCAAGATCGTGGGTTGGAAACCCGACCAAGGCCCTTAGTTTATTTTATCTGAGAGGTAAAATAAACTTAAGCATGCCGTCCTTCGGATGGGACGTTAAGCAATGGTCCCGAGCCTGTACGATGTCAGGTAGTCGTTAAAGACCCCTGCCCTAGGTGAATAAAAATTTAGTGTAGGCAAAATTTAGGACTCCTATAGTAGAGTCGGGCTCATGTCCACCAGAGTGATAAAAGAGCGCTCTGGAAGTAGGCGATATGACCTCGTAGTTAAAGCCCGGGCATGAGTCATAATAACTAATTGAACTTAACTCGAAATTCAATAAAGAACATTTTTGGTGTACTATTTTTTCGGTAGGACTAACCGTTTTCGTATAAATTGAGCAAACGTCTAAATGAAATGGGTTACTAGTCGTCATTTTAAGACGGTTTTTGGCATGTATTTTGCAAACGGGCAGCCCTTCGAAAAAATATATCCCATATAAATGTGTCTTTCAATATTCACTACAACTTTTATTTGAAGAGATTTTTGATTGTCATAAACGTAAGCGGTATTTCGTAAATATATTTAAGCCTTGAATTAGGCTCTCAAATTTCAAGTTTCAAAAAATTTCTTTTATATACACGTCATCGAGAAAATTATCTAAACGTTTTCAAGGGACTTTGAAACGTCAACTTTCATTGAAAAATCTGTCTCTGATTTCTAAACATATATGTTAGTAGAAACATAATATACTTGAGAGTTAAAACGTTGATTTTCTCGAGAAATAGTCCAACCAAATGGTTGATCCGGGGGGTGTTTATTCAAAGAAGCATCACAAGAGTTGGGTGGATATGGAAGGAGTGAAGCAATATCGTTTAATGCCTTCCATGTTTAGGCTAGGCAAACACGGAGGAACTTGTGCCTTCTGGGCCCTTCAGTAACTCCCCGTCTATAGATCCTAGCCTCAGTTACTACATTACAATGTATTTTTTACAATACAAAATTTCTAGTTTTCAAGTTCAAGGCAATGTTGAAATTGTAACAAATTTAAATTTATTTTTATTTAAAGGGATTAAACAAAAATAAAAAAAAAATAAAAAAAACAGAACTATCTTCAATATAATGTCATGATAAATGTTACAACATTAAATTTTTGACAATATGATCAAATTTCAGTCCCACTTCCAAGAACTTCCGATTTTTAAAATTCACTCTTTATTGGCAAAATCTCTTTAACTGACGAAATTAGCACTATAGCGACTGTTGTTTATATTTTTCCAATATGAATTCTCAAGGTTTGTATGTATGTATTCCATTTCTAGTATACCAATTTTTCATTATGAATTATCAATTTTTGAAATAATTGGTTTGACAATGTGATCCTACAGAAGAAGAGCCTAAATCATGTATTCAAAATTTCACATATATTCTGAGGGCGCCGGTAGCTCAGAGGTAGCATGTAACTAAACCTGTGTAGGCACAATTTAGAACTCGGGTTGAGTCGTGTTCATCTCCATCAGAGCGACGATAGAGCGCATATTTATTCTGAATTATTGAATTTTTTATTTGATTTCTTCATTTTCTTATCAAAATAACGACAACGTTCTCTCTAAATCGTCTTAAGTTGAGAAATTCTCAAACTAAATAATCATTTTCCTTGTTGACAGTTCGTTTATATTACATCATTTAGGAGGTAAAACGCAGAAGAAAAACCAATTTATCGATACACAAAGATACTTTGATACAATTATCGATAGCATTCATATATTGTGTATGTTAGAGTCTAAACGCTCGTTTGAAGAAACATTAAGAACGACTAATCCGGATCAGACATTTTACCTGAAGAGCTTTTGAAGGTTGCTTTTGCTCCGAAAGTCTCTTCAGCATACTTCAAGCACAATCTAAAGGAAATACACTAATGAGACAACATACGGACAAGCTTTCCTTTGAGAATATTGAGTAGAAAACCATTTTCCGTCTATTCCATTTGAACATACTCGTAAATGGAGGCTAAATGGCACCTAAACGGTACTCGGAACCGTTGAGTGGAGCTTCAACTGATTAATGGCATCATGGGCCATTAGTGAAGATTTGACAGGGCCGTTGTCATCCTTCTAATCAGTCTCCCCTTACCTTTAGAGATCATTTTTCATGAAAAAGACGGCAGGAAAAATGAAAAAAAAAAAATAAAAAAAAATGGCAAAATTGCCTTTAATAGGTAACAAGAGAAATATCGTTCAGTGTTGACGTCTTGAATAATTACAAGTAGATTAAACATTTTATCTTGAGATGATAAAAGATGTGAAAGAGAGAAATTGATACTCTGCTAAAAGTCGTTGCTAAATCACCAGCATTGTACTTCCCCAGCAAGAATTAATTAATTGGGCTAAAACTAAAGGTATTGTCCTTGGAGGGCTTTGAATTTACATATAAAATATCGTGTCAATATATTCATTCTAATGGCAGTTATTAGATATTTTTCGTTAATCCTTTCCTCTAATTTCCCCTATTCCTTCGACCGATTTGGCTGAAAATCAATAGATATAGTCCTTATAGGGATTTGAATTTACATATGAAATTTCATGTCGATATGTTCATTCTATCTTGAGTTTTCGTGTTCATACATAGATAGACTTTCTTTTTCTTTTATTTTTGGAATTTTAATTATTCTTTCAGAATTTTCTCATGTATTTTTGGAAATAAGGAGTCATTAGTGCAAACGCATTCCGATTTTTGATTTATTTACCTGAAAAATGGACGTAAAAGCGTTCTGAAATATCGGCGTGAAAAAAACACTTTTAGAAGAATTATAAAAAATAATCATTACAATTTAAATTATAATTAAAAACTGTATTTATTAATATTGCTATTTTACAAAGATTTATTTTCTATTATTTATTTAATTAAATTTTTTACCACTGTTGTTATTATTAATCACATGCATGTCCGACTGGAATATTTAATAACTGTTTATTATTACTAACAAAACTTTATTGTCTATATTTTTTATTTCTCCCTTTTTTATTGTATTATTAGATAATTTATAATCACTAATTTAATTTATTTTCTGTAATTATTGTTATTATTGTTTTTTTCCCCCTATTCATTTAATTTCTCTTTATTATATTATTATGTTTTTAAAATATAACTATTATTGTTATTAGTAATATTTTAGTTTTATTTTTTATTGTATTTTTATAAATATATGTTTTTTTTTTTCCTTAGTTTTTATTTAACGTCGCATCGACTGCAGGGCCATTAGCGACGACTATTGCTTCTATATGTCTTCGTAGAAGTTTGTGTCTTGAAGGAACTGGATGAGTCCGTTGTATTCGTCGGTGGGTGTTTGAAGTAGTTTTTTCATGTCAGTCGGTAGTTTGTATTTCTTTCTTAATGCGGTGTAGTTTGTGCAGTTAGTCAGTATATGTTGTACTGTGAGCTCTGTATAGTCTTGGTTGCAGGAGCATGTCGGGTGTTCAAGTCCAAGAAGTAAGTAGGAATGTGTCAGTTTCGTATGTCCAAGTCTTAGTCTTGTGATGACTACCGTGTCTCGTCTGTTCATGTTGCTTGGAGGTTTCCATGGCTTGTTTTCGTCTTTTATTTTTCTGAGTTTGTTGTCAGTCGTCTGAGTCCATTGATTGTTCCAGTGTTGTTCAATTTTGTTTTTGAAGTAGGTTGAAAGGTCTTGTGCTGTGTTAACTGTTTGTTGCGGCAGTAAGGAGGAGAGTGCAGCGTCTTTTGCAGCAATGTCTGCTTTTTCGTTCCCAGAAATGCCAACATGGGACGGGATCCAAATTAGTTTTAATTTTTTTTGTTTTTTAATTAATTTTGAATGCCATGAGTGAATTTCTTGAATGCTTTTGTCAACCGACCAAGGATTTTGAATCGCCAGAATCGAGCTAAGAGAATCTGTGAAAATAAGAAATTTGGAATTTTGTGATTGGGATGTGAATATAAAAGCTTGCAGTAACGTGAAAAGTTCTCCTGTGAAAATGCTGCATTCTGGATTGATTTTGAACGTCCAGTTCGAATCTGGGGTGACTACTGCACATCCCACACCCTCCTCCATCTTGGATGCGTCTGTGTAGATCCTGGTGTAGTCCATGTGTCTCCTGCATATGTCATTGTGTTTCTGTATAAAGTATTGTGCCGGTGTATCTGTTTTCTTGTGTTTATGTAGTTCCATGTTTGTGTTCACAGGGCTCCACATCCAAGGCGGGTCCCCGCTCTGCATTCTTTTTTCCACTTTGTTCCGGGTCGCATGTTAAAATGTACCAAGTATTTTCGTACTCTTGAGCAGAAAGGAGTAAACTGGTTGTTTATTGGAGGACGAGCAGCTGTGAAGACGTCATGAGTATCAGACTTTGAAGCTAATTTAGCAGCGTGTTTCAGAGTGAGGTACTTTCTTCTGTCGCTCAGAGGGAGCTCGCCTACTTCACTAAGAATGCTAGTCACTGGGCTGGTATAGAAAGCTCCAATGGCAAGTCTCAGTCCGGAATGATGGACAGGGTCTAGCATTTTGAGTGTTCGTTCCCTCGCTGAGTTGTACACAATAGATCCGTAATCTAGTTTGTTCCGGACTAGGGCTCTATAAGTTGTTAGCAATACTTCCCTCCCTGATCCCCAATTTTGGTGGGTTATTACCTTTAGAGTATCCAGTCTCCGTTTACACTCGTCTTTTAGAGCTCGTAGGTAGGGTGCCCATGTTAATTTGGAGTCGAAAATTAAGCCGAGAATCTTGACTGTATCTAAAAATTTCAGTTCGGTGTTGTGAAGAAGGAGTCTGGGGTGATGAGGTGCAATGCGTTTTCGAGTAAACATTATACATTCCGATTTTTGTGGGGAGAATTTGAAGCCAGTTCTAGTTGTCCATTTTTCTAGATTATTTAAGGACTCTTGTACTGTGTCCTGGATGGTGTTTATGAACCTGCCTCTACAGCATATGGTGAGATCGTCTGCATATAGAAATGCTTTTGCAGGTAATGCCACTTTCTTAACTATATCATTAATTGCTATTAGAAACAAGGTCACACTTATGACGGAGCCTTGGGGGACACCATTTCGGAGCTCATATTTTCCAGAGAATACTCCGTTGACTCTTACCTGTAGGAATCTATTCGCTATGAAGTTTTTGATAAATAGTAGCATGTTACCCTTGATGTTATTTTGGAGCAGTCCTCTGAAAATCAAGGGTTTCCATACCATTTCATAGGCCTTTTGTACATCAAGACATGTTGCTAGAACGTATTCGTTAGTTGTGAAGGCCTCTAAAATTTCAGTTTCTAGGTTTATCAGAAAATCCGCAGTTGAGTGTAATTTCCTGAAACCATATTGGAACTTTGAGAAGAATTTTTGTTTTTCTAGGATCCATTGTAATCTCCTGTTGATTATTTTTTCGAGGACTTTACATTTAGTGCAGGTTAAAGAAATAGGACGATAATTTTGAGGTAAAAGTTTGTTTCTGTGCGGTTTTAAGATCGGGACAACGGTAGCTAAGGCCCAAGAAGAGGGAAAAACATTGTTGAGCCAAATGAAATTAAAAATGTCAAGGAGATACTTTTTTCCTGAGATAGGCAATTTCTTTAGGAATGCATACGGAATATCGTCGGGACCTGGACTAGCACCTGTACAACTTTCCAACGCTGTCGTCAGCTCCAAGAATTGTAGGGGAGCATTGAAATCGGTATCATTATCAGCAGGGTTTAAAACGTAGAAAGTGTCATCCTCATTTCTTCGCTCTAGAAACAACGGGTCGTAATTTCCATCGCTTGAATTTTCCGAGAAGACTCTACCCAGCGCGTCCGCGATATCCTTACTTTCGGTAACGATGTTGCCTGGGGCTGTCTCGATGCCACTTATACCTGAAAAGGAATGATACCCTTTTATCTTCTTAAGCTTTTCCCAAATTACTTTTGGAGGGGTTTGATTCGTCATTGATGACACATATTCCATCCAAGATTTCCTTTTACTCTCTTTGATAACTCTGCGGGAAATGGCCCTGTATTTCTTAAAACTAATTAAGTTGTCAATGGTTTTCTGTTTTTTGTACCTATTGAATGCATGCTTGGAGTTTCTTACAGCCATTTTGCATTCATCGTTCCACCAAGGCACTAAAGTTCTATTTTTTGTGTACTTAATTTTTCCAATGCATTTTAGTGCAGCATTAATAATCAGAGCAGAAAAGCTATCAACAATGTTTCTAATGTCGGCTATTCGGAAATGTCTCTGCTGTACTAAGTTACCTATGGTGTCATTAATAGTTTCACCAAAGGCATCCCAATCAGCACTTTTCATTTTCCATTTCTCCAATATAGGCGGTTGGGATTTTCCTCCCATAATTTCAATTTTGATTGGAAGGTGATCACTTCCGAAAAGATCTGCGAGAGGTTCCCATGATACCGACTGGGCTAGAGTGGCGCTACACAACGTCAGATCAATAGCGCTTAACGTCCCGCTTGAAAAATTTAAGTGAGTGGGTTCTTTAGAATTCAAAAGAACTATATTTGGATCTTCTAATAATGTTTCTATGGTTTTACCCCTGATATCTGTTTTTTCTGATCCCCAAAGTGTGCTGTGACAGTTGAAATCGCCCATAATAATGCATGGCTTTGGTAACTGGTTGATTAAAGCAACCAGCTCGTTTAAACCGAGATCTTGACTATTGGGAAGGTAAATATTACAGATGCATAACTCTTTGGGAGTCAAAACGGACATTGCTACAGCCTCCAAGGGAGTCGACAGAGGGATTTCTCGATGACATAGAGAATTCTTAATATATATGGCCACTCCACCGCTAGGAAATAATCTATTGCGATTTTTGGTGGAGTGGTCGTAACCTTTTAGCTTCCCGATCCGTTGATCCTGAAAGTTTGTCTCTTGGAGGCAGATTACTGACGGGTCATGTTCAGATATTAAAATTTGGAGCTCTTCGAGATGGGAAAAGAAACCGTTTATATTCCACTGGAAGATTTGCAAATTCACAAGGGAGAATATAATAAAACTGACTATAACATAGAACTAATGTGTGTACGGTTTCATGGGTTGAAGGTAACTGTTTTCATAAAGGTACTTGGGAATCAGACTTGGTTGGATCAGATTGATTTTGGATTCTGTTAATGATTCGAGTGAGCCTGTTCTTGACCCCCTTATCGTCCGAAAGGGAGTGTAGTTTCTTCACCGCCATCACAAGATCCTCACAATTGTCTGTATAATTTTTTGCAAGCTGTTCAAAATTTTGACAACGATAAGTTTCTTCAATAAAGTTTAAAATCTGTCGAGGACTTAGTTGGGATGTGAATTTATCGGTTTGTTTTTCCAGGATCTGTTTTATAGATTCGATGCAATGTGTTCGTGACTTGTCTGACTTGGGTTGGGGAGTTCTAGTACCTGATGGGGTTGACGGCAAAGGTGTGTTCGGTTGGGAGGGGAGTGAAATTTCATTAGGTGTGACACCGGAACTGTTTTTTAAACTATCGGAGGATGGGTTTTCTATACTGGTTTGAGCTGAGCCTGTTTTGGTGGCTGATGTTGAAGCAGCTTCTCGTGAATTGTCAGTACTACTAATACTGTGGAGCTTTCTGGGGGAAGTATTATCATTATTTCCGGACTTTGGTTCCTGCGCGACGTCGAGGGTGGGTTCAGGAGGGAGCCCCACAATAGGCGGGCTCATGTTGGATGTCCCTTGTCTTTCAAGCTCACATTTGTTGCTCAAGTGTCCTACTTCCCCACATTTAAAACACTTAGGTTCTTCATCCCCGAGGAAAAGTCTATATGTTATACCATCACACTCTACAAGGATACTTGAAGGTATGTCACTTGAGTCTTCTGGATTAATGAACAAATGTCTCCGAAAACTGAGGATATGTTCATAGCCTGGGACTTTGATACCTGCCCGCAGATAACTGATAGGGGAGAGTATCTGAATGTTAAGTTGCTCCAGTTTTTCAGTTATTAATTCATGTGGCATGAATGGAGGGGCATTTGAGATTATTATCCGTTTAGATTGAACCGCTAGTCTACGAGCGGGGATAAATCTGTCATGAATAGTGATACCTTTGTGATCAATTACAAATTTTTCTACAGTTGCTTTATTGGAGAGGAATATAGCAATTCTATTGTTGGATATGCGTGACGTAAATATAATTTTATTTGGGCCGATATGGGCACTCCATCGACTGATGGAAATAGGATACCTTGCTCTTTACTTGGATATGGTGGTGATGATTTGGGTGGTGATGATTTGGTGATACTTGCAAAGGTGTTCGTGGTGTTGTTGGCCGTTGATGATGTCATAATAATAACTTTTTGTAGAGGTAGGTGAAGTTAATTCATTTTCCTTAACATTAGATAACTGTTTGGAAAGAAGGGGTAAAATATAAAATAAACTGCTAATAATGAGGGGGGGGGGGGGGGGGGCACAGAAATAAATAGTAAACGTAGGTAATCTAATTAGGGTAGATGGAACGAACTCACGTTGTAATACCCAGCAACAAATGTCAACTTCACAACTTCACAAACGACAACTGCGAATTGAGTTTGTTCTGTCCCCCTTTTTTTTCAGTATTTCTAATTTTAAGTATTTTTTCACAAGAATATAATATTTGAATCTACTCTTGTCAAAATCTTTGGAACATATGTTTTTGGAATATATGTTGTTTTAGAATTATAGCTTTTATTTCCTTTTAATTTTATTATTATTTCAGGTTGCATATTCGAGCTTATTTTTATTGTTACTTTCATTTTTGTATATTGGTCTCAGTCTCAACATTCTTTAATGTTGTTTATATAATTCACAAAGTACCTTGATGTACACATTTTTTGAGGATGCTGAAACCTGACCGAGGCCGAGCACGCCGTTAAACGATGGTCTCGAGCCTATGCAATGTCAGGTACTCGTTAAAGACCCCTCTACCTAAGTAAATAAACCTATGTAGGCAAAATATAGTCTTCCCACAGTAGTGTCGTGGTCATGTCCATCAGAGTGACGAAAGTGCGCTCTGGTAGAAGGCGTTATGCCCTTGCAAAAAGCCCGGGCATGCGTCATAATAATTAACTAGCTGTATACATATTTATGATCCAATGTTTAGCAGAAATAAATAATATTATTATTACTATTTTCCCTATTGGATTCTGTAAATTTATGCCATAAATAATGCCAAGAGGTAGCATTAAAATGGACCCAGAACTAGAATAAGAGGTACTCGAAATGCTTCACAAAGGCGCTGAGACCCTTCATTTTTCTTCAGGACCCTCCCTGTTCATCTGTATGAAATATTACATCCTACTACAAGACATAAATTGTCCTCCCCTTTCTTGAGGATGAGATTCAGACTTCAGCATGACTTATTGTTGATCTCTTCTTGTATAAGATATATAAAATATAAGATACAACAACGATCTGGTTCGGACACTTTACATATGGATTCGGTTCTCGTCTTGTATAATGTGTACAAGGATATCCAAGATAATTTGTTGGTTGATTCTAGGTCTAGTAATTACTCATGGTGTACCTTAACAAACTTTATTTGATAGTATAGGATTGTTTTTAGCGTTGCCTGGCAGTCTAAGACAAAATGTATCTTGTTATATTCTCTATTAATGCTCTCCCGTATACATTCCATAATGACATTGTTCTTTGTTCAATATTGATTATTATTCATATGCCTATTTTCTGGAAAAATCATTTAGCAGTTTAATGGTTGATTCAAGATGTGTTCTGTGATGTAAAAAAAAATGCCTCATGTACGACGCATATTAGCCATGTCAATGTGTTATCTAGTTATTTAGGACATCCATGGCCCCGGGAGCGATTTCTATTTACGAAATAAAACTCACTCCCGGACGGGATCCGGGTGAGACCATGCGACGCTCTAGCCCGCATGGCTCCCTAAGTCCCAGTCTAAGTTGTGATGTGGAAGTGAACAGTCTAGAGAGAGAGTTATTTTTAGGGTTAAGGTGTGGTGAACCATGTAGGTGTGAAATTAACAGTGAAATAGATGAGCAAAGGTACTTTTTATTAATATTTGTTCTCTTATTCTATGCTATTCATTTTTCCGTGAACTCTGTAAGATAATTTATACCTTTGGATTAGATTGAAAATTTTTGCAAATTTAGGAAAACAATATGGCATCTCATTAAAAATAAAGTTGAGGATAATATTTAAAAAATAATTCAAGGGCTCCCGAAAGTCTTAAAACGGCACTGCTATGTGTCATATAGTGGTAGAGTAAATAATTGAATTTATCCATATGGACCCTTTTGTAAGTTTTTTGAGGTGCGGTGAGAGTTTTGAAAATGATATAGGGACAGAAGTGGACAAAAATTGTTGACCTCTCTGTCAGCCTGTAACTGAGTTAGTCCGGGGGAGAGAGAGTGAGAGTGGGTGGGGGTAACAAGATTAGAGAAGCAACAACACTAGCGCTCCTGATGGAGAATTCATTACTGGTAATATGGGGCTACCACAAGGCCCCAGTGGACAGGACAAACCAGCTTATAGGGCTACCACAGTGCCTCACACACATCCAAGAGGGCAAACCAGCCTCAATTCATTATTCAAAACCGCTAATATCTGTTTGGTCCCTTTAAAACGAAGGATACCATTAATGAGAAATGGTCAACATAGGGACAAATAAACATTCAGGAAAGTTTTCTAAAGTCAATAAAGTGGGAGATGAGAGAGAAAAAAATATCACTGAAAAATAAAGCGTGCTTGGAACACACGCCTGAAGTGAAACTTCTTACGCGATTTTTTAATTTTTTTGTTTTTTGATCCATAAATATTATTTTTATGTTGTATGTAATTTCTCAATTAACTCAACATTTTTGGTGCAAAAAGTTTATTGGCTTATTTTATTTTTATTCATTTGTTATTTTATTTATTTATTTATATATTTACAACGGCATAACATTTGCCATTAGCAATTGCGATAAATAGTGCAGTGTCAGGTGCTTGGCTGTACTGCTGAGGTACGTGACCGAAGAGGAGTCCAGGCTAGTCCTGGAGCAGGTCCCTCTGCCATATTCGTTTGAGGCGTCGTGGTGGATTTGTGGGGAGAGTGTTTGTAGATAATTCTTGTATAAGAGGATTGGCGTGATGATGGAGTTTGTCGTGAAAAATTTGACATCGTGTCCTGATATCAGAAGGTACAAATGGGATGTTGAGGTCATTATGTAATGTGAGGTTAGATTTCATTTGTTAAATCAACATTATTTTCGTTGTTGGAAACATCAGAAATCACTACATTAGATTCCAAAGTAGAGACAATAGGCCTATGATAAGAGAAATAATAAATGTAGGTTTCTGAACGCGTGAGAATAGAGAAAGAAAAAGAGACGCTGTTTAGGCCGCCAGCAACGCTAAGCAGGCGTACACTCATTTTCGTGATTCATTATCAATAGATTGGGTATTAATATGAAAATGTTGTTTCTCCGAACATGATGCAACACATTTCTGAACTTAATTTCTTCTTTTTGGACAACAGTCCTGGACCATTATTCTCATATTCAGAGTCTGTATCACTGTCATGATTTTAGGGTTCGCCGACGGGGTAATGCGGGAGACTGACGTGAGGAGAGAGGCGGGTGGGGAGCGCTCCCCTCTACTAGCCCGCCCAACCATCCCAAACTGCCTCTCTCAGAATTCAAAAAATTCAAATGCTTTCACTCACCCCTGTGCGCAAACCACTCGTTCGATTTTGTCCAAATTTGGAATGTAGGGTCTTTAATCTTTTTTTTTTCAAAAAAGGAAACTTTAAACCAATTTTTTGAGAGATGAACTATAATAATAAACACTGGTGCGGAGCGGGTCTGGGAGATGTTCAGCGCGTCACATAATTTCATAACTCATTTACCAGTTAAGTCCCCAAGTTGCCCAGTGCGCGTAAAGAAGTTTCTCTTAAAAAATAGTTTGATACGGTGTAATGCCCTGTATATGAGAAGGGCCGGGGATCTGTGTCTTGGAAAAGAGAACGAGTGAGATACAACCGCACTCTTGGAAGGCAGGGTGACTGTGGACCGGGATGCGGGACTGTTCTGTCACTAGAGTGGCTGGCGGACTGTTGAACCTATATTCTACCTCTGCTCGAAGGTTTGTACAACACCCACACTCTCTTGGATGTTGACTGGTTGGACTTGGGAAATGTGTCCTATTTATATATTCCGTTGGAAGAACAGCGAATCAATCACCGGACTGGGATCCGTTAGTGTCACCTGTCTCCGCTAGACAGGACTTAGTTCCAATCGCCCCCGCTAGGTTGCACTACTCTGGATTGGGTAAACTCCTCTCAAAAGTTTAAAAAATGCAGTAGTTTTTTTAGGATTTATATAAACTAGACAAAAAGGATCAAGCTTTTTTTTTTTTTTTTAAATTAGTAGGTACATGTAAAAGAAAGATGGAGTGGTGGAGTAGGTTATTAGATGATAGAACATAAAAAATAGTGCACAAAAACGTTTTAACGAATTTTTAAAAACAATATGGCTAACAGAAGTACAGTGAAAATCCGTAAAAGCCTATGAGATTCAAATAACCTTACTTGTAAATAAAGACAAAGAACTTGTTCAACTTTTGTTAAGGTAGGACGTTCCATGGGCTTCTCTTGGGTAGAGGTTCTCTAGGGTACAGGTTCTCTTGGGTACAGGTTTCCTGGGGTACAGGTTCTCTTGTGTACAGGTTCTCTAAGGTACAGGTTCTCTTGTGTACAGGTTCTCTAGGGTACAGGATCTCTTGGGTACAGGTTGTCACAGACTTAGGTAATCTCAGGTAACCTGAGAATTGTATAAATATGACAACCTAGCAAACTTAAATGTCACTTTTGAACTTTGTAGGATGTCGATGGCGTAAGCCGAAACCAGTACACTTTATGTATATATTTTTGTAAAATTAGACTATTTTAAGTGTCTAATTTATCTAAAATTAGACTATTTCACTTAAAATTAGTTAAAAGAGTTCTTTGTTTTTTTTAAAGATATTATGTGTATGTGTCTGTGAGGTGATCATAAACCCCATTACCACACACCACTCGTCATTATAAGGCCCTGAAGAGAGAAATAAATAATTTCCGGAACATTGGTCAAATACTGTTTTTTTTTCATTATATAATGATATATTTAAGAATATTAAAAAAAATGTATATAAAGGTTTCCACAATATGTCCGCGTTCATATATGTCCTATGTTAAGGTGTGACAAACTTCAGGAATCAATTCTACACCTCATTTGGAGCAAAAAATATTCTATTGACATTATTCTGAAATCGCTTCGTTTTCTAGTTATTTCACTTTTTTTTATATTATTGTCTTTTTTTACCTAAAAGTAAATATAACTCCAGTTCTATTTGTGCTACAGAAGATCTGAGGGTACCATTGGAAAGTAGACAAAATTATCTTTTAGATAGTTGTGTCACCATATTAAGTTGACCTTATTTGGTTGTGACTTCTGGGGCACAAATGTAAAATTTAATACTTCACAAAGTTATATTGAAATTTTTACCTGCATTTTTTTACACATCTTCAGAAAAGTGGTAATATACTCAAGAACTTGTGTTCTGAACCTGTTATATATATTTTTATTATAATTTTTATTATAATTCATTATTTTTATTATGTTTTACAGTATTATTCATTAATTTTTTTTTCTTTCATTATTTTTCACTAGTTTATTTTATTGTTTTAATCACTGTCTGCCATTAACATTTAGTATTTATTCCTAGAGGCTTCTTTTCAATTTTTTTTTTTTTTTTTGTGTCTCAATTTGTAATGAATTGTATTCTTTTGTTTATTTCTTATGTTATTATTCTTAGGGGACACAGGTCCCAAAATTTTATTTTTCGTTTTCATTTATAGAAATATATAAATTAGTAGTCATGAGATTCAACACCTTTATGATGTTGTTTTGACCTTTTAGTGACCCTGGCGCGACCTATTGATCATGTCTGGAGTAATGCAATTCTCATAAATGCATCTTAGACGTTAATCCTTGCATCTTAAATTTTACTGTCTTTCTTTATTGTTTTTTTTTTTTTTTTGTGAAAATGTAATGATTTATAATGATTTTATTTAAAAAAAATATTTTGTTTATTTGTAATATTTAAAAATTTATAATAAAAATAGAAACTTAAATATCATAATATAACCAAAAATAATGGACATAAAAGAAATATGGACGAATGGACATGCGCAGTTAAAAATGCAATACCTCATCACTGAAGTTTCATTATTTATGAATGAAGGTCAATAAATAAAATATTTAATTTTTTTTATATAAGTTTTCTAACAAATGAAAAACCGAAAACTGAATTTAAACTAAATAAAATAGATTAATTACAATTTTATATTATTTTAATTCAAAAAACATTTTGAAAACAGCATAATTTGTTGAACATATGTATTTCTATATAGATAATTAATATTTAAGGATTTCCAACTTGAGAAAAATTATAGAAAATGACAAAAACATATATTATATTAAATTTCCACGGCAAAAATATCATACATTTTAACTTATTTTTATTTTAATATATATTTATTGACTACTTTTATAAATTTTAATTAAATTTTGTATTTAGAATGAAAATTGGATACCTATTAAGACAATACAGTAAGAACTGTCGAAATAAACAAGAAACCTAGGTCACGGTAACGTATGAATTTAAAATTTTCCACTGAAATATTTCTGAGAGGAGAAAACACATTTTTAAAGAAAATATTATAATGTCATAGTATATAGATAATGAAATTTGAGAAATATATAGTGAAATGAGATAGTGACTTTTTTTTTTTAAGGTAGTGTAATGGAGGTTGTTGTCAAATTTTAGTGAAAGATATATTTTTTGAATTTTGTGCTTACCCTGCTCCACAGGTGTGATAGCTGGCCCATCGTCGTAGACCGATGTGGTGGAATCCTCCATCGAAAAGATAGCTGGCTTCAATTCAGTGTTGAGTTCTTGTTTTTCAGACCAATATGTCTACCACGGGTCAATACCACTCCGCTCCTGCGCCTGCGTCCACTCACCACATAACTCTTTGCAATTTTTGAATTTAAAATATATAAATTGACTTTTTTAGTGTTCCGTGCCAAAATTAGCAAAAACCAAGCACTTATGGAATCACTTCGGTGTCCATCACTAGCGGTGTTCTTTTAAACTATTCAATGTAAACATTTGAAATTTAGCACAGAGATAGAGAGTTATTATGACTCATGCCCGGACTGAACTATGAGGTCATATCGCCTATTACCAGACCTTTAGTCATTCTGGTGGGCATGAGCCCGACTCTACTGTTTTGCCTATCCTAAATTTTTATTCACCTAGGGTAGGGGTCTTTAACGAGTACCTGACATCGTACAGGCTCGGGACCATCGCTTAACTTCCCATCCGAAGGACAGAATGCTCAAGTTTGTTTTACCTCCCAGATAAAACCCACGATCTTGAGCTCAGAAGACATGCACGCGTACCATAATAAAAATATTTTCCCTCTTAACAATAATTGTTATTGCTATAATTATTATAGTTATGATTACGATACCAGCAAGAATATTTTCGAATAACTAAACATTGCTCCACTCTTTTTGAAAAAAGTATGAATAATAAAGAAATTAATTTCTTTAATGCCCTTCCCATTGTTGAAGACAATAAACAATAACAAAATTTTAAATTCAACTAAAATGTTTATGTTAAAGGAAGAAAACCCCCTCCAATAAGTTTTTTCCGTTTTAACGGAATTTTTTGTCATTGTTCAAAAATAATAAAAAAATCGTGTTGCATATTCGAAAACATTATCTGATACATAGCTTTCATTTTTATATTTATGGCAGAGTTCCTAAGTTAAGGTCTGTCGAATCTACGTTTTAATCCTTTTTTTTTTAATTTTTCTTATTTTTCTCTTTTATGTATTTTTATTATTATTGTATTTATTTTTTCATTTATTTATAAATATATAATTATAATTGTTATTTTGTTTACTTTCTCTTTTATATATATATTTCGAGGAAGTGTCTAAGAATTAATTTCAGTTTATGTATCTAATTTATAAGCTATTTCATACATTGTTATAGTTACATTGTTTTCTTTCTTTTCTTTTCTATATCTCGCACATTGGGACCTGATGATGGGACGTAAGAACGTCCAGAAACATCGTTGGGATAAAGACACTTTCGAAGAGGTTTTTTGAAAAATAGTTATCTTAATTTTTATTAAATTGAAAAATGTGTCTACATATTAAAAATATATCTATGTATTATATTTTTAAGTATTTATTTGTTCAGTTTTTATTAATTTCATTTTACTTTTTTTAATAGTTTTATTACTACTAATCATAGACGTGTTAGACTCAAGTAGTTATGAATCTAATCTATAAGCTATCTTAATGTATAAATTCTTTTGACGTATCCTATTACAATGTATTGGTCTAACGGAAATAAATTTATTATTATTATTTTTTATATTTTAAATTCTATGCTGAGTTTTCAACAGAATTTCATATTTTCGGACCTCCTTTTGATTTTCAGCCAAATTGTACAAAGGGAAGGGGGATTACGGAGCTGGCTTAACATAAAAACTCTAATTGTAATTTATGTATGGACACAAAATTTTAGTTATTTGACACGCGATCAGCTGTTCACGTTAAACAAAAATAGTGTTATAAAATTGCTCTTCAAAAAAATAATTAATAGTGCGGTTTTTACTGTGTTTGTAAAAACGTGAAACAGTGAAAAGTATCAGGGAGAGGACCTTTTCACCAAACGGAATGAGTTGCAGCGGGGCGCGCTCTTCCTGGGTTGAAGAGAGTGCACCAGTGCCCACGGCCAGCCACAGCCAGCCAAGTAACATCAAACAGGTACCACACCAGCCCCTGGCCACAGCATCGATGGCCGTTGACCATCCAGGCCTTAGTGGCAAGAAGAGGACCCTAGACCAGCCTGACCAGGAGACACCCGCCTCACACCTCGCCGTCACCAAGAGGTATAAATCTTACAACTCACCAGTCATAGTTTCTAACAGGTATTCCGCTCTAACCAATTTAGACACTTCCAAGCCCCAAACGGCCGATTCAAATTCCGAAAATAGTAAAAAAATTAAAATACCTCCAATTTTTATTGTAGGTTACAATAACCTAAAAGAAATAACAGCTGACATATTATAGGTGGCTACATCACCGTTTGAAACCAAACAATGCCTAAAAGAAAAAATTAAAATTCAAGCGACCTCGTCAGACGATTTTAGGGCCCTGACAAAATTCTACGATACGCATAAAATTAACTATTATACTTATGTTAATCCAGAAACTAAAAATGTATCGGTGATTCTCCGAGGTGTGCCATACGCGTTCAGTGAAGAAGACTTCAAAAATGAATTGCTCCCTCACTACCCAGTTATTTCGGTCACCAGGTTGCACAATAGAGACAAAATGCCCACGCCATTGTGCGCAGTCGAACTGACTAATAACGATCAGGGAAAAGCCATATTTTCACTTACAAAACTATATTACAGTCGGATCCACGTGGAGGAAAGACGCCGGTCCCTGCACGTTCCTCAATGCATGAACTGTCAAAAATTCGGGCACACCAAGAACTACTGCCGCCTTGAGTCGACCTGCGTTAAGTGTGCAGGGAATCACCATTATAAAGTTTGTCCTTTCCAAAAAACTGACAAACCGAAGTGCGCCAACTGTGGGGGCGACCATACCGCCAACTTTGGAGGCTGTCTGAAACGACCACCGAAACGGCAACTACAGTCAGCTTCCGCAGGCACCACCGCAAGCCAAACATTTCACACTAATACTAATCAACCTCCGCAACACACACACGCACATTCAGCCAACACACCCAATACACCACCATACGCACCTACCTCCCCGGAGCCCAAACCACCTACGAACTTTTGGTTTGACAAAATTCGAAGTAGGCCAACACCACCGCAACCTAATACTGCAAACAATGGATTTAGCTCTGAGGCAACGACTGACCTGACTGGACTCATCATGAACCTCATCAAACCATTCATCCCCCACATCCAAGCTTTCTTATCCAATTTATTCACTAACCTTTTTTCGATGAATCATGGCAAACCCTAATCTGGGAACTTTTCAAAATTTAACTATATTAAACTGGAATGCGGACGGCTTAAAGATAAGGCAACCGTCATTAACCAACTTTTTATCACGATATAATGTCGACATTGCATGCATAACTGAGACCCACCTCAAACCGACAGACAAACTCAAACTCTCTGGCTACTGTTCATATAGACTGGACCGACCGACACGTTTCGGTGGTGTTGGCATTTTCATCAAACGACACCTGAAACATTCACAGATTAACATTCCCCCTCTCCAGAACTTGGAGGCAGTTGGAGTCACCCTCACCACACTCTCCGGCACACTCAACATCATATCAGCATACCATCGACCGAACACAAGACTGGTACAGACTGACTTCGAACATATTTTCACAGGACTACCGACTATAATGATCGGGGACCTCAACAGCAAACACACGCTATGGGGATGCAGAAGACAGAATAACAACGGGACTAGACTACAATCCATCTCAGAAAACCTGGGGATACAAATATCGACACCTGACGAACCGACATTCTACCCAACTCAACGAACATACCAACCCGACATACTGGACATAGGACTGATACACAACTTTAACTTGCCCCTGTTTCACGAGACACTGACCGACTTAGACTCAGACCATCTCCCAGTTATCTGCACCTTCCTAGCACGGCCACAGAAGGAGGAATATCTTCCAAGGTTGATCACGGGGAAGATCGACTGGGCCACGTTTGAAGACGGAATGAACGTCAATGACGACATTGACAATGCAGTTAGGACGTTCACACAAACCATACATACCTCAGTACATGAAGCAACATACCGACATTTCACTGACAAACGACACCTATTCCACAACAAGACACCAACACACATAATGGATATGATCCGTACAAAGAACACACTACGACAACACTGGCAAAGAACAAGAGATCCCCTTGAGAAAAGAGAACTGAATCGCCTGACCCGACGCATACGATGGGAACTTCACAAAGACAGAATCGCGAACTATCGAAAATACTTGACTGATATGACTCCGGGCGACAACAACTAATGGAAAGAGACACGACGACTTCTAAACCAAAGGACACCCCTACCCATCTTAACTGACGGACAAATGACTGCCACAACTGACAAAGAGAAAACCGAATTACTGGCGACCCATTTGGAAAATAAATTCACAACGACAGACGCTGACGATCATGAAACACTCATCACAGTTGAATCATACCTCTCAAATACACACTTCACACAGTCGAAGCACCCATTCAGCATACCACACCATCAGAAATACACGCCCACATTACACGACTACACATCAAGAAGGCCCCCGGTGAAGACATCATCCCCAACCTGGTGCTGAAGAAGCTTCCTCCGAAGAGCATAGCCTACCTGGCAAGTGTGTTCAACGCCTGTCTTCGCCACGGCTACTTTCCTGCAGACTGGAAAAACGCCGTTGTTCTAACATTTCACAAGCCAGGTAAGGCAAAAAACGATCCAGGCAGCTATAGACCAATAAGCCTTTTAAATAGCCTCTCAAAACTTCTTGAGAAAATAATTCACAAGAGGCTCCTCCGTCATCTGGAGACTGCAGGGACCATCCCTGCCCACCAGTTTGGGTTTAAATCAAACCACTCAGCCGTCCATCAGCTACAGAGAGTTGCTGAGACCATTGTGGGGGGCTTTGAGCGGAAGCAGTACACAGTAGCAGCCTTCTTGGACGTCGCAGGCCTTCGACACCGTCTGGCACGAGGGCTTGCTCTTCAAATTAAAACAGACCTGGCCTCCGCAATACATCCAGAACATCATTAGCTCTTTTCTTCGTGACAGAACATTCCAAATAAGGATGAACAACACACTGAGCTCCAGAAAGAAGATATCAGCGGGAGTCCCACAAGGTGCGATCCTCAGTCCACTCTTGTTTGATCTGTTCTGTCACGACATGCCAGAACCAGTGTCTGCAACCCTGGCGACTTACGCTGACGACACGTTGATCCTCAGCCAAAACATAGATCTGGAAGCGGCCATCGACTCCCTACAAATCCAGGTGGATGAGATCGGCCAGTGGTTTGGAAAATGGAAGCTTAAGTTGAACGGTGGGAAGACGGAGGCGAAGGTGTTCGCTTTACGCCGCTTCTCGATAGAACACCTCAGAAGGCTGCAAATCGACCAACTCCCAATTCCATGGAATCCTAAAGACCAGGGTGTGCGCTATCTTGGAGTGCACCTTGACACAAGACTAACATGGCGCCTACATATCAACATAAAACTCCAACAAGCACACACACGACTCAGGCTCATCTACCCACTCATAAACAGGAATACACCACTCAGACACATCCTTACTTTACAAAACACTAATGCTTCCACTCTTAACCTACGCTTGCCCCGTATGGTTCTGCACTAGCCACACTAACATAACACGATTACAAACATTCCAAAACAAAGTCCTCCGGATAGCGGTGAACGCACCTTGGTTTATCAGGAACACCCAAATCCATCGGGAACTGGGAGTTGCTCCTTTTGCAGCCCACATTGAGAAACTCACCCGAAGCTTCCATGAAGGTCTGCCAACCTGCTCTGGTGCGGTTCACTACAGTCTCGGCCAGCCTGTAGCTCGCAGGCTGCAACCAAGACTGTACCAAGACTTTTTGTTTTAATTATAATTTTCTTGTTTATTTGCTCATTTTGTGTAAAGTACATACTTAGTACTGGTCCAAATAAAATGTTTTTCTTCTTAAAAAAAAAAAAAAGTTATTTGACACGTAGATAAATACACAAACATCATTTCACGCATATCATATATAAATTTGTTTTTTCGTGGGTTCGTAACCCGACCGAGGTCCTTAGTTTATTTTATCTGGGAGGTAAAATAAACTTAAGCACGCCGTCCTTCGGATGGGACGTTAAGCGATGGTCCCGAGCCAGTACAATGTCAGGTACTCGTTAAAGACCCCTAACCTTAGATGAATAAAAATTTAGGGTAGGCAAAATTTAGGACTCCCACAGTAGAGTCGGGCTCATGTCCACCAGAGTGACGAAAGAGCGCTCTGGTAGTAGGCAAAATTTAGGACTCCCACAGTAGAGTCGGGCTCATGTCCACCAGAGTGACGAAAGAGCGCTCTGGTAGTAGGCGATATGACCTCGTTGTTAAAAGCCCGGGCATGAGTCATAAAACCAAACCTAATCTATAAATTTGTTTATCTGGTTTGAATGTAATAATTATAGTATTACCACTGTTATTGAAAAGAAATTTCAGAACAAATTCCTAACTGTAAAGATACGTCTATTGCCTAGTTAAAAGTCCAACCTATCCTTACCAACCTGTAGTACCTATGTATATAAATGATTCGCACTCAGCAAACTTAGTTTATAACTAAACTTGACGATGGTGTAGTGCAGAAACAGATATTTTATGTATACATTTATTGTAGAGTAAATATTATTTTTAAAAAAGTTTTATTTTATTTATTTAAGAATTATTTAATAGTATACCAAAAAAAGAGATGGGATATATACATTATGATTAAATACAAGCAGATAGAATTTGCTTTATTCATAAATAATTCTCATTGTTAACATCAAATATTATTAAGGATAACATTAAATAAATTCTTTATTTATAATAAAGTTAAGATGGTAACTCATTCACCCATAAAATATCTCAAGTATCGCCAGTGGGGAAACGATCCTTGAAGACATCGAGCGAATATTAGGGCATTTGGGATTGTTCCGAATCAAACAATCTTACGTCAAGTCCCATAGACGTCATTTAGCGATCTCAAATATAGAAATATATTATAATAAGTACATTTACATCTTAATCATATATAATAAGTATAGTCATATCCTTAATATATAATAAATAGACACAGATTGGCTTATTCATTACATCATTAATGACATTTGACTTTGGGCTTACTTGTGATTGATAAATAATATAACGAATAAGGCAATATTGGCTACACAACACTTCCTTATAGTCTAATGTAACTAAAATTATTTAAATTTTATTAAATAAATTAATTTGAACTTAAATAAACTTATAGATAATACATATATAGATAATATATAACTTAATTGTATAAACGTTTTGAAATATAATTTAAAATATACAAAAAGATAGTATGAAAATTCTGTGTACAAAATGAAGAACATTTGTTAGTCATTCTGACTGCAATGTTCACACAAATAAATTATTTTGTTAGTTTAACCAATTGGCGAGTGACCGCGATAATTTATATGCGCTCTTGTTTGCGGTCTTTTTTTTTTATTAAAAATAAAAAAATTCCTCAAAGCCAAATTGATATTTTAAATTGAAAGAAGAAAAAAAAAAAAATGTTCAAACAGTGTAAAACTAAAGCAAGTGTTAGTGGCCAATGAAGCTTGTGTTGGTGATGGTTTGTCTGAGAGTAGAGGGACTTGCGAACTTTGTTTGATCGGTCTAGGGCAGTGCCGTCTAGTAGCCGGCCAATTCGGCGAAGGTTGAGTCCATCTCGTCGGCAAGACTCTTGTAGCGATCTTTGTTGAGGCCGAGTTCATCTGAAACAGGAAGAAGACAAAATTAGTTCGACTCAATAAATATGTTCTAAAATTAAAGTTAAATTAAAATTTAAAAAACCCTCGACACAAAAAATAAAAATATAAAAAGGAAGAATAAGTGTTTTAAATAAAAAAATAAAAGTAAATTTATAAATTTTTTTTGTTCATTAGTTTTTTCACTGAAACATTGGTGAGGGCATTTTTTTTTGGGGGGGGGGGGGGGGGACTTGGCCTTATAAACATTTGTGCTCAAACTCCAAGTCTCTAGCTGTAATAGAGGCCGAGACTAAACAGGATCTGATGAAACCTGAATATCTTGGAAACGGCATATCCGATTGGCACCAAACATGGCTAAGAACCATGTTACAAATACCAGCTTTTGAAACAAAAAAAAAAACGCTTTGAAATTGGTTCAGCCGTCTTGGAGCTACGATGTCACAGACAGACACACGCACAGATAAAAACTTCAACCCTTCCTTTTGCTTCGGGGGTTAAAAAGAAGATTCTGATTGACAGAAGGAATAGGCAGACTAAAGTCGTTCTATATAAGACCCTTATCCGCCCAGTTCTTCTGTATGGCTCAGAAAAGAGCCTATTGGTGTTCGAAAGGAAGGTTCTGCGCAGAATATTTGGAGGAGTGCAAGTAGGCCATGCATGGCGCAGACGCAACAACCAGGAGCTCTACGAACTATATAGAGAACCAGATGTCCTGAAAGTCATGAAGATTGGGCGGTTAAGATGGGCAGGACATGTTGCCAGGATGGAAACTGAGGAAATGCCGAAGAAGCTGCTAATGAAGTCCATTCATGGAGTAAGACGGCGAGGGAGACCTAAGCTGAGATGGGCAGATGGTGTGGCAGAAGATGCCCGAAACATATTCCGCATCAGAAACTGGATGGCAGCCGCACAGGATCGAGACAATTGGCGGCTGTTCGTGGAGGAGGCCAGGACCCGTCACCGGATTGTAGCGCCACGATATATAGATAGATTTGGAGTATAAAAAATAATTTTAAATTACTATTTTTTAATATTCATTATTTTGCAAATTTGGCTCATCAGATGGATCTTCTTTTCCCCCAACGAATTTTTTCTCCCCATTTTGATACAATTGTTCAAAAATGAGAAAATAATTATTCTGATTTTGATCTGTGGGAAATTAGTAAAAGCTAGTTATAATAACAATTTTTTTTTTTTTTTTTGTAAATTATTCCAAATAAATGGAAGCCCTCTCTCATCTCCTTCTTGAATTCCGATTGCATAATTTATTTTAGTTAGTTATTATGACTCATGCCCGGGCTTTAACTACGAGGTCACATCTCCTACTATCAGAGCGCTCTTTCTTCGCTCTGGTGGACATGAGGCCGACTGTACTATGGGAGTCATAAATGTTGCCTACTCTAAATTTTTATTAGAACCCGCGATCTTGTGTTCAGTAAGCATACTACTGAACTACCGGAGCACTGTAAAGAGATAGATCCAAACTCCATGGAAAGTTCTGTAACATCTAGTCTTTTCCTGAGTTAACCTCCAATTATTTAAAATATATATTAAATAAAATAATAAAATCATAAAAATAAAGAACGTAAAATTAAATTGTATTAATACCTTTTGTTAGTAATGAGACTTCTTCATCTTCATCAGTTGTTAATATGGTAAATAAAATTCAATAAAACACTCAGACAAGAAAATAAAAATGAAAAGCACTGACAATTATTTTAAATAATTTAATGAAAGCTAAAAGAATGAATAAAATAATAAAGAAAAAAAATAATAGTGAATAAAATAAAGCAATGGTCAATAGTTTAGTTAAAGTTAAAAGCCGGTGAGTTCTGCGAAGGTTGCATCCAGGTCATCCATTATTAGTTTACTCTTTCCCTTCTCTTCGAGAAGAGTATCTGAAAAAAAAATAGAGAAATATATACGTCAAAGAAGCAAGCAAAAGCGGAAACAACGAGCAAAAAGCTGAAGTGGCTTGTGTCATCATCAGTTGCACCTACAGTATAATGAAACACTCGGTGACTCCATTCACAGTGTTTCATTAGACTCCACTTTGTACAGGTGAGATGTGCCACTGATGATGACGCAGTTGTGTTGCAAACTGGTTCTGGTCGAAAATAACAACAAGAGAACGTCTTTTTATTTATATGAAAAATGTCGTCCCACAACATATTACTATGATAAATTAAGATGTCCGAATACATTTTTTGCGTTCTGTGTTGATATAGTGGAAATACTAATAAATAAAATAAAATGATAGATAAAACACTTTTTTGAACACTAATATGGTCTAATTCCACAAACATATACTTAAATGTGTACCGGTTTCGGCTTACGCCATCGTCAGGACAGGGTTCAACAATAATTGAGATATTTGCCAGGCATACATATTTATATTAACCTAAGAGTACCTGCGGTGAAAGATTTAGATTATTAGATTCTGGGAATTGTTTGAACGACCAGACACACTTCAAATTTTCTCCTTTGTTAATCCCTTTCAGCTAACAAATATCCATGGCAATATTAACCTAGGTTAAATAATTTTCTACTTAGACATATAGTAGCTATATATTGTACAGTTATGTTATATTGTTTTCTTGGAATGTTAGTTTTTGGTTTTATTTTAATTTTATTTTCTTGTCTTTCAAATAAATCCACAGTTGGTTATTACCGTTAGAATAGAGATTTCCACCTCCTGGTTTTACCAGAGGAAGGGGACCCTTTCACCTCAGGTACTCTTAGGTTAATATAAATATGTATGCCTGGCAAATATCTCAATTATCATTGAACCCTGTGCTGACGATGGCGTAAGCCAAAACTGGTACACATTTATGTATATGTATGTGGAATTAGACAATATAAGTGTTCAAAAAAGTGTTTTATCTACAATTTTATTTTATAAATTAAGTTCTTTACAATTTATCATATGTATTAGTTAATAGAAGAAATAAATAATTCATATCCATGTATATATTATGTGGGAAAATTAGATAATTCGATATTGAGTTTTCACAAGAATTCAATGAAACACATTCCCTGTTTCTATGAACACGATAACTCCTTATATAATGAATATATTGGCATGAAATTTCATATGTATATTCAAAAGTCCTATTTGGATGACATATACTAATTTTCCGCAAAATCAGCCGTATAAAGAGAGCGTTGTACTAAAAAACACTAATAACTGCCAACGGAATGAAATGTAACGACACAAAATTTATTATGAAGACTCACAGGCTGCTGTGAAAGTCAACTATAGATTTTTAGTACAAACGGTCGATTGTCTTTGGAGCGAGAACGAAAACGCAATTGATTTCTTTATAGAGAATTTTCTTTAATTTTGTACTCACTGATTTTTTTGAAATTAAAAAAAAAAAAAAATCCTTTTTTACAGGAATTTTCGAAATTTGAGGCGTTAGTTCATCTCATGGCATTAGTGAGATTTGATATATTAAAATAACAACGCTTTATATGAGTTTTTCCTGATGGATATTGATTATGTAGCATAATAAAAAAATAAAGCTTTATAATTTAAGTAAAGCTGATCTTATAGAGTGGAGATTTATTAAATATTTATAAAATATATTTAAAAAATATCTTTTACACACAATGTAGTTACTAAAATATCCGATAGGGGCGGGAGTAGTTAACCTACCTAATATTTCAGTTTTTAATACCTCAGAACTTTAAGTTGTAGCTAAGTCGGGAAAAGAACGAAAAAAACAACAACAATTAAGTATGTACGGTACAGTACTTTAAGCATATTTCATATATGTGTCAGCAAAAAAATTTCAAAGAAATATTAGTACAAAATGTTTCATTTTTCAAAAACCAAAATTAACACAATTATGTTTTTGTTGGAAAAAAAAAATAGTTAATAGCGAAGTGAAACATATAAAATGAAATAATTAAACTTTAAACAAAAAGTTTTCAAAAAATATGTGTAAATACAACAAAATAATATAATTGTTTTTATATAACTAAACTTACCTTCCAGCCTGTCGACTTCTTTCTGCAATTTCTTGACTGTCTTCTCAGCGAATTCAGCACGAGCTTCGGCCTGTCAAACCAAAGTATTATTTAATAGTTCGATCAATTAAAGTTTATTTATTATATATATATATATATATAATAGAAACAAATTGATAATTTTCGAACATACAAAACAATTTTTTTCATCTCGCTGCGGTTATTTCTCCCGAAAACGATCGAAATAACCTGAAAATAATACACAACTCCCGATATTCCGTTGGGTCAACCCTGTTGGAGCTTAACCGGGGTACATCGTAAACATAAAAAGTTTTAAAATCAATAAGTTGAAGAAAAACAACCTCACGCAAAAAAAGTCCTTCGCAAACTGGGTGCCGCTCAAATTAATTTTTTATTTTACAACATTTGAAACAAAATAAAATAATAATAAATATAAAATAATAGAAGCAGAATAAGAAAGTTAATTTTTTCGAATAAGTTTAAAATTGTAATTATTAATCGATAAGGTTCCTTACGAAAATAAAATAAAAATCAATGTAACGAATCAATAAATTTAAAAAAAATGCTGAAAAAAATAGAAAAAAAAAAAAGAAAAAAATGTTCAGTATATAGGTATATTGAGTGGGCTGGTGTATGCACCTAGGGACCAAAGCATTTAATGTTGTTACCTTTCTTCTATTTAAATTCAAATCTCCATAAGAACGGCACCTATTATTTTCAGCAAAATCAGCCAAATGTAAGGGGGACTCAAAAAGCCTACTAACTGGTTAATTCGCGTGAATCACCAACATTTTTTTTTTTCAAGGGAACCGCTCAAATTATTGTTTTCTTATTCTATTTATTAATAACATTTGAAACAAAATAAAATTCTATTAAATATAACAATAATATATATTATTAATAATATTTACCTCCTTTAGTTTGACGGACAACTGCTTAATTTGACGTTTATATTCCTCTACTCGCTGATTAGCCTAAAAAAATAAAAATAACACTTTTAAATAAAAAACATTTCAGATTTAAATAATCAATAGAAAACAATACTAATACATAGTATTTCCAAAAAGGCAAAATGATGACAATATATGCTTCCGGTGTAATTAATTACTAAGGTACAAGTAATTAATTGTGGTCGTGCATAGTACAGCTGGGATATATTATTGATTTAAAGATGATAAAGAATTTTCCAAGGTCTAGTAATAAATTAAACGTAAGGTACAAGTAATTAATTGTGGTCGTGCATAGTACAGCTGGGATATATTATTGATTTAAAGATGATAAAGAATTTTCCAAGGTCTAGTAATAAATTAAACGTAAGGTACAAGTAATTAATTGTGGTCGTGCATAGTACAGCTGGGATATATTATTGATTTAAAGATGATAAAGAATTTTCCAAGGTCTAGTAATAAATTAAACGTAAGGTACAAGTAATTAATTGTAGTCGTGCATAGTACAGCTGGGATATATTATTGATTTAAAGATGATAAAGAATTTTCCAAGGTCTAGTAATAAATTAAACGTAAGGTACAAGTAATTGATGACAAATAAAGTCGGTTCAATTACACCAACCGTAAGATATACTCGTACATACAATTTACAGAAGTTAACAATAATGGTGAATAATCCATTATAAAACAAAATAAGTAAAAACTAAAAACTGAAAAATAAATAAATAAATAAATAAACTTTTTTAAAAACATGATTTTATTTGAATGAACTAAAAACGAATAAATAAGTAATTTATTTTGTTACATATGATATGTTACGTACTTATAAAGTTGAATCTGTATATATTTATACGTAACAATATTAATTTGAAAACTAAAAGCTTGTCGCCTGCGAATTACGCTATAGTCTAATAAATAATACATAAATAGGCTTGTTTGTGAGCGACAATCTTTTACTTTTCAAATTAATATTGTTTCGTATAAATATACACAGATTAAACTTTATAATTACGTAGCATATCATATGTAACAAAATAAATTACTTATTTATTCGTTTTTAGTTTTATTTTTATTTTTTTTTGGCCTTATGTACAATGCATATTAGCCATGACTCTTATAATGGTGTTACCTAATTATTTACGACATCCATGACCCCGGAGCGGAGTTTATTTACAAAATAAAACTGACTCCCGGACGGGATTCGAACCCGCAAACCATGGTGAGACCATACGACCAAAGCCCTACGCTCTAGCCCGCATGGCCACCATGGCTCCCTATTCCTTTTTAGTTCATTCAAATAAAAGCTAGTTTAAAAAAAAAGTTTTTGTATTTATTTTTTATTAAATAATGTATAATTTAGAAAACTTACTTTTTCTTCTGAAACCTCTAGGGATTTCAAGCTGTTACCAACGACCTTAAGTTCTTCTTCAAGCTCCATGATCTTTCTAAAAATCATCAAATAAAATATCATAAGTCCGGTATTTCGAAAATAAATTATATAATATTTTAAATATTGTTTATTAAGTCTTATAATAAAAATAATATGTCAATGCTTCTTAGGCTCTTACGAACACGAATTATAAGTTTATTTTTTTCTAGTTTTACTTTCCCAGCTGTGTATAGTAGTCTTGGCTGAATATTCAGTCAAAATGCTGTTTTTTTAGCTGAATTTAATGTTTTACCCCTGAATTCAGTTGGTGCACCCTGGATACGTTGGCATACACTGGAGAGATATATAACTAAAACATTTTGTAAAAGTAGTGCATTGAATATAAATTATATAACTACCATAATTGTGTAACGCAGGTTACGAAAAATATATAATTTTTTTATTTATTTATATATATGTCGCAGGGATATGATAAAAACAGTTATTAAAACATTAACTGAGTTTTTTATACAGATATGCCTGACTCAGCTAAGTTTTTGCAAACAGCAGAATGTATTGCACACCTAGTATTATTTATTAAATATTGACCCTCCCGTCGGACCTTTTAGTGAAACAGTTCAGGTTCTCCTGATATAAAGAAACCCCATGGGGGAGCGTAAAAAAATATCTAGTTCATAAAAAAATGTATTTCTCAATACAAACGATATATGTCAATTAGATATTTTTTTTATGCTCCCCTATGGGGTTTCTCTATATCAGGAGAACCTGAACTGTTTCACTAAAAGGACCGAAGGGAGGGTCAACATTTTATTTTTTTATTTCGGTGATCAAAAGAGCGCTCTGGTAGTAGTAATCATAATAACTAATTTAGTAACATTCAATAGTCCCTGGGTAAGACATCTATTAATTTTCAACCAAATCAGTTTCATAATCGATTAATTCGTACTGGAGAAGTACGTTGACAGTGATTCACTGACAATTTTTTGTAGAGTTTATAATAGACGGACTAGTTATGAGAAGTACGAATAGACAAGAAGGGAGGGGGAAATAGGTCTCGTCTAGATTTCACTATTTTTGTCCACAGACTTGGCATCTCTCAGAGGAGAGTTGCGTTAATTCTATTTTCTTGACAAGATCATTCATCATGCGGCCTTGTTTCAGGCCTCCTGTTTGTAACTTGTCACAAAATAAACTAGGAGCCCCAATGTAGGCTAGGAACTAATGTATTTAACTTCCATACGCAAATTTGGATAGTTGAGCTTAAGTATGAGGTCATATCGCCTACTACCAGAGCGTCTCTTAGCGCCTCTACTCCGCGAGTCCTAAATTTTGCCTATCACAGGCTCGGGACCATCGCTTAACGTCATACATAGTCAAGGTTTTATCAGTAAAATTAGATCAATCACCGGTTATGTACTTCCCAAACACGAATTAATTAAGTTTTCGCTCTCCCTTCAAAACCAATACATTTTTTAGGCTAAAAAAAATTTCATTACATCGGCAGTTATTGGAGTATTTGAGTCGAGCCGCCTCTCCTGAGACCCCCTTCTTCTTGAAAATTAATAGATCCCGTCCTTATAGGATTTTTAATTTAACTAGGTCAATGATGCGCGCTACGCGCGCTTATTATATTTCACATATTTTTTGTTCAATTTTAATTCAAAATTTTAAGGTTAAACTACAGTATTTACCCGTATTTTAGCTTAAAATTTCTTTAAATAAGTAATTTTTCACTTTGTGGTCGTTTTTACTACTATGAATATAAATTTTTAACCCACTTTTCGAACGTACTCTTCACAAAGTTACATATAGATGCCCATGACTAAAAACAATATCGATATATAAATCAATTCCAATTTTTTATTAAGGTTAAATACTAATTGAGGGCGCCGGTAGCTCAGTGGTATGCGTGCTTGACTTCTGAGCTCAAGGTCGTGGGTTCGTAGCCCGACCGAGGCCCTTAGTTTATTTTATCTGGGAGGTAAAATAAACTTAAGCACGCCGTCCTTCGGATGGGACGTTAAGCGATGGTCCCGAGCCTGTACGATGTCAGGTACTCGTTAAAGACCCCTACCCTAGATGAATAAAAATTTAGGGTTGGCAAAATTTAGGACTCCCACAGTAGAGTCGGGCTCATGTCCACCAGAGTGACGAAAGAGCGCTCTGGTAATAGGCGATATGACCTCGTAGTTGAAGCCCGGGCATGAGTCATAAAACCTAACCTAACCTACTAATTGTAGGCAAAAAACAATATGATTTTTGATTTTAATTATTATAAATTATAATTATGTTATATAAAAAAAAATATATATCATGAGAGGTTATAAAAAATAAAAATCCGTTTTTCGTTATGAAATCCATAAACATTATTACAAATTTTATCAATTTAAAAAATAATAATTTTAAATAGAAAATATATTTTTTTATTTATATTTTTTTCGAAGAGGAATAATTTTTTTTAATTTTAAAAATATAATTTAAGAAAATCCTTATCTTTTTTTCTTCCACGAAGTCTTTGACCTTTATGCGTAGTGATGGGCGATTAATTCCGTTATTTCAAAATCAATTGTTTTATACAATAATCAAAGATCAAGCAGGTCGATTATTCATTCACAATCGATAAATGAAGCTAAATCTTACATGTGTTACCTACCAAAATTGTTTTAAAGTTTAAATTGTTAATTAAAATTTTGTAAATAATAATCAAATATTTTAAATTAATTATTCATTTTATTAATAAACTATAATAAATTTACTTACGAAATAAAAATAAATGTTCTTGTTTTTTGAATAAAAAAAAAGTAATTAATATTAACATCACATTATACATCCGCTATCTCTCAACCAGTCTTTTAATTTGAAAAATCTGACGGAAGTAGCGTTACAAATGGATTTTTTAATGTAGATTATAAAATTTCATGTCGATAAATTTATTACATCGGCAGTTATTGGGATTTTGACCGATTCCGCGGAAAATTAATAGGTGTCGTTTTTATAATGTTTTGATATCTTATGTCGACACATTCACTGCAAGGATAGTTATTAGATATTTTGTGTTAAATCTCTCTTTAATCCCTCCTTTCTCTTTGCCTCAAAATGAGGGTGACCTCTCTTTTCTCTTGGAGGTAGTGCGAAAACTTAATTGATTAATTCAAACTGGGGAAGTTCATTGCCGGTGATTCACTGACAATTTTTATTATGAAAATTTAATACAACTTACGAGTCTCCGGACTTGACACGATCCTCAGCAACTTCCAGTTCATCTTCAACGAAGGCTAGTTTCCTAGCAACCTAACAACAAATTATTATGTAAATTATTGATTATATATTTTTTTTAAATACGTAAAAAATCAATATATCGATACTTTGCTTCCCAATACTATGGCATACGAATATGAAGACACAGTATTTTGTTTTCGATAAAAAACCATAGTAGGTACAGGGTACTCACTTCGTCAGATTTTCCGTCAGCATCCTCTGCCAGGAGTCTGGCCTCCTTCAGCTGATTGGTCAACTGATCCATCCTCTCTTCATCTTGTTGGCTTCTGTTCTCCAACACCTTGCACATTCTGAAACATAATTCCTTTATTTGAATAATTTAATTCATGCATTCTAGTTCCAGGGTGAGGATTTGAAGGGCGCCAAAAATTAAAATCAATTGGTTTTTCTTTTCTCCGATGACTGAAAAATTACTGTACTGCACTGGAGCGGTGGGACGATGAGTCAAGGCAAATGCTGGAAAAAAAATTGATATAAATGAGTCAGTTATTGTGACTCATGTCCGGGCTATAACTACGATGTCATAACGCCTACTACCACGGGGCTCTTTTGACGCTCTGGTAGAGCCTGACTCCTGTGAGAGTCCTAAATGTTGCCTATCTAGGTTTATTCACCTAGGATAGGGATTTTTAACATGTAACTAACCGAACCATTGCTGAACGCCCCATGGTTTTTTCAACTCGCTAATAAAAAACTTCAGGACCTCGGCTGGGTTTCGAACCCGTGATCTTGAGCTCAGTAGACAGGTTACCTCTGAGCTACCGGCGCCCTCTGATATGAATGATATGTAATAGGCAGCAGATTACCGGAAGGACTCGTCGGCGGCCTGTGAAGCCTCGGCGAGTTTCTGGGTGGCCGTGGCCGATCGCTCTTCAGACCTCTCCAGGTCCTCTTCAACCATCTGCACCTTCCTGTTCAGGGCAGCTACCTCACTCTCTGCCTACAGCACAACACATCAGAAAAATTATATAGGATGTAGGCCACTCAATTTTGGAAATTTATTAGAAGTCAAAATATGAACAATTCAGTTGGGGACCTCATGAGTCCAACTCTACTCTCGGTCTCCTAAATTTTGCCTACCTAGGTTTAGTTATCTTGGATAGGGGTCTCAGTCGCTTGACGTCCCATCCGAAGGACGGTGTGCTCAAGTTTTTTAACTCCTTAATACGAAACCTAAAAAAACCCATTTAAATTATTTGTATTTTTCACACTTTTTTAAAATAATAGATACAATTAGATTTATTTAAGAAAAAAAAAAAAAATTGCTGGTTTATGCGTCCTCCCTAATCCCCCCTTCTCTTTGGTCGATTTGACTGAAAGTCAATAGGTGTCGTCCTTATCGGGTTTTAAAATGAAAAATAAAATAAATTTTTATTCTGGGACCGAGGTCCCCTAAGAATAAATACATACAGAGACAAAAATAAAAGGATACATTGAATCAACGTATCATTATGTTTTACAAAGAAATAAATACGAAAATAAATAAATTAGTGCTACACTAGAAAAAAAAGTGGACGATAGTAAATACAGATAAATAAAAATTAAAAATACAAAAAACCAGCTCAATTATGAAGAAATAAATGTATCTATTATAGATAGTGGAAAGTATATAAATAAGAATCTATATAGATAAGAAGAAAATAAAAGAAATGAATAAAAATCGACAGAGCATAATACATTAACAGTTTATGAAAGAGAAGGAAGGATGCCTAGAGAATAAAAATTAATTTTAGAAAGTAGGGGCAGAAACAGTGAGAATAGTAAGAATAATGACACTGAATGAATAATAAACATACATAAATATATAAAATGAATACTTTTGGACACATATATAAAATTTCGTGTCGATAGATTCATTACACCGGGAGTTATCGTGTTCACATACAGAGTTCTTTTTCTACATTATTAGACCGGTCGGAAAGCATGAAATTCCTTTGAAAACTCTGTATCGAATTTCCGTCCGATTACGTAACTTCCCCGATACATCGAATAACTGGGGAAGTAACAATAGTGAAAATGGTATTCATTTCATGTTTGTACTGCAAATGTCTGACTGAAAATAGGGTGACGCATTATGGGCCATCCTGTATTGCTCAATTCAAAAACTCAACTGAATGAATATATCGAGAAATTTTATAAATAAATCCAAAATCCCACTAGAACTTCATTAGACAAGCAGATTGGGTCGAACGATAGCGGGCCATTCATAAATTACGTAAGGCTTTTTTAAAGCTAATTTGACCCTTCCCCCCCTATTGTAAGATATAAGATTTTAACTACCCCCCCCCCCCCCCCCCCCCCCACACCTTGATAAGAAATTTTCGTAAGAAATGATCGAATGATCGTATTGATAAAATCGTCTAAATATATTGCTTGAGGTAACAGGTTCAACTTCCTCAGAACAAAAGGTAGAGGAAAAAGAAAACAGTGCGAGCCGTGCCCACAAAGCGTCCAACGAAGAAGGTACACAAAATATACCTGCCAAAAATGGGGCAAATATTTGTGCCTCCAACATGCGTCATTTATGTGCCTAAATTGCGCAGAAAAAGTATGATCTGACATGTCTTGAAAATTGTTTACGTTTATTTTTCTAAGTCGATTGTTGTGATAAGTGCAATTATGTTTCCACGAAAAGTAATAAACAGTCAAAATGAAAGTTTGTTACCTTTTATTAGTTTTAACTATAAGATTTTACCTTTTTTATTTTCATGTTTTGTTAGTTTAATTTTAATGTTTAATAAGTTTTTATGTTCTTAAGCTAAAAACAATCTAAAAATAAAAATTAATGTGAATTAAAAACACAGATTGCTATTAATTAGGCTGTGAAGTGATTTCAAAAAGTAAAGGCGCTTTATTTTCGATTGTGAAAGTTTTTATTTAAATAAACGTATCATCAAATAGTTGTGTTAAACCTTTTTAACCTTCTTAACCCGAAATACATCATTACAATAAAAAAAATATATAAATTTTGTCCTTGAATCTCGTAGATGCGGCGCGACTAGTTTTGTTGGGGGAGAGGCGCGACTAACGGAGGGTTAAGTATACTTACGTTTGTGAGTGCCTTCTCCTTCTCCTCCAGGTCTTTGTTGGACTGTTCCAGTTCACGCTTGTTCTTCTCCAGATCAGCTTCTACTTGCGACAACTTTTTCTGGAGATCACGAACATCTTCCAAGACCTAAACATCAAGTCAATATTAGTCCATACAAAAAAATTTGTATACATTTTTTTTTTCAAATAAGTATTCAATTGAATAAATAGTATAAACAACAAGCAAATGAGCTAAAAGTGTAAAATATGACATTGACAATATGTCAAGGGGGAGAAATGAGGGGGAGGGGGCATGTGCCCCGAATTAACTACGAGGTCATATCGCCTACTATCAGAGCGCTCTTTCGTCACTCTGGTGGACATGAGCCCAACTCTACTATGGGAGTCCTAAATTTTGCCTACCCTAGATTTTTATTCACCTAGGTCAGGGGTCTTTAACGAGTACCTGACATCGTACAGGCTCGGGACCATCGCTTAACGTCCCATCCGAAGGACGGCGTGCTTAAGTTTATTTACCTCCCAAATAGGGTTTCGAACCCACGTTCTTGGGTTCAGATGGCAAGCACGCATATTTGAGCGTTCATTTAAAACGAAAAACAAGAAAAAAAAAATTTAATTGTATTTTTAGTCGCAGTCACTCAATTATTAACTGACGAAGAAAATAGTTTTTGAAACGTTGGCCATTGATATTTTTTGTTTAAACAACGAAAGCTCAATATTGTAAAAATATTGTCGATTCTATCAATTATATATGTATTTCTTAATTGTTTTCACCTTGTCTGCTCTTGAGTTGGCGTCCTTAGCTTGCCCCTCGCAGGTATCCGCTTTGTCCATTGCGGTATCCTTCTCCATCTTCATCGCCTGCATTTTCTTCTTGATCGCGTCCATCCTGGAGTTTGGGTTAGTACACTACCACACACACAAACACAGACCCTGCAAAAAAAAAAAAAAAAATTCAAATACAATTTAATATATGAAGAAAAGGACTGATGATAATGTATCAATACTGCGAAATCGATCATAGGGAATGCTTCAACTCAAAAACCCCAATAACTGCCGACGTAATGAACTTATCGTCACAAAATTTAGTATGAGGATTTGGAGCCACTTAGTAAGTGAACTGTTGAATATTAGCGCAAATGGTAGACTATTCTAGAGCAGGAGCGAAAAGTTAATTGATTAATTTGATCTGGGATTCACAGACAACTTTTTTATTATTAAACTTGTTATTAAAAGCATAGTCATTATTCACAAAAGTGTGATTATTATATATGTAGGTAGCGAAATATTCCATTTAACAACATACACAAGTATGTTTCTTTTTTCCTTATACTCCTATAAATATTATGATGTACAGTATGGAAAAATTCTTTAAGAAACAGTAGTTAATATTTAATTGATTATTTTTTACGTTAATTTCATTCGATTTTTTAAAACAATAAACAATAACTAGAGAGATGATAAGCCTAATTATTACCATTGGTGATCAACAGGTCCGCGTTGTTTTCTACTTTTGAATTTCATTTTTCAGTTATTGATTGTAGACTTTATGTGTTTTTGATGTAATGTTTGTTCATTATTGCACTGAAATAGAACTAGAGGTTACACTGTTTATTCCAAAGACTCACCTCGCATTCATTATAGAGGTAGGAATATAAATTTCGTTTCTACCTCCTTGGATTAGTATTGTTTCTTATATAGTGTTTAGATCTTAATCGAAAAATATATTCCATTTTTTTTTGTAGTTTTGTTGAAAAAAATCTTGTCTTTTCTCCCAACCTCAATAATTAATAACCTTAATATTATAATATCAGATAGTTTGCCGTGAAAGCTTGATTAAATTCTGAATTAATTTGATAAAATAATGTATTCGTACGTATCTTATTTTTGTTTATTAAATAATTGAGCTGTTGATATAATTATTGTTAGTTTTTTTCTGGTATAAACAGCTTAACCTTATAGTTATAACAACACTTGTTAGTTGTTTTCACATTAATGATAATGAATTTCGTTGCTACAGTTTGCATGTAATGGCCTGAAATATTTATGAAATGGGCGCATCAATATCTGAATTTTATTCCAGAAAAATATATTATACATATCTATTTTGACAAAATTGAATGGTTAGCAAATTATATTGGCTACTTACAAACCCTTTTTTCTCTTTTCAAATGGTTTTGTTACCAGTGTCATAGTTAGTTGAAGATGTGTCATTTTCCAGTCAAAAAATTATGCTAGTAATGTGTTTCATGGAATGTGCTGCAAGATGTCGAAGAATATATTATAATTTGTTAACCTTTTCAATTTTGAACATGTGACATTTGAATATAATTCACATGAAATAAAAAAATATTATTATTTTTGTATGTTTTACTTTTTTATACCTATAGTATAAGAAAGTTTAATCGAGTAAAAATCCGAGTTCAATTTTTTTTTTTTTTTTTTTTTTTTTTTTTCCACTGGAGGGGGAAATGCTAGTCACGCACATCCAGGGAAATAGCCCTGGATAGTGTGGTGCTCGAGTTCTCCATACCCACTAAAACCCCCTCCTTCGCCGATCCTGATTCCCTTCCGCGGAACTGACGGCCTGTCATTACTTCGCGGAAGGGAGGAAGGGTGGCTGGTAACGCCCCTTCTTCTGTTCTTATTGCCGCTACTGTTGTTCCTTGTCAGCCCTCTCCTGGGGAGCCAACCCACCCATGATGAGCGCTGCAAAATCGCAGCCTTCATACCACGACTCCTGGGAGCGTCCACGTAACTGGTAGCAGTCAGTGGGGCGCCCATGCTGCACTCCAGATTTATCCTTCCCTCCTCAAATCTGGGGCATTCGAGGAGGACATGCTCCGCTGTCTCCGTCTCACCAAGGCACGCGGGGCAGTCTGATTTTGTGGAGGTACCCCTGGAAACTACCGTGTCCCGTGAGTACCTGGGTGAGGTGGTAATTCACCTCCCCTTGCGTCCTGGTGAGCCAAGGCTCGACTTGAGGGATGAGCCGATGGGTCCACCATCCCTTTGTGGACTTGTCCCATTCTTCCTGCCACTCTCTAATCGTCCTGGACCTCTCTGGCTCTGCTGGACCAGGGCTGGCCCCCGCGTCCTGATAGAAGATCCGGTTTCCCCTGCGGTCGAAGCTCTGCACCACCTCTTCAACCTGAACCGGGTCTAGTTTCCTTTTGAAGTGTCGCATACGTTCCCGTGCCAGTAAGTCTATGGGGGGCAGCCCAGCAATTACATAGGCAGCGTCGCCAGAAACTGTTCGGTAGGCGCATGCGACGAGTTCAAGTTTTTAACAGAATTTCACATTTCAAGGTCCTCTGAACACTCTGACAGTTTTCGCGATGATGTCTGTTCGTGTATGTTATTGAAACTTTGTAAACGTTCTATCTCAAAAAGGATTATGAACTTAAAATTCGAAATAAGATTGTCACATGTGTTAACTTAGATCTTATTAGATTTTGGCCAAAATTTGGCTTAATTTTTGTAATATATTTAAAAATCTCTTGAAATAATAGTTGTAAAGAAAATAACTCTATGGTAGTCCTAAATTTTGTCAACTCTAAATTTTTATTCACCTAGTGTAGGAGTCTTTTAAGAGTAACTGACATCGTACCGTCTCGGGACCACCTCTTAACGTCCCATCCGGAGGACGGCATGCTTAAGTTTATTATAAATCATTATATATACCCAGTAATGCCAATATGAAATAATTTTGAGAGGAATAGATTCTGTTGTTTTATTTTAGACTTAAATTCCCCAACTATTGACTGGAAGATTTTGCAAGATGATCGTATTTATAAATACTACTACACAACTTTAAAGGAGAAATTATGCCATTAAGTTTTAACTTTTGAATTTTAGCAAAAATAACTTTACAGAGTGCATCAAAATTTGTCTTATACTCTAATTATCAACTCGAACTCGTTTTGTGAAATACGTTTAATTCAACTCTCATTATAGTAATGTCTACAATATTGGTTTGCATCTTCTTCAAATTTCAATTTCCTAAAACACCGGTGTTTTAAATATTATCATTCCCATTTTAAATCAAGAAGTTTACATCAAATACCACAGTTTACCTTTCGTTTAATTTGTTCTTCATACATTTGTTTAATTTGTTCTTCATACATTTGTTTAATTTTTCATTTCAATTTGTATATTACTTTTAAATATAATCTATATCTAGTATGTATGTTATTATTATAATTATTATTAATTTGGCTGTTTAATGTATCTAGTCATGCATGATATACATATGTGTGTAGTTTCCTATTTTCATATTTTTCCTCTTAGTCTAAATTAACTTAGTATCTTTGTTTTTATTATTTACAATATTCATATTCCAATTATTACTTTTATAAATATTACCTACATTTTAGAATTTCACTTCATTTATTTTCTGTAAATATTGTTATTATTACATTTTCTTACCCTTTCCATATATATTATTTTATTTTATTATTTTAAAAAAAATATAATTACTGTTATTATTAGTGTCATTTTAGTTTCTCTTTATTTATTATTACTACTTGTCTGTTATTATCTATTTTAAAAGATTTACTTCTTCTAAAATGTGTCTTATTTATTTCTTATTGTATTGTATTTTATCATTGTACCAAATTTATAAATATATGTATGTTCTTTATGATTCTTAACATTTTCTGCAGAGATATTTACTACGTTTTCATGCATTTCAAATCGATTTGAATATTGAACAAGGTTTGACAATTGACAAGGGTTTTCATGGAGTGGGTTCAGATCGATTTCAAATCGGATTGAAAAGAGGATTTTAACTTTGAAAAGTAACCTCATCTAGGTTTTGTGTGAGCAGGTTATAAACAAGTGATATGCGCTGATAAGCTAGATTGTTTATTTTTATTTTAAAAGTGTTTTATTTGTTAATATAAATATTAATAATTACAGTGTTTTTAATTGTTTTGTATACTGCATAATGGATTCCGCAAAAAAAACATTAAAAACCTAACCTGCAAAAATATCCTTCCTTATTTAGTACACGAAAAATCCGCCAGGAGAGTCGTGCGCCACAACTGCGCATGCGTCAATACTCAATACTAGTATTGAGGGTTTTCATGTACTTCAATACGAATCACTTTCGATACGATCCCAGAAATTAGCGAATTGACCTTGGGATAACACCATTTGAAATCGGTTTGAAACATGGGTTTTCATGGAACTCAAATCGATTCGAACACGCTAATTGGGATTCAAATCGATTTGAACGTCCATGAAAACGTAGTAATTGTGAAACAATTTATAAAATTAAAGAAAAATATTTTTTGAAATAGACAATATTAAAAAAATCGTATGTTTTTTCTTTATTTTTATTAGTGGTTTAAATTAAAGCTTTTCTGTTAAATTATTATTATTTCTCGTTGAATATTCAATCTTAATTATTGTTATTCTTCCACAGAGATAACATAAATATATTTGTATGCATTTCTTTTTTCTTTTATACATTTATTTAAATAATTATACTTAACAAATTTTGTATTGAGCTGAGTCCGGTCAATAAAGATTATAATACAGTATTGGTGACTTGGAGGTAAATAGAACCATTATAAATAGATTGTTTCACTCCGCCACAGACACAACAAAAATAGATTCCCGGTAACTGGAGGGGGCGTTCTGATTAAATTTCAGTAGCCTTTTTGGGGTTTCCAGGGGGAGATTTCAATTTTATTTTTTTGTCAATACATTTTGATAAGAATCTCATAAATCTGATGTGAACGTTACTATGCTGGTAAGCTACTATACAAATATGTTTTGTACATTCTTAGTTAGTTATTGTGACTCATGCCCGGGCTTTAACTTCGAGGTCATATCGCCTACTACCAAAGCGCTCTTTATTCACTCTGGTGGACATGAGTCCTAAATCTTGCCTACCCTAGATTTTTAATTTCCTTGGTTAGAGGTCTTTAATGACTACATGACATCGTACAGGCTCGGGAATATTTTTTCATACACAGTAGTGAAATGAAGAATAAGTTCAGATAACGTATAATAGGATTTAAGATTTATAGAGGGATTAACGGATTTAACATTATTAGTATTCTGATATGAAATAAAAAAAATTTACGTTTAACATAATTATTGACTATAAAAATACAGATAAATGACATCAAAGTACAAATGGAAAAATGTATTTTTTATTTTGGAAGTGGCAACACTGATTATGTAATCATGTAATCTCACTGAAGGGAAAATCTGTCTATTCTCTCTCTGATTTATCAGAATAAAATATAAATTGAAGGTAACATTTTTCTAACACAACACACAAATTACTAGAATAACCTATTTTAGACCCAGAATGCAAAAATATATTAATTAAAAACTAATATATTAAAAAAAAAATAATTCTATTCACGTAGGTAAGTAATATTGCATTTCTTAACAAACAAGGCTTATTTCTGCAGTGAAGATTTTCATATAACAAAACCGTTTATTCAGTTTATAAATCATTATAATTATATTCTATCGTTGCAACTCTTTTTTTTTTCCACTTTATTTAAAAAACTAATAATCTCTATATATAAGTTTCGGGCTGTAAACATATATACATATTATATATTTCATAATCTAGGGGACTTATATTATAACGGCATAAAAAAAGTCTAAAACTCAATAATTGTCGGTGAATCATCGTTTGGGCTAAAACTCAATATTTGATTTACATAATGTCTTCTGAATCCTCATACTAAATTGTATATAGATATATTCTTTACATCGCCAGTTATGAAGGTATTTGAGTCGAGTCCCCTTCTTTTTAGAAGATACATTTTGACAGATTTTGCGGAAATTTAGCACGAGCCTTCCACGAAGAATTTTGAATTTAAATATAAAATTTTATGTCAATACATTTATTACTTCGACAGTTATTGGGATTTTTGAGGTTCATAGATGCGTGGCAACTCTCCATGAGAGCTTGGATCTATCTCTTTAGAGTGCGTCAGTAGCTGCCTCTAAACGTAGCGTGCTTGCTTACTAAGCTCAAGATCGACGAAACTTGCGTTGGACTTGGCATTTAGTACTTACTCAAGAATGAAAAAGTTATCATTTCTCATGTGGCCGAAACTAGAGTTTAGATCATCGCTGTTTAGCATCCTTTTCCAGTTTTTAACAAATCACTTAAATTCAAAATTCATCACGATTTCAAAGTGTATGAGATACAAGTTCGAAGACAAAATATGAATTAGTATGAACATAAAACGGATACCTACGTATGTAAACAAAGCCGCAAGAGAAAAGGGATTAGTGTTGCATTCGAATCAAAACAAAAAAAAAGAACCACCATTCATTTCGTATTTTTCTTTTTCCGTTTCATCTATTCATCCGATTTTGAATCTGAAAAATGATTTGAACTTTGATGTCTACTTTCGGCGCCCTACCTGTTCGTAATTTACGATTAAAAACAAAAAAAAAAAAACGGAATGTCATAACAATTCTCCATTTATATTGAGTAGAGGGAGAAAAATATTTTAAAAAGTTGAGCCATTTAGCCAAAATACCTTTAATACTTTCGCTGCTACTAGTGGTGCTATCTGTTGGAATAAATTCATAATAAAATACGGGACATTTAATCTTAATTAAAAATCCCTTTCCTAGGTTTCCTGGGTTTAAGGAAACCCTATGCACGGAAACGGAATTTTATTCTCACTGTTCAAAAATAATATTATAATCACAATAAAGAATCGTGTTTCATAAGAGAACGTCCCGAAACATCGTTGGGATAAAAACACTTCCGAAGACTTTTTTGAAAAATAGTTATCTAAATTTTTATTAAATTGAAAAATGTGTCTACTTATTATAAACATATCATGTATTAATTTTGTTTATATACTCGGAAATTTTAAAGTATTTATTTATTCAGTTTTTATTAATTTCATTTTACTTTTTTTAATAGTTTTATACTAATCATAGGATTATTAGACTCAAGTAGTTATAAATCTAGTTTATAAGCTTTCTTAATGTATAAATTCTTTTGACGTACCTATCCTATTTCTATGTATTGGTTAAACGGAAATACATTTATTATTATTATTATTATTATTATTATAGGTGAATAAACCTAAATACAACTTCTAAGTTGAGGAACGCGGACATATTGTGGAATTTGTAATAAATAAATAAAACAAACATATTTTTTGAAATATTGTAAAAATTGTATTTATAAATATTTTTAGTGGAATAAGTTTGTTTTATTTATTTAAACCTAAATAGGCAACATTTAGTATTCCCACCGTAGAGTTGGACTAACGTCCACCATAGTGACAAATGAGCGGATATGACATCATAGTTAAAGCCCTGGTATGAGTGATAATAACTAACTGTTTATATCTTAGTGGGGTCAAGTAATGATGGCGTCCATAGAGCTCGTGGTACAGTTAATCTTGTTAATATGAAAAAGAGCGCGGGGCCTGGCATGGTTTTTCCCGCCAACAATTGGCCCCCTTCCCGCGTTAAATATAGTTCGATCTCTGGCTGCCCACCCGCCTGTTCAAAAATACACAGTGTCCTGATCAGCCGACCATGCATGGGTGTCCTCACTGAGACAACTCTACCGACAAAAGTACATTCTAGAGATCATTGATAATCATTTTAATTCTTCAGCTAAATGAAGAGGACTTTGAAGGCGCCGGTAGCTCAGTGGTATGTTCGAAACCCGACCAAGACATAAACATATCGAACCTTTACTAAAAATTGACTTACATAGTGGCTTCTTCCTGAATCTAAATTTTGAATCGATACATTCATTACTTTGGCAGTTATTAGGGATTTTGTTTTATTTTTCTTTCGGCCGATTTTATTTTGCTCAAACTCAGGGATCGGAACTATGAAATTCGACTGGAAACCGGCAGATGGAAAATTTTATAACCGGTTACTCCTTCTTCTCCCAGATAAAATAAACTAAGGGTCTCAGTCGTGTTTTTAACCCACGTTCTTGAACTCAGAAGGCAAGCACGCATACCACTGAGCTACCGGCGCCCTTGTTAATTATATATATATATATATGTATATATATAGGTTAGGTTAGGTTTTATGACTCATGCCCGGGCTTTAACAACGAGGTCATATCGCCTACTACCAGAGCGCTCTTTCGTCACTCTGATGGACATGAGCCCGACTCTACTGTGGGAGTCCTAAATTTTGCCAACCCTAAATTTTTATTCATCTAGGGTATGGGTCTTTAACGAGTACCTGACATCGTACAGGCTCGGGACCATCGCTTAACGTCCCATCCAAAGGACGGCGTGCTTAAGTTTATTTTATCTCCCAGATAAAATAAACTAAGGGCCTCGGTCGGGTTACGAACCCACGACCTTGAGCTCAGAAGTCAAGCACGCATACCACTGAGCTACCGGCGCCCTCTATATATATATATATTTTTTTTAAAAATATTTTTATTTGGATTCTTAGTATTATAATATTATTATTTTTTATATTACCTACGTTTTAATTATTTTCTCATAGTATACATGTTATTATTTTGTATATATTCTTCATGACTTCACGGAGACATTTTAATTATTCTTTGTTTTTTCTTTTATTTTTTTCTCTTTTATTTAGTTATCATTGTACATAAGTTGTTCCATTACCTATTGTCAACAAATTTACTTATGGTCTGTACCGATTGTAAATATGCATAATAAAATATTTCAATTCTAAAAAAAAAAAAAAAATTATAAGCGGACTGAAAAAAGTTGTCGTTGAATCCCCAGCTCATTATTAATCAATTACATTTTCGCTCTACCCTCAAAGCATTTGGACTAAACTCAATATTTGACTTGAGGGCGCCGGTAGCTCAGTGGTATGCGTGCTTAACTTCTGAGCTTAAGAACGTGGGTTCGAAACCCGACCGAGGCCCTTAGTTTATTTTATCTGGGAGGTAAAATAAACTTAAGCACGCCGTCCTTTGGATGGGACGTTAAGCGATGGTCCCGAACCTGTACGATGTCAGGTACTCGTTAAAGACCCCTACCCTAGGTGAATACAAAATTTAGGGTAGGCAAAATTTAGGACTCCAACAGTAGAGTCGGGCTCATGTCCACCACAGTGATGAAAGAGCGCTCTGGTAGTAGGCGATATGATCTTGTAGTTAAAGCCCGGGCATGAGTCATAAAACCTAACCTAACTCAATATTTGACTTATATAGTGACTTCTGAATCCTCATACTAAATTTTGTTTCGATATATTCATTCAACAGTTATTAAGGTATCTACGTTCCGGTAGATGTCTCTCTGCAAGAGGCACATCTCCACAACTTACTATTAGTCTCAGATGAACAGAAGCTTCATCATATTTATTTTTTTGTCCTAACAAGCTTGAAGTCAAGAAAAACTCTAAATAAACTAATGTTACCTGTGGCTTTATTTTAATTTAACCTTTTTATTAATATAAGTAATGCGTTCTATTAGTTAGATATTTTTCAATATCAGTTATTGAATCTATTTATTTATAATTCTGTATCGAACTCCTTGCTGTAAAATAATTCTTTATAAACAATAAAGTTACTCATAATATTTAAATCGACCTCCCTTTTCTTATCGCCCTTTTTTTTTTTTTTTTCCTAAATTTCACTGAAAATTAATGTGCCATTCATATAGGGTTTTGAATTTAAATATTAAATTTCATGTCAATACATTCATTATGCCAATTATTAGACATTATCTGTTAAGTCTCCCTCCTAATCCCCATTTTACCTTTGACAATTTTTGTTGACAATGACTTTAATCTAACCAATAGACTCCTACTATACATTCTGTTGCGGCCAGTGATAACGTATGCATGCCCAGTGTGAGCCGGTCTTGCAAGCAATACCAACTTGAGAACTCTTCAAGTGGCCCAAAACAAATGCCTTAGATTGGTTGGTAGTCCTAAATATTGAACTCCTACTGAACTACATAATAAATGTCAGTACACTTTTTTACTTAAGTGTGACACAAATCAAAACGTTATGGTAAAGAAAATAGGGAAAAATGAGTTTTTGAATGTTTATTAATTTATTTTCTATTAATTTTAATTACTTTGTATTTGATTTTTTAAAAATTTTTTCTTTAAGAGTTTTTTAAAATTTACTTTTAAGCAGTAGCATTGTTTTTAATTTAACTGATTATTTTTGATTTATATTTAGTGTATAAGTGTAATGGTTAAGGAACCTTATTGTATAATTGTACCTCTGTAAATGCGACTGTTATAATAAAGTCTTCTTCTTTTTCGCTGACAATGAATAGGTGTCGCCATTAGAGAAATCTGGATACACATAAGTATAAAACTTGTCGATATATTCTTTCTATCGAGAGTTATCGTGTTTACAGACCGATTTTTTTTTTTTTTTCAATCTGGAGGTTGAAAACAACGAACTTTTGTTGAAAACCCTGCATCGAATTTCTGACAGATTACATAACATTCCCTGTACTGGGAAATTGAAAACGGACTAATGAAGAACTGCTCTGTATAATATAGAGAACATGAGCCCTGTTTATAGGCCGTCTTTAATACGAATCTATTTATATTCTAGAATTCTTCCGTTGAGTTTTAAAATATACTCTGTAACCTAACACCCTTCTTTTGTATCTTAGATTCATTTAGTCTTGATTCAAAATTATAATAATGATTTTTACTGAAATTCGATGTCGAGTTTTCACTAGAATTTCATTTTTTTCGGCCCCCTGATTCAAAAAATAAAAACACAAAAATGTACTTGTCTTTAATTTTTTTTTTTTTTTTAAATAATTTATGTTTTTCAGATTTACTTTGTGAAGCTCCATTCTAGGAATAGATAATTAAAATACACAATTTCTTTGCCAAATTTCACTATATATTGTCAAATACTCAACTAGTTTCGCCGTGTTAAGGTATTATCAAGAGTCACTTATAAACTGATAGAAATGGTCGACAGGGTAGAAGGTACAGTTATGTAGGTTTTTTTTTTAGGTAGTGACGAGGAATCCCTTGTTTTTGTTACTCTATACATTGTAATAAACAGATATTTACAAGATAATAATAATTATAAAATAAAAAAGAAAATATATATATATATATAATTTAATAAAGTGAAGCTAATAGTAAAGTGATGGTATTTATATAGGTAGAACTCTTGAATTATATAAACGTAAAATAGAATTTGAAGTGAATAAAAACAAATAAATAGAATTTAAAGGCAATTAAAACATCAAATGAAAGTTATAATATTCTCTAAATGTGAGTTGGCAAAACATTTCTACAATCATCAGACTCTTCAATTCTATTTGTTCATTTAGCATTACAATATCGTTATTTTTGTTCATTTTATTTATTTCTACCGCTTCCAGTAAATTCAAAAGTGGACCTTTTTGGCAGATATGTATAGTTGGTTTGTGCTGTGTGTCTATGGTATGTCCTGTTTCTGTGAGATGTTGGTGAAATGAGGAAGTGTTGCATTTCGTATTTCTTGTGTGTTTAATCCACACATCCTGTATCTAATCCTAAAGGATCTCCTTGTCTTTCCCGCGTTTTTGGCATTACATTCTGGGCATTCCAATTTATACACTCCACATTTATCCATTAAATCAATTTTTTTTTGTTGAGTACTTGTCTTTGTTTATGTTTGTGAAAAAGATAACTCCCGAAAGAATAAATATATCGGCAATACATTTTATATGTGCATCCGGAACACTAAAAGTATGACACTATGGTTTTCAGCCAAATCGACCAAAGGGAAGAGGGTGGCTTAACACAAAAACTTTAAAAAATGCAATTGTAATGAAAGTACTGATACGGAGGGGGTTTCAACCAAAAAAACCCATTCTCTGCCGATGTAATGAATGTATCGACACTTTAGCATGAGGATTCAGTATCTTTGTATCTACTCAAATATTGAGTTATAGTCTAAATTGTTGATTGGCTTTGGAGGGAGAGCAATAACGTAATTGATTCATTCGTGTTGGGGAAGTACATAGCTATTTATTTAGATAGAGGTTAGGTTTTATGACTCATGCCCGGGCTTTAACTATGAGGTCATAACCCCTACTACCAGAGGCTGACTCTACAATGGGAGTCCTAAATTTTGCCTACTTTTTATTCACCTAGGGCAGGGGTCTTTAACGAGTACCTGATATCGTACAGGCTCGGGACCATCGCTTAACGTCCCATCCGAAGGACGGCGTGCGTAAGTTTATTTTACCTCGAAGATAAAATAAACTAAGGGCCTCGGTCAAGTTACGAACCCACGATCTTGAGCTCAGAAGGCCAGCACACATACCACTGAGCTACCGGCGCCCTCAGATAGATATATAAACTTTTGTTGCTTTAATGAATACAAGCTTTATAACAATAAGCTTTATAACAAAAGAGGCGGTTCTTTATAAAATACATTATATTCTTAGATTTCATAAAAAATGTGTAAAAAATAATCAATATGAAATGTATCACTAAGAAAAAAACAGGTAATAATAACAATTAAGTAATTTTTTTGATAATTCATCATTCTTCTATAAGTTATAATATAGTAGTTATTATGACTCATGCCCGGGCTTTGACTACTTGGTCATATCGCCTACTACCAGATCGCTTATATATATAGGTTAGGTTAGGTTTTATGACTCATGCCCGGGCTTTAACTACGAGGTCATATCGCCTACTACCAGAGCGCTCTTTCGTCACTCTAGTGGACATGAGCCCGACTCTACTGTGGGAGTCCTAAATTTTGCCTACCCTAAATTTTTATTCACCTAGGGTAGAAGTCTTAAACGAGTACTACCTGATATCGCACAGGTTTGGTACCATCTCATAACGTCCTATCCGAAGGACGGCGTGCTTAAGTTTATTTTACCTTTCAGATAAAATAAACTAAGGGCCTCGGTCGGGTTACGAACCAATGTTCTTGAGCTCAGAAGTTAATATTTCTGTGTTGATTTCCCCCCTCCACCCAAATCCATCTTCTCATTGTACGACTTGACTGAAAATCGATAGTTGTCGTCCCTATGGAGGTATTAGAGTTAACATGTTAAACCTCCCACCTCTGGCTGATTTGGCTAAAACTCGATAGGTGTCATCCCTATCGAGTTATTAGAGTTATCATGTTAAACCTCCCAACTAATTCTCCCCCCTCTGGCTGATTTGGCTAAAAATCGAGTTGTCGTCCCTATCGAGTTATTAGAGTTAACATGTTAAACCCCCCAACTAATTCTCCACCCTCTGGCTGATTTGGCCAAAAATCGATAGTTGTCGTCCCTATCGAGTTATTAGAGTTATCGTGTTAAACCTCCCAACTAATCCTCCCCTCTCTGGCTGATTTGGCTAAAAATCGATAGGTATCGTCCTTAGAGGGTTCTGGATGCACATATACATTTTCATGACGATACATTCGTTATATCGGAAGTTATCGTGTTCACAGACACACACACGAGTTCGGAAAACATGAAATTCCGTTGAAAACTCCGCATCGAATTTTCGATCGATTACATAAATTCTCCTATACTTTGTATAGCAGTAGAATTATATATACTATTATTCCAGAGATGGAGAAATATTCCAAATTTTTGGTTAACACATCTTAAAGGCCCACACGTCTGTGACTAATATAAAATACGATCAGTCCTTTTGGCCAAAGAACTGTGCATATTTTTTTGATATTTGATCTTATTTTTGAACACCAAGACGAAGAGGAGTAACCTCAGTTCTTTATTTTTGAACAAGATGGAAATGTTCTGAACACAAATCACATCCATCTGACTCATTCGTAGACCCGGCTCACAACGAACCAAAAATAAAACTGACCCAGTATCGAATTTCACTCACTTTTTTTTTTCATTTTGCTCTTATTTATATATTTTTTAATTTTAATTTTTGTTATTTTCATTGATTATTTTCATATTTTTTATTTTCATTTTCTTATTTTCATTTTTTTATACTCTTTTTAAGTTTTTACTACTCCAGCTACACAAAGTATAGGGGAAGTTATGTAATCGATAAAAAAATCGATGCGGAGTTTTCAACAAAATTTTATATTTTCCGACCTCTAGATTCCAATTGTCAAAAAAAAAAATTTCTGTATTTCTGTCTGTCTGTGCGTTTGTATGTCTGTGAACACGATAACTCCGGATTGAATGAAAGTAGCGACACGAAATTTTATATGTGTATCCAGAACCCTTTAACGACGACAACTATTGTTTTTCAGCCAAATCGACCAAAGGTAAGAGGGGGTTTATTGTGGAGGCTTAACATAAATACTAGAAATACTGGCGACATAATGAATGTATCGACACGAAATTTTATATCTTTGGCCAAAACCCCATAAGATCACCTCTTGATTTTGAATTAAATCGACTATAGGGGTGGAGGGGATTAAGGGAGAGGCTCAACTCTAAAATTCTAATAACTGCCGTGGTAATAAATGTATCGACACAAAATTTCTTCTGTCAATTCAAGATCCCATAAGAACGAAACTTATTAATTTTCAGCGGAATCGGCAGAAAGAAAGGGGAGGCAAGGGGGCTCAACTCAAAAAACTGCCGATATAATGAATGTATCGTGATGTATGTCAACTATTGGATACTAGCGCAAACGGTCGACTGGTTTTGAAGATAAAACGAAATTCGTCCTGGGGAAGTACATTGCCGGTGATTCATCCAACATTTTTTATTCTTAAAAAAAAAGAGAAGATGGATAATCACCCAACTTCCCCAGAACGAATTAATCAATTAACTTTTCGCTTCCCCTCCAAAACCAGTCGACCGTTTGCGCTAATATTCAACAGTTGACTTAAATAGGGATCAATCAAGTTTCGTCCAAATTTCGTGTCTATACATTTCTTCTATCAGGAGTTGTGTTCACAGACACAAACTTCTTCATTTTTGAAATCGGGTTATTGGAAAATATAAAAATATTTCTTATATCTGGGAAAGTTAATTTAAAATAAGCAATAGATATGTAATAATTATAATATAATATCATATATTATAACATAATATTAATCATAAATTATAAAATCTTATATATTATAACATTGGTATAATTTTATCCGATATATAATGCTAATTTTGTGCCAAGGATGTGCCCTCTTGTTGGCTCTCCCCTGTAACCCTGTATCTAATAACGTTCATGGCTATACATAGTAAGGGTCAAAAATTCAATATTGATTTTTCAACGGAATTTCATCATTTTCGACTCCGTGAATCCAAAAATAAAACGAAAAATTTTTGTATGTAGCTATTTATTATTATATATATAGTGCTACTGAGCTCAAGATCGCAGTTTTAAAACCTGGCCGAGGCTTTTAGTTTTTTTACCTGAGAGAAAACCCCTGAGGACTCCCTCCTTCGGATAGGACGTTATGAGATGGTACCAAACCTGTACGATAGCAGGTACTCATTTAAGACCTCTATCCTAGGTGAATAATAATATAGGGTAGAAAAAATTTAGGACTTCTAGGAGTCGGGCTTATGTCCGAAAAACGACGAAAGAGTATTCTGGTAGTCGGCGACATGACCACATAGTTAAAGCCCGGGCATGAGTCATGACAACTAACTAATAATATTGATAACCTCTATCTATTAGTCCTGCCCGAAATGTTCATATTTTTTTCTGAAAAAATAAAAGGGAATATCATTTATCAAATTTCAGAAATTTCACAAATGCCCAATTCTCAAGGTTCAGTTCGTAGAGAAGTTGATACTTGAAGAATAAGAAGGATACAACGAAACTCCGCATATGTCAGGGAATCTACACAGACAGCGTTGCAGACTTATGACATCTGGTACGTAAATATTTGAAAAATTATAACATTTCATATAGCAAAATTCCTTAATTTATTTTCCACAAAAAACGGACAAACCATGCAAGTGTTTCTAGATTTATTAAAGAATCTGGGAGACAAGGTCGTTCATGAAAGACTAGGTCTCTTCAGATCCAGGTAAAACTAGATGACTAAGAAGGAAGACCCAGCTTATACATCATTGTATGCTTAGGTCCTTAGGTGCACGCACCAGCTCACCCAGTGTATATACTGACCACGTATAATAATAATGAATATATATTACTTCCACAGATATATGAAGTATAGAAGAAGTTATGTAATCGGTCAGAAATTCGATGTTGAGTTTTTAACGGAATTTCATGTTTTCCGTCCTCCTGATTCCAAAAATTTTAAATAAATTTAAAAAACTCCAAGTCGAGGCCCTTAGGTTTTTTATCAAGAAGGTAAGAAACTATGAGCACGCCGTCCTTTTGATTGGGAGTTAAGCGATGGTGTACGATGTCAGATACTAGTTGCCCCCTATCCTAGGTGAAAAATAATCTGAGTAGGCAAAATTTAGGAGTCCCTCAGTAGAGTCGGACTGTCCACCAGAGTGACAAAAGAGCGCTCAGATAGTAGGCCATATGAGCTTGTAGTTAAAGCCCGGGCATGAACCAAATACTGAAATTTATGCCTATAGTCTAATAGCGTGCAATAAATCATGTTTTATATATTAATTTAATTATTTTATATAATCATTTTTAATTCTGGTCTGTCTGGATATAAATACTATATTAAATTCTAAATACAATTCCCTCTACCGATTGGTCAGTGTTTTAGGGTCACAAGAAAGCTATCTAAACTCCAACTGCTAGCCCAAATAAGTCTCCACAATAGCAATATAAATTTTAGAATATTACTTGGAGGGTTTAGATATGAGTTTTGTCCAGAAAGTGTCTGCAGGCTCTGTACCTTAGATGAAAAGGACGACCTCATACACTTTTTGTTCAGTTGTCTCTCTTTGTGTATCCCCAGGCAAACATTTCTCCACAAATATCTCACTAATAGAGCAGAATACGACTCAGAACCAATTGTGCACTTTTTGATAACATAGATGTTAGAAAAATTAACAATTTATTTTTATTTTTTACTGTAAGCTTGAAAATTAAGAATAATATAATTTAATTTGTTAGATTTAAGATGGATATATTTTTTTTTTTTATAGGCGCCAGTAGCTCAGTGGTATGCGTGCTTGTCTTCTGAGCTCAAGAACGTGGGTTCGTAACCCGACCGAGGCCCTTATCTGGGAGGTAAAATAAACTTAAGCACGCCGTCCTTCGGATGGGACTTTACGCAAAGGTCCCGAGCCAGTATGATGTGAGGTACTCTTCAAAGACCCCTATCCTAAGTGAATAAAAATTTAGGGTAGGCAAAATTTAGGAATCCCACAGTAGAGTCGGGCTCATGTCCACCAGATTGACGAAAGAACGCTCTGGTAGTAGGCGATATGACCTCGTAGTTAAGCCCGGGCATAAAACCTAACCTAACCTATATTTTTTATTTTATTTAATTTTTTTAAATCATGTTCATGTCATATCCTGTTTTATATAATTTTTGAATTGTTTCTTTTATCCTGGCTGCTTGCACTATTTTTATTAAAGAGAATGTCCATATTAATTATTTAAATATTATTGGTATCTTTTTATTTAGTTATATATATTTTTTCTTTTATTTTATTTTACGTATATATACGTAACTATAAAAATATGTATTTTGTGAAAAAAAAAAAAAAAAAAATTATTTATATAATTATGCTTGCCTTCAGAGCTAAAGATCGCGAGTTCGAAACCATTATCAAGTCATTCGAATGGGATGTTGAGCAATGGTCGATGTCTTAGGTACTCGTAACGACCCCTACCCTAGATGAGTAAAAATTTAGGGTAGGCAAAATTTAGGACTTCCATAGTAGAGTCGGGCTCATGTCCGTCCGAGTGAAGAAAGAGCGCTTTGGTAGTAGGCGATATGATCTCGTAGTCACAATAACTAATTATATTAATTTAATTAAGCCACACTGCAAACATACTTAGTTCATCTTCGTACAATTTTTTTTTTTGATATTAAGGTTAAAAAACACACACAAAAATAAACAAATTTATTTAAATGATTGTTGCTTCGTTGAGATGTTATAGTAGGGTGTTAGTAATCTGATAGCCAGTAAACTATACCTGCAAGGGAGCCAGCAAGACACTGAAAGGTCCCCTCCCCCGGAGCTTGGTCCCCCCACCCCCTCTGTAATGAAGGAGTGGGGGAAATCAGAAGAGAGGGGAGGGGAGCAAGGCCTAGCCCCGTTGGTAAGGCGATCTGAACCCTCCTAGGGACCACACAGACTTTATATAGACCTCAACACCCCCACTACTCCACACTGGAACTCCCTTCTTTCTATAGATGTCTCTCTTGTGTAACCTAGGTGACAAGGATGACCCATGGAGGAGATAGCACAGCCGTTGTTGAAGAAGTCGCCTGGAAGAGGAATCTCAGTGAAGACACGCCGCTCGGGTTGATCCTTTTCGCATAAATCGACACAAGGCTGTGTTGGATTGAGTCCAAATCTATCTTGAAGGAGAAACTCATCCCAAATCAACTCACGGTTTCGGACCAGTTAGTTGTCTCTAATATCGTGATGAAAGATGCGAGTTTAAATTTCCTTTTTAAATTAAGACATCCTCTCATTTTCTTAAGTAATAAGTAGACCACTCTATTTCACTGCTAGAAAAAAGTTCTTTGTGAATCACTAACTATGTACTTCCTCAGCGCGAATTAATCAAATAATTTTTCGCTCTCCCTCAAATTCGAAAGTACAATTAATGAAAATGTATTAATGAAAATCTAAGACGTATACAGGGTGTTCATTTTATCTTGACCCATGTAAATAACTCGAAAAAAAATGATTTTCTCAAAAAAAGCTTGAGACAAAAAATGTAGAGTATAATTTACCGCATTATTTGCTGTTATCTAATTCATAAACAAATAAAAATGTTTATCGTTTTTTATGAATTAAAAAAACAAAATTTTTTTGACTAATTTTTTTTTTTTTCATATTTAGATTCCTAGGAAAAAATTAAGGGAGGTTAAATGAGACATTTTTTTGTTAGACCAATATTAATGAATTTTATTGTAGTAAATGTTCCAACTGATGTCCTGCAACTTCAATACATTTATCGAAGATGATTCCAGCCCATACATTAACTGAACATGGATGTTGTTTATTCATTTGACGAAACCAGTGAGGATTTTCTGCACTCCAGTAATGCCTATTATGTCTATTTACTAATTCAATATTGGTGAAAGTTGATTCGTCTGAAAACATTGTGTACCGAAAAAAATCACAATTAACTTGAACTCGTTCACGCGCCCACTGACAGAATATAACAAGTTTTTAAAATCTTCACCAGATAGAGCTTGATGGAGAGAAATATGGTAAGGGTGAAATTTATGGTTCTTCAATATTTCATGAACACTACCAACAGGAATCCTAGAACCTTGAGAAATTTTCCGGAACAACTTCGATAAATGAGGCGGTGGATTCCAACCAAAACTGTCTACATTCATTTTTGCAAATTTTCAGGAAATGCGAAAAACGTCCACAACTGAACTACTAAGGCGCGGAAGACAAATTCTTTTGAATTTTACAAAATTAGCAATACTGAATAAGTGGTACAAATCCAAACTAATTCAATTAAAGCGTGAGCCGGTAAAATAGTATTGAAAAATGAATGTAGAGAGTTGTGGCACAAACTGACGAAAGTAGAGAGTTTTGCTTCATACCAACCTTGAACTAGACAGTTTTGGTCGATACTCTAGTCACATTTGGAAAACTATCTATTGAAAAGAAAAGAAGGACAGTCTGAAAACAAGCTTTGAAGCACTGTTGACACTTTTATTCTTCAATTAAAAAATGTGAAAACATTAAAATTAATACAAAATATAAATTTTTCATCGTTTTTTCACAATAATTTTCAAAGTTTTTTAAAAGAAAAGCGTTTTGTTATCCAGGTATAGGTTACTTTCGAATGTAGAGAGTTTTGGCGGTCACTTTAACAAGAGGCAGTTTTGGAATACACTGACCCTTGAAAGGAGGGAGTTTTGGAACAAACCGATAACTTTCAAAGCCAAAATCACTGAGAAGGAGCAAGTTTTGCTTGATTCTGAGGTGGTATTTCGATGGAGCGAGGGGAAAAGCTTCAGAATCCACTGCCAACTCGATTTCTCAAAAAATGAATGTAGACAGTTTTGGAATCCACCGCCTCAAATGTATTGAAGTTGCAGGACATCAGTCCGAACATTTACTACAATAAAATTCATTAATATTGGTCTAACAAAAAAATGTCTCATTTAACCTCTCCTTAATTTTTTCCCAGGAATCTAAATATGCAAAAAAAAAAAAAAAAAAAATAGGTTGACAGTCAAAAATATTTTTTTTTTTAAATTTATAAAAAACATTAAAAATGATCATTTGTTTAAAAATTAGATTACAGCAAATAATGCGGTTAATTCTACTCTACATTTTTTGTCTCAAGCTTTTTTTCAGAAAATCCTTATTTTTCGAGTTATATACCTTGGTCAAGATAAAATGAACACTCTGTAGGTTAGGTTTTATGACTCATGCCCGGGCTTTAACTACGAGGTCATATCGCCTACTACCAGAGCGCTCTTTCATCACTCTGGTGGACATGAGCCCGACTCTACTGTGGGAGTCCTAAATTTTGCCTACCCTAAATTTTTATTCATCTAGGGTAGGGGTCTTTAACGCGTACCTGACATCGTAGAGGCTCGGGACCATCGCTTAACGTCCCATCCGAAGGACGGCGTGCTTAAGTTTATTTTACCTCCCAGATAAAATAAACTAAGGGCCTCGGTCGGGCTACGAACCCACGACCTTGAGCTCAGAAGTCAAGCACGCATACCACTGAGCTACCGGCGCCCTCTGAACACTCTGTATATACACTGCTCAACACTCGAAGTGGAACACATAAAAATTCGATAGCATACCTCGTTTTTTGTCATTTTATCGAAGCTTGTTGTTCATAATATGCCCTCATGACATCACTTCACAACAGATCTCCATGTCAAACTCTCTTTGTTTGCACATAAGATTTTGCGAACTTCCGGATTGGTGTGTAAGTAAATTTTGGTTTAGAAACGTTGGTATAAATGTTTTTTTTTTTTTTTTAATATTCTTTAAGGCATTTCGACCACGAGGGTCATGGATGGATGCAGGTTTGTGGGGATCCTAGCGGGCTAATTTGGATAGGCGCAGATTAATAATAATAAAGAAGATAATATCCGCTCCCTGCCCTAAACTGGTTTCAATGGAGGTGGGGGGGATACAGAAACTTTACATTGTTTTTTCTAGGCTAGAAGAAGATGATGAACAATGTCTTATACAATTAAGGTGCCATCATGCTCATAACATAAACAGCGTTTTTGAGATTTCAGCGCATTCTTGTAGTAGAAGATGGTACTAATAACCCTATTAATAGAATGCAAATAAGAAAGGCCCCTTCTAGAGTTACAGACCAGAGAAATTTGACCGGTTCTGCCAAAACAACCCATGTCAACTGACAAGGGAATTTTTTGATGGAAATGATGGATTTATAAATAAATGTGTAATAATCACTTGAATTCACAATTCATCACGATTTCAAAGTGTATGATGCAAGGGGCGGACCTACGGATGTAAACAAAGCCGCAAAAGAAAAGGGATTAGTGTTGCGTTCGAATCAAAACAAAAACCAAGAACCACCATTCATTTCATATTTTTCTGTTTCCGTTTCATCTATTCTGATTTGAACTCATTGAACTGTCCACTTTCGTCGCCCTTCCTAATATATAATAAAAATATTTTAAAAAAATGAAAAAATATTATAATAAACCTTAACCATCGAGTGTGCCTTCTTCAGGGTCTTTATTGACATATATACATTATTAATGAGTTGATGTATGCTAGATTTGAGTAAAAGACATGACATTCAATTGTGACTAAACCAATAATTAACATTTAAATTATTTACACCAAAACAAACAGAAATATTATATCTAAACAAAAACAATTATAAACTATAAATGTATATCATGAGTGAAAATTTAAAAACAACAAAAACAAATAATATGATATATAAACAAAGACAACATCCTGAGAGAGCAGAAGTTTTAAAATAAATAAAATATAATATTTAGACAAAACAAACGAAAATGTGATGTCACATATAAAATAACATATTATGTTGTAACACGAGGCCTCTTGAGTGAGAAAACAAAGAAAAATTGGAAAAATTCTACCTTTGTGTCTTAGCAATGTGAAAGAATGTAAGTGCGTGTACTTTTACCCTGTTGGTGTCCTGTTGTTATTTGCCGGATAAGTCATATTGTATCATGGAATTTCTTATCTTTTGAACAGTCTAATGTTTTCATCAGAGGATTAACAGTTTCTGAGTTGATCTGACCCTCGAACCTGTTCATAATGAACCGTTTAAGTTACGAATCCCTTAATCAAGCGATGGGAATGTTAAACATCGGTGAATCCATGCGTGCAGTCGCAAATCGCTTCAATGTGTGTGCTAGTGTGATCCATCGAGCTAGGACAAGATTCGTGGATACTGGTAGTGTGCGATACAGGCATGGGGGAGGGGGTGGGCGGCTAACATCAGTAGCTCAAGACAGATTTTTAGTGATCCAAGCTCGTAGAAGGCGTACTGTTACAGCCAGAATCCTTCAAGCTGAGCTTAGACGTGCAACAGGTACATTGATTTCAACGCAGACAATACGCAGGAGACTTCATGATCGCATTATGAGGTCCAGGGTGGCCAAGAATTTCCACAGGCTAACTCGAGATCACAAGCTAAGGCGGCTGCATTGGGCTTATGATCATGCAAACTGGACTCCTGACCAGTGGAACAACTGAATCTCCGATGAAACCCGACTACGTTTGCAGAGTTCAGATGGATGCAACAGAGTGTGGAGACGCCCAAATGAGCGCTATGACGAGGCTAATATGGCCTGCGTAGAAGCTTACGGGGATGGTTTCATTGCAGTATGGGGCGGGATTTCTGCCTTTCAACATATCCTGCTCGTGGTTTTTGGGAACACCACTATGACTGGCCAGATGTACTTGAACATGGTTCTTGAGCCTATTGTAATGCCTTTAGCTCATGAAATTGGAGCAAATCGCAATTATGCTGATGACAATGCTCGACCGCATCACTCCATAGCGGTCAACAATTTTTTTCGTGAGCAGTCAATTACGCGTATGGTGAGGCCTGCACAATCACCAGACCTTAATCCCATTGAGAACATTTGGGATCGTCTCAAGAGACAGATCAGGGCTCGTGGAGTCCCCCCTAACTTATTAACCCTATTTTGAATAGCTTCGACAGGCTGTTATTGAGGAATGGGAACGCATCCCACGGGAAGCAGTTTTGGACCTCATAAACAGCATGCCCAGGAGGTGCCAAGAAGTGATAAGATGAAGAGGAGGCCCCACGCACTACTGAAGACCACCAGCGTACTAAACCAGTGGTCTTTTTCAATTTTGTTTTCAGTTTCAAGAGAATTTTAAATTTTGTAAAAAGTAGGTAAATTTTGTTTAAAATCTTTTTTCAATAAAGTAGCTTCATTATTTCTTAAACTTGTAATTTTCTATTTGCCCATTTACTCTCTTGATTAAGGGAAACATACTGGAGAGGAAACATACCTCATTAACCCAGAAGAAAATTTAGGGGAATCAAAGAATCGTCAGATTTTTATGTGTTCCACTTCGAGTGTTGAGCAGTGTATGTTGGCAGGCTCATATGTTTTCAACATTGACAAAAGGTGATGTATACATCAGGGGGGACTTCTGATTCCCCTTTTTCCTTCAGCGGATTTCGCAGAAAATTAATAGGTGTTGTTCGTATGGGGTTTTGGATACACATATAAAATTTCGTGTCGATGCTATCGGGAGTTATCTCATACATAGATACAAAGAATTTTTTTTTTTTTTGTTTTCGGAATCAGGGTCGAAAACATAATATTGTGGTGAAAACAGAACACCAAATATGCGTGCTTGTAATAAACTTAAGCACTCCGTCCTTCGGATGGGACGTTAAATGATGGTCCCGAGCCTGTACGATGTCATGTATTCGTTAAATACCCCTAACCAAGGAATAAAAAAATTTAAGGAAGGCAAAATTTATGACTCCCACATTAGAGTCCGGCTCATGTTTACCAGAGTGACGAAAGAGCGCTCAGTATAAATTTTTATAATTTTTTTCGAAAAGTAAAACGCAGCACAAATTGTATACACTTTAAATATTACACTGATAATATACAATAACATACGCGTATTATATTAAACTACTCTCAAATAAAGTATTAAATACTAACTGTATACACACATTATACATATACACTTGAAATACTACACTGATTATATGCAAAACATACATAATATTATAATATTATGTATGTTTTTATGAGTAATAATAAAAAAACGTTATTCTTGAAACGATGCACTCCTTGTTAGACAGTAAACGTGGCTGATGACGACTGGAGCCGAATGTACACGATTCAGTGCGTAACCGACCCGAGCGCGCTTGATGTCGAGTAAACCCGATTCAGCGTCACCGACCCAAAGACGGTTCACTTTCGTTGAGAGCGCACCTGAAGAAGCTTTCACTTCAAAAATATAAAAAAATATTCGAAAGCCTGATGATGAGGACAACCTCAAAAGCCGGCTAGCATTTATAATACAATTTGTGACAGGTTCGACTATGTCTTTACTTTACTGTGATATAGTCCTCCATAGTAAATCATCTTGACGTAAAATTAAATGTACCTACTACATTAATTTATCAGAGAATACATTTTTTTGTATACTCAATTTTAGAAAGATTAAAGTGTTACATTTCACAGTGTTGAAGCTCATGTTATATATTTGCTTTGATATAATGTAATTAAGTGAACAAACATGAACATAAAAACGAGGTGTGGGAGCTGGCTTGGTTTCAGAATTGCGTCACTGAACTCTGAACAGCTGTTTCCGTCTTTTGGAACTTGAACAGATCAGACAACCAAGTAAATTAGACTATTTCTAGATATGTTGTCTGTTAATCGTTAATGGTTTTCTTGAAAAATTGTTAAACTTGAAAAACATATGGTGTCCAGCTCTAGTAGCGTACAGTGGTTATAGGTTATGTTTAAACAAAAAACAAAAAAAAAAATTAACTTTTGTTTAAATAATTAAACTAACGATAACGTAATAAGTGATAGTTTGTGTTCAATTCTTAGTGTATGAAGATCCTGCTCCTGAGGAATACTGTATGTAAACTTACCTGCTCTGTCAACACAGACAAGACTAATTTAACATTGTTCATTTATTACGAGATCTCTAATTTTTTTTTTTTTTTATTTTCTTTATTAGGACAATATTTTTGTATGTATATAGCTCCTAGAATTTAGATATGGAATCCTCCAGTGGGGGGAGACCCCCCGATACATATAAAAATCCTAATGAGAATAATATTAATGAAAAAAATAAGGACAGTTGTAACAATATAGAAAACGGTTTACAAGTAGTAAGTAATATAGGAGATAACACTAAGATGACCAACAAACGGCAAAACTGTGACAGCCTTCAGAATGCAGCCAAAGTGTTTGTACGTGATACTACAAGCATCACCTCTGAAGAAGAGAAAAATAAAAAAAATCAGGAATTTCGAAATCGTATGATTAAAAATCGCTTTTCTGCTATTGATAAAGGTCCTTACTTCCTGTTTGTTGAGGGCATTGAGAAAAACATAGGAAAATTACATCGAATGACGTTTGGAAAATGGATGAGTAAATACACAGATATCAGTTTTAGTGATATCATAAACATATCTTGTACAGGTATGAACAGAATTAAGGTGGAAACTCGTAGCGCTTGTGCGGCCAACGCGCTAGTTGCCCACGAGGTGTTTAATAATTCTGAAAGATTCGCTTATATTCCCGAGTTCCTTACCACAAGAACTGGAGTTATTAGGAATGTAGACCCCTGCCTCTGTGAACAGGAACTACTATCTGTCATGAAGACAATAGTGAAGCCTCTCAACGTTAGGAGGCTCACCAGAACTGAGAAGATTGGTGATAAAAGTGTATACACCCCCCTCCAAACTTGTTTTGTCACATTTGAGGGTCAAGCCATCCCTGACTATGTAAACATTTACGGGGCGCGGTGTCCGGTCCGGGCCTACGTCCCCCCCGTCAGACAATGTCTCAAATGTCTACGTTTCTCCCACTCGGCCAACCAATGTCGGAGCGGCCACCGCTGTCTCCACTGTGGCCAGAATCATTTCATCAAAGATTGTCCTTCCCTTCAGAGCCAACCCGTCTGTGCAAATTGTCAAGGCCAGCACTTGAGTAATGACAAACATTGCCCGGTTCTTCTCAAAAGAAAATCAGACAATGAAAAAAAATTCTCCGACCCAACTTATGTTGACATTGTAACCAATAAATTTCAAATTTTAAGTAACCTCCCCCAAGATTATCTTCCACCCAGCAAATCAGATGGAGAATTTCCTATGCTTGGCAGTGGCGGAAGCAGACATGTAACGAGGTTCCGTCCACGGAACACCAGAGTGCAGCAGCCATCCCAGCCCCAGCCCCTCCCCGTCACCCATCCACATCCTATACAGCCCATCTCTGAGAATCCTCACCGGTCTACCCAAGTAGAAAAATATATTTCTATCTTCATGAAATTGATAGAAACATTGAAGGCAGATCCAACGATGCCCCATGAAAAAATGGTTGAATATCTCGGCTATGTTTTGTTCAATCTAGTAGATAAAAATCAATCTGCTGATAGTATATGTAAAAAATATGAAAATATTCAAAATAGCTGCTCGTCTATGGAACAGTAAATCTCTTATAATCTTTTTGCAAATAGTCTGCTCAAACATTTTCTATCTAGTTCAAAGTCAATTGTTTTTCTATTTGTTTTATTTCTCTATGTTATTTATTTATTTTTCTCTATTATTCAGTCCGGAACACTTTGATGTATTAATTTGTAATAATTTTTTGTCAATGTTCCTTGGCGACTTTTCTTCAGGTCGGCTTTATATTTCTCTTGCCCGACAATGTGGATATTTATTAAGTTTTTTCTATTATCTAATTTTCAGTGTAGAGGCTTTTTTTTACCTTTATTCTATCATAAATTATAATCCTGTATATTTCCATGAATAACTATAAGAATTATTCTTGTAGTTCTCATTCTACAGATCTTGCTTCGAATTCCTCTATGCGTATTCTACAGTGGAATATCCGCTCATTCTCCTCTAACAGGAACTCTCTTGAACTCATTCTTTGCAGAGAGCGAATCGATGTAGCAATATTATCTGAGACATGGTTGACGCCTAACCATGGGTTCAAGATATCTGACTACGAACTTATCTCCAACGACAGACAGGACGGCTATGGAGGCAGCGCCGTTCTTCTCCATAAGAGTATCTCTTTTGTCCTTATACCAATTTCCAATCCCTTTGAAGACATCCTTCAGATCTCCGCCATAAAAGCTCTGCTTCCTAGAGGATGGTTAACAATAGCCTCGATTTATGTCAAGCCAAACCAGTCTCTGAGTGTGTCCGATTGGTGCAGCCTCCTCAACCAGCTTTCTCAGCCGGCCTTCATAGCTGGAGACTTAAATGGCCATCACCGCGCCTGGGGATGTTCATATAACGATGCAGCTGGGGCAACACTGCTCCACCTCATGGATCAGTACAACTTGTGTTTTCTTAACGACGGCTCCCCCACCCTTATAACTAGACCAGGTCGGCAGCCCTCAGCCCCTGACCTCTCCCTTCTCTCAGCTAGTCTGGCTCCATCTTGTTCTTGGTCCATCCTCCCCGACCATATTGGCTCTGATCACTTCGCCCTCCTCGTTCATCTGCAGATAGATTCGGCTCGGATCGACAACCCATCTCTTCCTCTACAACGCTGGCTCATCAACAAGGCGGATTGGAATGGTTACACACAAAATATCGAATTCCTTGTTCAATCTAGTTCTCCTGCATGTTATCAGGATCTAGTTGATATCATCAATCGAGCAGCTAGCAAAAGCATTCCACTTCAGAAATTGAGTTCTACAATACCCCAAAGAAACACGAAACGCGTCCCCAAGCATTGGTGGGATGACAGCTGTCAACATGAGTGGGAAAAAAAACAAAACACTTTTTGGAAATATAAAGCACAACCGACCATGAACAATTACCTGGCAGTTCAGAAAGCCACAGCTGTCTGTAGGAAATTTTTCAAGGAAAAAAAGAGAGAAAGTTGGGTTCGGTTCTGCAATTCTTTGAGCAGAGAATCAGATATTGGATGGGTTTGGAAGAAAATCCGACAAATGAAAGGTTCTGCCATCTCACGCCCTTCATCTAACACTCAATGGCTTGAAGACTTTATAGATCTTCAGGCTCCACCGTCTGTTGCTGAGAACATTATATGCAGTAACATAGCCATCGACGAAGAAGTGGAATTTAATGGCCCATTCACCATGGATGAGCTAGAAGCTGCCATCAAATCTAACTCCAACACTGCTCCTGGATACGATCGCATCCATTACCCTATGATTTGTCATCTACCAACTATTGCCAAGCACTGCCTCCTTCGTATATTTAATTATATTTGGATGCATGGTAAGGAAACTCCGGAGTGGGCGATTCAAGTGATCATCCCCATCTTAAAACCAGGGAAACCTGCTGATGAGCCCTCTTCATATAGACCTATATCTTTATCCTCCTGCTTCCTTAAAACATACGAAAGATTGATTAAAGCCAGACTTGAGTGGTGGACTGAAAAGAATAATTTGCTTCCCGACTTCCAGCACGGTTACAGGAAATCTCATAACACTTTCGACAATATCTCTACTTTGGTCTCCGATACATACAGCTCTTTCTCAGAGAGTAAACTAACATTAGCAGTATTCCTGGATCTTACAAATGCATATAATTGTGTGAATATTAACATTCTGAAAGAGATCATGCTGCAAATGGGTATACCTGGAAGAATAATTCAATCTTCTATAAACCTTGTAAAAAAGAGGACTCTTTACATTCAGTTAAACAATGAACTTCACGGTCCACGCTGTGTTCATCTCGGCCTCCCTCAGGGTGCCGTCCTCAGCCCTCTTCTCTTTTCACTTTACTCATCCTCTCTGCAGAAACTTTCATCTCCAACTGTCAAAATATCACAATTTGCAGATGACATAACAATATACACTTCCCACAAAACTGTAGATGGAGCCATCAATGAACTCGAGCCAACATTTGAGCTGCTTTCTCAGTGGAACAAGACAATGGGTTTTTCCTTATCTGAAGAAAAAAGTACTGCCATGCTATTAACTCGTCGTAGAAAAATAGACTTCCCAGATGTTTTAAAACTTGGGTGTTACAAAATAAGATCCTCTCTCTCTTGCAAATTCCTCGGAGTAATTATTGATCGTAAGCTTTTGTGGAGACAACATATTCTCTACTTGGAGGAGAAGTGCGAGAAGGCTTTAAACATACTACGATGTGTCTCGAAAATCAAATACGGCTCTCACCCCAGCATTTGTATTATGTTATACAGAGCCTTAGTCCTGTCCCGAATAGACTACGGCAGTATGTTTTACGGAGATGCAGCAAAGACACATTTAGCCCGCTTGGATAGACTTCAGTTTAAAGCTATAAGATGCTGCCTCGGTGCTATGCTGTCCACTCCAACTAATACTTTACTGGCAGAGGCTAAGGTGATGCCGTTACATCTGAGACGAAATCTGTTGGCAGGTAAATTTTTATCCAAACGCCTAAATAAACCAAATGCTCCAGTGATCCCTTCTCTAGACCAACTGACTTATCTGGTCAATACATCACCTACCTGGCAACACAAACGTCCTCCCATCCTAATCCAACAGTTGGTGCGACTTAAACATCTGACTCTGGGAAGTCATATCTCCAGCAAGGATACAAGTGTTTCATATTCATGGGAGAGCCGTCTTCATAAAGCTAATGTTATAACAGACCAAAGTGATTTGACTCCATACCCTGAGTTCGTTCAGAACTGTTTTGAAGCGGGATTTACCCCTGTTGTTACTACCATTTACGCCGATGGTTCTAAATCCCAGAGAGGAGTTGGAGCTGCTTTTCTGGACCCCCACAATAAATATTCAAGGCAAATCCAATTAAATCGCATTTCTACAATATTTTCAGCCGAGAGTCTTGCCATTAGAGAGGCGCTCAAATATCTCCACAGCCGACCTTTGGAGCATGCCATTATACTATCCGACAGTCTCAGCGTTTTAACAGCTCTCAGAAACCCCTTGAAGATCGACAATCCTCTTTTGTTTGAAATCATTCAGCTACTGATCTCTCTGTCCAAGACCAACACTACCGTATATCTGATGTGGATCAAGGGTCACAGTGGCAACAAGTACAACGATCTAGTTGACAGGCTGGCCAAGGAGGCGGCCGAGTCAGGGAGTCTCATGGACCTCTTGACAACCTCAGACATCAATTCACACATCAAAGGAGCATCGATGCTGCTATGGCAGAAAGAATACGACGCAATGAAGAACATGAAGGGGAGCTTCTTCACCAGGATCCAGCCTTCTATCCCTTCCCAGCCATGGTTCCACCACCATAATCGAACCAGACACTTCTTCACTTCCATTTGCCGCCTTAGACTCAACCACAACCGATTACCATTCCACCTTCATAAAATCAAAATTTTAGATCATCCTTTTTGTAGCTGCGACGGACTCACTCCAGCTGACTCCAATCATGTCTTGTTAGCTTGTCCACTAACTGCCCTCCACAGAGACCAGCTATTTCATACCTTAATATCCCATCGCGTCCCTCTACCAACCGATATCAGATTAATAATTAGTAGAGTTAAAAATATTGAGATCCTAGACGCTCTTTTTAGTTTTATTTCCGCAAATAGTATAGTTTTATAGTTACTCCAAATTTAATGCTAACTACATCTTCACTTGTAAAATTATTTAGTCCCTTCTTTTCAGTCCCCCCTCTTGCAAAATGTCTAAATTAACTTATTTAATCCATCCTTGGCAAATTTGTACCTCATTAGTGCCTTGGCTGATATGCATTGATCATAAGGCCAAAACGGGAAAAAAAAAAAAAAAAAAAAAAAAAAAAAAAAAAAAAAAAACTTGAAAAATAAATTATTAAAAAAAAAAGGATTACCGGCTATGTACTTTCTCATAATTAATCAATACTAATAAATATATTTATTATATAACATTTTAATTAATAAATAAATAAATTTACTTCATGACTCCAGATGTGCTGAAGACAACACGAAAACAAGCAGTTAGCCGTTATAATACATTTTACAAAAATATTTACGAACAAAATATCTGAAATTGTAAAATAATAATGCAATTATTTAAAATAGTTGTAAAATATTATAGAGAATTATTAAGGGCGCCGGTAGCTCAGTGGTATGCGTGCTTGTCTTCTGAGCTCAAGAACTTGGGTTCGAAACCCAACCGAGGCCCTTAGTTTATTTTATCCAGGAGGTAAAGTAAACTTAAGCACGCCGTCCTTCGGATGGGACGTTAAGCGATGGTCCCGAGCCTGTACGATGTCAGGTACTCGTTGAAGACCCCTGCCCTAGATGAATAAAAATTTAGGGTAAGAAAAATTTAGGACTCTCTCAGTAGAGTCGGGCTCATGTCTACCAAAGTGACGAAAGAGCGCTTTGGTAGTAGGCGATATGACTTCGTAGTTAAAGCCCGGACATGAGTCATAAAACCTAACCTAACCTATATATATATTTTTTTATTTCGACTGCCCATCCATGGTTTTTTTCTTCTCAACGACCCATGTGTAGTTGACAAGGAGCTGGTGTCTCCGGGTTAAGAATATCTCGAGTTTATTATCGCATCGTTAACATTTACAAGTGACAACTCTATTTTAAAACTTTTATCGGTACAGTATTTTAAATAACTCATTCTAAATTATTTTTACAATAACTACGTTTTTTGAGGTAATCCTCACAGTGAGACAAATCGAACCAAATAAAAAAAGGTTGTCGGTGAATCAGCATGTACTTCCCCAGAACGATATAAGTTTCCCTCCCGCTTCAATACCAGTCAACCGTTTGAACTAAAAGTCGGAATTTTTAACGGAATTTCATGTCTTCCAACCAGTGTTGGCAAAAATTTAGTTTGATTGACGATTAAAAACTAAAACAAACGTAATTAGTTTAACTGACGATTGACGATTGAATTAGTTTTAGTCGTATAAAAAATTGAAATAATGATTGAATCAATTTTAGTTTTCAATGTTAGGTTAGGTTAGGTTTTATGACTCATGCTCGGGCTTTAACAACGAGGTCATATCGCCTACTACCAGATCGCTCTTTCGTCACTCTGGTGGACATGAGCCCGACTCTACTGTGGGAGTCCTAAATTTTGCCTACCCTAAATTTTTATTCATCTAGGTTAGGGGTCTTTAACGAGTACCTGACATCGTACAGGCTCGGGACCATCGCTTAACGTTCCATCCGAAGGACGGCGTGCTTAAGTTTATTTTACCTCCCAGATAAAATAAACTAAGGGCCTCGGTCGGGTTACGAACCCACGACCTTGAGCTCAGAAATCAAGCACGCATACCATTGAGCTACCGGCGCCCTCTAGTTTTCAAGTTGATTAATAATTTGATTGCAATACTAATGTCGAGGAAATTGTAAAGTAAACGAATTATTAAATTAGACAAATGGTTTATTCTTTTATTAGTCATGCATACTTGGTATGCAAATAACAATATTTTCATATTTTTTATTTATTTATTCTTTTACTAGTACAGCACATATAATCAAACCGTCAATGTTTTCGATTCATTATATTTAAATTGCTTTTCATGACGACTCTTTTCTCAAACATCTCATCAGATAGTTTGTGTGATTTCGGTGATTTGGTCATAGTATCATAGCAGAACTTATTTTGAATTGAAAGAACTTGAGTAATTTTTAAGAGTTTAAAATTGCATTGCGTTGTGTCAGTAGTTACAAGGTCGGTTCATTTTCTGGATAATATTTTATTGCCTCGTTTTCAAATACGAAAAATATCTTTTTAGTTAAAAAATTAATCCAAACTAAAACTAATAACTAATGATTACTCGATTTTAGTAGTGACTAAAACTAAATTATCAATCGTGATTGATTTAGTCATAACTAAAATAATCACTAACTTTTTAATTTGATTCGTCAATCGATTGAAAATATTAATGACTAAGCCCAACTCTGCTTCGAACCTTCTAATTTCAAATAAAAAAAAAGTCTGTCTCTGTGTGTGTGTCTGTGAAAACGATATCTCCCGATTGAATGAATGTATTATTATTATTAAGTCTTTATTTATTTATAAATAAATTTCACATATACAATTGATTCGAAAATCAAAAATTTTATACTAAAGACGACCTCTTGGTCAGATGACCGTCAGAGATAGTCGTCATAATTTACAAATAAAGAAGAAATTAAGTGTTTAAAAATCAAATTATACCTTCGCCTAAGTACATAATAAATTTTATTTACGAACAAGAAAGGATCTTATAAATATAAATGTATATATTTGACCTTTAAAATTCAAATCAAAATAATCATAATCTTCTGGTTCGGTATAATAATATTAATTTCAGATATTAATTGTGAATCATAAGATTTGAGCCTAGTTATAATAAATGGTAAATAATAATAGGATTAAATAGTTATAAGTGATATTATATATAATATTAGGAAAAATAGAATAGCATTAGATCACAATAATGATTTAAATTGCATTCTGGTTAAACTATGATATTTTAGGCTCGTCTACAATAATTAGCAAGAGAGGTCCAACATTTTCCATTCAAGTACCTCATCATTTCATCCCCTGTTAGTTGTATTATAGCGAGAAAATGGTATGTACTGACCATTACTTTCAGACCACATATCTGACAATATTCATTACCATCAGAGGACGCTGGTAGCTCAGTGGTATGCGTGCTTGTCTTCTGAGCTCAAGATCGTGGGTTCGAAACCCGAGTTTATTTTATCTGAAAGGTAAAATAAACTTAAGCACACCGTCTTTCAAATGGGATGTTAAGCGATGATCCCGAACCTGTACGATGTCAAGTACTCGTTAAAGACCCCTACCCAGTGTTGCCAACACTGTGATATGGGATGTCACCAGATGGTGTATAAAAAATCACCAGAAAATCACCAGATTTTTTAACAAGCGTTATAAAAAACACGATTCAGTTTTTTAGCCAATTTCTAATACTTTTTCCTATAATTTTGAGCTAAGTATAAAATGGAGAACGTAAATAGGAATTTAAAAAAAATATATATGAGGTGTCATATTAATATATAATTAAAATAATAATAATAACATAATTGTACATAAACTAAAATTAACTTTACTATATACAATTGTAGACAGAATCTGGAATATCTTCCTTCGTCTTGTAATATTTCTTCCTCATTTGATCTGTATGCGTCGGCCGATTTAATTTATTTTATCATTTCGTTAGGTATTTCATAAGAATGACAGCATACATAATTTCTTTTCAATCCAGATTTAATTATACTATGAGAATCGATGTCAACATCGGCAGTTGCATCCACGCTCAGTGGCTTGCCGCGGACAGTAAATCCGAATATTCAACAGAAATAATTATAAAATTAAATAAATCTTTCTTGTGAAAAATTCACCAGAAATTTCACTAGATTAAAAAATTTCACTAAATCAAAATATTCTTCACTAGATCATGAATAAATTCACTAGATCTGGTGAGAATTTCACCAAGTTGGCAACACTGCCCCTACCCTAGGAGAATAAAAATTTAGGGTAGGCAAAATTTAGGACTTCCACAGTAGTCGGGCTCAGGTCCACCAGAATGACGAAAGAGTGCTCTGGTAGTAGGCGATATGACCTCGTAGTTAAAGCCCGGGCATGAGTCATAAAACCTAACCTAACCATTATCAGAATCGCAGAATGGCTTCTTTTTAAGTTTTATTACCCCTGCACGCCCTCTCATTATATTGAATGAATGTATCGACACGTAATTTTATGAGTGTCCAGAACTTTCTAAAGACGACCTCTATTGAATAAAGCAAAAGCTTCTAAATGCAAGGAGGATTAAGGGGGTGGCTTAACAGTAAAACTGTCGTTGTAATAAATGTATCGATATGAAATTTTATATTTAAATTCAAAACACCATAAAAACCTATGATTTTTCGGTCGAAGGGAAGGGGGGGACTAGAGATAGGGGGCTCGATTCAAATAACCTAATACCTGCCAAAATAATGAATTTATCGACACAGAATTAAATTTAGTATGAGGATTTGGAAGCCACATTGTAAGATATTAATATTTAGACCAAATGTAATTAATTAAACCGTGCTGGAGAAGTACATAGCCCATGATTTACCGACGACTTTTATGGGACAGATAAAGATTCCACTTACCCAAAATAAACAATTTCCTAGATTATCTAGATGGGAGGATTAACTCAAAAAGTCCAAAAAAACCTAACCTAACCATTATCAGAATCGCAGAATGGCTTCTTTTTAAGTTTTATTACCCCTGCACGCCCTCTCATTATATTGAATGAATGTATCGACACGTAATTTTATGAGTGTCCAGAACTTTCTAAAGACGACCTCTATTGAATAAAGCAAAAGCTTCTAAATGCAAGGAGGATTAAGGGGTGGCTTAAATGCCGTTGAAATTTTACAGTAAATTCATAGCCTGCTAAAGATGACAACTAATAATTTTCAGCGGTATCAACCGAAGGGAAGGGAGGAATCAAAGAAAAATAAATCCCTATAACTGCCGATATAATGAATGTATCAAAATGAAATTTTATAATAGAAAAAAAAAAAAAAAAAAAACTCTTTATTTGGTTCAGCGCAAGGGGCGCTATACACAATTTAAAAAAAAAAAAAAAAAAAAAAAAAAAAAAAATATATATATATATATATATATATATATATATTTATAAATTTTTGTACGTTTTTTTTTGGAATTTTCAGACAAAAAGTAAAGATTTTTTACATCTCTAGCTATACGAAGTATAGGGAAACTATGATCATAAAATCGATGTTGAATTTTTACCGGAATTTCCTCCCTTTGATTCCAAAAAAAAAGGAAAAGTGTCGGTGAGTCACACTTTTAGTTCATAGAGTAAGGTTTTTTTGGAATTTTCAGACAAAAAGTAGAGATGATTGTATCCCTACGTTTTCATGGAAAATCTACGGCGTGGACTTTGACTACGCCTTAATGTTTTTTTTTTTATTACACTCTCCCTCTAGAATCAAATTTAATTAATATTTTTTCCTTTTTTTAATTACAATCCTACTTTCCTCCGGTGGGAGTGAGCAGCGAGCTGGGGTAGCGGTAGAGCGCTGGGGACGTATGAGTGGTTAGAGGTGGTGCGCAGTGGTTGAGGCTGGTTGAGAACATACTGGATTTTCTGCGCTTTTTTACATCTCTAGCTATACAAACTATTGAGAAATTACGGCCATAAAATCGATGTAGAATATGTAGAAGTGAAGTGCAGTGAATTGTTGCTATAATAGAAAAATGATACAATAAATTAGCGTTTCTTCCGATCGAGCTCCTTAGGTTTTTTATCTGGGAGGTAAAAAAAAACCTTCAACGTTTTTCAGAGAGGACGTTAAACGATGTCAGGTACTCAATCGTTAAAGACTCCTACCCTAGTGGAATTTAGTGACGAAAGAGTGCTCTGGTAGTAGGCGAGTCATAACTAACTGTGCGTCAACTATTGATTATTATCCCAAACGGTCTATTAGTTTTGGAATGGGAGAGTAAAGTTGTTTGATTAATTCGATCCTGGGGAAGTACATCGGCTGATCACTAAGATGGTCAAAATAAGGAAGCTCCATCGTGAAGGAAATAGACCAGATCCTTGAAGTTCGTCAGGGTTTTGTGCTGAAATCAATGAGCGAGGGCTGGGGATGCGTGATCTTCATCCCAACTGTATGAGTTAAGAGCTTTGGAATCTTCCCTTAATAGCGTTTCCACCCCTAAGAATTCCCAACTCTTCTCACTCCCTCTCCTGACATCATCCCTTTTCCCACCTACTACAATAGATATTAGAAATATTTCGAATTTTTTGAAGTGAAACTTCTATTGTAAAAGGTATATTAGATATATTGGGAGGGCTGGTGTAAACAAACACCTAGGGACCTAAACATTAATGTACCTATCCTTTCTCTGATAACTATAGTTATATTATATAGATGTTGATTAGCGACTGTGGATTCTAATTGTAGGAATATTGAGGGTCAGTCAAAGATGAAAAAAAAAAACACTATTCAGATGCCAACGTTTCAATATATTTTATATCATCGGGCCTACAAACATGGGGGGGGGGGGGGGGGGGGGGGGGGGGGGGGGAATCAAGATTAGAATCAAAAATAAACAAAAAAAAAAAAAAATTTTTGTTGATAAATATTACTGAACGTTAAAAATACACTATAACAATTGAAACTGACTTACTATGAATAATTACTAAACATTAAAATTAAATATGATTACATTACTAAACATAAACATTAATAATGGAAATAGACAAATAGGTGGAACATAATAAAGAGTAAACATTAAACTGACTTACTATGAATAAGCAGGGTTGTGGAAATTGAATGAATTGAATTGGTTGCAATGTAAGACTCCATCCAGTGTACATGTCTTCTCCCCAACCCTGCTTATTAATAGTAAGTCATTTTAATGTTTACTCTTTATTATGTTCCACCTATTTGTCTATTTCCATTATTAATGTTTATGTTTAGTAATGTAATCATATTTAATTTTAATGTTTAGTAATTATTCATAGTAAGTCAGTTTCAATTGTTATAGTGTATTTTTAACGTTCAGTAATGTTTATCAACAAAAATTTTTTTTTTTGTTTATTTTTGATTCTAATCTTGATTCCCCCCCCCCCCCCCCCCCCCCCCATGTTTGTAGGCCCTGATGATGATATAAAATATATCGAAACGTTGGCATCTGAATAGTGTTTTTTTTTTTCCATCTTTGACTGACCCTCAATATTCCTACAGTTATCTATATAATAAAAATGAGTGCTAAATTTTGCTAAGCGCAGAACTCGAGAACGGCTGGACCAATTCGGCTATTTTTTTTTTCAAATATTCGTTGAAGTCCGAGGAAGGTTCTTATGAAGAGTTCTTAGCTGTTATTTCTAGGGATGGCGATCTGAGATAGATTAATCGAAGAATCGATGTTTGGGGTCGTAATAATCGATGTGAACAATGAATCGATCAAGTGAATCGATCTCAGACACCCTAAAATCATTTACTTACCGTTTCGTTTTATTCAGTTTTTAGTTTTAGTTTTAGTTTAGGACGGGAGGGGCGGGGGGCATTAATGCTGAATGAATCTCACATGGAGATTTCTTAAAGATGGGAAATAGCCCTAATTTTAATAGGGTGGGTTTCCTAAGCATGTATTACCTTGAAGGTGCACCGTTGCACGGTAAATAATAGCTCTCACCAGCGTTCTTAAGCACAAAATACCTAGGGCATCCGCTGTTGCAAGGCACATACTAGCTGCGGTGCCCTGCGTTCCTAACTACGTACTATCTGTGTTGCCCAGCGGTCCTAAGAACTTAATAGCTGGTTGCACGGAGTTGCAAGGCGCATACTATGTAAGGTGCCCGATGTTCTTAAGTAGGAACTTGCTGTGGTTCCAAGTAAAAAAAATAAAAAAAAAAAAAATCCAGTCCAATAGCTTTTGACAGAACAACGTCTGTCGGGTCAGCTAGTGTTATATATAACTAGCAAGGTTTAGTCACCTAAGTTAGGTGATTCAAATTCAATTTCCCTCAATTTTTGTATGGGAATCAGGTGGTTATCAATAGATAGGGCCGCTTCTGGCGCAGAAAGTCCAGTATGTCCTCAAACCAACGTCAACCACTGCGCACCACCTCTAACCATTCAAACATCCCCAGCGCTCTACCGCTACCCCAGCTCGCTGCTCACTCACACCGGAGGAAAGTAGGATTGTAATTAAAAAAAGGAAAAAATGTTAATTAAATTTGATTCTAGAGGGAGAGACTGTAATGAAAAAAAAACATTAAGGCGTAGTCAATGTCCACGCCGTAGATTCTCCATGAAAACGTCGGGATGAAATCATAAGTGTTTTTTCATTTTCTTTTCAATGCTGACGTAGCTCTTGCATTTGCTCGGCACTAGACTTTTTAGTTTTTTTATATTCCTTTTATCCTAGCTTTCCTCTGATTTGCGTTTTCTATAATTCCGCGCATATTTACGATTCATATGAGACGACATCTTTAATTTTTTTCAATTTAATACCGATTTTTACATATATTTTGGCAAATATTTTTATTGTTTCACTTTGAGTCCTAGTAGTGCTCCTCAAGCTCTTTACAATGACACTCGAACCAACGTGCTATCTAAATGAGTTATCATGCTACACTAAATTCTAATTTTACACTACGCTAATTCGCAACAATCATCCGCCGGCGCCCTCACTAGCCCGATAACGTCACAGGCAAAACAAGCACTGCACAGCAAACACGTACAGACATGCTATATCCATTGTGACTTTAACCGTTGTTATCGCATTATTAGTCTCGTAGTTATTATCGATTGAAATCTGACGGTATTTTGTAACACAAGAAAGTTTGACCGGCTATCACTGTGCTTAACGAGCGAATAGACGTTTTCACGTCAAAAAAATATAATTTGAGAGGGAGAGCAGACAATTGAGGTGGGGATGTACATTAGTATTGATTTGAGACTTATTTGATATGGGTAAGTATGACTGATTGAGAGGGAGAGCTATCAATTGATGTGGGGAAGTTCAAGCCTCAGGAGGGAGAGTGGAAACTTATTTTGATGTGGGTAAGTATGACTGATTGAGAGGGAGAGCTATCAATTCAGGTGGGGAAGTTCAAGCCTCAGGAGGGAGAGTGGAAACTTATTTTGATGTGGGTAAGTATGACTGATTAAGAGGGAGAGCTATCAATTGTGGTGGGGAAGTTCAAGCCTCAGGAGGGAGAGTGGAAACTTATTTTGATGTGAGGGAGTACAATGGTTATGATTCAAAGTGAAAAACTCTAGTATAGGATGACATCATAGTGAGGAGCCTTTGTCTGTCTGTGGCAACGTAGCTCAAATACGGCTGAACCGATTTCAAAGCGGTTTTTTTTTGTTTCAAAAGTTGGTATTTCTGAAATGGTTAACTATGTTTGATGGAAATCGGGAAAATTATGCCGTTTCCAAGTTCTTCAGGTTTCTTCAGAGCCAGTATTTCGGCCTCTATTACAGCTAGAGACTTGGAGTTTGAGCCCAAATATTTATAAGGCCAAGACTCCCTCCCCCCCCCCCCAAAAAAAAAAAAATCCCCATCAAGGTTATAATAAAAAAAAAAAGAATGAACAAAAAACTTTTTTTTTTGGGTCAGGGGTTTTTTAAATTCTTAATTAAAATTTTTTTGTTTACTGTTATGAGCTCGTCTCTCTTACTAACAGAGATGTGTAGTTCCCTTAATTACTTCCAGAGTCGCTCTAATTAATATACGTCATTACAACTGTAAGCAAACAATAACTCCCATCATTTTTTTTTTCGGTGTTATTTCCATTTTCAAAAATAACACTTGACTAAGTGATTTTGGCAAACAACAAGCTTTGTGTACAGCTATTATTACTAACTGAGTTCCGAATATTTGAAGGATTATCTATTTTTGAACTTGTTCTAATTTTTACTTAAGTAAGGCATAACGATATTTTTTCTTCATTTTAAAAACAAAAGTAAAAGCGACATGAATTACTGGCAATTCTGGCTTTTAGTTAGTTATTGTGACTCATGCCCGGGCTTTAACAACCAGTTATATAATCTGTCAGAAATTCGACGCATTGTTTGATGTCTGTCTGTCTGTTTGTGTGTCTATGTGTGTGTTTGTTTCTGTCTCTTCGTGTGTACACGATAACTCCCGATAGAATGAATTTATCAATACGAAATTTTATATGTGTATCCAAAACTCTCTAAGGACGACAAGAGTTTCAGCCAAATCGACCAAAGGGAATTCAAATTTCATATTTAAAGTCAAAACCCATGTGATAATAATAAAAGGCTTAAAAGGTTTAAGTGTTAATCTTAAATAAATGATAAATAAATAAAAATATAAATAATGATAAATAATAATTGAATTAAAACGAAATTTCTTTTACTAAATTTTGATTTCTACAGTAGTTTTTCGAAAAGGGCCCAAAAAAGTATCAAAAGTTCAAGACGTGCAATTTTGAAGAAAGTGAACGTATATTAAAAAAAAATTCAATTAACCAACTTTTCATTTGGATTTCTAAGGAGATGCCATTTGTAATAATTTTAAATAATATTAAATCTAATCCATAGGTTTTCAAATAATCTTACTGGGCCAACAGGGAAAATGAATAGAATATAATTATCGAGAACAAATATTGGGGATTATTTTCTTAAATCTACATTATTAAAATTAAAAACTATACATTGAAACAAACAAAAATCGAAAGAAAAAAATCTTAAAAACTAAATTCTTAATACTAATTCAATCTTTTTGTTTTATATTTTGGGCCATTCTCTAAAATTAAGTTATATATTTCTGGGCATATATCCTGTACATATAAACAAATAAAAGTACCTTCTTTTTTGATCAGTTTCACCGTCAATACACTCCTATTTAGTTCAATACAACATAAGCCTAAAGCACCACTATATCCTCAGACCGTCGCCATTCAACCAGGCCTCGACACTCTCTTCATACACTAAAAATGCAGCTGATGGCCGTTTTTTGTTTTTTACTTGCATTTGTTTTAAATAGAAATTTGCTTTCTATATAAAAATAAATATAATTAATTTTTTTAAGGTTAGGTTAGGTTTTATGACTCATGCCCGGGCTTTAACTACGAGGTCATATCGCCTACTACCAGAGCGCTCTTTCGTCACTCTGGTGGACATGAGCCCGACTCTACTGTGGTAGTCCTAAATTTTGCCTACCCTAAATTTTTATTCATCTAGGGTAGGGGTCTTTAACGATTACCTGACATCGTACAGGCTCGGGACCATCGATTAACGTCCTATCCGAAGGACGGCGTGCTTAAGTTTTATTTTACCTCCCAGATAAAATAAACTAAGGGCCTCGGTCGGGTTACGAACCCACGTTCTCGAGCTCAGAAGTCAAGCACGCATACCACTGAGCTACCGGCGCATTTTAATCTTTTCAATGTGTGTATTATTTTTATACATCACACCCAATGAGCTATTAAATTCAGCGGTTTCGACAGAAGAGAGGGGGGGGGGGGGGGTTCAGGGAAATGGGGCTCAATCCAAAAACCCTAATTGCTGCTCCTGTAATGAACATATCAATACAACATTTAATATGAAGATTTAGCCACTATATATGTCAAATATTGAGTTATTGCCCAGACAATTGATTGGCTTTGGAGGCAGAGCAAAAATGTAATTACTTTCTCCTGGAGAAGTACATAGCCGGTGATTCAACTACAACTTGGATTGGAATATATGAAATTCCGGTGAAAAAGCAACATCGAATTTGTGTCGTATATATGAGGATGTAAAACTGATGTTTGAACAAAGTGGTGACGCAGCTCTCTATATGATGGTGATTTGACGTAAGCCGGCCAGACCTCCCACACTTCCTTAAATATACTTCTCCTGTTCTACCTGAAATTGATGTTTTGTTTACCTTTAAAGACAAAATTAGCTATATTCGCTCTTATATTCAGTTTTTTTTTTTAGTTCCCCAGCTATAGGAGAAGTTATAGTGTAGTAGTATAAGGGAAGTTATAATGTAAGTAATATATGGGAAGTTATAGTGTAGTAGTATATGGAGAAGTTATAGTGTAATAATATAAGGGAAGTTATAGAGTAGAAGTATAGGAGAAATTATAGTGTAAGTAATATAGGGAAAGTTATATGGATAAGTTATAGTGTAATAGTATAGGGGAAGTTATAGTGTTGTAGCATAGGAGAAATTATAGTGTAAGTAATATAGGGGAATTTATAGTGTAGTAGCATAGAGGAATTTATACTGTAGTAGTATAGGGTAAGTTATACTGTAGTAGTATATGGAGAAGTTATAGTGTAGTAATATAGGGGAAGTTATGTAATCTGTGTTGTGCTTTCACTAGAATTTCATTTTGTGAAAATCTCAATAACTAGTCAATTAGTTATTGTGACTCATGGCCGGTCTATAATTACAAAGTCATGAGCCCGACTTTATGGAATAAGAAAAAAACTCGCTCGCTAGTTCCAAATATATAACTAAATATATAACTGATAATTAATGAAATATTGAGAAAAATGAATAGGTTAGGTTAGGTTTGATGACTCATGCCCGGGCTTTAACTATGAGGTCATATCACCTACTACCACAGCGCTCTTTCGTCACTGTTGTGGCCATAAGCCCGACTCTACTGTGGCAGTCCTAAATTTTGCCTACCCTAAATTTTTATTCACCTAGGGCAGGGGTCTTTAACGAGTACCTGACATCGTACAGGCTCGGGACCATGGCTTAACGTCCCATCCGAAGGACGGCATGCTTAAGTTTATTTGACCTCCCAGATAAAATAAACTAAGGGCCTCGGTAGGGTTTCGAACTCACGTTCTTGAGCTCAGAAGGCGAGCACGCATACCACTGAGCTACCGGCGCCCTCTAAAAAAAAAAAAAATATATATATTTGATGTGTCCATTACAGGACTTTCTTATACCAACCACGGTTACAGATCACTCTCTCTTTCCAATCATATCACACCGATGTTACTGGGTATAAGAATGTCACTCTCAAAATTACGCTGTAGATTAGAACAAACAAGTACCGCTGACGCCAACTCATTACCTTCATATACCCAGTAATGCAAGTATGAAATGATTTTCAGAGGGGGGAGGGGGAGATAGAGTGATATATATATATTTTTTTTTTTTTCTCAATACTTTACTATTTATCACATATATATCAGGAACTAGTGAGTGAGTTTTTCCCTTACTCGAAACTTGTATACGGGGGGCTACATGTCGGATATGGGAATCTTAAATTTCGTCTAGCCTAATAAATTTTTATTCACCTGGGGTAGAGATCTTTAGCGAGTAACCATCCGAAGGACGGCGTGCTCAAGGTTTTTTCACGGAAGTAAAATGTCTGTCTGGTATGATTTGAGGCCGTGTGCCTTCTACAGCCAGGAGGAGGTTCATCCCTCTATTATTAGCGTCTCACGTTGTTTGTGTTCTCAATCGAGGCTCTCCACAAACAGGACAGGTGGACTCTATCTGGGCGCTCCACAGACCGTATCTACAGCCAAAATATATTCTGGCATTCCTTCGCCACCCACCGAATATGCCATACTCTTCATTAAAACTTTTGAAAATTTAAGATCGAGGTTTCAACAGCCGATGTATGAAATGTATAGACAACATTTATTATGATTCAGAAGCCACTATGTATGTCAAATATTGAGTTTTAGCCCAAACGAAGGCGCGCAAAAACGTAATTGATTTATTCTTGCTGAGAATGTTTTTTTTTTTGGAAAAAATGAGGTTCCGTTGACAATTCGGCATCGAATTTCTGACCATTTATAGAACTTCCCCTATACTTCATATAGAAGTAAAAAAAATGGACAACATTTGGTATATGAAATTTCCTACTAACAGCAACTATGTATAGATATACATATTTAGATGATATTTTAACAGCAACTATGTACAGATATACATATTTAGTTCATATTTTAACAACAATTATGTATAGATATACATACTTAAGCTGCTAATAATATTTAGTTGATATTTTAACAGTCACTATGTACAGATATACATATTTAAGCTGCTAATAATACTTAGTTGATATTTAACAGTCACTATGTATAGGTATATTTATTTAGGCTGCTAATAATATTTAGTTGATATTTTAACAGTCACTATGTATAGATATACATATTTAAGCTGCTAATAATATTTAGTTGATATTTTAACAGTCACTATGTATAGATATACATACATAAGCTGCTAATAATATTTAGTTGATATTTTAACAGTCACTATGTACAGATATACATATTTAAGCTGCTAATAATACTTAGTTGATATTTTAACAGTCACTATGTATAGGTATATTTATTTAAGCTGCCAATAATATTTAGTTGATATTTTAACAGTCACTATGTATAGGTATATTTATTTAGGCTGCTAATAATATTTAGTTGATATTTTAACAGTCACTATGTACAGATATACATACTTAACCTGCTAATAATATTTAGTTGATATTTTAACAGTCACTATGTATAGATATATTTATTTAAGTAGCTAATAATATTTAGTTGATATTTTAAAAGTCACTATGTATAGATATATTTATTTGAGTAGCTAATAATATTTAGTTGATATTTTAACAGTCACTATGTATAGATATATTTATTTGAGTAGCTAATAATATTTAGTTGATATTTTAAAAGTCACTATGTATAGATATACATATTTAAGCTGCTAATAATACTTAGTTGATATTTTAACAGTCACTATGTATAGATATATTTATTTAAGTAGCTAATAATATTTAGTTGATATTTTAAAAGTCACTATGTATAGATATACATATTTAAGCTGCT